>CM029600.1:41708472-42339111 GCA_017311375.1 Mytilus coruscus
ACATGTTATTTGAAAGGTAACTTTTACAAATTATTGATTTGCTCTATAAAAAAAAACCGTTTCAAAAACAGCTATAATTTTTCAAAGAAAACAACGATTCATCTGAGCTAACACTTTCAGAACTATGAGAAGCATTACATGTTAAATTTTGTTGTATGTCTTGTGGTGGATTTTCAAGTCTTTGAAGATACAGTTCATAGGATTCTGGTGTGTGGGCAGTTCAAAATTTGGACTATTTGTGGGTTGTTGACGTTGTACTTTTTTAAATATACTTCTACGGATGATATAAATCCCAAAACCAATAACAGAGCAAACTAAAGACAGTGAAATCAAACAAATTATACCTCCCCAATAATTTTAGATAAGAATTACCTTACCTCGAGGTTATGCAATTTTTGCAATCTTATCTATAAAAATAAATAATGGATGTAACTAAAGATTAAAACTACGATTATTATTTATTTATTTTTTTATTTTATTAATTTTAATTAATTTTTTTTTTTCATTTTCTTTTATTTATTCTTTTTATTTTCTTTATTTATTTTCTTTATTTTAATTAATCTCATTATTTCATTTATTTTTATTTTATTTATTTATTTCATTTATTTTATTATTCCATTTATTTTATTATATTTTTATTATTTATTTATTTTATCACTTTTCTTATTTTATTTATTTTATTTATTTTATTAATTTTATTATTTTTATTAATTTTATTAGGTTAATATATTTATTAAATTTATTTAATTTATTTTATTTATTTTCTTGTTATTTTCATTTTGAAGTATCATTTTCTACCCAAATTTTTTAACATAAGATATTTGAATTCACTTTAACATATTAAATAGTTAGGTGAAATAAAATCTCACCTATTGTATAACTTATAACACTTGAAACTCATACAGGTAGTTCTTCTGTGTTAGATGTCTAAAATAAAAGATCATTTATTAATTTTAGGGAAGAAATGTTTATCAAAAAAGGAAACTTGGGAAATAAGAAAGTTCCCGTAATCGCAATTATTAACTTTTTTGAGTAATATTACCAACATATTTTCAATTTAAATATAGTAAGAAATCATAAAATGATTTCTTTTTGCATCGTTAAATCAAGGTAGCTTGTTTTAAAAGTTTTCTATGATGAATTTTTCTTTCTCTCTGTTGAAAATTCATTTTTATGCAAAACAAAACCATAATCTCATTGACAAGTAATCCTATTGTTTCTGTGTTACATTCCAAGTACTTCAGAAGGTGCTTTATGTACATACACATATGTATATATATATATATAAGTATGTCTGAACCAGTGACGACTCTACAACAGATTTTATCCATCGGATCACCAGCAGTGATGGTGATACAAGGCTTAAAATAGATTCTGTACATACAACTCGTCTTAATAGCAGCCCAACAATGTTAGATCTGTAAATTTGCGTTAGCAAATTTTTTGTTCTTCCCTCGCTGGGATTCGAACTCATGCTACTGATATATCGAGGCACCAAATCGCCTTGCATTGTGTCCAACGCGCTAGACCACTCAGCCACCTAGGTTGAAAAACATTAAACAAGAAATCCAAATGTTATTTTTTACATTCCAAGTATTCAAGAAGGTGCTTTATGGTGTATATAGGTTTTAAATGACTATGTTTATGATAAAATCAATCATACAAAAAATATAGTTCATATCAGAAAAGAAAGCAATAAAATCAAATCACAAAGTGTATAATTAAAGTCTTTTGTGCTGATTTGTTTTCTCTGTTAAAATACATTTTCGTTCCAGAAAGCAAGATTTCATCTACAAGAAATTAAAATGTTTTGCTTTAATATACAATGCGTGTATATATGTTTTCTTTAAAAACGTTTATGTTGAAATAAAGAATTATGGTAAAAACAATTTCTGAGAAAAAAGTTCATCAGTTAACGTGGGGAGAGGGGGTCGTGGGGATTGAGAAATTTAAAGTGATTGATAATTGATATTTTATTTTTCGATTAAGGTTTTACTTTAAGTATGAAAAAAAAGAAGATAATACCTTTAAATGGAGTTAACTCATTTATGGTCAAAGTACTTTGTGATGAATTTTATTTTCTATAAGAATCTTTGATGCTTTTGTTTTTTCTAAACTTATTGATCTTAAGATGTCTTATGATGTATACATTATATATTTCATTTTATAAATGTTTTTTTTTTGTTTTGTTGTTGTTGAAATAAAAGAACACATTGATGGCGTGTCACTGTACTTATACATCCGATCATTGTGTTATTGTTCTATGGTAAATATTTTTATTCTTGTCTTTCATTTTTCCTAATCTGCTTTGTCTATATGGTTTTTTGTGCTTCTTTGTTACATATTTGTTTGTTTTTATAGTGATTAAGATTATAACACGATGTTGACAGTTGTACCCTATTTTTGCCATTTTTACCTATTATGTCTGTCTGTTTTGTTCGTACATCATTGTCAATATAATGGAATTTTTTGGGACTGTCATACGAGTGAGAGGTTTAGCTAGCTAAAATCCAGGTCAAATTAACAATTTTCTACATAAGAACATGCCTGTACCATGTCAGGAATATGACAGTTGTTATCCATTCATTTGATACGTTTGCGCTTTTCATTTTACCGTTTGATTAGGAACTTTCTGTTTTGAATTTACATCGGAGTTCAGTATTTTTGTGATTTTCTTTTTTGTTTAAGTTTTTTTTTTTAAGATTGAAGGTGTGTGAATATCCTTGGTATTGCCTTATCGATTGTCAAATCGAATACCGTACTATAATACCAAAGGTGTTATTAGACATTAGTTTGCCAATAATTTTCTGTTTAAATGTTTTCTTTTTTTCTAACTTTAATCAGCCAAAACCTCATTTCTTTTTATAATGGTTACTGTTTACTTTGATCGTCTAGCTTGCCTGACTATATCAGAAATTTAATGTCTCATTTGGTCTCTTGTGGATAGTTGTCTCATTTGCAATCATACCACATCTTCTATTTTATATGGACACGTGATATATTGTTACATGTATAACTTATTGTTTGTTGAAGTGGTCATAAACTTTTTTAAAATCATCTCTTCTAAATCTCCTGGTCCATTCCAATTTCAACCAAAGTTGGACTAAAAGATTTTTAGAATATCTGAAGTTTAGAAAAGTATGTTATTTTATTTTGTTCCTTTCTATGAAAATAACAATAACTGAACATTTTATTTTGCTCAAATTTCATAGTTAACATTTTCTGCGATGATTTTTTTTCTCTGTTAAACATTTATTTTCGTTTAACAAAGCCAGATCTCATTTACAAAAACATTTAAAGGTTTTATATTTTACATTGTAAGTATTTAAGAAGCTTCTTTAATTTTTGATGCATGTATGTATATATTTTTATAAATGTTTATGTTGAATTAAAATTAAGGTAAAACATTCCTTACAAAATAGTTCATACGTTAATGTAAAAGAAATGAGAGGAATTTGAAGTGACTGATATTTTATTTTTCGAGCAATATTTTACTTAAGTATGAAAAAAAAGATTATAGCATTAATTCGTTTATAATTAAAGTATTTTGTGATGAATTTTATTCTCTATTAAACATTGTTAAATATTCATTGTCATGTAAGAATCTTGGAGGCTTTTCTTTCTTTTAATATTACTGATTTTAAGAAGATGTCATACGATGTATATATATATATTATACTTTAGTTTATAAATGGTTTTCTTGAAAAAAATAGATAGCAGTTTTTATAATTTTTGGTTTAAAAGTTTTCTTTTTTTCTAACTTTAATCAGCCAAAACCTCCTTTCTTTTTATAATGGTTACTATTAACTTTGATCTTTAATCTTGCCTGACCATACTAGACACGTGAGTTATTGTTAAACTTGTTGTTTGTTTAAGTGGTCATACACGTTTTTAAATCATCTTTTCGAAATCCACTGGTCAGGCCCAATTACAACTAAAGTAGGACTAAAAGAGCCTTAGCATTTCTGAAGGATAAGAAAATGTGTTATTTTTTTTGCTATCTGTGAAAATAAACAATAACTGAACATTTTATTTTGCTCATATCTTGAGTAATATAGTTGAGAAACCAAGTTTAATATACTATCTTTAAGATTTCTAATTAAAAGCATTGGAAGATATTGGCATTCTTTAAATATGCAGAAAAGATTTAGAACTTGACATATTATACAGATATCTACAACATAACATACGAAATACAATTTATCCTAACAAATGCTTATTTCCCAAATTCATTGGTTTTTAATACTGGTACAAAATTGCAATCAAAAGAATGAATATTGTCCTTTTAAATAATAGAGTTAACAATGTTAATATATATTCAACTATGAGTAAAGACATTTATTCTTTATGTAAATAAGTTTTGAAATGTTCTAAACATAAGCTATCATGCATTGACCACATAATCAACGTAACAATAGAAAACAGAGAAGAAAAGATAATCATTTGATGTATAAGATTTCTTTTAAGTTATTCCCAAGTCAATTAATCCATATAAGTTTGCGCCTGAAAATGAGTGTTTATCAAATAATGGAAAATATAAACAAATAAATAAAATAAAAATGAAATAAAATGAAATAAAAGTGAAAATATTTTGTACAAATGAAAATTTATGAAGGACATGTTGAAAATAATCCTTCTGTGTATATTAAATGTACTTTCAGAAAGAAAAAGTACAAAAAGCACACTAAATAAGTATAAATAATCTTAAGACCTATAACGCTGGAAAAAACTGTGGATTAACTAAAGCGATAGCCCATATTTACTTATAAAAATGCACACAGATGTAGATAGAAGTAGATTTTTTGTTTACACATTTCTATGCTTAGATGTCTTGATACAAGAAGCCGGAATGGAAAGATTTCTTGATTTATACTATTCTTCCAATCAGTATGGTCTGAGGCAAAGTTTTTCACTTTGCGATTGATTCTTGCTTAAAAGTTATCATAATATGAATATATTTTAACAGCTCGTTATCCTTCAGAAGTAAGCTGTGAAAGAAATGAGTCAGGCAAAACAATCATTCTGAAGTTATTTTTATAAAGATTTTGTGAAAATTTTATGAAGGACTTCATCTTTTTATGTGCATTAAGCACCTCACATTTAAATTGCTTGAAACACACCAGGACTATACAATAAATACATTTTGTTCAATGTAAATCTACATTTCCTTATGTATTTGTCTTATTTTATATTTACTGATAGCAACTCTTAAGTCTTGGAGAACGCAGTAAATTTAGTAGAAAATGAAATGAATTTCTATGTAAAGCGAATCAATTTAGAATAAACGTTATTCTTTTTTTTTTTTTTATATCAAATATACACAAGACCAAGATTTATTTTAAAACTCAATTTGTATTTATTGTTATCATAATGTTCTTGGGAAACTATTTTTTTTACTTCCCTTTATAAATTAATTGATATTTCGGAAATTAGGAATCAAAAAAGAACTTAAAAGCGTGTGTAGTGACTCCTTTTATGATATAAGCTTTAAGAAACATCATCCAGCTCAAACTCAAACATGGACAATTGTATGTCATAAGGACAATTTATTCAGTATACCGACCATATATCAAATGAATATGATTTCATATTTAACACATATATGAATAAATTGGGAATGTGTAAGAAAAATAGGAACAAATCAGTAGATTAATAACATTGTTCTGACTATATGGAGATCAAAGCCTCTGGATGGACGTGTCTGGTGCCTACACAATGTCAATCATATGAATAAATTGGAAATGTGTAAGAAAAATAGCAACAAATCAGTAGATTAAATACATTATTCTGACTATATGAAAATCTAAGCTTCTCCTGAATGAGGAAGGTCGGAGGAGAAACAAGTTTAAGAAGCCTAAATTTGACAATTACAGCTTTACAAAGGGATAGCATTCTTATTCTGAAATTGTTGCATTTCCTGGCGTAGATATTCCATTCGATTTTATTTTTAATAGTAGGCCCAAGTTAAAAGTCGTTTTAATGTACGCTGTATTACTATAACAATCCATCAACTCATGACAAATCCGAATATATTTTAAACAGAAATACATTTATAAATGCATAATAGCTGTTAAAAGAACACATACAGGTTTTTGTAACCGGACACATGGACACACTGATACATTATTAATACTAAATATAATAATTTATTAATTTTATACAAATGATCGTTTTCTAAAGTAGGATGCAAGCAGTGTAAATTTTACATGGATACAATTTTCTAAAACACAATTTATACTGTATTTGCATATTGACATTGTGTAGGCACCGGACACCTCCATCCAGAGGCTTTGATCTCCATATAGTCAGAACAATGTTATTAATCCACTGATTTGTTCCTATTTTTCTTACACTTTCCCAATTTATTCATATATGTGTTAAAGTTGAAATCATATTCATTTGATATATGGTCGATATACTGAATAAATTGTCCTTATGACATACAATTGTCCATGTTTGAGATGAGCTGGATGATGTTTCTTCAAGCTTATATCATAAAAGGAGTCACTACACACACTTTGAAGTTCTTTTTGATTCCTAATTTCCGAAATATAAATTAATTTATAAAGGAAAGTGAAAAAATAGTTTCCCAAGAACATTATGATAACAATAAATACAAATTGAGTTTTAAAATAAATCTTGGTCCTGTGTATATTTGATATAAAAAAAAAGAATAACGTTTATTCTATATTGATTCGCTTTACAAAGAAATTCATTGCATTTTCTACTAAATTTACTGCGTTCTCCAAGTCTTTAGAGTTGCTATCAGTAAAAATAAAAATAAGACAAATACATAAGGGTTTTTCTCCTTTGTTTAGAAAATTGTAGAAATGTATATAATTGTAGAATTATTTGCCCTAAATACAGGCTCGAAAATGTTTCATATCAAGTTTTTATCCACAACTGGAATGCTTTTTATCAGAAATGTTTTGATGTTTGATTTTCATGTGGCTAGGCTGAAAAAAAAAAAAAGAGACAGGGAAATGTAGATTTACATTGAACAAAATGTATTTATTGTATAGTCCTGGTGTGTTTCAAGCAATTTAAATGTGAGGTGCTTAATGTCCTTCATAAAATTTTCACAAAATCTTATGAAAATAACTTCAGAATGATTGTTTTGCCTGACTCATTTCTTTCACAGCTTACTTCTGAAGGATAACGAGCTGTTAAAATATATTCATATTATGATAACTTTTAAGCAAGAATCAATTGCAAAGTGAAAAACTTTGCCTCAGACCATACTGATTGGAAGAATAGTATAAATCAAGAAATCTTTCCATTCCGGCTTCTTGTATCAAGACATCTAAGCATAGAAATGTGTAAACAAAAAATCTACTTCTATCTACATCTGTGTGCATTTTTATAAGTAAATATGGGCTATCGCTTTAGTTAATCCACAGTTTTTTCCAGCGTTATAAGTCTTAAGATTATTTATACTTATTTAGTGTGCTTTTTGTACTTTTTCTTTCTGAAAGTACATTTAATATACACAGAAGGATTATTTTCAACATATACTTCATAAATTTTCATTTGTACAAAATATTTTCACTTTTATTTCATTCTTATTTCATTTTATTTTATTTATTTGTTTATATTTTCCATTATTTGATAAACACTCATTTTCAGGCGCAAACTTATATGGATTAATTGACTTGGGAATAACTTAAAAGAAATCTTATACATCAAATGATTATCTTTTCTTCTCTGTTTTCTATTGTTACGTTGATTATGTGGTCAATGCATGATAGCTTATGTTTAGAACATTTCAAAACTTATTTACATAAAGAATAAATGTCTTTACTCATAGTTGAATATATATTAACATTGTTAACTCTATTATTTAAAAGGACAATATTCATTCTTTTGATTGCAATTTTGTACCAGTATTAAAACCAATGAATTTGGGAAATAAGCATTTGTTAGGATAAATTGTATTTCGTATGTTATGTTGTAGATATCTGTATAATATGTCAAGTTCTAAATCTTTTCTGCATATTTAAAGAATGCCAATATCTTCCAATGCTTTTAATTAGAAATCTTAAAGATAGTATATTAAACTTGGTTTCTCAACTATATTACTCAAGATATGAGCGAAATAAAATATTCAGTTATTGTTTATTTTCACAGATAGCAAAAAAATAACACATTTTCTTATCCTTCAGAAATGCTAAGGCTCTTTTAGTCCTACTTTAGTTGTAATTGGGCCTGACCAGTGGATTTCGAAAGATGATTTAAAACGTGTATGACCACTTAAACAAACAACAAGTTTAACAATAACTCACGTGTCTAGTATGGTCAGGCAAGATTAAAGATCAAAGTTAATAGTAACCATTATAAAAAGAAAGGAGGTTTTGGCTGATTAAAGTTAGAAAAAAAAAAAAAGAAAACTTTTAAACCAAAAATTATAAAAACTGCTATCTATTTTTTTCAAGAAAACCATTTATAAACTAAAGTATAATATATATATATATATACATCGTATGACATCTTCTTAATATCAGTAATATTAAAAGAAAGAAAAGCCTCCAAGATTCTTACATGACAATGAATATTTAACAATGTTTAATAGAGAATAAAATTCATCACAAAATACTTTAATTATAAACGAATTAATGCTATAATCTTTTTTTTTTTTCATACTTAAGTAAAATATTGCTCGAAAAATAAAATATCAGTCACTTCAAATTCCTCTCATTTCTTTTACATTAACGTATGAACTATTTTGTAAGGAATGTTTTACCGTAATTTTAATTCAACATAAACATTTATAAAAATATATACATACATGAATCAAAAATTAAAGAAGCTTCTTAAATACTTACAATGTAAAATATAAAACCTTTAGATGTTTTTGTAAACGAGATCTGGCTTTGTTAAACGAAAATAAATGTTTAACAGAGAAAAAAAATCATCGCAAAAATGTTAACTATGAAATTTGAGCAAAATAAAATGTTCAGTTATTGTTATTTTCATAGAAAGGAACACAATAAAATAACATACTTTTCTAAACTTCAGATATTCTAAAAATCTTTTAGTCCAACTTTGGTTGAAATTGGAATGGACCAAGAGATTTAGAAGAGATGATTTTAAAAAAAGTTTATGACCACTCCAACAAACAATAAGTTATACATGTAACAATATATCACGTGTCCATATAAAATAGAAGATGTGGTATGATTGCAAATGAGACAACTATCCACAAGAGACCAAATGAGACATTAAATTTCTAATATAGTCAGGCAAGCTAGACGATCAAAGTAAACAGTAACCATTATAAAAAGAAATGAGGTTTTGGCTGATTAAAGTTAGAAAAAAAGAAAACATTTAAACAGAAAATTATTGGCAAACTAATGTCTAATAACACCTTTGGTATTATAGTACGGTATTCGATTTGACAATCGATAAGGCAATACCAAGGATATTCACACGCCTTCAATCTAAAAAAAAAACTTAAACAAAAAAGAAAATCACAAAAATACGGAACTCCGATGTAAATTCAAAACAGAAAGTTCCTAATCAAACGGTAAAATGAAAAGCGCAAACGTATCAAATGAATGGATAACAACTGTCATATTCCTGACATGGTACAGGCATGTTCTTATGTAGAAAATTGTTAATTTGACCTGGATTTTAGCTAGCTAAACCTCTCACTCGTATGACAGTCCCAAAAAATTCCAATTTATTGACAATGATGTACGAACAAAACAGACAGACATAATAGGTAAAAATGGCAAAAATAGGGTACAGCTGTCAACATCGTGTTATAATCTTAATCACTATAAAAACAAACAAATATGTAACAAAGAAGCACAAAAAACCATATAGACAAAGCAGATTAGGAAAAATGAAAGACAAGAATAAAAATATTTACCATAGAACAATAACACAATGATCGGATGCATAAGTACAGTGACACGCCATCAATGTGTTCTTTTATTTCAACAACAACAAAACAAAAAAAAAAACATTTATAAAATGAAATATATAATGTATACATCATAAGACATCTTAAGATCAATAAGTTTAGAAAAAACAAAAGCATCAAAGATTCTTATAGAAAATAAAATTCATCACAAAGTACTTTGACCATAAATGAGTTAACTCCATTTAAAGCTATTATCTTCTTATTTTTTTTTTCATACTTAAAGTAAAACCTTAATCGAAAAATAAAATATCAATTATCAATCACTTTAAATTTCTCAATCCCCACGACCCCCTCTCCCCACGTTAACTAATGAACTTTTTTGTTAGAAATAGTTTTACCATAATTCTTTATTTCAACATTAACATTTTTTAAGAAAACATATATACATATATATAATGTTATTTGGATGGAGAGTTGTCTCATTGGCACTCACACTACATCTTCCTATATCCATATACACGCATTGTATATTAAAGCAAAACATTTTAATTTCTTGTAGATGAAATCTTGCTTTCTGGAACGAAAATGTATTTTAACAGAGAAAACAAATCAGCACAAAAGACTTTAACTATACAATTTGTGATTTGATTTTATTGCTTTCTTTTCTGATATGAACTATATTTTTTTGTATGATTGATTTTTATCATAAACATAGTCATTTAAAAACCTATATACACCATAAAGCACCTTCTTGAATACTTGGAATGTAAAAAAATAACATTTGGATTTCTTGTTTAATGTTTTTCAACCTAGGTGGCTGAGTGGTCTAGCGCGTTGGACACAATGCAAGGCGATTTGGTGCCTCGATATATCAGTAGCATGAGTTCGAATCCCAGCGAGGGAAGAACAAAAATTTGCTAACGCAAATTTACAGATCTAACATTGTTGGGCTGTTATTAAGACGAGTTATATGTACAGAATCTATTTTAAGCCTTGTATCACCATCACTGCTGGTGATCAGATGGATAAAATCTGTTGTAGAGTCGTCACTGGTTCAGACATACTTATATATATATATATACATATGTGTATGTACATAAAGCACCTTCTGAAGTACTTGGAATGTAACACAGAAACAATAGGATTACTTGTCAATGAAATTATGGTTTTGTTTTGCATAAAAATGAATTTTCAACAGAGAGAAAGAAAAATTCTTTTAAAACTTTTAAAACAAGCTACCTTGATTTAACGATGCAAAAAGAAATCATTTTATGATTTCTTACTATATTTAAATTGAATATATGTTGGTAATATTACTCAAAAAAGTTAATAATTGCGATTACGGGAACTTTCTTATTTCCCAAGTTTCCTTTTTTGATAAACATTTCTTCCCTAAAATTAATAAATGATCTTTTATTTTAGACATCTAACACAGAAGAACTACCTGCATGGGTTTCAAGTGTTACAAGTTATACAATAGGTGAGATTTTATTTCACCTAAATATTTAATATAACAAAATGAATTCAAACATCTTATGTTAAAAAATTTGGGTAGAAAATGATACTTCAAAATGAAAAAACAGAAAATAAATTAAATAAATTAAATAAATTTAATAAATATATTAACCTTATAAAATTAATAAAATAATTAAATTAATAAAAATAAATAAAATAAATAAAATAAATAAAATGATAAAAATAAATAAATAATAAAAAAATATAATAAAATAAATGGAATAATAAAATAAATGAAATAAATAAATAAAATAAAAATAAATGAAATAAATGAGATAAATTAAAATAAAGAAAATAAATAAAGAAAATAAAAAGAATAAATAAAAGAAAATGAAAAATAATAAATAAAAATAATAAATTAATTAAAATGAATAAAATAAATAAATAATAATCGTAGTTCTAATCTTTAGTTACATCCATTATTTATTTTTACAGATAAGATTGCAAAAATTGTATAACCTCGAGGTAAGGTAATTCTTATCTAAAATTATTGGGGAGGTATAATTTGTTTGATTTCACTGTCTTTAGTTTGCTCTGTTATTGGTTTTGGGATTTATATCATCCGTAGAAGTATATTTAAAAAAGTACAACGTCAACAACCCACAAATAGTCCAAATTTTGAACTGCCCACACACCAGAATCCTATGAACTGTATCTTCAAAGACTTGAAAATCCACCACAAGACATACAACAAAATTTAATATGTAATGCTTCTCATAGTTCTGAAAGTGTTAGCTCAGATGAATCGTTGTTTTCTTTGAAAAATTATAGCTGTTTTTGAAACGGTTTTTTTTTACAGAGCAAATCAATAATTTGTAAAAGTTACCTTTCAAATAACATGTCCGAAATTGTGTCACGAACATGTGTTCCTAATGCGAAGCCATATTCATCTCTCTCCGTTCTTCTTCTGGCCAAATATTTCGCATTGCACATTCTGATGGTTTCTCCATTGTAAAAGTTTTTTTTAATTCTACAATTGTCAAATGTAGCATTTGGTGATACATTTCTTTTAAATTTATATTTAAGGAATTGTCCTCCATTGGTAGTTTTTTAAGAATTTCCTTCTCCATTCTTATTTCTGGATCTGCTTTAGATATACTACAAGAATAAGTTTCCTGATTTGTTATCAACGAATATGGATAGTGATTCAACTCTCCAATCACAGATTCTCTTAGTGCCTCTGTAAATTCCATGTTAAATATTGTTTTGAAGTGAATGGGTACAAACATGAAATTTTGCTCTCTTTATGGTAAAAATCATATCTTGATTTGTTTATTTAGATTTAAATGTGTGAAAGGGTTGGTTAAAAAAAACCCAGCTCTAGGCTAAAAGATTAAAATAGGTGAGCAAAATAATAACAGTTTTTTTCAAGTATAACCGTTTTATCATAATCAATTTACATGGTTAAATAAGAAATTTTATATAGTTAGAGAGAAAGAGAAAGTATAAATTATACAATTTTGTATAAATGTATATAGATATTGTTATTATTATTTTGTTGTTGTTGGATATATTACAGTGAAGAACAATAAAGATTATTTTTATCCAATATTTAGTGGATAATGATAGTATGAATTATTTCCATAGTTATGTCATTGGTTTTGAATTTTATAATGATAAAACCTGTTAATGTTTAGGTCTGATTTTGATGAATTTCAAAGAAGAAAATATCTGATATTATTTTTTACACTATAATTTATGATTGTGAATATAAACTTCAAACAGCTGAAAGTAAAAGAAACTTTTAAAGATGATTCAATTATATGTATATAATGTTTATATGTTGTTGTTTTTATTCTATTATCATATGGAAAGATTATATGATTTCATTCCTTTTTTTTTTTTTTTTATTATGTTTAAATTATCTTTTTATGTTTTATTTTTATGTTAAAACTATATATCTCAGGTGATAAATTTTAATATGCGCATTTTTTAAATGAGGTTATGTTTCAAATCATTCCATTTATACTTTTATATTATAGTAATATCATATCATCTCAGTCGTTTACAGTACTACTTCGATATAGTTTCGTCATTAGACGAGATGTGTTACTGTCTCAATCCAGTTTATGTTTTATTCAACATATTATATGTCATGTATGTAGTACTTTCAAGTAAAGTTTTTATTTACAAATTTATCTTTCTCAAATGTTGACGTTTTTCTTAACGTAATTCATATATTTTAATAATATGTAGGAAGAAAATTTGAGTGAATATTTATGTTTAAAATGATGCAAAAACAATTGGTGTTTTTATTTTAACTGTTTTGTAATGTGCAACATTAAAATGTTAACTTTGTTTATATTTGCATGAAGTGTTCAAAGAAGATGTAATATATGGTGCTACAATAAATTGTTATGTTTTTTTGTTTTTATGTTGTTAAAATTAAAATTTGATATTTGTTGTTTGTTATTTTGATAAAAAGAAGAATTAGTTAGTGAAAAAAAAATTTGGTTGATCAGTCTTTTTTTTGACAATGCATAAAGGTGTTAAATTGTTTTGTGAATTTCCTGTTAAGTAATGTAGTTGGTTAGTGCTGGTTTTGGTTTATTATAATCCTCACACTTGGATCCTATTTGAAAATGTTAGTTATTGATAAATAAAAGAGTGATTGCTTCCAGTATAAGGCAAAGGAGATTAATATTATAATAGTTGGTAAATAAATACTAATGAAGATTATGATTTGAACAAAGGTATTTGATGTTGTAACAGAAGTACCTGCAATGATGATAGATAAATGTATGTTGGCATTCATTAAATGTTAGGTAATATTTCTTATGATAAGTGGATGTTATTGACACTCTTTTATAACTTTTAACATATGAAAAAAAAACAATGATATATTTACCTACACAAACTATGAATGCAATATTTCAGTGATATAACTATTGATGTATTGATTCTTCAGAAGCTCTATTTATATATTGTCTTATAGATTGTAAGTATTTCAATTGATCCATTGTTAGAGTCACTCCTTTGATTGTTGTTTGTTATTGAGCAGCTGTCTAATGTCTAGAAGAATATTGTTATCATATTTGCAGACGGTCACAAAATATTCACCAGAAAGTCTAAAGATCTCTAAACAATTGCATGTACCTACATATGGTGACATTAATTAAAACTTGGTAGATTATGAGCATCTATGCTATTAGATGAATAAGGTAGAGATTTTTCAAAGTTATATAAATTAGAAACAGTAACAGTAGATGCTATACTAATATAGATATGGCACTAATCCATTTTAAGATATTTATATGAATGTTGTTGTAGTGTTGATGGAGGTTAGATAACTTGAAGATAAAGATTAGTCTTAAAATCTTGCATTTTCAGGTATATATTCAATAGAATTTATGTGAGGAAGTGACACGTTGCATTGGTAGAAATTTGTGAAATGATTTACTTTTACAAGTGAAATCTATTATATATGAGTAATTTATAAGTGGATTAAAGAATTATATAAAAAAGAAGATGTGGTATGATTGTCAATGAGACAACTCTCCACAAGAGACCAAATGACACAGAAATTAACAACTATAGGTCATCGAACGGCATTCAACAATGAGCAAGGCCCATACCGCAAAGTCAACTTTAAAAGGCCTCGAAATGTAAAACAATTCAAACGAGAAAACTAACGGCCTAATTTATGTACAAAAAAAAAATGAACGAAAAACAAATAAGTCAACAAACGACAACCACAGCATTGCAGGCTTCTGACTTAGGACAGGCACATATATACAGAATGTGGCGGGGTTAAACATGCTAGAGGGATCCCAACCCTCCCCCTAACCTGGGACAGTGGTGTAACAGTACAACATAAGAACAAACTATAAAAATCAGTTGAAAAAAGCTTAACTCATCAGATGGATACAAATAGAAATACATCTAACAAAAACACAGAGTGGACGTAGCCGCGTAAAGAAGTATGCATTTTGTGTATGTTTTAAATGAGGGTGGATTTTATACATTCACATTCAGGGTGGATTACGTTCATTCAACCTTCAAAGTGGATTTGAGGTGGATTCTTTTGTTCTGGAAAAATAGGGTGGATTTAGGGTGGATTCTTTTGTTCTGGAAAAGTATTAGGGTGGATTCAAGGTGGATTCTTTTGTTCTGGAAAAAAATTCTTTTGTTCTGGAACAGGCAGTTTATAACTACTAATGAAGCAGATGCACTTAATGTACTACATGATGTTACTACACTGGCCAAAATTCTTGAGGTCTCAAAGGCGACTTCTTCAAATCCTCAGTTATTACATTCACTTCCTTCAGGACTTCATTGTTCAGCACAAACCGTTTCTGGACTCAAGCAAAAGTAAGTTTAGAATTGGAACAACCATGTATATATCTAAGCCCATGCAACCAAAATAGCAGATTCTGGTCTTGACACATTTCAAAGCACTCTAGCGAAAAAAACAAGCCTGCTGACCCCTTTTTTATTTGCATTTTTGAATTTAGCATAACATAAAACAATCTACAAAATATGTGAAAAAAATTCTACCAGGGGTCCTTATTTGAGTGAACCACCTTAATTTGCAAAATTATACTATCAGATGTTAATTCATACTGTTACAAAGTTTAATGCATATAATATAGATTTCAGTTTGAGTGTCCTCTTTAAGATTTATTACTTTTGTACATGTATATATGCTAAACTATAATGTTCACTGCATTACTTTTTATATTATGAATATTTATTAAACTCAGTTATCATTTTCTATATAAAATAAGTGCACAATATTTTCACTATTTTTCAAATTGCAAACGTTGAACTATTTTACCGGTCATTAGTTTCAACTATTTGCCCTTGATGAAATTATTTGACCGCAAGGGTCATTATATATATGCGGAATTTCAACTGCAGCTACGGTATTTAACATTTCATTCGGGACTATCGGAATTCATCTCAATTATTAACGTCGATTCCCGAGTCGTTCGAACACACACATAGTCGCATCATAGCTCAGTCAGGGCGATTTGCATCGCTTTCCGATGGAGACCTGGAAGGATTAATTTAGGAAAAGGATGCCAAAAACACAAAAATCAGTCGTCCGAACTGCTGAAAAGATTATTTCCGACTACCTTAAAGAAAAAGACGGCGATCTAAAAACCTTAGAAGAGTTAAACGAGAAGGAACCAACTGTTCTTAATTCCTTACTCAGGAAGTTCTGTGGAGAAATTCGCAAGTCAGACGGAAACAGTTATGCTTACAAATCAATGTCGACAATAAGTTTTGGGTTACAAAAACATTTCATTCAGTCTAGAAACTTAAATATTGTAAATAATGACATTTTGCAACATCCAATGCAATGTTCAAGGCAGTAATGGTTAAATTGTCAAAAATGGTTTAGGAACGGTCTCACATAAAGATGTAATTATACCTGAGGACCTACATATCAATTTTAATTCTGTAATCGCCGAAGGGAGAAGTGCAGAAGGGTGACTTTGAACTGGGACGATACGGACAGGACAGAAAGTAGGTTGTCCTGAAAATAAGACGTCAAACGAAGAATCACAGAGGTGAAAACTTGGCTGACTTCGATCACAGCGGTGGCAGAATGTATGAACTACCAGGTAAAATCATCTCAATTTAAAATCAGTACAATACATTTGTCTTTTTCATTTTTGCAGACTGTCCATGCACCTTGATCAAGTTTGAACTTTTGTCGCATTATTTGTCATTGTGACAAACACGGCAAACCAAACAAACAAACAAAAAGAAATAAAATAACAATGATTCATACACATGTAGAAATGTCGAGAATGCAAAATACATGTACATTAATTTATGTAGTATTACAGAAGAAAGCTTAGTGTAGACTTCTCCTAGTCTCTACAAGACCAAAAAAATATATCGAAAGGACCTGCAATACAAAAATGTAGCTACATTTTGTACGCAGTTTTCGCATCTGCATGTTCATTGTTTATTTGAACTATATTATACATAAAATTTCATAAAAAGCACATTTTATTTCTAATTTCAGGTGACGTAAATTGTCCAGTTGTCACATTTACAAAGTACATGAGCCAACTTAACCCGCTAAATAGTATTTTTGGCAGAGACCGAAGCTTGCGTCCAGAGTTTCGTCAACCGATGATCTATGGTATGATAATGTTCCCGTGGAGAAAATTCAATCGGTAAGATGATGCCCAAAATAAGTACCGATTGCGAACTTTCTAAACGCTATACAAATCACTGCATACGTAGTAACTGCATCACAACCCTGGGGCATTAACAGTAGACATATTATGGGCCTTAATGGGCATAAGTCAGAAGAGGCTATTGCTTCGTACAGTCGTAGACTCGGTGAGACGAAAAAACGGCAAATGTCTGACGTGCTAAGCACCGCAATGAAAGGAGAATCTGTACCCTCAAAGAAATCTACAAATACCGTAACTGGTCCAAAACCAGTGCCGTCAACATTATAGACTGCTTCTTGTTCTAGTATGCCAAATGACGTGAATTATGTTGAACTACCAGACTTTTTGTCTGATGATGAAACTATTGCTAGTGATTTAAAAGACATTACCAGCTTTGAAACGCGTCAAGTGCCCGTTGAAAATAATTATCAGACAGTGACAAATGCACCAACTTGTAATTTAAACACATTTCAGATCCCAGCTGGATTTCAGTCTCTCTCAGGTTTCGCTATCAGCAGTATAAACAATTGGTCTGTAAATTTTTACTCTCAACCAAAGTTATTACAGATAAAATGAATTCGTTGAAATGGTTGTTCTGTTGTTGAATTTATTCTGTTGTTTTGAAAAAATGAAGCTTTAAACTTACAATTGCCTGCTTGTTATTGCAATGCATATTTACAATCGAATAATTGTAACTATGTGTCCGTTGTCTGTTACAAATGTAAAAATGAATTTTGGTTAGCTGTGTCGTTCATTCCTTGGCATAAATTTGTGTCTGTTTACTCTTTCGGTATAATAAAACACTTACTGACTGGATATTCGTAGAATAGTAACTTTATTGTCCCCTCGGAAACACCTATTGCCCTCGGCTACGCCTCAGGGCAATAGTTGCACCTCGGAAGACAATTAACTTACTATTCCACTCATACCCAGTCAATAAGTATAAATAATTGGCTAATTACTATTCACATACCCCTGTTGCAGAGGAGGGACGACACTCTGCACACGGCACGCAGTTCGTGGCGTGAACACCACCTGGACATTCGAAATTTGTTGACTGAGATTATAAATATAATCATTTACATACAATTGTAATGGTTATACAATATACATTCATATGCACATAATAAACGAATTTGGAAATTGTCAATATTTATCGGGAATATACATACTTGTCATACTTAACACCGTATTAAACTGCTTATTCCCGAGGGCTTATTTCATACGGCAGGGGCAGTAATAGAATTCATTTGATTGAGATTAAGGTTTTATTGGAGACCTTATTTTATTTATTACAAAATTATAAATATTGTACTCATTCTTCATTTATCTGTACAAAAAGGAAAAAAAAAGAAAAAGAAAAAGTACACAATTATAGAACGAAGCTGACCAATACACAAATTATACACAATTTTAAAAAGCTAGTTTTTTTTTCGGGTGAAACATTTTCATTTAACATGAATCTTATCAAAATACACAACAACAACAAAAAACGAAGTATTTATGCCTAAGATCCCTAGGGTTACGTATTTATTCACGTATTTGACAAATTAGTTTGAACATTTTATTTGAAAATCGTCATTTTTTAGCGTCGTACTATGCAGCAACGGATGGAGACTTAAGGAGACCTTTTATGTGTTAGGTTGTTTGAACAATATTCTTTAACTGTTATTAATTTCAATGATTTCTACTGGCGAACTAACAAAATATTAACAAAAACTTGTACCTTGTATTTTTATAATCATCTAATAAAATTCCCGCCATTACGGAATACAATCTTCAAAGATACAATTTACCAACAGCAAGTAAAAAATACATTATTTTTTTTATGTAAAAGTGATTTTCGATCATCAATTAATCTTTCTGTGTGAAAACTTGCTATATTTTCAATGAATGCAATAGAGTACATTTGATTTTAAAACACTTACAAATCGATCTTTTACTATATTTAAAACTACCAAACGGAAGCTGAAAACGTACCACCTGACATGAAAAATTTTGCACACGACACCTTGACTGTCGTCCCTCCTCTACCCCTGTTGGTGTCTTTGAGAAATAAAAACTTGGAACTAATTCTTGTTTGATGGGTACTATATGGTGTTTGTTGTTGTTTGTCTTTGATTGTACGTTTGGTTATTTTCGGAGGAGTTTGATGTTGATGTGGTCGGTTGTACTCTCCTGTGTTTTTTCGTCTTTTCTGTTTCTGTTTTATATATTGTCCCATTAATTTGAGCAGGAATACCGACTTTGGGAATTATTTTAAAAATACTTAACCGATTGAACATTGTATTTTAAGGAAGTCTGAATATGCTTGAAAGGTATGCCACGGAAAATAAAGCTGATAACACTCAATTTATCCTTTTGAATATATATTTAGGACTCTCATTTCCGTTTTGATGCTTTTCTCATGGGGTCTAAAAAATAATATCTTGATATTATGTAAGTGCTCACAAAATCACTTATTTTCTATAATAATATACGGAGTGTGAATTACAACTATTTGCTATAAATTGTTTTTATAATTTTTTTTTATTTAAATGATTATAACATAATTATGCGAACGATACAATATACAACGGCGAAGATATGAAACTCCCACATTTTGGCCCCTTGAATTCAATAATCAAAAAGTATAATAAATCTTCCATGCAGATGTTGATTAATTAAACATTAGTTTGGCAGATCAATATTTTTTTAATCATATCTGAGAAATTTTCATCATGGCTTCAAACTTCTTGCAATTACTGAAAACTGGGAAAATAGCCTTATTTTCAGATATTGTCAGAAATATTTGGATATTAGCAAAGTCTTTACCTAAAAAGAAATTTAGCAACATGATATTCTTTTCAAAGATGTTAATGTGTGAAAAATTTTGGGTGAAGCCTTAGTTCAATAAGTCAATTTTGACATGTTTATGACATAAAAAGTGACCTTTCTGCAATTCTGTTTCCAGATTATATCAACCTACTCATTTATAATTTTGAAAGCTTGAATAATTTTACTATTTAACAGAAGCTAAATAATGGCTCTTATCATTCCTTTTCCATTAAATAATTCGACTTTTCAGAATCTAATGCATTTTGGGTAATATTTTCAAAAGCGTACACAAAAACGCCGTGATGGCTAACAGCGTCCCAAACAATAGAAATTCAACCAATGAAGTGACTTTGTTTTCATTTTGGGGTATGGGCAATGAAATTACCCATAGTCCTTTAGATTCTGAAACGGCGAAATTCGGTGTAAGAATAAAGAGGAAACAAATCAGAGATTTGTTAATGATATTGTGTACTTACTATCATCTGACATTAGAAACGTATGTTTTTTTAAATACTTGAAATGGTTATCCTTAAATCAAAAATAGTTTAATGATAAAAATGAAGACATGTACTGCGATTAAAGAATGTCAATCATATCCGATCAACAATACTCAACAATCATTTCAACTATTTACTTTCCATCCAGAGAATGTTGTTCTGGTCTGACTCTCCTTACTTAAAATTTTTCCTTGGTGAGCGTAATTGTTCCTGACGTAAACTTCCCAGCCTTCGGGAATGTATTTAATGACAAAGCCTGTTGAGCATGCGTCATTGTACTTTGTTTCCGTATCTGTATGCAGTACGCCAATCACAGACGTTCCCCTCATTAATTCAGTACCGTATTCTCCGTAAAACAAAGGGTTGCCGCCATCATTGGTACGAGAATCGACACAGAAGGTCCACGAAAAGCCGTAGACGCCCGAAGAAGGAGCGGTAAATTTTCCTGTGTTAGTACTGTACCCTCCACCAGTATTTGCTTCTATTCTATTAAATACAATTGTTTTTCCATTAGCCATAGACGCACTTTGTGTATTTGCACTGCTTTCGGTCATGTACGCTGAAAAAGCCACGTTGCAAGCACAACCTGTAAAAGAAAATAAAGAAAAAATGAACGATGCATGTATGCATTGTATTTCATTTATCTTAATATTTTGTGGTAATCGTGTTGCCAAATTGTTTTTGCGATGAGGGCACTATTTGGCTTTTTTGTTATTATTTCCTCTCTTTCCCTCTCTTGTATCATAAATCAAAAGAAGGTAGCCAAAGAGTCATGAATGTTAACATGGGTGTAAATAAAAGTCTCACATGCTCTTCGGGGCATGTAATAAAATTTTACATTATCTGTTGTACATTTAATAATAGTTTTATATCTATATCACAGTTAAAACGGCTAGTTTTTCATATTGATACTGTTTTAAGGGAATGATTATGTCGGATTTATGTCTTTTTCGTATGAATAAGATTACTCAATTTATTTTTGTTGTGCAAAACATGGGTTCTCGAAAAGTCCGAGCGAGACCTAGAAACATGAAGACGTGTTATTTTGTAAGTCGGTGGATTGAATAAAATATTTGCACATGAAAAAGACACATGGCAATTATCATTATGTTTGCAACAAAAAATATTATAATATATTTTTTCTATAAAATTGAAAGGGTATAAATTCCTATAAAGCATGCACATCATTAAAAGACATCGATTATTTTCAAATTATCATAAGTTAACTGAGGATGTTTTTTTAACAAATGTTTTGCAGGTGTCGTTTATTATACAATGTTTTTATAAAGTGTACTAATTTTGCGATCAAACCTCGCTGTCTTATTAATCATAGGGCAGAGTTATTTTGTATTTTAAAAGAAGATAAAGCGTTACATCGATTTCTACTTACCATAGCTTCTGTTCACAAGTGTTATTCCTATCAGGACGAAACATGTAGTTATATAGCATGTTACTCTCATTTTGACTGCTTCTGCACTGGTTGCTTTAAGACGTAAAGATGAATAAAACTTTGTTACTATTGGTGAAGAAAGAAGGCATTTAAATTGGTGTTATACAACAAAAGTAAAACTTTTTATATGCATTTAACAAACTGTTTGAATATAGATAAACGTATCATAGATACCACGATGTTGTACGCCAGACGCGCCTTTCGTCTACAAAAGACTCATCAGTGGCGCTCGAATCAAATAAAGTACGAAGTTGAAGAACATTGAGGACCCAAAGTTCCTTAAAGTTTTGCCAAATACAGCTAAGATAATCGATTCTTGGGGTAAAAATCCTAAGTAATTAAAAAATTCAAAATTTTGTAAAATTATGACCATATTAATGACAATTCATGTCGACAAATAAGTGCTGTTGAAGAAATACTATATAAAAGATTTATTTTCTTACTTTCATTTTTGTTTAAAGGTTAACAATACATTTTTGTCATAGTATCTTCAGTGAAAATACTGAGTTATATTAATTATAGCATCGTATAGAATTAACTATATAAAAAATCATAACATAACTTACTGTCAAAATCTGAATTGGGTGGTTTGTCCAGAGGATTCTAGTACCAAAGGTTAACGCTTCAGCTAATTTATAGTCGGCCTTTAACTGCTCCATTAACTTAAACGCGGACTTTCCGGGTAGGCCAGATAAACATTTACGTAAAAGACAACATCTTCATCCAATCAGAATTTAGCATAATTATATATTAATAATATGTTGTTTTCCTTTTTTTCTTTATAGGCATTCTTGGCTTTCAAATATTTGGCTTTGAGCGTTCCTGATGATTTATATCCAGAAAAGCGCTTCAAACACATGACATTAATACAGTGTTATATTTTTCCCGCGTAACGCGTTACGGGGGACATGGAAATACCGGGCGTCCGTCCGTCCGTCCGGTCTTGTTAGCGCTCTCACAGGTACAATTCTTGTCAGATTTTTATAAAACTACTATAGGTTAATATCAGCAATATCTCGGACAAGTTCTATAATGGTGGCCGATCGACTTTTTTAAAAGAGTTATGCCCCTTGGAAATATCAAATTTATGGAAAATGGCCTCGTTAGCGCTCTCACGGGTACAATTTTTAGAATCTTATAGTATACTATATATACTATAAGTGATGCCCTTGAAGGTCTGTTTGAAATATTTAGTATACAATATAAAAAAAACTTTTTTGTCCCCCGCGCACGCTTTTTATTTATAAATTGTTTTAAAGAACAACAAAACAAAGTGGTTTTTTTTTTTAGTTATTACCCCTGGATAGATAAAATATTGCAACGCGGGGGACATTGGAACTCTGTTCTTTTATCATTTTTACAGCACTGCATCGATACCGCTGCTGGTGGACTATCAGTCCCCGAGGGTATCATCAGCGCAAAGCTGTCTTAAAATTGTCCGCTTATAAAGTAAAAAATTAAAAAGAAACGAAGAATTCAAGTCACTCAAGCAAAGTTGGTCGTTATAGATGGATATGACTTATTTTTAGGTTTTTGTGATGTTTTTATTTTTGTCGTTTTTATTCTTTTATTTTCTTATTTTTGGAGTTAATAATATTCACCATGGTACTATTTAATTTCATATAAAATTAATTCCTTTTGAAAGTACTTAAAATATACTGTGTGCGGTAATAAAAAATAGAAGTATAAATAAATTAGATATACTTATTCAAGGATAGCTTAAATTAAATACACTGTAAAGTAATGCTTTGAAAACCCCAAATAAAATTCTTGTTCCACGATAAAATAAAATCTTTTCCTTGATAGTCACTACTTTATTTCAAATAAGAAGATTTGAACATATCACTGTTTTAAGGTGGAAAATGCAAATCTCAATACGCTACAAGGAATCGCATGTCTTTCACTCAAGATACAAGTCCCAAATTTTGCAGAGTTGTACTGGAAACTACGAAATATTTCGGAACAAAAAGAAAGTTGGGTTCCCTAGAATATTTTAGCATATGCTCGCAAAAAAAACAATGCAAGAACTGCCCGGATGTCAGTAGGTTGACCACATTTCCTTTAAGGGCCCTCTACTTATAGAGTAGTGGTCAGATTTTAGCGTTAAGGCTGGTTTTAGGGTGAGTTAAGTATATCATCTCTATATGGATTTAGAACCAAAAGTATAAGGATGCCGAAATTATTTGTAAACCTGTCGAACATACTAGTGGCAGTCTAAATTTTTGTGAGTATTCTAAAAGAGAGGCGAAAGATACCAAAAGGACATTCAAACTCATAAGTCGAAAACAAACTGACAAAGGTTATCATTTGGGACGTCTAAGAAGATATTTTCATACAGACAGTATCTTGCAAAGATTGGAAAATATATAGATTACAAAGTCAGTAATCTCAAATCGTAATTCGAAGAAAGACAGCCAATACCAAGGGCGACATAAAATGTGAACAGACATTTAACAGTCTGCAACCATCATTTGTATATTTATAAAATAAAATATGATCGGGATTAGAGGGTTAAGCACTAAATTTGTCCTCCATGCACAGTAGTACATGTTAATTCAACTGTATTATTCTTTCACTTCCTAAACTGATTAGCATCAGTTATTGTGCCCAAGGCTTCACAGTTTATATTTTATTTGTACAATAATAGTGCATTAAGTTGTTTTCCAAACATGAAAATATTTGTGTTTATAGTAATTTGACTCATAGCTATAATCATTTTCACTGCAAATATTTACAAGTTATATTTTCATTTTGAAACCCCTTTTTTCTAGTGCAAAGGGACATCTCTTCCAAAATTTAAATGATATCGAAGAAATATATATTCGGAATTTGGTGTGACTTCCATTTTCGCTGAACTAGTATACATTATTGTTTAGGGGCCAGCTGAAGCCCGCCTCCGCGTGCGGGGTTTTATCGCTGTCTTGAAGACCCATTGGGGCCTTGGGCTGTTTACTGCTCTTTCTGCCCGTTTCTATTCTCAATTTTATTGTTTATTATTATTTTTTCATTTGAAAGTATCTGTATCATAATATAAAAATAAGAAGATGTGGTCTGATTGCCATTGAGACAACTCTCGACCAGAGACCAAATAACATAGAATGTTAGCAAATATAGGTCACCGCACGTCCTTAAACAATGAGCGAAACCCATACTGCATAGCAAGCTATAAAAGGCTTTGAAATGACTAATGTAAAACAATGCAGACGAGAAAACTAACGGCCTGATTTTATTTAAAAAAAAAAACTATACACGAAAAACAAATATGATAAACAGCAACAAACGATCATATATCTAGGTCAAATATATCAATCAGTACACATCCAAATTCATGTGGATTTAGGGTAATGCTCTTATAGAAGTAAAAATGCTGTTCAAATGTCAAGATCTACATACTGTATATTTCTACCAAAATCATCAAACGATTCATTATAGGAGTTACTGCTCATAAATTCGCCCTATTTTCTATTTATTATTTTGGAAGCTATCAATCTCATTGGCAATCATAAATATATAATCTGTAAAATGATCGGCAAAATAAGATCTGCTAAAATTGAATTGATATTATGAAACCCATCAATGGACTAATTCGAGTTGTTATTGTCTTTAAATGAGGATATTTGACCAGTTTTAGTGTTTTTGTTTATTAAATTTATAATAGGTAAACAGCAAAATAATCAAAATACTGACATGAATGAAACAATCGCTTGATTCGTAAAAGGAGTTATTCTCTTTTTTTTACCAATTTTGACTATTTCTTCCTTTTATCTTGAAAACAAATATCTTAAGACAGAAACTTAAATGGAAACGCCAAAAAAAATTGGCAGTACGACATCTACTGTTTGGTGACTTATCGGAGTTATTTTCCTAAAATGAGGGTCATAAAGAGGGGTATACGTATGTACACAGACGAATGGGAGATAAAATGGCTATTTCACGATGAACGAAAAAAGGTATTCAGGTTGCGTATTCACCAATTTGTACGAATCACGGTAAATAAAGAGCTTCGGATATACTAGACAAAATATTTCTCTGGTAATACTAAGTTACAACTACTGCAAACTTGATCTGGTTGATAGAAAACATTAAAATCTGTAAAGCTGTATCATTATTTTCTATCGGTATTTCCAGTTCTCTCCCCTAATGAAAGCTACACTCTGTTGGTTTAACGCTTCGAAACTACAATTCGATGAAGGATGAAATGACTTGTATTATATCTTTATTTAAGATAAAATGTACTTTTATCAGTTGATATATCCATCGCAAACGGACACAAAATATGTATTTTTTGCAATGCTTTTAAAGCTGTACAAATAGTAACTGTTGTTTACTACAGGATATTTTCAGTTAATTTATGATGATTTGAAGAGATTGTGGGTTTATAGCTAGAAAATAAATATTTATCCGGTTTACACGCAAATGATTATATAATGGTGCCGCGGTGAAAGTGAATTTGTCAAGAAAAAATTGTTTATTGAAAACAACAAAAATGATATTGATCTTTGGTACATGTAATTGGACGACCAAAAGAAATGTTTCCTTTGGCAGTCTTGTTCAACCGGAAAATTCATAAATTAAATGCGCAAAAGTTGATGACGACAATAACAAGTTTACTATAAATTGACTCGTACCCATGTATGTGGAACCAGTGCCTTCTGAAAAATACAAATACGTAAGTAGTATATGTTTGTTTTATTTTATATGATATAATACTTAAAAAAAATTAATTAAATTTGTTTATCTTCAATTAAGATCTGATTTAAGTAATTTTAAGTTTTATAATAAAACATTTTTCCATTACCGACGTTGTTTTAAATCTTAACAAATACTTGTAACAGAATTTATATACGGGTACCAAAATTGGTGTGTGGCTGCTAACGTGTTTAGTTAACTTCTACACTTCTATATAAACGTTGATCAAAAGAGGAAAATATGATTTTGTAAACAAGATTAATATTATTATATAACCTATAGCTAATTGATTTTAATATGAGTGTACATTTTTTATTCAATCAGAAAAGCAACTACTTTATACGAACAGGATTTAACACCAGAGATCAAAGAATGGAACTGTCTGCAAATGCAGCGTTTTTCACCATAATTGGGATGATGCTTTTAACCAGATGTTATGGTAAGTTTAACTTAATAAATTATTACTCTCTCTCTCTCTCTCTAGAGGTTGACTAGGTCACAGGGTGGGTTCGAACCAATGACCCTCCTCGTTTAAGACAACAACTTCATGAACGCGGGTTTTTTTATATATTATTACGCTAAACAGTTTTTCATAGATTCATTATAACGATTGACGATATTAAATATACAGTTCTTATTATACTGTATTTGTCTTTTTCTCTTTCATCTTCAATCAATTAATCTAAGTTTCCTTGATTTCATGATTGAACATCTTAGTTACCGTTCATTACCAGAATACATGGAGGCCTCAGACCACAATTATTCTTCCCATTGGTTACAATGCATTTTTTGGTAAAAGTTAAATTGAATTAAAAAAATTGCACCGCTTCAAACATGAAATAAATTTAACTGCTTATAGACCATTATTAAATGAATAAAATATGCTTGTCTCAGGACAATCCATCAGTGCTTTTTCTTTTGAGAGCCATATTAACATGCCAATGGTAGGATTTGAATCTTGAAAAAATGACGAAGGCCAATTTCTACCCTACTTTCATTTTGGCCAAATCACTACTTTCACTTTCAACAATAAATTTTTTCCACGTTTTACTTATTTCAATATATATGCAACTGATAGGACCACTTAAATAGTAAACATTTCAAAGAAAACAGTAGTCAGAATACTTAGGAATAAATACACCATATAATAATTGGGAACTATATTCCTAGACCACAAACAAAGGGAATTAATTGTGGTCAGAAGCCTGGATACTTACCGTCTATCGGTAAATTCATGTATATGTAATGTCAGGATGATAACATGTGTGTGCCATATGGATATGCTTGGTACTATTTTGACACGCTTAACTGGGTTTTTGCGTCCTACTAGAAATCACAAGAACATCATTCTAAAATAAAGCTTGTGATTGATGAATGTTTAACGTCCAGTAGGCGATATTTCAAAAAGAATAAGGACGAAATCTTTTTAAATTAAATGTCGTATGAATATGAAACATTTTAAGCCGGATCTTTTTCGGGTGTCAACTCAAACAGTAACAATCTGTAAGAATACATTTTAAGAAAGGACACGTTATTCCTCCAATCAGTTTTTACTCATACTCATACTTTTAAGGACTTAGCGGAGAAGCGACATTTTCCAATTTAAATGTTCGATTGAGTAGGTTATAGGGATAGAATCAACGATCCACACATGAAGG
Organism: Mytilus coruscus; assembly: GCA_017311375.1. NCBI lineage: Eukaryota > Metazoa > Mollusca > Bivalvia > Mytilida > Mytilidae > Mytilus > Mytilus coruscus. Next base: position 41,737,101 of record CM029600.1, read on the forward strand.
CGATAACAATTCCAAGGTTTTCTTGATAAGGATTTTTTTCAATAGATTGACGATATATCAAATACAAATACTATAGTATAGGTCTATTACAACAATTCTATTTTGTCCTTTTACGTGTACAATCGAAATATATCATATCCTAATGTGAACATTCTTTTTAATTTATGTCTACCATGTTTTGACAAAAACAAACTTTTGCTATGGACACATGTTATATCAGCAGAATATTCAGACACGAAGTCCCTTAAATTATATATCAACAGGTAGTTAGGATGCTTTAAGTTTCTATTTTTTTCATCCAGGTTGTTCTTGCAACGTTGCATTTTCATCGTACATGACCGAAGCCAGTGCAAATTCACAAAGTGCATCTATGACAGACGGAGCCATAATCAAATTCGATAGAATCGAGGCAAATTACGGACTGGGATATAGTACCAGTACAGGAAAGTTTACAGCACCTTCCTCAGGTGTTTACGGGTTCACATGGACCTTTTGCGTCGATTCGCGTACTACTGACGGCGGTGCTTTGAATTACGGAGAATACGGTACAGAATTAATGAGGGGCAATTCCGTAATTGGCGTATTGCATACAGATACGGAAACGAAAAACGATGACGCATGCTCAACAGGCTTTGTCATCAAGTACGTATCTGAAGGCACGGAAGTTTACGTCAGGAATAATTATGATCACCAAGGTAAAATCTTGAGCAAGGAGAGTCAGACCAGAACAACATTCTCCGGATGGAAATTATATCAATAATATTTGAATTTGATAGTTTTATTCACCTCCTCGACTTTTTGTTTAAATTAAGTGATTTTAGACAGACGTGTTTTCTTCAATATTCCATGTCTTGCATTTTTAAAGAACATTTTAGTTCTTTGCATATTTTAAATTTAATGTCTTGTTTCATATGTTATCTGCTACAGTCCGGATAAGAATCATTAATAAAGTTTTGTACTTCGAAATTTTATGCATTATATCTATTAAGGGCATACGATACAGTTACAAGGGAGGTAATGACGTTGCTAACGTAAAATGTTATTTTGGCGACGTCAAACTGTGACATATCGGGAAAAGATGTATTTTTCGACTGATTTTTATCATTCAAACTGATTCAACTTGAAAACGAGTTCATGGACTCCTCTTTTTTAAAATGACATTCGGTTTAATTACGTATGAAGATTATTTGTACCAATTTTCATGAAAAAGTCAATCACGACTGTTAATGAATAAGCATGAAATAATTTCCATTGGACGTTAAGCAAGCAACAGTCAATACTATGTAGTGTAAAATATACAACCGTTAAGAATAACTGTATGCGTAGCCGGATCAATAAGTTTACATAGGTTGTGTCTAAATTTTTGTCTCTATAAAAAACATCACCGTAATAATTAGGATGTGAAATCCCGTAAGAGCAAACCTCCAAACCAAATACTTGTATCTATGAAAGAATTTGGTAAAGGTTTTATTAGGTAATTTGTTGTAACTAAATGCCTGACTTAATAATTTACCAGTTATACATAGATTACGTTCATTTAAATCTTAAACTTTTCTAGGGACAATTTTAATGATACGTCTAAAAACCAAAAATCAGTATCAAATTCCAGCGTTCCAAAAATCTCAAAATCTTAGCGGACTATAATAGCACCTCGTTTAACAGCGAAATCGACATTTTTACGTCTTTTCGTGGTTCTCATTAGATGTAAATCCGTTTTTATAACAATGAAACCAACAGGCAAGTTTTTTCGGAGTCCATTGTTTATTTAATACAAAAAAATCACACACTTTAAAATCGTTAGAATAACTCTGAAACGACGGTTTGGTGTCTTTATAGAATAGATAGTGCGAGTGAGCTTATGACAAAGTCGAGTTGAACCCCGCCACATTCTGTATGTGTCTGTCCCAAGTCAGGAGCCGGTTGTTGTTTGTTGCTGTATATCATATTTGTTTTCGTTCATTATTTTGTACATAAATCAGGTCGTCAGTTATCTCGTTTGAATTGTTTTACATTTGACAATTTCGGGGCCTTTTATAGTTGACTATGCGGTATGGATTTTACCTATTGTTGAAGGCCGTACGGTGACCTATATTTGTTAATTTCTGGCATTTGGTCTCTTGTGGAGAGTTGTCTCATTGGCAATCATACCACATCTTCTTATTTTTATATAGAAAGTTCATTTTGTATACGAAAGGAGATGCGAGGTATACGAAAGGAGATTGGAGATATACTTTAATAAGACATCAAACCCAGCGACCGCGACAAATAACCCTCTAAGACATCCAACACATCTATTTGTATTTTCCGCGGTTCGAATAGTAAAGCGAGAAAATAATGTATTGTCGTTACGCTTATCATAAATATTCATAAGGCAAAACAAAATCCACCAATCAGAGAGTCGAATTTTGTATTACGATATACTTTGGTGTTTTTCAAGCGCTTCACTTTCTAGTCGTCGCTTAACATAGTAAACTCCCGTTTATAATTGCTAATTGCAATTAAACTTTTGATTTTCTATTTATAGACGTATTTGCTAATTAATGGTGAGGTCCGTCACTTTTATACTTGGATAGGCTCCGACGAGCATTGACATCGGATACAGGTTGCCATTCATATTTATATATAAATAATATATATAAATAAGGACGGCCTCGACTATCTATGACGGGTAAATTCAGAGATATAAGTGAATACACTGTATTGACACATTGATATATAATACATCATATTATTTGATATGTGCAAAGTTTGTACTGCTGGACATTACAATTAAATACGTCATCTATTACGTTCGACGGGATGTCGGGAAATTTACATTTGTGTTTTTTACATATTTAGCCATGGAGTATAGGTAATACTAGACAATATAGTCTTCTGTCAAACTCTAAATCTCTGACTTTAATTTTTAAAATTGAGATTAAATTAAACGGACTGAAAAATGTGCATCAATATCGAAATTCAATAAACAGAAATTCAGATTTGTTTTATTCCGTTCCCTATATTCATCGGCCCCTAGGGCTTGGTCTTCTTTTCCAAAAAATCATTGACATACGAATGTGTCACGGACACGGTTTTATTAATTTTATTTCAATAGACAATACATACTTAATCTGGCACGAATATAGTTTATTTCAATACTTAAGTTTTTTACACTTCTTAAAAATAACAAAATGTTAACTCCCAACTTTTTTGTCACGAACGAACTTTCTGATGCAATTTTACCGAAAAAGAGTAAAAAATCATCGATATCCATTTTATTTTTGTAGATGAATTATATAGCAATGTTTTCAAAAAATGTATTACTCAAAGGGATTCAAATTCTACTTAAGGCCTTATTTTGGAGACACATGTGACATTTCCTGAGAGGGCCGTAAATTATGCGGACGCATGTAGGCGGTTGCCTCGTTTTGCCGGCCCACCAAAAAGAAAAATAATACAAGAGAGAAAAAGAAACAAAAAAAAGAAATTCTCGTGTTGATACTGGACACTGGATACTGTCAAGACGAGAATCACCAGGCAAGACCTTCCAAATAATGTGAAGTACTATTTTTTATGAACTGTCAGTCACGTAACTTAATTTTGTCATTGTCGAATTGTTATGGCAATTCTAGGTAAAATCACCATGCTATGAAAGATGAAGGTCAAGTCGCCGTTGTATTTAATTTAATGTATGTGTAATAGCTGACTGTTGGGCTTCATATAAAACTCAAGTCGCTTTGCTAGGGTTCAGGATATTTATTAATCAGTAACGTAAAACATCTTGACTACCCATGAGGGTCTTGTACGGTCGGCTCTGGTTTGCGCCTTTTTGGGCATTTAAATAATTTATTTTTACCTTATGGTAATTGATATAATTTTGAATGACAAAAGAAAAACCTAACATGAATAAAATGTAAAATGAACAATAATTTGATAAATAAAATAAATCAATAAATAAATAAAATGATGAATAAAAATAAAGTATAAAATGAATAGAACTTAAATAAAGAAAAGAAAAGAAAAAAATGAAAATTTTAGATAAAGAACAAAAATGTGAATTTAGTAGCCAAAATATTTTGTATAAACCCAAATAGGTCTAAATATGTGTATGTAAATTTAAGAAAAATAATTAGTATAAGGTTTTATATGTACATAAAACAAGAGTGCACACGCGAAATCATGGAAATGTCTCGCCTGCTTTACTGACCACTAGGAGAAGATGATTCTGACCATTGATTTTATGCTGATAGTCCTAAATATAAAGCTTTACTACAAGTATCACATAAACTTAACATGATCCAAGAAAATGAGGTCAAGGTCAGATGAACCATGCCAGACAGACATGTACACCTTACAATCAATCTATGCATCAAATACAGTTGACGTATTGCTTATAGTATCTAAGAAACAAACTTTACCACCAAAACTTAACATTAACCAATGGGCCATGAAAATGAGGTCAAGGTCAGATGATACCTGTCAGACAGACATATACACCTTACAATTATTCCATACACCAAATATAGTTGACCTATTTCTTATAGTTAAAGAAAAACAGACCAAAACAAAAATACTTAACACTGAGCAATGGACCGTGAAAATGAGGTCAAGGTCAAATAAAACCTGTCAGACTGACATCTAGAATATTTCCATACACCAAATATAGTTGACCTATTCCATATGGTATTAGAAAAACAGAGAAAAACACAAAAACTTAACTTTAACCACTGAACCATGAAAATGAGGTCAATGTCAGATGACACCTGCCAGTTGGACATGTACACCTTACAATCATTCCATACACCAAATATAGTAGACCTCTTACTTATAGAATCTGAGATATTGACTTGACCACGAAAACTTAACCTTGTTCACTGATCCATGAAATGAGGTCGAGGTCAGATGAAAACTGTCTGACAGGCATGAGGACCTTCAAGGTACCCACATAATAAAATATAGTTATCCTATTACTCATAATAAGACAGAAATTAACATTACAAAAAATCTTAATTTTTTTTCCAAATAGTCACTGAACCATGAAAATGAGGTCAAGGATAATGGACATATGACAGAAGGAAACTTCATAACATAAGGCATCTATATACAACATATGAAGCATCCAGGTTTTCTACCTTCTGAAATATAAAGCTTTTAAGTAGTTAGTTAACGCCGCCGCTCCCGCCGCCGGATCAATATCCCTATGCCGAGCTTTCTGCAACAAAAGTCGCAGGCTCGACAAAAAATGAATAAGTAATATAAAATGAAAGGAAATAAAAGAAAACCAAAGGGTGTATGTTTTATTTTGACTGCTTCGTGCTAGCCTACTGATATTGCAGGTCTTTTAGAGTGCTAGTACAATGGAACGCTGAAGACAAACGCCCCACTAAACTAAGCAATTCGACGAGGGGTTTTGACGACCTTGACTACCGATTTTTTTTTTTTCATTTGATAAAATTTTATTTACAAATATATATTTACAATAAAAAGTGAATAGGATAAAACCCATATTCACTTAACATGATAAACATTGTTCATATCAATTGCTAGTTGATAAAATAGTAAAATAAAGTTTCAGTAAATTTATGTCGTAATTAGTTCAAATATAACATGTATTCTTTACATGCACCAAAACTGAAATTCAAGAGTAACCCTTCTTATCATAACAATAAAATGTTCATCGGCATATTGTTAAAGTCTCTCAAAATAATATTTTAATTTGTGATCCATTGTATTGTAAAACAGGGTTTCTATATATAAAGTATTTCTCAAACAGATCTTAGCTGTTTTCATTGTATAATAAAAACGCATATTCCGTGTACTTTTGAAGTGTATATTTAATCAAAGAGCTTGATCGCTCTGAGGGAGGGATACGATCGCCATTGTTTCCATTGATATTAGTATTCTTTCTCAAAAATAATTCAACTGCACATGTGATTCAATCTGAATATATTTTTTTCACTTTAAAAATAGCCAAAATAACTAAATGTTAACAGTAAAAAAAAACAATTCCAATTACTAGTAATACACAGACAAATGCATTTTTCTTCTTCTAAGTTTTGCTCCGGACACTGTCTTGATTATTCCATTAAATTTTAACAGATTTTAACCCCTGACTTGAATGGAATAGTCTATCAACAAGTCTATCCATGGGTAATCTTTTAATGGCTGATTTTCATTATTGATCTACCAAGATTTTTAACAAAACAGGAATAATAGCAAATAAACACATCTGATGATTACTTACATATTAAAAAATGTAAAATGAATTTCACTTTTTGAACATTTGATCAACAATGAGCAACAAGTGGCATGTAAGTTTCTTAATAGCGTTTATAATAAGGAAGACTCCATTTAGGCTGATGGGGTGTTCTACTTCTACTTCTACCATTATGCTGTTTATAACTAAATTTTCCGAGTTAATAATGCAACAACAATAACCCTAAATAGTGGATAAAAACACAGAAAGGATCTCTTGAGTTGCAAATCAATCAATGGAGTGGGGAATCCAGATCAACTATTTATTCTGATGCCTCTCAAGGTCAAGAAAACTACGCATGCGCTTCATTACATACACAAACCGTTAGAATTATGTTTTGATTGAGGACAATATGTCAATTGTGGTTCTCCATTTCTTTATGGAAGTTCAATATCAAAGTTTCATATGGTAACATAATAGGAACAACACCACTTTAGTACTTATCTGACGGAAATAGTTTTATTTCGGAAGCACTCTCGCATTTTAACAAAACAGTGGAATTCCCACTTTGACGTGGTCTCCTCATGGGGTTTTTGATTATGTGAATACTTGGCCGTTTTTATAGTGATTATTTGATTACCAGACCAAATATTTCATGATTATTTGATTATTTGATAATCTAGGACTGTATTTTTGATTATTTGATTATCTTGTTTAAAAAAATAATTAATGATTATGTGATTATATTGGCAAAAAATTTGTGATTATGTGATTACTTGGACATCCCCATGAGGGGCCTGTAAAACATATAAAACCCTAAATATAGATACAGCTTAATACTGATTATTTATATTAATTACGCTGATAAAAAAGGGAGATATAAAAACATGAGGATTTTGAGAAGGAAACTAACGGAAAGTTGTTTAAATTCAATCTATGTGTTTGTTTTACTCTTTAAAACAGAACAATCTTAAGAATCTGAGTTCTTCCTTAATATAAAGCACAAAATGGTTGACGTGAGAGCCTTGGAAAGAAGTCAATCGTAAAAGTCTACAGATTGCTTGACAGCAATCGTATCCCAAAAAGCCTTGTGCAATCAATATGTTTATTTTCAAATACTTTTACTTGTCTAGTTTTGTAAATTGAAAGTCGTGCTACACCTAACTATAACAGGCGGATACCCAGTTGAAATTAAACAAAAGAAATGGAACTCTTTGTTAGAGAAGGTAAAAAAGCCAAATTGGTATATTGGAATTGTTTACATCTGTTTCTATGGGCTTTAAAAGTTTAATAAAGGTGCATAATTTAGAATTTTATGCATCTTGTATACGTGTTTTTAACTACATCATAGTATGGAGCTTCGAGATATTTGTAAACTTTTAAATTACAGACAAATTTTCATAAACAGTCGATTGTGGTAGGTGCAAATACAAGTGGATCTTTTTTGTGCATAAGCATAAATTACGCCTAAAAAATTCCACAGAAAGATAATAGATTGATCTTTTTAAAGCCTTTATTTGCATCTCTGTCCCCGGCGACAGTTTTTGGGGAAAACATCATAAAATGGGCAATAGTTTTCATCGAAAATCGAGTGCACCTTTTTATGTTCTGGCGTGTTTGAGTTCAATATTCTGTCTTGAAAACGTATAAAGCAAAACTATTTGATACATCATCTCGCTTCAGATTCTGTTATTTTTATATATTTAGGCTACAGGTTGATTTAATAACATTAAAAATTCACAGTACTAAAAAATGAAATATATGCTGGTCAAAAGTTTCAAACGTGTATATTTATGTTATCATATTCCACAGATTTTACAGTCAGGATTCTACTTAGTCAAAATTATCTCCCCATTACGCCAGCTAATTTTTACAATCGTAAAAATGGAAGCCATTGTATGGATGACGCGCTGCAAATTTAGCTCTAGATTAATTTATCCACATAGCACCATTACGATCCTTATATGCCAGTTGTATTTTAAAAGACATATGTATCTACTAGCTATTGAGCATCATTTAATGTGCTTTTCTGCATTTAATCAACTTAAAACTATTGTCTGATCGGTTGTCAGTTGGAATTTTCGAAAGTTCAAAAACATTTAAAAAAAATTCTAATTTAATATTTCGTGGAAGGGCAGACTAAAATTTTTCAGAGGTTGAAGACTTATAACCCTAGATAACACACACAAAAAATTAAGTTTTTTGAAGTTATGCATTTTTAAGATCCACTTAGAAAGTCTGTCGTCAAGTACGTTTAGTAAAAATGTGTTATTCGAACACACCTACTCTGTTGTTATGACTCATTAGAAAGGTATTTCACTTGACCCAGTTAAACGTAATTTGTCTGAAAGCTAGGAAAAGGGAACCGTTTAATATTATAAGGATCAATTTAAGTTTTATTTCCGTATTGTATTGCTACCTTGTGTGCTGGTGGTGTCACCAAAGGTTTGTGTATGCGTCTAGTTTGGTCAGAGTCCGAGACTCTTCCACAGCTGCTGGCTTGCCTATTTTGTAGGTGAAGAGAAAGCTGTTTGCTTAAGTCTTTCCTGTCAGTATATCGCCTCTGCACTATCATGACTTCTACAGTGCCTACTCGCGACAGCACATGGTAACTAGGATCTAGTGTCCTAGGCATAACTCTCGAGGATCTCGGAGTAGCATGGACAACAGAGATGAAGTGTATAGACCCATCGGCGTGTGGACATGCCCAAGCACATATCAACCTTGTCCCAGTTATGGGTTAATAGCCGGCCGGATGGAGGTCATCAGTCTTGGGAGGTAATCCATCTTGAAGATAACTCGGATATAAAATCCGGGTAGATTTGACTCGTCAGCCTTGGTCGGCAACTGATATAAAGGAAAGAAACCGTGAATAAAGATTACCTGGCTCTCCAGGTTGGGTATTGAGCGACAGGCCAACAACCTATCCGCGCAAAACAAAACAAAACGTTACAGAAACGCGAACTGGAACCGCTCCCTATGCGATACATGGCGCTAATGGGAGTTGTAAGTTGTAAGTATTGCTATCTTGTGAGATTGTTAAAACGTGCGCTAGGACTTTAAAATGCTACTTTGCATCTCGGTTTGGTAAAGCATGGTCATATTTATTAACTTTAAATAAAACCTGGAATCAATAAATACTAATACTGTATTTAATAGTTCTAGCTTTAACACACCCTTGTCCTGAATGTGGGTTAAAGATTAACCAATGGATTATTTTAAACATCTATTTTTAAACATTGGCATCCAAATTAGCCGATCAGAGAAATTTGGCTAACTTTTAAAAAAAATCGTTGCAGGTATAGGATTGATTGGATTTCGGTAGTATTGGCCAACTTCGCCACATTGGTATCGATTTCGGTAATATTGGCCAACTTCACCACATTGGTATCGATTTCGGTAGTATTGGCCAACTTCACCACATTGGTATCGATTTCGGTAGTATTGGCAAACTTCGCCACATTGGTATCGATTTCGGTAGTATTGGCCTACTTCGCCACATTCGATACCAATGTTTCATTCAAATAATTTTGGCAAGAAGCGTTTTAATTTGCATCTTCTGGTCATTTTACTATCCTCTTCAGTTTATCTCCTTTTTTTGTCATCATATCGGATAGTGCTTTATTCTCTCTACTAATGTGTCATCCCTCTATTGTTTCTTTCTTTTTGTTTGAATTAGTACGTCTTTCTTTAATATATCTCATAAATTAAAACTGTCATTACTCCCTTCCTAAAGACAGTTCTCTCTATCAACCGAATGCTGGTCGTAGAATTTTGTATATTGCTAACCACTAATATAAGAGGGTCTGGATGGGTTTACAGAAAAGATCTGGGTCAAAACTCTTAATTTTGCGTACAATTTAAAAATTTCACATCATAATGAACATGTGTACTGAATCAGTAATAGTCCGAGTTTCAAGTTGATGTGACCACAACTTCATGATGAACGATCAAATACCAAACAATTAAACCGATACGAAACGGCAGGGGCCGTAAATTGCCTGTCTTGTAAGGGGAGGCAGTTGAGTTTCGCCGAGCGAAGCGAGGCGAAAAAATTTTGACCCATTTTAAGCAGAACATGATATTTATTCGGGCGTTTTCCCTGTATGCAATGTACCTCCTCAGAATTCACCACTTGTTAAATTTTTGTTATATTTCAATAAATAAGCGCCTGGAATATATTGAAAATAGTTATAAACCAGAGTTAATTACGTGTGCCGGTAAAGTAAGATTTTTTTACGCTTCATCCTGCTGTATGACTCTTCACAAGCTATTTTTACTTATTTTTAGGGAAACAATTTGCGAACTTAAAATGAAAGGCCCCCTAAAGTTGAGCCTTTTTTTGTGGTTTTTCATGCTTTTTTGGCTGTCCCAATCGAGCTATTTTGACTTCGTTTCAGAGACACAATTTTCAAACCTTAAAATGAAAATGCACACGTAATAACTCATAACTTTTAATTATCAAATTCAAATTATTGTTTACACTGACAATTTTATTCGGTTAGGCTTTGTCAATTCCTAAGGGGATTTTTCTGTGCCCGAACGAATCCCATCTCTTTAGCACTTCTATGCATTCAATATTGCCAACATTGTCACTTCTATGTGTAGCATAGCCAGACCATGTAATCTGCTTTCCGTCATTGTTGACCTGTTCTGTTCCATGCTGTAAGCTTAAGGCGCCGTAGCGCAGAAAACGATCTCTCACAACTGCAGGACCCAACTGGCAAGGCTAACAGAAGCAAAAGTATTTGCTTTATATTTGGGTAGAAGTGCGTGTGTTTGATTGCTTGCTCTATTATACATTTTGACCCAATTTCATTAATAGACGTAAAAGTAACAACCAGTGCTATTAAAATAATGCTTGATTTTAACAATTTTTTTCTTTTCAGTATTTTTTTCTTCATTTTTCTTTTTTGTCAGTCCGCAATAGGAGGCAACTGCCTACATGCCTCTATGTAATTTACGGCCCTGAACGGACAATCGGACGCAGACCGGACAACATAATGCCCCACCATCGTAAGCAGACTATAAAGATGCCCTGATGTAAAATCAATGCTAAGATATTGAAAGCCAACAGTTTCTCTTTAATAATTATATTCGGTTCTCAATTTCTCAGGCACTGTCATTAATGCATATACTTGAACTAAAGAGAATATCATACAATAGTCAATTTTGTTTTATACAATTCCATGAATTTTTGTCAGAGTATCTTGTTGGACAGTGTCATTGCATTTCACTTGCCCTATAGGTTTGAATTATTTACATTGTTTTTTTTATCTTTATTTTATTTACATTGTAAAAATTGATGTATCTTCAGTATCTAAGTATCAACAAATGGAAGTTTTTAACGACCTTGACTGGCTATACAGCCCGTGGTATAGCCCTTGCACGGTCGGCTTCTAAGTATTAGACTAGATTTGAGATGATACATTCATAACTACTACTTTTAGTGAAGGTTTATATATACTTGTGATTATTTTACAAAATATCTCATTATTATTTCTACTGAATAAGTGTAATCACTCCATATCAAAATTACAATTTTGTTTTTAATAAAGCCATCTTTATTTGTTTGAATATTAATTTATCATTTAAAGAATTTCGTTTTAATACTGCTCTAAGAAGGGAAGTAACTTCAGTCAATATTAAAGAATTCATGGCACATACATTTACGTTTGTAAACAAACGTAAACAACATCTAACAATTTGGCAATGTCGTCAATATATAACATGATCATGCTATTTTCATGAGTGAGTAAATACTTTTCCGCATAGTTTTTCTCCATTTTTTTTTTCTTTTTACTCAAGTCCAAACAGTAACGAAAATAATCTTTATATGGATCTATTAGTGATAATAAATATCACATCTATGTAAGTGTTTGTTGTTGTTGCTTTCATTCAGGTGAACTGTAATAATGTTGTGATTTAAAAATAGACAAAGAATTTCGACAGGTAATATTTTCAAATTCATGTAGATAAAATTGTGTTAGCAAAGCTACATTACCAACTTTAAACTCGAAAAGTGGCGTGTTGCAGGCTTGCTATTAATATACACTGTAACACAACACAAACTGCTACGGGAAGATAATGTTTAACCACAGAATAAACAACATGGAAACGAAAACCAAACGTCGTTTTCTGTGATGAAATAACACTAATATCCAACAGTTATTGTTATATTTTCGTGTGGGCTCCAACCAAGACAAGTTTTTTACCGATGCACCGCACTCCTCTTTCTCCTGAAAACTTGTCATAAAAACAACAGAAAGTGCAATGAGGAGCAAATGAAAAGTTAGGGTTAAAAAGAGCCAGCTAGTGACTCGAAAGTCGAAGTCAGTAATGATTTCCCGCCTGGAATAACAGGAAGTAAGAAACTATTGAAATCCACAACGGATATGACTTTCCGAACATGATGAAATATTTGAACTGGTCTCAGTACAATTATTTCAGTTGTGTTTGTAAATTAAGGAATGAGTTGATTTGAGATGTATAATTGTATCGTTAGATACACACACTAGAAGCGGTAAACAACTACGGCTCCCTGTTTAGTCCGAATGGGAGGCATGGACGGCGAATAAAGTGTGTGCGGGGGATTGGTGATTGACAGTTTGTGAAAAGTTTGAAAAAGGGTTTGATAACACTGGAATTCTTTTGATTCTGTCTCTTTTTATATATGTTTGGGATTTTTTTCGGGGAAAAGGGGGTCAGTCATTTGTCGTAACAACGTTTTCAAGAAAAATTAAGTCTAAATATTCACGTCAATATGTGATTTATAACTTCTGGTTGATTTTTTCTTCTTCCTTTTAATATATATTTGAGTTTTGTCCTTAAATAAAAATGTAACTATATCTAATCACGGATTTTAATTTGGGTATTTATATTTGTCTTTCGCCTTACTTTTGGTTGTCTTTTCGCCTTTTTCCATAATGGTCATGGTATTGTCTACTCTGTTCTTTTGTACAACTTACTAATTTTCCTCACCTAGGTTCGTTCTTAGTAATACATGCATACTGTATATGAACAGAACAAAAGAAGGCGGTTAAATAAGACCTGGGACTATTATACTAGTAGTATAGTAGTCCTAGATAAGACTCAGAGTTATAGTGGCAAAAATAATAAAATCAAATAGGCCTAATTCTAAATTGTGTTTAATTTATTAAGAACTGAATTGGTCATTACTATAATCTCGACACGTTAGTGCACTTGTTACGTCACTTTGATGTCATAAATATGCCGAAATTGAAATATTTGAGCTAAATTGTTCATTTTACATATTGTTTTTTTGGACAAAATAGATATCAACCAAGACGTTACCCCAAAAGATTTACATTTTTAAAATACATCTTGTGGTAATTAATCTTTGTGGGTAAAGCTTACTCCTCGTATCATGGATAATTATTGATCACAAGATGCGTACGACTCCAATCTTAATTAACTTGGATGTTCAGTTTTCCTGCCAAAGGTCAAGTTCCTCCATCAATAAAAACTGACCGCTGATGGGCTCAAAATACAAGACGTTTAACGCCCTTATGCAAATATGGAAGACAAAATTCAACAATGTAAATACGGACGTCTAACTAATGTCTTATGAACATATGAAGGATATAATTGATGGGTTTATAATACTTTTTTGTTTTCTAATTCAATAAACCAGAAAAATGGCTTTATGATCATACATTCTCCTTTAATCTTCAGACTTCAAACATTTGATTTAAAACTTATTTATATTATTTTACCGAACTTCAAAATGTTTACATTCTTTTGGTAATGAGAACAAATAACTTGAACACCTGAAAGAACGGATACAAGATACGGAGACACCTACGCATGTCTCGTTTTGTGTTAAACAAGTATTCCTTACAACATATTCTACATGGCTGATGTGTTTGACATATATATTGTGACAATTTGAAAATGAGTTTGTTTGGTATACATTTCAAGGTTTTTGAAAGTAATGCATTATATAATACAAATTCTTTTGAAAAATGCTCAGTAATTAATATGTTTCATATAAGATTTCAAAAACACGTGTTTCGAAACAAATTAAAACAACTGTTCTAAGAGTTTTCATATTTACAAAATAGTTATGTTGTCAACCATACCTATCCGTATTTTTTCTTATGCGTTTTATCGACATCAAAACAAATGAGGCATCGTGTTAAGGTTAATGACCCCTTATGAAAGCTTATTTGGGTCATTCTATGCTCTAGGAAAAAAAATATAAGTCGTGGCCACGAATTAGTAACTCATGGCTACGACTTAGTAATCGTGGCCACGACTTTGTAATTCGTGGCCACGAGTTACTAGGTCGTGGCCACGACTTATTAACTCGTGGCCACGACTTAGTAACCATGACTTATATTTTTTTTTCTTGGAGCATAGAATGATCCAAACAAGCTTTCATGATATGCCCCTTCTATAAGCCTGGATATTACGAAATTTTCAAAGTGCTTCAATATCATAACAGTAAAAATAGACTGAATAAAAGTGACATGCTATTTTGTACATACCAAAGGGACACGCAGAGGCGGATTTAGAGGGTTTTTTTTAGGGGGGCCGGGCCCCCCTTTTGTGGGAAAAGTTTTGTTGATAATATAGGGAATCACTGAAGCATGACTGGAGCGGGCCCCCTCTTAGGCAGTCAGTGGGCCCCCTTATGAAATTTCTGGATCCGCCACTGACACGTTGCACAAAGCAATACTTTTAAATATTTCATAACATTTATTAGAAAATGGGGATTTGGTGGCAAATAAAGCCAATATTTTTGCAAAAAAACAGACTTTGTTTCAGAGAATTTCGTTATAAAATTATAAACATAGAGTACCCACTTGTTAGTTCACGATTTGCTTGCCTTTGTTGTCTACAAAAAGTCCTAAACAACGTTTACAATGAAAAAAAAACCTAGTGCTGAGTCACTAAAGTCGAGCACACCCTACAAGGTGTACCTGAATAAGTTCATTTCTATACTTGTTTTAACCAATATCTTTATTTATATACTTGTTTTAGGAAAATCTTTGCTAGCACTGCATGCAATAATCCTCCATCTATTAAGCACCGAATTGCCAAATATAGGAGTACAAGGGGAAACCCTGTGGATTTTTTTCCATATCTTTAGCATTGAACCAACATAAGGGTACAATATCCTTAAGTTAAAACAGAAGATTTGAATATTAAGTAATAAAAATGTAAAATAACAAAGTATTTTGCTTTCTCGTTAGGTGAAATCATCTGAACTGATTCATGGAAATAGTCATATATTTCCACACTTGCGTTGTGTATCTATTAATTTTCAGATCGAATTTACTTTCAGTTTAACTTTTTGAATTCAGCACTTAACTGAACTCTATATTCCTGCCTTTGCGTCACACAAATCTAGCCACTATGCATCTTGTCCTCTTTAGGTTTCAGTCTGTGTACAAGTTAACACAGAAAGTTTATTTCCTCTTCTGTTTGTATCTCATTTTAAGAAATTCTTTCAAAATTGCTTCAGTGCCCTTAGCTAGATTGTAATCCTCTAGGAACACGTTTTCCTCATTGATCTTGATTGTTACTCAATGACTTTCTCTTTTAATTGTCTGTTTTCTGCTAGTTGGTGATTATTCGAGCTGACGGACATGAATATCTTGGCGATTACTTAAGCTGATTGAATTGTAT
This sequence comes from Mytilus coruscus, assembly GCA_017311375.1. NCBI lineage: Eukaryota > Metazoa > Mollusca > Bivalvia > Mytilida > Mytilidae > Mytilus > Mytilus coruscus. The sequence continues at coordinate 41,752,930 of CM029600.1, forward strand.
TGGTGATTACGAGGGCTGATTGTCATGCTTACCTTGGTGATTACTGGGACTGACTGACATGATTACCTTGGTGATTACTTCATCTGACTGAAACAGTCTTGGTGATTACTGGGGCTGACAGACAATGAATTTTCACGTGTAAAAAAATATTATTTAATAAAACATCGTTTATAATTTTTTGTAATTATGAAAGTTAATTGTTAGTACCTAAAATCCCATCCAGTGCCTATTGTAATTCTTGATTTTATATAGGAATGTGTATTGTCCAGCTGTTATAAATGTGTGGTAACGTCTATTTTGAGTTCTCAGTCGTAGTTTTCTTTGAATTCTTAAGACATTTTCTTCAGTCACACATGCTTTACCTTAAACTCTTTATCTTAACCTCGGTTAGTTTACACATGTCACATGAAAAACAGGATGATAGCTCCCTCTAACTACTTTGATCACTCCGATGTGTTATCCTTGGAGATCGTACTGTCTTAGTAGTAGTTACTTAACTTCTGTTCCTTAGTTCAAATGCATAAGCATGGATGCCGAAATTTTCGAGTATGTTTTACTAATAACAAACTTTAAATTACTTTTAGACTTCACACTGGGTGTCATGAAATATAAGTACCTTGTCATTTTAAACGGCAATCTACACGATGTACAGAAATCTTGATGAGAAAATCTTCACTTGCAGAGCCCCCGTCTATATAAAACATCGAGAGTGTACTATATTGTACAGGTTTCAAAGCGCGAGATGTAAAATATTGGTGTCTTGCTTGTACGACCTAATGATTGGAAAAAAATACATGTGATGGGTTGAATTCTAGCTTGTCATCTTTAGAAATTCTATAATATTTGAATAAGGCACAACAATAAGGCTAAAGCCAATTTAAAACATAAGTTTATCACTTAAGCGAATACAATTAAACACTGACAGTCCATGGTCCTGATGCTATAAACAAGAAACAAACTATTCTACACATGTACTATGAAAGACAAATAGTGAGACTAAATTAATCCATTGAATTTAATGAGAGTTAGTTCCCTTTGACTGAAATAGTGAATGTGCTTCAGTGTGGCTGCATAAAACATATTTGAATGTTTTAAAAAAGATTGAACATGAGCATATTGTACGTTTTATGGTTATTTCAAGTGTGGACACTAATTTAATATTTCGTGGAAGGGCAGACTAAAATTTTTCAGAGGTTGAAGACTTATAACCCTAGATAACACACACAAAAAATTAAAGTTTTTTGAAGTTATGCATTTTTAAGATCCACTTGGAAAGTCTGTCGTCAAGTACTTTTAGTAAAAAATTGTTATTCGAACACACCTACTCTGTTGTTATGACTCATTAGAAAGGTATTTCACTTGACCCAGTTAAACGTAATTTGTCTGAAAGCTAGGAAAAGGGAACCTTTAAATATTATAAGGATCAATTTAAGTTTTATTTCCGTATTGTATTGCTACCTTGTGTGCTGGTGGTGTCACCAAAGGTTTGTGTATGCGTCTAGTTTGGTCAGAGTCCGAGACTCTTCCACAGCTGCTGGCTTGCCTATTTTGTAGGTGAAGAGAAAGCTGTTTGCTTAAGTCTTTCCTGTCAATATCGCCTCTGCACTATCAAGACTTCTACAGTGCCTACTCGCGACAGCACATGGTAACTAGGATCTAGTGTCCTAGGCATAACTCTCGAGGATCTCGGAGTAGCAAGGACAACAGAGATGAAGTGTATAGACCCATCGGCGTGTGGACATGCCCAAGCACTCATCAACCTTGTCCCAGTTATGGGTTAATAGCCGGCCGGATGGAGGTCATCAGTCTTGGGAGGTAATCCATCTTGAAGATAACTCGGATATAAAATCCGGGTAGATTTGACTCGTCAGATTTGGTCGGCAACTGATATAAAGGAAAGAAACCGTGAATAAAGATTATCTGGCTCTCCAGGTTGGGTATTGAGCGACAGGCCAACAACCTATCCGCGCAAAACAAAACAAAACGTTACAGAAACGGGAACTGGAACCGCTCCCTATGCGATACATGGCGCTAATGGGAGTTGTAAGTTGTAAGTATTGCTATCTTGTGAGATTGTTAAAACGTGCGCTAGGACTTTAAAATGCTACTTTGCATCTCGGTTTGGTAAAGCATGGTCATATTTATTAACTTTAAATAAAACCTGGAATCAATAAATACTAATACTGTATTTAATAGTTCTAGCTTAAACACACCCTTGTCCTGAATGTGGGTTAAAGATTAACCAATGGATTATTTTAAACATCTATTTTTAAACATTGGCATCCAAATTAGCCGATCAGAGAAATTTGGCTAACTTTTAAAAAAATCGTTGCAGGTATAGGATTGATTGGATTTCGGTAGTATTGGCCAACTTCGCCACATTGGTATCGATTTCGGTAGTATTGGCCAACTTCACCACATTGGTATCGATTTCGGTAATATTGGCCAACTTCACTACATTGGTATCGATTTCGGTAGTATTGGCCAACTTCGCCACATTCGATACCAATGTTTCATTCAAATAATTTTGGCAAGAAGCGTTTTAATTTGCATCTTCTGGTCATTTTACTATCCTCTTCAGTTTATCTCCTTTTTTTGTCATCATATCGGAGAGTGCTTTATTCTCTCTACTAATGTGTCATCCTTCTATTGTTTCTTTCTTTTTGTTTGAATTAGTACGTCTTTCTTTAATATATCTCATAACTTAAAACTGTCATTACTCCCTTCCTAAAGACAGTTCTCTCTATCAACCGAATGCTGGTCGTAGAATTTTGTATATTGTTAACCACTAATATAAGAGGGTCTGGATGGGTTTACAGAAAAGATCTGGGACAAAACTCTTAATTTTGCGTAGAATTTAAAAATTTCACATCATAATGAACATGTGTACTGAGTCAGTAATACTCCGAGTTTCAAGTTGATGTGACCACAACTTCATGATGAACGATCATAAACCAAACACTTAAACCGATACGAAACGGACAAAGACCGGACAACATAATGCCCCACCATCGTAAGCGGACTATAAAGATGCCCTCATGTAAAATCAATGCTAAGATATTGAAAGCCAACAGTTTCTCTATAATAATTATATTCGGTTCTCAATTTCTCAGGCACTGTCATTAATGCATATACTTGAACTAAAGCGAATATCATACAATAGTCAATTTTGTTTTATACAATTCCATGAATTTTTGTCAGAGTATCTTGTTGGACAATTCATCAAAAATCCATTGCATTTCACTTTCCCTATAGGTTTGAATTATTTACATTGTTTTTTTTATCTTTATTTTATTTACATTGTAAAAATTGATGTATCTTCAGTATCTAAGTATCAACAAATGGAAGTTTTTGACGACCTTGATTGGCTATACAGCCCTTGCACGGTTGGCTTCTAAGTATTAGACTAGATTTGAGATGATACATTCATAACTACTACTTTTAGTGAAGGTTTATATACTTGTGATTATTTTACAAAATATCTCATTATTATTTCTACTGAATAACTGTAATCACTCCATATCAAAATTACAATTTTGTTTTTAATAAAGCCATCTTTATTTGTTTGAATATTAATTTATCATTTAAAGAATTTCGTTTTAATACTGCTCTAAGAAGGGAAGTAACTTCAGTCAATATTAAAGAATTCATGGCACATACATTTACGTTTGTAAACAACATCTAACATTTTGGCAATGTCGTCAATATATAACATGATCATGCTATTTTCATGAGTGAGTAAATACTTTTCCGCATAGTTTTTCTCCATTTTTTTTTCTTTTTACTCAAGTCCAAACAGTAACGAAAAAACTCTTTATATGGATCTATTAGTGATAATAAATATCACATCTATGTAAGTGTTTGTTGTTGTTGCTTTCATTCAGGTGAACTGTAATAATGTTGTGATTTAAAAATAGACAAAGAATTTCGACAGGTAATATTTTCAAATTCATGTAGATAAAATTGTGTTAGCAAAGCTACATTACCAACTTTAAACTCGAAAAGTGGCGTGTTGTAGGCTTGCTATTAATATACACTGTAACACAACACAAACTGCTACGGGAAGATAATGTTTAACCACAGAATAAACAACATGGAAACGAAAACCAAACGTCGTTTTCTGTGATGAAATAACACTAATATCCAACAGTTATTGTTATATTTTCGTGTGGGCTCCAACCAAGACAAGTTTTTTACCGATGCACCGCACTCCTCTTTCTCCTGAAAACTTGTCATAAAAACAACAGAAAGTGCAATGAGGAGCAAATGAAAGTTAGGGTTAAAAGAGCCAGCTAGTGACTCGAAAGTCGAAGTCAGTAATGATTTCCCGCCTGGAATAACAGGAAGTAAGAAACTATTGAAATCCACAACGGATATAACTTTCCGAACATGATGAAATATTTGAACTGGTCTCAGTACAATTATTTCAGTTGTGTTTGTAAATTAAGGAATGAGTTGATTTGAGATGTATAATTGTATCGTTAGATACACACACTAGAAGCGGTAAACAACTACGGCTCCCTGTTTAGTCCGAATGGGAGGCATGGACGGCGAATAAAGTGTGTGCGGTGGGGATTGGTGATTGACAGTTTGTGAAAAAGTTTGAAAAAAGGGTTTGATAACACTGGAATTCTTTTGATTCTGTCTCTTTTTTTATATATGTTTGGGATTTTTTTTTCGGGGGAAAAGGGGGTCAGTCATTTGTCGTAACAACGTTTTCAAGAAAAATTAAGTCTAAATATTCACGTCAATATGTGATTTATAACTTCTGGTTGATTTTTCTTCTTCCTTTTAATATATATTTGAGTTTTGTCCTTAAATAAAATGTAACTATATCTAATCACGGATTTTAATTTGGGTATTTATATTTGTCTTTCGCCTTACTTTTGGTTGTCTTTTCGCCTTTTTCCATAATGGTCATGGTATTGTCTACTCTGTTCTTTTGTACAACTTACTAATTTTCCTCACCTAGGTTCGTTCTTAGTAATACATGCATACTGTATATGAACAGAACAAAAGAAGGCGGTTAAATAAGACCTGGGACTATTATACTAGTAGTATAGTAGTCCTAGATAAGACTCAGAGCTATAGTGGCAAAAATAATAAAATCAAATAGGCCTAATTCTAAATTGTGTTTAATTTATTAAGAACTGAATTGGTCATTACTATAATCTCGACACGTTAGTGCACTTGTTACGTCACTTTGATGTCATAAATATGCCGAAATTGAAATATTTGAGCTAAATTGTTCATTTTACATATTGTTTTTTTTGGACAAAATAGATATCAACCAAGACGTTACCCCAAAAGATTTACATTTTTAAAATACATCTTGTGGTAATTAATCTTTGTGGGTAAAGCTTACTCCTCGTATCATGGATAATTATTGATCACAAGATGCGTACGACTCCAATCTTAATTAACTTGGATGTTCAGTTTTCCTGCCAAAGGTCAAGTTCCTCCATCAATAAAAACTGACCGCTGATGGGCTCAAAATACAAGACGTTTAACGCCCTTATGCAAATATGGAAGACAAAATTCAACAATGTAAATACGGACGTCTAACTAATGTCTTATGAACATATGAAGGATATAATTGATGGGTTTATAATACTTTTTTGTTTTCTAATTCAATAAACCAGAAAAATGGCTTTATGATCATACATTCTCCTTTAATCTTCAGACTTCAAACATTTGATTTAAAACTTATTTATATTATTTTACCGAACTTCAAAATGTTTACATTCTTTTGGTAATGAGAACAAATAACTTGAACACCTGAAAGAACGGATACAAGATACGGAGACACCTACGCATGTCTCGTTTTGTGTTAAACAAGTATTCCTTACAACATATTCTACATGGCTGATGTGTTTGACATATATATTGTGACAATTTGAAAATGAGTTTGTTTGGTATACATTTCAAGGTTTTTGAAAGTAATGCATTATATAATACAAATTCTTTTGAAAAATGCTCAGTAATTAATATGTTTCATATAAGATTTCAAAAACACGTGTTTCGAAACAAATTAAAACAACTGTTCTAAGAGTTTTCATATTTACAAAATAGTTATGTTGTCAACCATACCTATCCGTATTTTTTCTTATGCGTTTTATCGACATCAAAACAAATGAGGCATCGTGTTAAGGTTAATGACCCCTTATGAAAGCTTATTTGGATCATTCTATGCTCTAGGAAAAAAAATATAAGTCGTGGCCACGAATTAGTAACTCATGGCTACGACTTAGTAATCGTGGCCACGACTTTGTAATTCGTGGCCACGAGTTACTAGGTCGTGGCCACGACTTATTAACTCGTGGCCACGACTTAGTAACCATGACTTATATTTTTTCTTGGAGCATAGAATGATCCAAACAAGCTTTCATGATATGCCCTTCTATAAGCCTGGATATTACGAAATTTTCAAAGTGCTTCAATATCATAACAGTAAAATAGACTGAATAAAAGTGACATGCTATTTTGTACATACCAAAGGGACACGCAGAGGCGGATTTAGAGGTTTTTTAGGGGCCGGGCCCCTTTGTGGGAAAAGTTTTGTTGATAATATAGGGAATCACTGAAGCATGACTGGAGCGGGCCCCTCTTAGGCAGTCAGTGGGCCCCTTATGAAATTTCTGGATCCGCCACTGACACGTTGCACAAAGCAATACTTTTAAATATTTCATAACATTTATTAGAAAATGGGATTTGGTGGCAAATAAAGCCAATATTTTGCAAAAACAGACTTTGTTTCAGAGAATTTCGTTATAAAATTATAAACATAGAGTACCCACTTGTTAGTTCACGATTTGCTTGCCTTTGTTGTCTACAAAAAGTCCTAAACAACGTTTACAATGAAAAAAAAACCTAGTGCTGAGTCACTAAAGTCGAGCACACCCTACAAGGTGTACCTGAATAAGTTCATTTCTATACTTGTTTTAACCAATATCTTTATTTATATACTTGTTTTAGGAAAATCTTTGCTAGCACTGCATGCAATAATCCTCCATCTATTAAGCACCGAATTGCCAAATATAGGAGTACAAGGGGAAACCCTGTGGATTTTTTTCCATATCTTTAGCATTGAACCAACATAAGGGTACAATATCCTTAAGTTAAAACAGAAGATTTGAATATTAAGTAATAAAAATGTAAAATAACAAAGTATTTTGCTTTCTCGTTAGGTGAAATCATCTGAACTGATTCATGGAAATAGTCATATATTTCCACACTTGCGTTGTGTATCTATTAAGTTTCAGATCGAATTTACTTTCAGTTTAACTTTTTGAATTCAGCACTTAACTGAACTCTATATTCCTGCCTTTGCGTCACACAAATCTAGCCACTATGCATCTTGTCCTCTTTAGGTTTCAGTCTGTGTACAAGTTAACACAGAAAGTTTATTTCCTCTTCTGTTTGTATCTCATTTTTAAGAAATTCTTTCAAAATTGCTTCAGTGCCCTTAGCTAGATTGTAATCCTCTAGGAACACGTTTTCCCTCATTGATCTTGATTGTTACTCAATGACTTTCTCTTTTAATTGTCTGTTTTCTGCTAGTTGGTGATTATTCGAGCTGACGGACATGAATATCTTGGCGATTACTTAAGCTGATTGAATTGTATTGGTGATTACGAGGGCTGATTGTCATGCTTACCTTGGTGATTACTGGGACTGACTGACATGATTACCTTGGTGATTACTTCATCTGACTGAAACAGTCTTGGTGATTACTGGGGCTGACAGACAATGAATTTTCACGTGTAAAAAAATATTATTTAATAAAACATCGTTTATAATTTTTTGTAATTATGAAAGTTAATTGTTAGTACCTAAAATCCCATCCAGTGCCTATTGTAATTCTTGATTTTATATAGGAATGTGTATTGTCCAGCTGTTATAAATGTGTGGTAACGTCTATTTTGAGTTCTCAGTCGTAGTTTTCTTTGAATTCTTAAGACATTTTCTTCAGTCACACATGCTTTACCTTAAACTCTTTATCTTAACCTCGGTTAGTTTACACATGTCACATGAAAACAGGATGATAGCTCCTCTAACTACTTTGATCACTCCGATGTGTTATCCTTGGAGATCGTACTGTCTTAGTAGTAGTTACTTAACTTCTGTTCCTTAGTTCAAATGCATAAGCATGGATGCCGAAATTTTCGAGTATGTTTTACTAATAACAAACTTTAAATTACTTTTAGACTTCACACTGGGTGTCATGAAATATAAGTACCTTGTCATTTTAAACGGCAATCTACACGATGTACAGAAATCTTGATGAGAAAATCTTCACTTGCAGAGCCCCCGTCTATATAAAACATCGAGAGTGTACTATATTGTACAGGTTTCAAAGCGCGAGATGTAAAATATTGGTGTCTTGCTTGTACGACCTAATGATTGGAAAAAAATACATGTGATGGGTTGAATTCTAGCTTGTCATCTTTAGAAATTCTATAATATTTGAATAAGGCACAACAATAAGGCTAAAGCCAATTTAAAACATAAGTTTATCACTTAAGCGAATACAATTAAACACTGACAGTCCATGGTCCTGATGCTATAAACAAGAAACAAACTATTCTACACATGTACTATGAAAGACAAATAGTGAGACTAAATTAATCCATTGAATTTAATGAGAGTTAGTTCCCTTTGACTGAAATAGTGAATGTGCTTCAGTGTGGCTGCATAAAACATATTTGAATGTTTTAAAAAAGATTGAACATGAGCATATTGTACGTTTTATGGTTATTTCAAGTGTGGACACACGAGAATATCTCACCTAATCACTTTGTGTAATTTTAATAAAAATCCCCTTAACTAATTAAATGGCATGGTCGCTAAGGAATTATTGGGTTTGTAAACAAGTTCATACTTCAAAGTTTGAGCAAAATTGTGTTTATTCCTGAGATACATGATATTTACTGAAATTACATTAGCACAAATGAGAAATAAATAATTCAACACTAGAAATAGTGTAATATGCTGGAAAACCTTTCACACCTTCCGGGTTTGTTTTTTTATTTTTTGTTTTGTTTTTTTTTAGTCATGCCCGAGTCATAGATAAAAGCAAATCTTTCCAAACATGTCTGAGATTAGTAAAACAACAACTGAGTAAGAAAACAATATACCTATATCTCTTTTTACCAACTGTTATGTCACAGAGAGCACAAACACTTAGTAAATAAAACAATATATTTTACAATAAAACTATGTATATGACCAAAAACCTTAGTAAAAATATTGAAACCAACATCAATCTCCACCCACTTCAGTACGTTTAGTGACAGTTTGAGCCCCATTCATTTTATATCCTGTATAATTCGGTGGCATTTCGTCTTCAGCGCATGTTCCTGTAACACAAGTACTCGTAGCAGCGTCAAATTTGCCACCATCAACACAGCGTTTGAACGAAAATGTTCCCATGCCGCACTGTGCGTACAAAGAACATGTCCCATGACACTTTATGGCAATCCCATGTTGGCAAGGTCTGCAGTGTGCACCAATTATACATCCATACCCAACATCACACGCTGAAATCATTCAAAAAAGAAAAAAGATTGTTTTATATAATGTCTCGCCTGGTTTACTTATCTTGGTTAAATTTCATGCCATACACCGAATATAGTATCTGAGAAACAGACTTGAACATTATAACAAATGAACCATAAAAATGTCGCCAAGGTCAGATGAACTCTGCCAGACAACATGAATACCATACAATCATTCCACACACCAAATATAGTTGACCTATTGCTTATAGTATCTGATAATAAACCAAACCCCAAAAACTTAATAATAACCAATGAGCCATGAGGTCAAGGTCAAAGGAAACCTGCCACCTTACACTCAGATGACCTTAAAGTATATGAGATCTAGAAATGGACAAAAACATAACCTTAATCACTGATTCAAGAAATGAGGTCGTGGTCAGGTGAACCCTGTCTGACGAACAAAACAATGTCTAAGTCTCGCATTCTTGCGACGAAAGTCGCAAGCGAGAAAAACATTGTTCGGACGTAAATCAAATCGATACCTTCCAATTTTGCTAAAGATTATAAACAACCAAAAACTAGCACTCTTTTTGTAAAATAATTATCCATTATGCCTTAGATCGTTACTAAAAAGTGTAATGCACTAATATTCGAAACATTTATAGCTAATTATATAAGTAACTGCACGTGACACCTCGTTTAATGTAATGAAGTCTTCAGAATTGAAAAGTCAATTTGTGTTGCTTAGTTCTGAGTTAAGAAGTACGCTGCTGTATAGTGACATCGACAGTAACATTTATTGACCAAGCAATTGTAAGCGCTAAAAGAACAAATCGTGAAATCGTGCAGAAATAGACTTTTAGTAGACCATCAAGCTTGAATTATTCGGAATTTTTTTTTTTTTTTTTTTTTGTCATTATTATCAATATTTTTTTCAAATTTTTATTATTATTGTTGTTGTTTATTATGATATGGTGGTGGTGGTGGTGGTGGTATGATTCATTTAGCATTTTGCACAAACATTCTTATTTGTTTGTTATTTGAACAGGGTTGATCAATTGATAAATTTAGTAACGTTCGTTCAATTAAAACTTACCAACATTACTAGCAATGATCACGGCGGTTGTTTCGTGACTTGGAATCATACCTCTAACTGTATTTGGGGGAATAGTAGGTAAGAAGTGCATGAATCCTTGGTTGTTTGGTTGTGGTTGTGGTTGCATTGGTGGTGTTTGTATTGGCATCTGGCCCGGCAATGGCCATTCTTGAACATAATCACAATAAAATGAAACAAAAACTTGATCTTCTACTAATTTTGGACAATTTCCGGTCGCCATATTCCATGTTGTTAGTACAGCGTCCCCATAATTTTTACTATATAACTTCGGATAATTTGAGGAAACCCGTAATGCTCCGGAACAGGGATGGGACTCGCCAGTTGGTGACGCAGGATTACGGCAGTAAGGAGTACATATTCTTCCACAAGAATCAAAAGCAGACAACAATACATCTGTAACACCTAATTCTGGACTTTTGACAGCTATGAATGTTGTTGAAAGAGATAAAGCCATTCGATTATCAACAATTGCAAATTCCTTATAAGTTCCAAGATAATTCAATCCATTTGACTGTACATAAACCATACCAGCACCTGAAGTTGAAGATTTACAACTGGAGTATGTTGCCAGTTGAATTGTTTTCAGTCTTTGGTGTAGATTGCTGTAACCTAGTGAAGAGTATATATCGTTTGTATTAGATAAAGCACCATTGATGATTGGATATGAATTATAATTGTAGTTTGGCGGACGTTTGTATATGATCTTAACCGGTAAATATACCCACTGGTTCACATCACTTAAGCCGTTGATATTAAACGAGTTTTGGTAACGTCGATTGACAGGAATAGCCGGACATGTCATTTCATGTTGCATATTACTGAATCCTCTAAGAGGATTCGGAGCCATTGACTGTTCGATCATCCGTCTATTAGATGCTACAAAGTTCTGGATATTCTGTTGTACCGCACCGACTTGGTTTCGTTGATTCCTCATTGGGTTCATCATTTGTCGACCAGATGCTGCTAAAATAGCTGAGGGAGACTGAGGTTGTCGTTGCATCATTCGTTGCATTGTTACTGGACTGGTTTGTCCCATCATATTTACTGACTTTTGGAAACTTCTTTGGAACATTGCACCTGCATTAAAATTATTTGCATTGTTCATTGATTGCCATGACGTTTTGGAGGAGAACACCGGTGTTTGTCGTTTCCACCTTCGCCGAACATCACCTCTGTTATTCATTGTTTGCTGCTGTTGAATATTTGAAGCACTCATCCCAAGCGCGGATCGGTCTACGGATACACAATACGAGCTTGTAAAATTTGCAACACATTGAAGGAACGGAGAACCACAAGACGGATTTTCAAATGAACAGGACGGTGATGGCATGTATTCATACATACCACTAATTAAATAATCGCTATAACTGTCAATATTTTGAAGATTACCAAACCCTAGAGGTGCATTTGCTGCATGTAATGTATGGTTAACAATGGAGGGATAATCCAGATCTGGGTTAATGCCGCGCATACGTTGTTGTCTTCGAAATTGTTCCCACAAGTAGTCAACAAACGCATGGTGAAGGTAGAACACCGGATCATGGGCTGCTGTACTTAACTCGCCTAACTGTCCGTCAACCCAGTTGTGGACTTCTCCATGCTGAACTTCTATGTTATATTCTGGTAATCCAAGCGGTTCTGTTATTTCTGAAACATATGTTCTACTCATAATGTTTGCAATGTTTGTTTTACTGAAAAGTTCACCAAAGTGCCCCATATTTCTAATTAACGGTCCAACCGCAGTATTCCAGTCCGCAAATGGACCGACAGTCACAATACCATCGCCATTACCAAAGAAATGTTCACTCCATAAGCATGACTGTCTTGGGTTCGCCATTGGTTCATCAAGGGATGAATCCCAATACGGTATTGACACATCAGGAACTTTCTCTCTTAAAGCATTCTCAAACCTGTCGACAAAAAAATCAGTGAAAAGTTTTCTTTGTAGACATTTTTTATGGAATTAAGTATTTAGGTTTTTTGTTTTTTAATGGTGCTCATTTACTTTCCAGTGTTTGTTCTTTTTTTGTCAACAAATTGCAAAATCTAAACAACTTGGGAAACATACACACAAATAGCATAGATAACTGTATATATATATATACACAAAATTGATCGCTGCAAAACTTTGGTTGCTCGTTTAACTGCTTTCTCATATAATGATAACTTCAGCTCGCATTTTTTAAAATGTTATCTATAACCAGCTTATACCGTAATAATCTAAAGGTACAGGCACTTACATTAGCAGAAAATACCGATGCCATCCGAGGAAATTTGGACCACCATGAGCAGAGTCGACAGCAAGTCCTTCGTGCAATGCTGCTAACGCACTATATTTGTTTGGTTGAATACTCTGAAAGAATGAAACAATTTACAACAATCCAAAAATAAAATGCTAAGCTGAGCGCAGCTGGATACGACGGCAGAGGTCCAACCCTGAACAGTTGGGGCAAAAATAGACACAATATTCGCGCTTGATACAGGTCTGAATTTGGATTGTAATTAAATATTTGACACATATTAGGTTTCTGACACAGAATAACTGTAGTCAAAGAACTAAGAATTGGTTATATGATTTGAATTTATATTAATTTTTTTGCTTTTATGCAATACATCATGCTGTTGCGTATTGACCCCCCCCCCCTTTTTATTTTGCAAAAAAAAAAATTTTTGGAGAAAATTTTCTATTTTTTTTTTATTTCTGAAATCTGAAATGAGAAAAAATTGCCTCCACCCCCCCCCCCAAAAAATCCCCCATTTCTTTCCCCAATTTTTTTCACCTCCCCTTTTCCAAAAAAAAAACATTTTTTCCCTCAAGATATGGTCATAATCTCAATTCAAATTTCCAATGGAGTTTGCAATCATAATTACCAATTTTAAATACATCATAAAAGTCTTAAAATAGAAAATGGCATACATAATCATGGTTAAAATTAATATTCCTTTAATAGTAACTTCTAAAAATTAATTGACAGCTAATCACCTCAAGACAATACAACATCTTTATACATAACTTAAAAGCAATGTAAGGGAGGTAATCCATTTTTTAATACTTTCAATGTATTTGGATTACCTCCCTTACACTGCTTTTAAATTTTCCATTAACCAGGAAACCCTTGTTTTCCCCCCTTTTTTTGCCCCTAATTCCTAAACGGTTTGAGCCATAACCCCCAACCCCCCAAAGTCAATCCTAACCATCCCTTTGTGGTATGAAAACTTGTGGTATAATTTCAGAGAGATTCATACACAGTTCCACAAGTTATTGTCTGGAAACTAGAAAAAAATGCTTATTTGGGGTCTTTTTGGCCCCTAATTCCTTAACTGTTGGTACCATAACCCCCAAAATCAATCCCAACCTTTCTTTTGTGGTATTGAACCTTAAGGTAAAATTTCATAGAGATCCATTCACTTAAATTAAAGTTATTGTGCGAAAACCAATGTGTCTTCGGACGACGACAACGACGACGCCAACGTCATACCAATATACGACCGCAAAAATTTTTTTGGAGTCGTATAACAATATGCTCCCTATTCATACTTTGAATTACCACTGATTATAATATCAGTCTGCACGACATGCATAACTTTGTTTTCCTGATCTACCTTAGGGTTTCTGAATATAATGTGTTTCCTTCATTGAAATTCAAAATGTTTTCTATTTTCCTTATCAAAATGGGGAAAAAGAAATGGATAAAAAATATCCAATAAGTTATTTTTACTTTTTTTCTAAACAGGTCAAAGTTACACTGTTTTGAAAAAGGGAATATAGTCATTATGCAAAGTATTATAAATGTGTTTATATCAACGAAATCCGCGCAAATGAAATGATTAAGAATTTCATATAAAGATTGACTAAGTTTTTTTTTTTTTTTTTTACCAACAGTTTGGAGATCCAAAAATGACCGTCACAAGTTTAGCCGGACTTTGGACCATATTTTGGTTCATGTGTTGATAAAACATATTCCGTTCTCGTGCTACCAAATGTTTCATTCGATGGGTTCTCAATATCTTGTTGGTCTTTGTGTCTAATAACAATGTTTCGTGTGTTTTCAATGTTTTAATATTTTGGCCTCGATCGTTCCAAAAGAACATAATACAGTTACGTGCGTTAGTATAAATAGTATAACATAGCCTTTATGTAAATGTTTATACGTGCCACCACTGGGAATGGGTATATTTGGTTAGTCTATACTCCTCAAATATACCAAGCTCGTACTTTGGTATGCTAGGCGCGCATTTCTTCTACTTACGACACATAAGTGGCGCTCGAATAAACAAAAATGGACGGCCAAAACAAATACAAAGCTGAAGAGCATTGAAGACCCGAAATTCCGAAAAGTTGTGCAAAATTCGGCTTAATTTATATAGCTGGGTAGAAAAACCTTGGTGTTTCGAATAATTCAAAACTAAGTAAACAGAGAGTTAAAAGCCCAGGACTCCAAAGGTTGACTAAAAAATAGAAAAATGGTCACTCTTGGACTTTTTCCGACTGGCAGTAAAACTTTGCCAAAGTGGGGCGTCCGGTGAGAATGGGGACGTTAAATCCGAAGCCTTGTGTAGAGAAAGTGTCAAGCTCTCTGTACGATACGAACCCTTGCAACAAGTCTTTTCCAGTGGCAGTCCAAATTTGCTGACCTTCATCCCGTACGGCCCCTATTATAGGACCTACCTTTTGTATTTATTGTTAATTTGTTCTCGTCTTGAACATTCATGAAATATTTGCTACTGGACGTTAAGCAATCAACAATCAACCAACAATAAAAGTCTGGGAATTAGAAATCATATGTTGTTTCAGATATCAATGTGATTAGTAAATTATAGATAAACGTTTTACTTACTGAATCAGCTTTTAGTAACTGAATTGCTCGAAAGAAGTCATCTCTTTCCCTGTTGGTCATCATACGAATTTCCTTTCTTATGCGATATCCCCGAGACATCCGGGCACTCCTTTTCTTTACAGTAAAACCTTTATTGATAACAGGTAACAACGAATGGTACCAAACCCTGGCCTCATGGGTCATATTAAACATTAACCATCCTTTAACTCCAGACTCTCTCCATGTAAATAAATGTGTACACATCCAATGAATTGATTGGCCTACTGTCTTGGCGGCACTTGTTTTAGATGCGTAATGTTGAAAACACTCCAGTAGATTAGGGGGAACCGAAATCTCTTCAATCATGGCATTAGCGCTGGTAACCAGTGACAACGCTAAAACAATTCTGATTATCATCTGCAACAGTGAAAAATGAAAATAACACTTGATAAATTACAAGCGCTTTTCTGGATTTACCCTTCACAGGGGCGGATCCAGCCATTTATAAAATGGGGGTTCCAACTATATGTCCCCATTCAAATGCATTGATCGTCAAAAAAAAGGGGGGTTCCAACCCCCGGAACCCCCCCCCCCCCTCCCTTTGGATCCGCCACTGCTTCATCAGGAACGCTCAAAGCCTAATATTTGAAAGTCAAGGATGTATAAGATATGTAATTTTTTTTTATTATTAAAAAGGAAGCATTGGCAATTTCCTCTGAATTTGTTTCGCTACCATGGACAAAATCTTAAAGTTAGAAAAGCTAGTGAAATTTGAATATTACAGAGTGACTGAATCTGAATAAATAAATTCATAAGAAATTTCAAAAATTTGTACAATTAAAATGTTTTTTAGTTCCGTATACGTTGCTGCTATTAACAATTTCTGTACTTTATTGCAAATTTTATACATGTTTTTGTAAAATTTTGCGTCAAAGGACAACAATGACAAAACGAACTAATGTGTAACTGAAAGACAACACACAGGTTAAGACGTTAAATGTTTGAAATCTTTCTAAAATTGATCGGTTTTTTTTTCTAGCTGTAAAAGCATTTTGAATTTTAATTAAAAAAATTCAATACAAGACAAGAATATATACGATAATGTTAATTGTAGTAAATATTTAAAGATCTATTAAAGGAGGCACTAGTGTGAAATGATATTATAGGGGAATTTGGTCCTACCTCTTTTACGTGTATTCAGATGATATTAAACGAGAAAGCAGACCAACTTAGCTGTACAGATTAGCTAGAACTTAGCTGTACAGATTAGCTAGCTGTCCAGATTAGCTTATGTATATGCTAGTCCATGAAAGGTGAACTGACATCGAACTGCGACTTCGATTTTTTTTTTTTTTTTTGTCTTCTTTCATTCTGTGACTTTCATAGAACGCCACCTTTGCTACAGCTAAAAGAGTTGCATTTGTGACGTATTTTGTGTTTGGATTATTGTTAAATATGTTTAAGCATACATTTTGATTTATACTTTGTATAAGTATAGTAAGCTTTTCAATGACTAGATGCTAAAAATAGTAATTGACAATAAAATTACGCCGAACATGCTTAAAATCATGATTGCGGTTTTCTTCATGAGTTTTTTCTTCGAAATAAATTTACTATTATCAATTTAATGTTTTGTAAACCGTCAAAATTAATTGCAATTTAGAAAAACAAATACTGACCTTTTTGACAAAAAATTCCAGGAGCTAACTGTTTGTTGTGTATAAATTAAATAATACGAGAAAGAAAAGGTGCTAAATGTATGCCATGTCTGACTCCGATCATGTGAGTGAAAATTATGAATTTGTCATTCATCTTAATTCGGAAAATTGTCGTAAACTATTAAAATCAACACTCGTTAAAATTATTTAACAAACATTTTATTGAATGTTCTTTTGAAGAGGAATAATGTTTGACATGTCTTTATTTCCTGTAATACGCGGTAAAACAAGCTTCAAGGTCATTAATAGCTATAATCGTGAGACCTGACCACGTAAAAAATGGCCCATCTTTGAGGATTTATTATGATCGTTGTATATATAGATATATAAATTTATCTTTATGGTTCCGTGTTATGTAAGGACATAAAAAACGAATAAACAAACTTTGTAACATTTTCTGAATGAGCTTGAAATCTCTCGTTCATTGCTTTACAGAAGTATCCGTTAGAATCTAGAAAATAAAAACGTCAGGCTGGATACAAAGAGTGTTGCTGAATAAATAACTCTTGACCTAAAACTGTAAAGTTTTCAGTGTAAAACCAGAAATGGTGTAGTTTTTAACAAGATCATATTACCGCAGTCAACATATTGCTAGTGGAGGTAAAAAAACACAATTCAGTTCGAACAGAACTGGTTCTGTTATTTTTAACAAACTCTCAGTAAGGAAAGCGGGGGCATTTTTTAAAGGTACGACATGTTTACTATTCAGTCCATATACGTTACAAAAGAGAAGATTCTCATACGAAATTAAAATTAAACTAAATGGATGTTAAAAAATGTAACTCGTAGGTTAAATTACAAAAAAAACTTATATGTCAAAAGTATGTTAATATGTTATTCTCGGCACTTTTCATTGACAACGAAATACAAAACGTTTTTTTTTTTTTTATTTGCACCTAAAGACAAGAACGTGTACTAACTTAAAATGCACCTGTTCGTACCGTATGACGCATCTTTTGTTTTTTTGACCCATAGAGGCTCGGGGACATTCTCGGAATCTTATTTAATAACGATATGTGCTCCTTACTCTGTAATAACCCAGTATTTTCATTGGGAAGAGAGCACATATTCATTGTCGTATCCAGGGGTGGGGTTTGTTTCGGGGGATGGAACTACTGTATCACAAGCCTGTCAACACTGAGGTTGTGAGTTCGAATTTCGCACATGGCAAGTGCGCTAGGCTTATCTGACTTAGTAGGATTGTCAGTTTTGCTAACGAAGGTCGGTGGTTCTCTCCGGCCACTCCGGCTTCCTCCGCCAATAAAAACTGACCGCCATGAAATACACAATAGTGCTGAAAGTGGCGTTAAACACCAATCAATCAATCAATCAATCAGTCAATCGTTCTTTTACAAGATCTCCGAGCCCCTGCATTTAACAGGACATGGTAGTTCAATTTTGAGTCTTTCATACCACATGTTAAGCTTTGAATCATCTGGGTATACATAAGTTATGAATGCATTAAACAGAGGCTATTAAGCAAATTTCAACCGGTCAAAATACAGACGATGGGCCAATTTTCCCTGAACTTATTTCAGATCACGGCAAATTTAAAAAAAAAAGTATCCAAATCTTTACAAAAAATCACAGTATGGCAGCCTCATGTGTGAACTTTTGGCTTCTAACTTCATTGTGGCGTATTTCTAAATTTGAGTTCTTATCCAATCCAAAATTCTTTAGGAAATAAAATCCGTTTGGTCTTTCGGGATTAAATTAATGTACTGTGGTCTGGGATCTTATATAACAGGTGCCAGCTTTGGTTAAGAATGTCTGACGATGCAAAATTTTTCAAATATGCGACGTATTCCTACGACTACTATATATGCCATGTATCAGTTTTAAAAGTCGGAGCGTATACCGACCCGAAATAAATTTTTATTGTATAGATACATGTTAAATTTTTGATAAATCTTTTATTGCAGATTGTGTAATATTCAAATTCCAGTAGGTTTTATTACTTTCTGATTTAGACCACTCAGTAAAAAACGAAACAACGGAAATTGGCCCAACCTCTTTACTCAAGAACTGAATGTTTCTTTTTGTAATTTTTTTTTGGGGGTGTAATGTAACGTTGACCGCCGGACATTTTGAACGAAGTGCGGAAATCATACTAAAATGTGCGTACGTTAAACGCTTTTACAACCCTAAAAATTACAAAAAGAAAGCATTCAATTCCTATAATTACATTTTTATGCTGCAACCATGAAAATACGAGATTAACCAAACCTTTCGTTTGTTTTTTAAGCATTGTTTTCACACTATCATAGAGAGCAAGTGTGGTCATAGAGGTTGCACTTTAAACGGAAATAACTTAATATGAAGTCTTCAAAATATACTGTCCCAAAGAGATTCAGAAATGTAATCCGTTGATATAAAAATTTATCCTGACAAGGATATTTTCCCCTCTCATGCTAATTTCAAGAACAATAGCTGGAATTCTAAGTGATTCAAGCGGTCTGCATTTTCTTCATAACTTTATTGTTATTCTATATATAGTTTATTTGAATATTTTAAAATAACTTGAAGAAACTTATAACCACCACAAATAAATAACAAATCTTAAGGTAAATTTTTAATTCTAAAAGAAATAACGATTTTTTAAATGTATATAAAAAGAGTTGTTTGAGCCACCATATGGAAGAATACAAGGTGTCCTGTATCTGTTTGGGTATGTATAGATTAAGTTCGTGACATTGACCATTGCATCTGATAACCAACGACGACGTTGATCGAAGTAAATGACCAAAGTTAATGACCATGATCTTGGATGAAGCAAGGATCTGTTTTGTCAGAATATACAGGTCCTTGAAATAAGTGACCTAAACATTTTTGAATTAATGAACAATTATTAACAGCAATTCAAAAGCTAGATAACCGAAATCACAAGTTTTATTTCATTTCTGACAAGAGTAATGGAAATGCGCCGGTTTCGAGATATTTGAGTGATATCATGAACCACCAATGGAAGATTTGTGTACTGTAAAAATCGTGCTTAGAAATTAAACATGTGTATTACATGTTTAGTTCTAAACATGTTTAGGATTGTCTTTAATATCTTAACACTTTTCTCAGTATAGAATGAAAGTGTTTAGGAATAATAAGACTAATTTCTAAGCTAAACACAATCCAGGGGGGGTTCCAACCCCGGAACCCCCGGATCCGCCACTGCAACTTTACTATAAAGTGGCTTTTTTGTTAGCAGCAACCAGCTATCAAAAAAATCCTGACAGGAAAAATATCCTCTGGAATGTAACATCAACCTGGGACATAATATTGACGTTAGTACAATAGTCCCAGCATCAACTGAAAGATCCATACTCTACATGCAGGTGCTGCTGAAAACAAAATAGTAGTCTCAGTTAAAAATGAATAGAAATTCCCCACTTTATTCTTTAAGTTAACTGTTTAACAGGACCTCAATGGCATTTTATATGTGTAAATCAAGGTGAAGCCTACCTGGGAAGAGGATAACTAATATATTATGTCCCAGAGCCGACTTAGCTTATCTTTTTGTATCCTTTATTTCAAATTAAATGTGAAGGATATAATTATCAAATTAATTTTTTTTCCGAGAATGGACACCTATCATGAGTCTATCATGTATTGTTCATCGTTGTTTAGCTTTGTTTGCACATCTATAAGTAATTTTTTTGGTGTGGTCTGGTGTACTGTCCAATATTTTTGGTGATTCCTATTATCTTTTATATGTATTATCTTCTAAATATTATCATTCTTTTTTTCATGATATAAACCTGCATGAATTCTGATTTATCATTTACCTTTTACAAAAAAATTATAATTTGTATGTTGATTTTTTTCAATACATGCATAGGAGCCTGTTCAGGTGTTGTTGTTTGTTGATGTGGTTCATAAGTGTTTCTCGTTTCTCGTTTTTAATATAGATTAGACCGTTGGTTTTCCTCCATTTTGGGGCCCTTTCGGTGTGAGCCAAGGCTCCTTGTTGAAGGCTGTACTTTGACCTATAATTGTTTACTTTTTACACATTGTGACTTGGATGGAGAATTGTCTCATTGGCACTCATACCACATCTTCTTATTTCTAAATTCATCTGCAATACCTAACTTGTGAAATTAAGTATACATGAAAAAGTACAAATACAGAACAATGTAAATGAACAAGCTAAAGAATCCTCTTAAGGTGGTACCTAACACTACAGGAGATAACTCTGTAAAATCAGCTAAACGTTTAATTACGTTGTGTTGTTAAGGAATATTAAGCTTCTCAATGATCAAAATTAGTGTTTGTCAAACTGCTATATAACCAGTGTAATTTTTCTGATAAATTGGTTGGTTCAAATTTTTGAAATTTTATATTTTGTCAAAGGGTCAAAGTAAATACTTTGTCAAAATTTTATGAAAATTAAACGAGCCAAATTAATTTTAGTGAAGGTGTTGGGTACCACCTTAAGGCTAATTTTGACTGCTGATTGACAAGCTGTATAAATAATTTGACAGTTTAAACAAAACAAGGTATTTTGTGAAGTGACTTAAGCCATATACATGTGCACATGTATCAATGCATATTCTTTATGCTTTTTTATTCTTCTGACAATAAGGGGTGATGGGTTGAATTATCACAATCCATTAGTTATTTCTGTCATTGAGTTGTTCTCTCTTTGATGTATGAGGGTTTAAAGAATAGAGAATAATGGGCAATCACAGCAGAATAAAGGGCAAAATAAATTAGAGAAAAATAGGCAAAATTAATAAAGAATAGAGAAAAATGGTATAAGAAAATAAAGAAATAAAGGATCCCCCATCCAGCCCCTCATGTATACTCCACATATTGATGGCAGATTTGATATAGTCCCTGTTCAATTCATTAATAACTTGTCATGACTTGGGATTTTAAGATCTAGACATATAGCATGGATATTTGAAAGAGAAGGTCATCCTGCACATGCATGAAATATTTGCCACTGTATGTTAAGCAACCAACAATCAATGAAAGAGAAAGTATGCTGTTTCCTAGATGTCTCTGCAGCAGTGGGGGCATTAAGTGTTACCCTTATCTGTCTGTACGTCCATCCGTACGGCTGCCAACCAACAATCAATGAAAGAGAAAGTATGCTGTTTCATAGATGTCTCTGCAGCAGTGGGGGCATTAAGTGTTACCCTTATCTGTCTGTACGTCCATCCGTACGGCTGCCAACCAACAATCAATGAAAGAGAAAGTATGCTGTTTCCTAGATGTCTCTGCAGCAGTGGGGGCATTAAGTGTTACCCTTATCTGTCTGTACGTCCATCCGTACGGCTGCCAACCAACAATCAATGAAAGAGAAAGTATGCTGTTTCATAGATGTCTCTGCAGCAGTGGGGGCATTAAGTGTTACCCTTATCTGTCTGTACGTCCATCCGTACGGCTGTCCTGAAAATGGTTTCTGATCTGTAACTTTAGTTTGCCTCAACCAAATGTTATGAAACTTATACACAATGCTTATTACCACAAAACACAGATGAAGTTTGAATTAGGGTGGCGTCACTTTTACCATTCTAGAGTTCTGCCCTTTACAATAGAAAAATTGCTGAATATTTCGTTTCCGTTCTCTAACTTAAGTTTGCCTTAACCAATGTTATGAAACTTATACACAATGCTTATTACCACAAAACTGAGATCAAGTTCGAATTTGGGTGGCATCACTTTTACTGTTATGTCCCTTTATAACGTTATATGCAAGCGGGGCATGAACACATTCTGCATTTATTTTTATATAGGTTCAGAAAACTATAAAAGAATGAAGGATTTTAGAAGTTCTAGTTTGATTTTCATGATTAAATAAAAATTAAAGACAAATAAAGAGTCAATCTTGTAGATCCCTCCAATTTTATCAATAATTATGAAATATTATAAACATTAATAACAAATATCATTTATTACAACAAACAACTTTGAAAGACAATGGTATTACATTACATGACATCTTAAGTACAATCATTCTTGCAACCTCACATTCATACTTATAATAACGCTGGACATATAAACATAACATCTGTCAACTTTAAACCTCAGATTCATACCATCAACTCTGGAAATATTAACATAACATCTGTCAACTTTATACCTCACATTCAAATCATCATCTCAGGACATATTAACATAATATGTGTCAACTTTAACCTCACATTCAAACCATCAAGTCTGCACAAATTAACATAACATCTGTCAACTTTAAACCTCACATTCAAACCATCATCTCAGGACATATTAACATAACATCTGTCAACTTTAAACCTCACATTCAAATCATCAAGTCTGGACAAATTAACATAACATCTGTCAACTTTAAACCTCACATTCAAGCCATCATCTCAGGACATATTAACATAACATCTGTCAACTTTAGACCTCACATTCATACCATCAACTGAGGACTTTTTGGTTACCTTCTTGTGACTCTAGTTCTTCTCTTATAATACTGATAAGTATTACCTGTTGTATGACTGATTTGAAAAATGACTGTGTCAAATATTTTTCAAGTGAACAAGAATTAACAAGCAATATTTACTGCAATACAAACTCTATCGATGACTCACAATACTTGCACTCTGTTGACCATGTAAGACACACAACTTTCTAATCCATCTTCAAAACATCTAAATAATACATGTAACTTCCATACAGATTCATGATATAATACTGTTTTGGTTATTTTCCTTTTCCATCAATCCTCAAAATAAAAATGGCCTTCATATTTAACTTCTCTAAAATCCACAAGATTGAAGTAAACCTATTTGTATCATTTCTGTGACGTCCATCCTTGGATTAAGAATTAGCCATGATAGGAAACTTCTTAACAAATCCATAATATCTACTGTAAACTTATATGTATTTTTGCTTTTAAGCACTGACATCCACATCCTGTTGGACATTCATTTTCCATTTTAAACCACTCTGTTAAGTGGGCAGTATGACCACCATGTCCACATGCAAGACAAAAGTTTGATAAACCTACAAAAAAAATAATGATTACAAAATTACATGATTGCCTATGGCCGAGTGGTCTAAGTAGTTCAACTACTGTACCACATACCAACACTAAGGTTGTGAGTTTGAGCCCCGCAAGTGGCAGGTGCGTTAGATTGATGAAAAGGAGTGAATGTCATTGTGTTGACTGATTTTTTTGTGTTTTAATGCCACTTTCAGCACTTTTGGCTATTTTGTGGCATCCAGCTTTTGTTGGAGGAAACCGCGACCTTCGATGGTCAACCTTGCAATCTTAGTCAATTAAGATTGGAGTTGAAAGCACCTGCCACTTGTGGGCCTCGAATTACAATGTTAGTGTTGTTATGTGGTACAGTAGTTGAACTATTTCGACCAATCAGCCAGTGAGGCCCCCAAAATATACCAGTTCATGTCTAATAAACTGAGTCTTCAATAAATTTCAATGAAATAAACTTTATTAGCTTCTGTATACAAAGTTTCATTTGCAGATAGTAACCAGAATTAAGACTAGTGGTCAAAGATACCCCAGACAACATCTACCTTTAAAGAAAGGTTTATCACTCCAGAATTAGTATTCTAAATTACAGGGGCAATAGTCTTCATGGTCTTGAACAGGAAAAGTCAAATCTGACAAAATTGACAATATTTTTATTTATGGTCTCCGACATTCATGTAAAGTTTTCAAAATAGTCTGTTAAAAGGTACAATACAACTTTCATTGACAATTCCTAATATTTTTTTTTGAACAGTATGTGTCATATCTGCAAATATCAAGTTTAACCTGAATGTCATAGTTAATGTTTTTGTGTTAAAATTTTAAAAGGTTAAGATGTATCTAAGTTAATGTTTAGAAAGCTAATAAAATCTCAGTAGTTAATACAATAAAACTGAAATTAATCTTGAACATTAGCTGTAATACGTATCTGTGAGAATTTCATAGCTATGACTAAGGTAAAATTTCAACAAATGATTTGGTTAAGCTATATTTTAGTAAACATCTGCAAACAAGAGAAGACATGTATTAACTGGGCTTACCAAAAATAATTTTATTTTTAATAGTTTATATAATTGAGTAGTCAAATTGGTCTGACCCAGTAAATTTGTGTTATATAGCGTATTTGACTATATTTTCATATAATGGCTTTGGCCATGCTTTCAGAGAGACTACTGAATTCTTTTTTCTAAACTTGACAACACTTTCTTCTTGTTGATAAGTTTATTATACTATATAATGAAGTTACAGTACTTTCCATGTCAGAATTTTATAATTTTGATAAAATCTGTCATAATTGTTCCAGAAATCACTTCTTGTTACTTCTAATTATCACTCACTTCAACATGCTAAGAGATATTTTCAGATAAATGAATAAACAGATGATTTACCTCCATCAGCAAATATTAAATGCATATTCAGGGCGATAACATGTTAATGAGATATGAGTATACACTACTTTGTACTACTAAGACCTGCATGCTGAGTTGGATTTTATATATGCTAGCTCACAAGGTAAATCCATGTCACCCTACTCATACACATTATTCTGACTCAACTCTTAATCCTTAATCCCATACTCTAGAAATAAAAGCAGCATACTACTAAAAAGAATTGGAATAAGGAAAATGTTAATAAACAAAATGAAATGCATAAGATCAAATCTTAGATTTGAGTACAGAGTTAACAATGGTGTTTTGGTTTTCATGTCAAGCCTTATCCACTAGCATTGCCTATATATGAGCTAGTATAAAATAAAATTTTGATCACTATGTAAATATACTGACCTTTGACCCCTAGATGACATATTGCACAATTGAATGCTGGGTATTTACATGATAAACATTGTGATCCACGAACTGGCTGACTACATTTGTAGCAATATACACTGAATTCTGAAAATAGATATAATAAGGAGAGAAAATATATATAATGTAGATAAAAGTAGCATCCCATTATTTGGAGGCATATCTCCATAAAGAAAAATATGAATTTTGTCAAATTTGAAATTGACCCTTGATCAGCTAACCCTGAAAACATTCCCAAAAAATTCCAATGATATGGATTTGATCCATGCTTAATCAAGTTCATATTTATCTTAAATTCTTGAACAACACAAAAGAAATTGTATAACTCCATCTGCATCTGTGTTTAGTGGTCCCTAAAAACATTTGTAAATTTTAAATGGTTTAGTGGAGGCTTCCTAGAGTAATTGTCTGGATGCAAACAAAATGGCTATTTTCTGTGAAATCTGATAAATTTGAACTGGATCCTTGTTAGTAGTCCCTAGCATTTCAAAATTTTGAATTATTTGGTGAAACCCTTAGCATCTTATTGTCTACAAACCAAAAATTTTCTACTTCTCCTTTTCATCAAGGGCATAATTTGAACAAAGATGGTGAAATGCATCAAATTAGAACTGGATCTATGTTTATTGGTTCCTTTTACACAACATTTTCAAATTTCAAATGATTTAGTAAAAGCTTAATAAAGATATCATCTTGAAAAACAATTTCCATTTATGTCAAAGAGTAAAACAATGTACCTCAGAAAAGGTCAACGAAAATATGTGTTGAATACATATAGAGGGACTGACAGGTGATTGCAATATAGCCCCACTTCTGGAGAGTGGAAGTAAAAATCATGTTTCGAAATCAGTTCTTGGTTTTATTCTATATGGTTCTACCAGATATGATGCATATACTTTAAATGAAATTTAAAGATAAATAAATATTGTCAAGGTACTATTTTCAATCCAGATTCCCTGTATGAGGTTAATGGGTTTTCTATTCTTTTCAGATAAATAGTTTGAAATTTCAAAATTTCAGATCCCAGTACACAGGTTATCAAAAAGATAATTTTTTTCACCATATGTAATTATTGGTGAGAGAAAGGTTAAAATTGCAATAACTCTTTACTCACCAATTCCTCTGTGTTCTGGTGGAGCATTTGAAACAAATTTCATCACTTCTCTACTTTGGTTCTTTAAACCCCAACAGTCCAGAATGTTTGCATAACATCTTAAGTATTCATCATACTTGTTCTTATCAACTGGATCTAACATTCTATATACAAATTAAAGTTTAGTTATACAAATCTGAACAATAAGGCAAATACATGTATACTTGTCAAACTAAACAGTCGAAGAGGCCTTAAATTATTGCTAAGCTGGAACTTATTCATTTAACTGAATTTTTAAATTAAATAACCATGAAAGCATAAGAGTTTTTAATATGAATAAAAGGAGATGTGGGGTATATGTCAATGAGTCAGTAACCCAACAACTCATGAAAATAAAAGATACCTAGAGGTCTACAACAATAGACAGATGTCTAAACAGTATGTTAAGCTCTGATTCGATGCTGTGTAATGTTATGTAAATTTGAAAAGGAAACAGTATGGAATGTTTTTGCCAAATATGTTCAATTTTTAAAGACCAAAGTTGTAATCAAATGTCTATGTACAATTTCCCCACAACCTCTTACAGCAACACCAGCCATCTTGGATGCCAAACAGGAATTGAAAATAAAAGGTGAATTATACAGGGACATTTAACCTATTTATAAATATATTTCTGATGATTATGAAATTGCCTCAGACAACTGAATTCTTTGAGGTCCACACATGATTAACAACAATTATCCAAAAGTTTGGTTTTATTTGGCTAAGTCGTTTTAGAGAGAGATTTTAAAGTATTTCAGTCAAACAAAGATCTGGTGGTCATCTTGGTCTAGACTACTGGATATAGGTTTGAAGGTAGACAACTTCTTAATGAAAGGAAATTCCAGAGAAGTGTAAAAAATGTGTCAACCAAACAGAGGCTCTGATGGCCATCTTAGATTATGGTTTGGGTTTTGAAAAGGACCACCAAAGGATTATTGCACTGAAGTCTCATTCCAATTGCATGGTTGTTTCAGAAGAGATGTTGAAAGTGTAATAAATTTTAGAATGAATGACAGCAGTGATTGGCAGACAATAGAAAATATCTCAAACTGACAATTTTGGACAAGTGAGCTATAAATATATATAAAAAAAAATGTAATATGACAAAATCATAAGATATTCACTATTTTTACCTGCAATAATTCTCATGAGCTGTCTTATCTAGTTGATCTTGTCTTTCTTTAATATCCTCCTCTTCTTCTAATTTGAAATCATTATCAATGGTGTCAATTTCAAATCCAGAATAACTATTTGATCTTTTAAGTTTCATCACGCCTACAAGTATTAGAACAAATCTATGAAAACAAATGGGTGATATGAATAAAATGTAGAGTTTTATGAATAGTACAGCAACTTAACAATAAAAAAAATTATCATCTGAGAAACATACTGATTTCGCAGTACTCATGGTTTGCTAAAAAAAAATTGCAATAACATTTTTTAAGTTAATCTTAATTTTTTACTACCATACAGTGCTACATAAAAACAAAACTCACCAAATTATCAATCCAACTATGAATTTCATTTTGAAAAGTCAATATAAAAATTCTTTATGTCTGTTGAAAATTTCAATTTTATTATTACAACAAATAGATACAAATTTCAGGAAACAATTTCTGTACTGTAAAACCTGGAGAAATTTATTAATAAAAGTATGAACTACAAAAGAGAAGCTCTTGTTAGCATATATACCAATACTCATATGACCTACATGCTAAAGATGATTTTTTTTTTAATTTAACAGAAATAAAAAACAAAAGACAGGCAGATATAGCCAACATGAAACACATTTAAAATAAAATTTATTAAATATTCTTGATTACTTTAATAATCTACATAATAAAGAAGTAGCTCAGTAACTATTTTGTAGTTTAGTGTTGGAAGAATTAACTAGAGGTTCCAAAGATTCTGTTTTTTGCTCACCTGGTATTTTACATGAACCTAATACGAAAATTGGGAACTTGTGCATGCCAAAATCTTGTCTGTTTGATTATTTTTGCTGCCTTTGTCTACCTTTGGGCCAGGTGAGCTAAAAATGTTTCATTTTCTTTAATTTTTAAGTTTTTACTGATAACAATTTATGTTTATTTGAAGAAATCTTTGTTGATGATATTTGTTTTGGAATAATTTCATTTATGAAATTCAAATCCTGAATAAGTTTCTATTTTAGAGTACAACTTCATACACACAAAAAAAAATTCTTAAGGACAAAATAATGTAATGCAAAACTATTATACGCTTCTAAATAAAGGAGATGGGTGACAAAGGGGTGCTCATTCGACAAATCCTGCTTTTTTGTAAATCTTTTCCATTTCCCACTTTTTTATCCTTCTTTTTCCGAGATTCCTTTTTTACCCCTAATCCTACATCCTCACTTCTTTTTACCCCCAATATCCCCCTCATAAAGCTTTCATCAGTATAATGACTAATATAAAAGTCAATTCAACTTCTTTAAGAAGTAAACTTTAGAGACAACATGGAAACAAAAATGCATCAAGGCTGCTTTGCTGTATAAAAGTTTTTTAAAGTATATTCTACAGCACATGTTTACAACTAATTAGGTTTTAAATATAAAATAGGTTTAATTTTTATTTACAAGTTCTGACTTTGATAAATGATTACCAATATCACACAGCTGAAAAACAATCCTTGTGGTAAAAAAACAACAGAGGTCAATTCTATACATATTACATGTTTTAAAGGTCAATTCTGTAAATGTTACTTTAAAGGTCACTTCTGTAAATGTTACATGTTTTTAAAACATATTTTTTAAGAAACTCTGGTTTATCATTTATTGTTTTCTATTAACTTAATTTAACATTAACATACTGTATTATTCTTATATAAGTTCTTGGATGTTAACACTTTCAACAACAAAAAAATAGGAGAAAATATGTTTTTAGAAAACTACACCAAATGTTAGTTTTGGCTGTAATAAATGTAATATTGTTAACTCTTGCATTTTGCTAAAATAACAATTGTCTGTATTAAATTGAGGGAATTAAAATTTTGAATATAAAGAAAATTGTAAAGCCTGTATTCACACTTGTTTGTTTCTTTGAAAATTACAAATTAGTTTATTTCTTCTGCAAAAAAGGTGAAGAAGTTCTATTCAAGCAGGACTTATATGAAGATTAATACAGATACTAGCTTCTGTAATGTAATGTACTGAGCCAAACTTAAAATTGCTGCAATTGGGGAAAGTGATCGATCTATAGACAAGCAAATGCAATAGCTCTAAAACAAAATGTTCCAAGTCTTCTGAGGAAAATGTGTGTCGCATAACTTCTAAGAAGTCCATGTTTTGCTATATTAAACCCAGAAAATCAATTAGATCAAAAACTAAAATAGCAGATACACAACTCCATGTACTCTAGAAGAATCTGTACAACTTTGGTGGAATTATGTCAAGCGCTTTTCAAGCAGTTGCAGATTAACAAACTGATATTAGCAGAAATACCTTGATCCATGTTTTGGTTTGAAAACACAAAAATTCACTCAGATCAAAAATTCCAATAGTAGGTGCACAACTTAATGTCCTTTAGAAGAATCTGTACAAGTTTGGTTGAAGTCTGTTGATCCATTTTCAAGGCGGCATTAGAGATTAACAAAGTGTGGCAGAGACAAGCGATCACACGGTGTCACTGGCAGCTGGAGACAGTAGGCAACACAATAATGTTTTGAGGTCATAATTGTCATATAAATACTATATATTCTGGGAGAAGCAAGCATGAGAAAAAGTAAACAAACATTTTTTGATGATGATTATGATGGATGGCTGTTTAACATCCAGCGACAAATTAAATGCATATTCATGAGGAGAACATGCTAATGTTATATGAATATTAACCCTGCTTTATACTAGACAGAAACACTAAGCCAGAGACACATTATTCTGACTCTGAGCCAACCAGTTTTTGCTCTTACTCCTTAATGTCATGTGCTTAGCGGAAAAGAAGCAAGTACTAATTTTAACATCTTTGGTTTGTCCCAGCCAGGTTCAAACTCACGACCTCCTGCACTTGAGGCAAACACGCTACCACCAGACCACATAGTTTGTTGCGAGATAATAGGACTTAGAAATTTATTCAAAAGGAGTCTTAAAGCAATCAAAGCTTATATTGCTCATCTAGTATACAGATATACCCATGTCAATTATTGTGAGGGCTTTGATGCAGGAAAGGAGTTTTTTGTAACAATTTCGGTTCTTTCAACACACAGGATTTGGTATTTATATCTTAACCTTTCTTTGTCCTCTAAGGAATTTGATGTTGATGGCAACTCTTTGATAGTCTCTGCTGAATTTTTTCACTACTTTTCTAGTTCTGGAGTATTTAATGCTTGACATATTGTATTCATACTGGTCTTTTGTTGAAAACAGTATATTAGCATTCAAATGTCTTTTAGTTTTTTACTGAGTTTATGTCTCCTTGACATTTACCCTACAACTCTTTCTATTTATTAGGCTGTCTTGATGGTTAGTGTGCAACTGACAAGATCCCTTCCAAAACCATAAAAATAACAATATGAAGGTCTGGCTGTATTCACTCAGAAATATAAGAATTTCCAAAATCCCTTTCCATACAACACTCTTTGATTGGTTGTATAGAACATTGAACTATAGGGCAGAACATGATATACATTAGTTGTTAACATGTAAAAACACATTCCCAAACCATGACATACCTTGGATGGTTGGTTATATTAACTCAGTAAGGTTAGGGTGTGACAGGATCCAATCCCAAACCATGACATACCTTGGTTGGTTGGTTGGTTGTATTAACTCAGTAAGGTTAGAGTGTGATAAGATTCCATCCCAAACCATGACAAACCTTGGTTGGTTGGTTGTATTAACTCAGGAAGGTAAGGGTGTGACAAGATCCCATCCATCCCAAACCATTACATACCTCAGTTGGTTGTATAAACTCAAGAAGGTTAGAGTGTGACAAGATCCCATCCCTAACCGTGACATACCTTGGTTGGTTGGTTGTATTAACTCAGGAAGGTTAGGGTGTGACAAGATCCCATCCATCCCAAACCATTACATACCTTAGTTGGTTGTAAAAACTCAAGAAGGTTAGAGTGTGACAAGATCCCATCCCTAACTGTGACATACCTTGGTTGGTTGGTTGTATTAACTCAGGAAGGTTAGGGTGTGACAAGATCCCATCCCCAACCATGACATACCATGGTTGGTTGGTTGTCTTAATTCAGGAAGGTTAGGGTGTGACAAGATCCCAATCCTCAACCATGACATATCTTGGTTGGTTGGTTTGTTGGTTGTATTAATTCAGGAAGGTTAGGGTGTTACAAGATCCCATCCCCAACCATGACATACCTTGGTTGGTTGGTTGTATTAACTCAGGAAGGTTAGGGTGTGATGAGACTTCTGAGAGAGGTGGTGATAGCAGGCTAACAATATCAGCTAGCTTGTTGGCAACAGGAAGAGCTATAATGAAGCAAGGTTAGTGGTGATCAAACAAAATGAAAAACCAAACAAAATGTGATAATTAGTAACAATGTCACTTTCTAGAAGAATACAAAGTGATAAGTTTTAGAATCATCTTTATGAAAAATTAAGTTTAAGCACATTTTTCACTGATGTCATGTTTTAGTATCATTGTTAGAATAGTCAAGACTCAAGAGAAGCATTGTTTCGCTCACCAGGCACCTGTAGCAAAGCAGTAATGTATGAAAGAAAAATGTTCTCCAATACTACTGTGTATTCATTTATTTTCATGGATACCAATCTTTGTGAATTGAGGAAAAATTGCATTTTCCTTGATATAAGATTTTGTGGTTTTGCTGAGTTCTGCACACAACATGTACAAGCCTATGGTAAATTTGTACTTCGTTAGACATTTCTATTCGTGACCTATACCCACGAAATCGACAAAAATTGGTATCCCATGAATAATAATAAATCCAAAGTATAACAATAATGGAAAACTATGTTTTCTAGCTGCAAGACACTCTATTAAATATAAAGCTAAAACAAAACACATGGCACTGTTTGGGTGATTCAAGTCTGTTTTACTGCCCCTCTTTCAAAGAGAAGTTTTTATATTAAACTGTAATTTTTATGAAATTAAAGTAAGACAAGTGAAAAACATCCAGCTGATATTAGATTTATAATTATTCAATAACATAAGCAGAATAATTGAAGCGGCAACTGAAACAGAACAAAAATTTGGGATTAAAAGGCCAAAGGTCATAATAAGGTCAAAATCAGATCCACAAGGATGACACCAACAAATGACCTGTTACAACTTATAGCTACAAAAGTTTAAAGGCAATTAGGTCAAAAGTAGGTCAAATGAAATTTGTAACTAAATATTACACCACTTCACATTAAAATTCAGCTAACTAATAATGAGGATTTCCATCTTAACAATATTTTGGTCAAATTTTCTGTTTCAGTATCTGTGATTTTTGGCAGCAGGTTGGATCATCAACTAGAATTCTTAAAGAGTGCTATAAAAAAATCATTTTCTCTAAGTTTTGTAGCAATTGGCCCCTTACAGGATTGTTCAGAATTTTGCCATGGTTTTTTTGCCGATTTGATCACTATGTCTTATTTAAAGAATTACCGAAGAGGTTGATCCGTTGGCCAAGTTTTTTTCTACCTTTACTAAATTTTGACATAGCTTCTTAAGATGGAATAGAAGATTTTTTTAAATTTATGACAGAAAATGGACACCAAGTAATGGCAATACCTCACACTGGCCTTAAGGTCAGGTGTATCAATTTAACATATAACTCAAAGATAATTATGTTAATAAGAGTTAACTATATCACCAAAAGAGTCTGACTATTAACATTAGTATATGTCCTTCAACATAAGAAATGTGACAGTTACAATATCTTAGCAATAATATAATTCTTTAAAAAAATTTTTTTTTTTTAATCTAACCAGTGTAAATAAAATATAGTTGGTATGGTGACAAGTTCAAATATCAAAAGGTCAAAATGACAAGGTTTAAATGAGAGCAACACAGTTATTACAAAGTGATGTTCTGAATAATCTGAAATAAATATAGTTTATAACATCTATCAAATATACTATTCTAATAAAAGAAAACCAAATAATTGTTACTATATATTCAGGTATATTCATTCAATGTAAAGAAAAAAACTACACTGTACCTATATATTAATTCATTTTTAAACTGATCAAACAATACTTAGGGAGCTACCATTTGATTTTTATGGGGGGGGCTAGGATGAAAAATTTTGTCCTGCATTTTTTTTAGTTGTAATCTCTGTCCTGCCTTTTTATTTTTCACTCTATTTGGTCCTGCATTTTTTTTTATTAGTTTATCTTGACTTTTTTTACATAAATTGTCATCCTGCATTTTTTTTTTGCAAAGTTGCTCATCCTGCCTTTTTTTTTTACTCAAAACTCCTGTCCTGCCTTTTTTTTCAAATTTCATCCTAGCTCCCCATAAAAATCAAATGGTAGCTCCCTTAGAAAAGATAAGACT
Source organism: Mytilus coruscus (assembly GCA_017311375.1). Classification (NCBI taxonomy): domain Eukaryota; kingdom Metazoa; phylum Mollusca; class Bivalvia; order Mytilida; family Mytilidae; genus Mytilus; species Mytilus coruscus. Next base: position 41,787,464 of record CM029600.1, read on the forward strand.
ATGTTTGATATATCATGTAGATCAAAATGATAATAAATATATATTTCCTAAATGTAACTAAGAATGAAATTTGCAATACGCAATAGCTTACAGAATTACCAAGTGGACCTACTCTTGGTCAACATCAGTATGCAGCCTGAACCCTCCCCCTTTTCTTTTTTTATAATCCTTTAAGTTGGCAAATTGTCATGGCAAGTGGCAGATGTGTACTGATCACTTCAGTCAATCACAGCAGTAATAGAGGTACGGACCCCATTCCCGACTGCCTCATTCAACCATTAGGACAATTAAATTTGGTAGGAAAATTTCCTTTGTAAATTATAGACCTGCTCTGATCACTTCAGCCTATCATCACAATGCAAGGATTCAGTCATTTGCAAAAATGACAGGGTGCACTATATTTGCTTGTTATTTGACAAAGATTGGTCGAATTACCCTTGGAATTCTAGTTTCAATATTCACTGCCCTGAAATTGTGTGAAGGAATTGAAGGTGCACAAGTAAATATAAGTGAAAGTCTGTTACTAAAATGTTGATAATTTACACTATGGGTCTCAAGACAAATGATTCACTGCCATGAAATTGTATATTTACTAGAATGTGGTCTTCAAAGCCTACAAACTAACAAACAATAAACATTTTATTTATGAAATTTATAATGATTTTAAAGAAGGAGGTAGGACAAGAATTTTATAAATTTGCTTATTCAAATGTATATATATATATATATATATATTTTCTTTAATTTCATAGTTAAAGCAGACATAGGTCTGTCTAAAAATACATTAAATACAGTAAAAATAAGAACAAAACAGACATTTTCAAAATAATTCTAGAAGAAAGAACACAGACTAAGTGACTTGTAATTTGTCTTCCTTTTCAATTTAGCTTTTCTATCAATCAAGAGGAGATATAATTGATTTAAATGTATACATTAAGTACAAATTATAAATAAATGATAATTGATTGACAATTCTTTTAGTTGGTCATATTTTTATAGTGAGGGTTTGTAACTTATACTACCACCTCCCTCAAAACATCATAAAACAAATTATTGCTATATTAATAAAGCAACAAAATAGCAAGCATAAATAATGGATCACATTGATTTTAATGTATGACAAAAAATGATATTATTAAATATGGCATAAGTGGTATTTTTCTATGTGGTTTAGATTTAGTCACACGGTTGAACACTCTGATATCAAGGAAAAGAGCATTCATATGTAACAAAGTCAGTTTTGTTTAATATAGAATCTGACAGAATGCCCTGTTGACTATAATATTTATTCCTTGAGATAAATTGTTAAAATTTAGAATGCAAGGCTTGCCAGTCATTTAAAAATTCAAAATATAACTATCAAGTGAATAAATATCATAATTAATTGTGTAAAGTGGTAGAATCTGTTTTTCTTATGGTTAAAACTCCTAGTATAATAATATTCCATATACATTTGCTGGGAAATCTTACCTGACAATTTAATCAATGCATTGTAAAAATCAAAAGTTTTCAAATTGGTTAGAATCAGTTTATTTAAAAAGAAAAAGAGCATTGGTTTTAGAATTTTGTAAAAAAAAAACAACATATTTTTATGAATTCTCAAATATCAAACTCAATTTGGGATCGTGTGTATGCAAATGACTGATTTCACCAGATGTAAAATAAAATACCACTTACACAATAAACAACTAATAAAGTTTGTAGGACTTCACTCTGCTATATACAGCAAGTTTGTGAAACAATTTTGTTCATTAAATATATTTTAAAAGAACACAAATATCCAATGAATACAGCATTTCTCATTAAATTTCATCCTAGCTCCCCATAAAAATCAAATGGTAGCTCCTTAGAAAAGATAAGACTATGTTTGATATATCATGTAGATCAAAATGATAATAAATATATATTTCCTAAATGTAACTAAGAAAGAAATTTGCAATACGCAATAGCTTACAGAATTACCAAGTGGACCTACTCTTGGTCAACATCAGTATGCAGCCTGAACCCTCCCCCTTTTCTTTTTTTATAATCCTTTAAGTTGGCAAATTGTCATGGCAAGTGGCAGATGTGTACTGATCACTTCAGTCAATCACAGCAGTAATAGGGGTACGGACCCCATTCCCGACTGCCTCATTCAACCATTAGGACAATTAAATTTGGTAGGAAAATTTACTTTGTAAATTATAGACCTGCTCTGATCACTTCAGCCTATCATCACAATGCAAGGATTCAGTCATTTGCAAAAATGACAGGGTGCACTATATTTGCTTGTTATTTGACAAAGATTGGTCGAATTACCCTTGGAATTCTAGTTTCAATATTCACTGCCCTGAAATTGTGTGAAGGAATTGAAGGTGCACAAGTAAATATAAGTGAAAGTCTGTTACTAAAATGTTGATAATTTACACTATGGGTCTCAAGACAAATGATTCACTGCCATGAAATTGTATATTTACTAGAATGTGGTCTTCAAAGCCTACAAACTAACAAACAATAAACATTTTATTTATGAAATTTATAATGATTTTAAAGAAGGAGGTAGGACAAGAATTTTATAAATTTGCTTATTCAAATGTATATATATATATATATATATATATATATGTTTTCTTTAATTTCATAGTTAAAGCAGACATAGGTCTGTCTAAAAATACATTAAATACAGTAAAAATAAGAACAAAACAGACATTTTCAAAATAATTCTAGAAGAAAGAACACAGACTAAGTGACTTGTAATTTGTCTTCCTTTTTCAATTTAGCTTTTTCTATCAATCAAGAGGAGATATAATTGATTTAAATGTATACATTAAGTACAAATTATAAATAAATGATAATTGATTGACAATTCTTTTAGTTGGTCATATTTTTTATAGTGAGGGTTTGTAACTTATACTACCACCTCCCTCAAAAACATCATAAAACAAATTATTGCTATATTAATAAAGCAACAAAATAGCAAGCATAAATAATGGATCACATTGATTTTAATGTATGACAAAAAAATGATATTATTAAATATGGCATAAGTGGTATTTTTCTATGTGGTTTAGATTTAGTCACACGGTTGAACACTCTGGTATCAAGGAAAAGAGCATTCATATGTAACAAAGTCAGTTTTTGTTTAATATAGAATCTGACAGAATGCCCTGTTGACTATAATATTTATTCCCTTGAGATAAATTGTTAAAAATTTAGAATGCAAGGCTTGCCAGTCATTTAAAAATTCAAAAATATAACTATCAAGTGAATAAATATCATAATTAATTGTGTAAAGTGGTAGAATCTGTTTTTCTTATGGTTAAAACTCCTAGTATAATAATATTCCATATACATTTGCTAGGAAATCTTACCTGACAATTTAATCAATGCATTGTAAAAATCAAAAGTTTTCAAATTGGTTAGAATCAGTTTATTTAAAAAGAAAAAGAGCATTGGTTTTAGAATTTTGTAAAAAAAAAACAACATATTTTTATGAATTCTCAAATATCAAACTCAATTTGGGATCGTGTGTATGCAAATGACTGATTTCACCAGATGTAAAATAAAAATACCACTTACACAATAAACAACTACATAAAGTTTGTAGGACTTCACTCTGCTATATACAGCAAGTTTGTGAAACAATTTTTGTTCATTAAATATATTTCAAAAGAACACAAATATCCAATGAATACAGCATTTCTCATTCAGGGGAAAGTCTAAATTGGTGGCAACTAAATAAAATAGAATATTAGAAATATAACAGAAAGAAATCTTGAATATACAATACGTATGGAACAACATACTTAAATATAAACATAACATTTATTCATGCTGGACATTGTAGCTTTTAAACTCCAGGTTGACCAATCATTCTCCCCTACAAAAAATAGTCGAAGTAAGGGGCAATTTTGATAAATGGTGTTAAAAATTCTATGAATATTATTTACGGAGCTAAAAAAATCAAATTATGCAATAGATCTTGAAACACAGACATTTGTGACTGACTTATTACAGTAAAAATAAATATATTTGAATTTTCTTTGTATTTAAATTTGTGAAGATAAAAATGACTATCTAGAGGCTGTAAAGGTCTATGTGATGACTTCTATGAAAAGGAGAAAATGTTTCAGGTGAGCATAATTTTGGCCAAATTTGTCGATCATTTCAAAGAAGGCCTTTTTCAAAACATCTGTTTAAATTGGGCTATGCTCATAATGGACATTAAGTGGTGTCAATAGACAAAAGAGTCAGTTGAAGAGACCTATAATTTCTTTAAATAATTTTTCTTTATACAACAAGAAACCATGGATATAAATAAAATAATATATCTAACACACCAAACTGTTATTAAATGTACATGTTTATACACATACATGCCAAAATCAAATTCACAAGACTATTTTTCCAAATGCCAAAATATTCAATACAAAACTACCGTCTTTTAAAAAATATGGAATGGACTATGTGTAGCTTAATTGATGTGAAATTATTACTAGAAGTGAATAAGAACTACAATTTCCAATTGTTTTACTCATGCATTTTCATTTTTTCTTATTTCACAGAATTTACTTATAAGTTTTTAACTTTCTTGTAACTTATTTTTCCTTAGCTTTAATGGAGAATGTGTCCATAGGCATATAACACTATAAAGGGACATAACTCAAGAACGGTAAGGACGCCACCAAAATTCCAACTTGATCTGTGTTTTGTGGTAATACGCATTGTGTATGAGTTTCATTACATTTGGTTGAGGCAAACTAAACTTAGAGAAAGGAAAACTAGTTTTGGAATGTACGGACAGATGTACGGACAAGAGTAACACTAAATGCCAACTTTTGAATTCAATCTGCAAAATTTTCTAAATGATGGACAATACAAGTTCAAGTGTATTTAAACAATTAGAATAATTCAATGAACATCAATCATGTTATAATGGTGAACAAAGGGATGAAGATACAAAAGGCACAATCAAAAACCAAAAACAGAAAAAAGACAGACAATACCATGGCCAAAATATAAAAGATGAACAGACAACATTTGGCAAAACACTATAGAGAAAACAGTAGCTTGTGTAAAACAAACCCCATAAAAACCATGGGTGAACTCAGGTGATTCAGAAGGGTAAAAGATTCTTTTCAGAAGGGTTAATGTAAAAAATACAGGTTAAAATAGTCCTGTGAACTTTAATTTAGCATATACCTGTACAACAATTCACAAGTGCTGCTTGACACACTACAAGTATTTAGTGATTAAAATTTTGGTCGAACTGGTTGTTTGCTCAATTTTAATTTTTAAGTATTCCTTTTCTAGCAACATCACTAAACATGCTAATGTGCTTCATATCATTGGAGTTTTTTTGTTTGTTTGTTTTTTTATTTCTTAATGTTTTCTTACTGTAAAATGTTTATTTTCACGAGATTATTTTTTTTGCTATTCAAAGTCCAACCCTATTCTCAAGGTCTGCGCATTTTTCTTGTTCCAGAATCCAATTCTTATTCACCTTGAAAATAAAATTAACATGAGGGAAAAGTTTTGTAATTTTATCTAATTCACAAAATTATTGAAAATTTCTCATTTTACAGTAAAAAATCTGTTACTTGCACTTTATATTAGCAGACTGCATAGACAGCAAAGCCACATTGAAAAAAAATAATGGCACAATTTTTATCAAAATTTTAAAACACATGATACACCTGTCATTTTCATGGCGAAAAAAGGGATGAGAATGAGAGCCTCACTGCTGAGAAACATCAAATTAGAAAATCAGCAAAATGTAAAAGGATGCATCTTAATTGGTTAAGATATTGGTGTAAAATTTTATGCCAATAGGTAAATCGTTATGGAGTGATTTTTTTTTCTAATTCTATTTTTCATATTTTTTGTGAAGTATAGATAAACTTTTAAAAGCAACAATTAATCATAAATAAAAGCTATTAAATATGTAATTTTCTGTCTTTTACCTATAGCTGCCCAGTCTCTTATAAGTATTGATAAGCTCTAAATTGTAACAAACAACCAGTCTAAAATGGTCAACCTGTTAATGGAAAGCACCAGAGGGACACCGAAATAAAGAAAATCAAAAGCAACAAAATGTTTGACAGACATTCTAAGCTAGTAGTTATATTCAGCCTTTTTTAGTTATTTGGTAACACTGACTTACTCTGCAAGCCCTTCACAAGGTTTGACATGGAAGATACCGTATGATATGGGTTGTACTGTAGAAAAAGAATCGGACATACTCGTGTCAGTAAGATTTTTAAATATTCATACTGTTTATCAACTCATACCCAAATAATAAACTTTCTAAACAACCATTTTGTAGATACGAATTAAAAGGTTGTGAAATTAGCCATTTAAAGGTTATTAAATGCATATATATATATATATGGTATTAACGGCAAAAGAGTGAAAACTTAGATCGTATGCAGTCACAAAAGTTTTATCAAGAGTGCATCAAATATTAAAGAAATTAGTTAGCTTTTTTTAATATGGCACAAGAAAAAGCAAGAAAAGATTAAAGCTTCAAAGCAGTGGGAGTGACAGTAAACAAAATTATACTCCAAAATATTAACTAATGAGACGTTTTAAAATCCAAATGGTTGTTTAGAAAAGCATAAAGAAGTCAGTGTTTAGAAAGCCACAGAAGAAAAAATACAAAACATGAACTTTAGATTCATTTATTTTCGTGTGTACCAATTATCGTGGATAGCAGAAAACTTGTAGTTTTGTGGATATTTGATTTGATGTCTGCATAATAACTTGAACTTTTAAATTCGTAATTCAGCTGTATCCACGAAAAACCATGAAAACTGGTGTCCCATGAATAATAATGAATCCACAGTATGTTATGGAATTTGATGAAAAACATTCTCAGGGCTTCAGTGCACACTGACTACTTGTTACCCCTCTGTTTAATGCATCTAAGTGTAATTAACTATCCCATAACCAAATAATATGACTATTTTCTGTTTATTTTTCCCCCAACAGGCAAATTGTGGCCCTGTTTTTTCTGACACAGGTATTCTTATGCACAGTAAGGTAAAAAATAAACAGTCAATAATCCCTGAAAATAAATATTTTTATACAAATATTTTAAGAACTATAACAAATAAGGAACTTAAGACTAAATAGCAACTTTCCATACAAACTTCAACAACACATCTCGAGTATTAAAATTATTGAAATGTGGTTTCAGTTTGAGGTAATAATCATTGAAAAGAAAATTAAACTCTAAACTTCATTATATCATTTAAAATATTTTCATTAAAAATTGCAAATATCTATGAATAATTATTTTTCCCAGAAAATTAAAATCAAATATTCCTTCCAAACAAATTTAAATGGTCAAAATATTAATAAAACCGTATACACATTTTATTCAAAGTCTAAATTTTGACATAAAAAGTCTCAATTAAATATGTTGTCAGATGAACCCGTATGGAAATGCCTAAATACCACAATTTTTAGCCATAATTACAATTTATATGTATAAATGAGGATTATTTTTCTCACATCACCTGTCAATCTTTTTTTTCTATCAAATTTTTTTTTAATAGATTGACAGAAGAAAGTGGAGAAAAATAATCCTACCAATAATTCCCGCCGTGCAAGACTTACGTAAAACATTCCAGCCGCTGTCAGTACTTCCCAAAGAATAACTAGCTTCATTCTAGTAAAGAGATACCAGGCACAAACATCGCTGTTTTATGTTATTTCTTATCAAATCATTGTTGTTTATATTTTGTGTTGTAATACATTTGTATACGTGATTCTTTTAAATTTTGAGAAGTACATTTTTTGGTTGTTTTTTGTTATGCAAATAGTTATCATAAAATTTCATGCATATATCACTCAAATTGGAATAAGAAATCAAAATTATAATGCTCAAATCAATTTAACTTTCAAGTATACAATCTAGAGATTTCAAGATTAGAACACTTAAAAGTTTGTTGGCAGAGATTTATAATTCAATTTCTTTTCAAATTTTTAGATGTTACAAAGCCTGAAAATAATTCCATTTTTCTTAAAAAGCATGTGTGAAAAGAAGTTCAAAGATAACAAATCCTACAGCATAAGCTCCACCTATCTCTTGGCGTTTTTGCTTCAACAATCACTTAAATATACTACAGTAAAAGTATTAATTTTCATTGCATTCCTTTTTTCATGATTTTATTAGTCACCACATGTGCAGGAGTAATTATTTTCAGGGTTTAATATAAGTATTGTGCTTTGAAGATAGTTCCCTTTGTGTTGTTATTTTTTATGTCTTTATGCGATTGAAAATTAGTACACTTTAAACATTAATACTTTTACAGTAGCTGATATAAATTCACCATTTAAGAATCTATAAAGGACCAAGTGCAATTTCATGAAAAGGTACTTTAATATATAAATCAAGGTCCTTGTGAGCACTTAAGGGAACAGATTGCTCTCATTTTGCAATGTGAACTTAAATTAAACCTTGCATAGTATTGAGCAATGGAACACATCAAGAAAATATTTAAAATGGAGTTATTTCCCTTTGTCCATAATATATAACTATAGTTGATTATTAGAACAAATAGATTCATATACCATGCACAACTTATGAAATTTTCAATATGACAGTTTTTCTTGACTATCATGACTATTCACATCATTTTTGTAACTTGAAAATCTGGGTATAAATCATTAATGAAATGCTTGACATGGACATGGATAGGATCTGAAGTATGTTCAATTCACTGCACTATGTTGTTTGTGCTCTCAAAGGTAGAGATGAGGCCTTGAAAATACAGCTAATAAGCCAATAACAATATAAAGATTTCATTGCATTTCATGCAATCTTTACCCCCAAAAGCATTAAATTATTATTGACTTTAGATGTAAATTATTCAGAATGTTCTAAACCAATCACTATGTTCAGATATACTTTTGAAAATAATACCCACAATTCATTTGATTCTGAAATGGTGAATTTTTAAATACATGTAGGTAAATGGTTTCTCTGCACTAGTATTACATAATAAATGATCATCAGTGCCTTGAAACATCTTGGGACAAATTCTTGTCTTTAGACATGTCTTAAAACAAATGATATTCATGTCTTTAGACATGTCTTTAATAAAGACATTATTCATGTTTAAGACATGTCTAAAGACATAAAATTGTCTATGACACTGACATCATTTCAAATGTATTTTCTATTAGATAACAGAAAAATACAAGCTTAATCTGCTTTAAAGCTAAGAAATAGGCAATGAATTATAGGGATTGGACACTGGTAACTGTCCTAAAATAAAAACGATGATTTACAGTGTAATTGTTCTAAAGCTAAGGTTACAGCTCCCTTAGGCACAGTTGACCCTTTAACAGTTTTTGGCTGTTCTGTTTATGCCCTTTTGGTTTTGTGCTCACCTGTGTATGTTGTGTTAGGTTTTCTGTACTTTTGGTCTCCAAAATCTTATTTATATGCATTTTTGAGAATGCAGATCTAGTTACTATAAATATATCACTTTACACAGTTTCAACTTTTCTAGACTCAGGGCAATTCAGAGAATGACATATTATATAGACACTTGTCTAATGTTGGAATACCGTATGGCGGGTTATTTTCGCGGGGTGTTTAATTTCGCTTAATTTGATGGATAAATGAAAATTGCGAAAATAAATTCCGCGAAAATTTATGAATACCTTAGGTACTTGCAAATAGCAAAAGCGTTTTGTAAACGATATTTTTTTCTGGAAGGCAGGTCAATAACGGTATAAGTTAATTTTAACAACATTAATGCCAAAGATCATTGTACATTCATGTATTTTATAAAATGACTCTTAGGTGTGTACACCCTTATCAATACGTGTCAAATTCTTAGATTTAGAGTGTAAGGTTCTCTATCAGGTAATTACCCTTATTAATTAGTGTCAAATTACATAAGAGTTGTAAGTCACTTTTGATTATTTTATAAACTAATTAGTACATCAAAGGTCTGGTCAATTTTGTAACTAATCAGCCGTAAAATTTACAAGAAGTGTGTATACCTGTGACAAATATCTAAGATACCGGTGTTCTATTGATTTACTGTATCAGAATATAATCAATAAATAAGACGTCATTCAGGTAAAAAAATTAATCAATCATAACAATAGACACTTGCTTCTCAATTGTTTCAACTTTTTATCTGCAGCTATTGCAGTATCTGCCAAAATATTTAATTAAGACTTAAGAATCCACCAAAATAAAACCCGCCAAAATTTTTCATATACTTTGTTGTCCTTAAATCGCGAAATTTTACACCCGCGAAAATAACCCGCTATACGGCATTTTCTGAGTACACATTTTCTGTGTACACAACACATTTTCCAGAAAAACTATTATCAGGTACACTTGAGACCAAAAGTTAGGAAAGCCAAAAATATAAAACACTGGAGAGAGCAAATACAAGAACAAATGAGTAAAGCTAAAACCATAGAAGGTTATCTTTGCCTGTTGGTGTGTAACTTCTAAACTCATTGCAGTATTGTAGTTTCAAAGTTAAAAAAATGTTCATTTGAAATTCTGCCATCATTTTTGAATAGTTGTTTAAATCTTCAACAAATTCTGATAATTTAATTTTTCATTTACCTCTCCTTAAAACAGAGCAAACTTGTGTTTTTTTCTGTTTTCTGTGACTTCTTTTTCTGATCCACTAAAATAGCTACTTTTTTCTATACTGTGGATTCATTTTTATTTGCAGGGTACTAATATACGTGGATTTCGTGGGTTAAGATTGACCATGAATTATAATGTTCAACAAAATACAAAGGAGTAGGGGCATTAAGGCCCGGTTTTGGCCCAAGAAAATAAAATGTTTGACAACTATTTCAAATTGGCACATAATGTTTGGAAATGCATAGACTGAAGAAATATAAATGAAAAACATAAGATTGTTTATATGATGACGTCACAGTTACGTCATAATATGTACCGTTTTCATGAAAAAGATGAAAAATGCAGAATTTGTGCAATTTCCATCGTTATTTCCATTACGGAAACATCGTGCGCAGCCAAGAAACAACAAAATAATTTAAGAGAAGCTTTATTATAACTATTGAAATAATCTCACCAAATATAAAGTTGTTTCTTGGGTGCGCACATACTTTGCCAATCTTAAATATACTTAGAATTTGATGAAAAACAAGGAAATTCAAGAAATTTTATAAAATATACAAATTTCGTCATGGTTTGTTGCCATGGTAGCTCATTTAATGTGAAATTTGTTTTTATTTTCTGAAAACCTTGTACCTTAGTCTAGTTAGGACAAATTTAAGGATATGTATGATAACTTTTAAATTTGCAGTAATATTTGGGCCAAATAAGGGTCTTATTGCCCCTGCTCCTTTCTTTTGGCTTGTTTGCAGAATTAGTGAACTCCACACAATCAAGTATTTACAATTTTTCTTAAATCCACAAAAAATGGTATCCACAAACTAATGAATCCACAGTATTCTAAGGTATGACTTAAAAAAAACATTCACATACATATATTATTTTCATTAAGTTTGAGCATGGTAGGAAATTTTGATCTTACATTTGGTGGTGTTGAATATTCTACTGATATTGACTGCTGTGGTTTGGGTGGAGGTGGCGCCATCAGTTCCTGACCATTCCAGAACACACAACATAACATTGCTAAAGTCTGCACATCTCTCAGTTTTATATAATATTGCATTCTTCAAAAATTAAAACAAACAGCATTATTATAAAAGTGGTATTAAGAGGCAGGGGTCTTTTCACAAAAGATCTTACAACAAAAATTGATCATAAGTAATACTGGAATGTCATGACTTACAAGTATTTTTTCACATAAGATTTTTGTGAAATGAGTCACTGGGTTTCGTCTCTCACTTTTATCTCTCATCTCTATTTTGGAATCTGTGACATTTAACCCCAGATTTTGTGACACTTGAACTATTGACACCATACAACTTTCACTTTTGCATTGTTGCCTCAGCGTTTTCTCTTATGACGGACAGTAATGGCAAATAAATAGTGATAAGGTGTATTAGTTTAAACTTATTGTATTGTTCAGTTACATTCCCATCCTAAGGCTGTAAGTGAAGGTTTTCAATGAAAAGTGGAGTTTATGGGTGCATTACATTTGCCTGAATTTATGGATTTAATATTTTTTACGAATGCCCACAACATTTTAATACTTAATTTACAATTGCACATATTTATTTTTACATTTTACAGGCAACACATGTAAAATATATAGATGATTCATGACCAATATGTTCAATTACAAATCTATACAACCAACAAAAGTATGAGGTTCTTGTAATGAATAACACCAATCTGATTCAAATACAGATCCTATGTCAACGGGTGGCTTACAAAGATCTGACAACGTTAGATTCTACTTTCTGTTTTGGTAATTATTACATCAGCCAATGAAATTCCTGCCTACAAATTTTTGAAGGTGTGTATCATTACGACAAAACCCGAGGATCCTGAAAGGTCTATAAAACAGAGTGTAGAACATTCTTTGTTTGATGTTGCCTACCCATGCATTGAAGGGTTGGGTAGGTAGTTAGGGATTTTATTTTTTATTTTGGCCAACAGCACAAGTTACATGTTTTAGAAAAGAAAACGAAGTTACAGCAGGAAAAGATCCTTTTAAAAAAAATTTGAAACAATGTGTGTCATAAAATTTTTCGGGTAGGCTGCTTTCTAGGTGGGTAGGTAGGCAATATCAAACAATTCAACTTTTATTTTTGGCCTGAGTAATAGTAACAGAATGTATAGACATTACAACAATTATTACTTACAATGATTGCATTAAATTTCTACCAAAAGGATGTCGACCCCAGGGTGGACCTTCATCTGGATCTTCAGAGGACTGTAGTCGTTTATCAGCAGTCAATGCCACCAATGACCACAGCTATAAATAAATACAGCATCAATATAAGCAAGGTTGTACCTAATCTCTCAAACATTTAAGAACCGTAACGTAAAATCAGCTGTGTTTTGTTTACAAACATTACAATGTAAATACGAAATGCCGATCAAGTTAAAAGATTTGTTTATTATTTGTGAAAGTATTGAGAAAATTATTCAGTGGTGTATTTCTATAGGATTAATTCTAGATTTAACTGGAGAGGTATGTAAAAGTGTAGTCATGGACATTTTGGATTAAGAAAAGACAGTTCTTTTCAAACGACATTTTTTATTGGAAGTGCAGCAACAAAAAATGCAGTAAAAAAGTTTCTATCAGAAACGGATCCTGGTTTCAATGGACATAATTTAAGTTTGGAAAAAATATTATTCATTACGTATTTGTGGATTTACAAAATAGACCAAGAATTTGTAAAGCATGAACTTTCCATTTGTAACCAAACAAAAGTAGATTGGTACAATTATTGATTGAAGTCTGCATAGAAATTTTGAAAATAGACAGTGAAAATAGGAGGAGATAGCGAATTGTTGATATAGATAAAAGTAAATTTGAAGAATGTGTCCATAGGACACATGCCCAACTCGCACTATCATTTTCTATGTTCAGTGGACCGTGAAATTGGGGTCAAAACTCTAATTTGGCATTAAAATTAGAAAGATCATATCATAGGGAACATGTGTACTAAGTTTCAAGTTGATTGGACTTCAACATCATCAAAAAATACCTTGACCAAAAAATTTAACCTGAAGCAGGACAGACGGATGAACAGTCAAACAAACGGATGCAGAGACCGAAAAACATAATGCCCCTAGGTGGGGCATAAAAACAAACAATTTGCAAAAACAAGAGAACATGTGATTTTGCAAAACTAAATTTATATTGCAAATGTGTGATGCTATCTCACTTTAAGCTGTACAACTTAGGTTTCTTCTACTCCTGCCTTTAATTCATCTTTCAGTCAAAATCTCCTGAATTTCAAGGCCTGTTTGGTTCATCCTGTTAAAGTTTCAAATCTTCCACTTTTTACATATTTCAATCCTGAAAATTTGTTAATTTTCTTTATTTTCTTATGCCATCAATGTCATTTCCTGATTTCGATTTTGTGTCACCTTTGGGCCAGGTGAGCTAAAAATCATATTGCCCAGTATTACCATTTATGGGAGCATGTCCAGCTCCCCAAAACCCATGTTTTCTAACCAGGATTTCCAAACAGGGTAAAACATTGTCAATCCTGCTTGGCACATTGTATAGACAGCGGTCTTTTGATGAAGAAATCATATTGACCTCTACAGGTTTTTTGTACCTTTGGGTTGCTGTCTCATTTAACCGCATCTCCTTTTCTTATTATTTGCAAATTTAATGGGATGAGAACAGTATTATATATTTTTGGGATGAGAACAGTATTATATATTTTGGGATGAGAACAGTATTATATATTTTCTAAATTTGTTCTCATTATTCTTTACAGGAAAATTTTTACCTGAACAAGATCTTTTCTACCAACAGTGGCAGCAACACTGGTATTGTGTTTACACATTGTAGATATATCTGACTTATTTATTCTGTAAAACCAAACAGGTATTAATACTATAATATAATAAAAATTCATCAGGAGTGACCTACCTATCCTATGTTTAAATAATGTTATCATAAACCCAAGAAGAAACTTTCATTTGAACTGATTAGCATAAAACAATTAAATTTCTTAAATTTCTTCAATTTCTTAAGCAAAATTATGCAATGAGAAACATTTTCATAATCCAGGAACATTTTAATATCCATAGAGTTGCAAATTATCATTAGTGTGTAGTTTCTGACTTGATATTAGTATTAACAAAAGAGAAGAGTGCTCATGCTGAAATGTCTTGCCTGCTTCAATAATCGTGATTGAATTTATGTTGAAAATCTAAAATATGAATTTTAACTACCTCAACATTATCAATGATCAATGAAAATGAGGTCAAGGTCCTATGAACCATGCCAGACAATATGCACACCATGCAATTACCTATTGCTTATAGTATCTGAGAAATAGACCTGAACATTAACCAATGAACCATAAAAATGAAGTTGAGGTCAGATGAACCCTGCCAGACAACATGTGCACCATGCAATCATTCAGTACTCCAGATATAGTTGACCTATTGCTTATAGTATCAGAGAAACAGACATAACCATGAAAACTTAATATTGACCAATGAACAATGAGGTTAAGGTCAGATGAAACCTGCCAGGCAGAATATGTACACCTTACAATCATTCCATACACCAAATACAGTGGCCCTTTGCTCAGAGTATCTAAGAAATAGACCAAATCACAAAAACATTGACCAATGAACCAAGAAAGAGAGGTCACAGTCAGATGAAACCTGCCATTGCTGTGACCAAAAAAAATATAACATAATTGAAAATATCAAAAGATTTAATGATGGCTAACTCAAATTATCCAGCTGAAACTAACAATTTTGCTATGTTCTGTGTTACAAAGGGGTTAACTCTGGAAAGACAAACTTAAAATCTGTCATATTCATGGTGGATCTGTTTTCAGTGGTATCTAACATCCAAATTTCATAATGACTTAGTGAAGGCTTACTAAAGCTAGCATCCTGAAACCATTTTTGGGACATATGTTAGGAAAGGACATACATACAAAAGTAATACTATATGCAGGGGAATATAAAAAGATTTTCAATAACACTACACTCATAATGGCATCTGGTATACACTGAAAATGTTGGCCCTATGACAAAGAATCAGTTTACAAAAAGAGAGGTCTCTCATGTAGTTTAGTGGAAGGTCTCTCCAGTAAAGGTTGTCAAATTGAAGGCATGAATCATGACTTCCCAATACTGGTATACAGATTCACTGAATGCTCATTATCGAATTGGAATAAGTTTTGATTGTGCAATCGTATGTATTTTTTTGGGGGAAAATTCTGTTTAATTCAAGAACTGTTTCAGGAATTGAACTGATTGTTAATATGACTTTACTTACATGTAATGTTCTCCCAAAATTTTATGCAATGCTAAAAGTCTACTGCTGTCATATATTTTAACAGGAGCAATATTTGGTTTCTTGGTTTCTGTGTCTCTTACATCAGTACTGAACCTTTTTCCTGGTGCTCTATTCTTTTTTGGACCACTTTTGACATTCTTCAATGATAATGTACATACAAGACATCAAAATAACCGGTATAGAATGATAAAAGACCGGTTTGTGTTAATATTTCCAAATCAAAAGCAGATAATGTCTCCTTGTTTTGAATGGAATAAAATAGAAACTAACTGATTTTGGTGGCTTAAATTCCAGTAGCAAATATTTCAAGTATATCAAATAAGTATGAAAAGAATATTATAAAATGTCAAAAATAAAAACTGAATTTTCCAGTAGTGTATTATGGTGCATTTAAAAAATAAATAAGATGAAATAAAAACATTGTTGTGCAAAAAGTTATAAATTCCTAGTAAAAGGGTTAAAAAAATTGCCAACTATTTTGGAGAAAGTAAAATACTGTGGATGGGTAGCAATCATAGAAAAATTGCTGTTTTGTGGATACCTGATTTTGTGGTTTTGCAAAAGTTTGTGTACAAGTCTATAGGAAAATTTATATTTCTTTGAAAATTTTAATTTGTGGTTCATCTGCACCTGCAATTTTCATGAAAATTGGTATGCAATGAATAATAATGAATTGACAGTATGCAGCATCCTCCAGATGAAAACATCAACATCTTACATCAATCCAACTGAATTAAGCCGCTGGACATTATTTTATAAAAAAAAAAAGTAATGTTATTTACTTACATAGTAATATGTAGCGATAGTTATGTCAGGTTGAGCTGTTGGAGGACTGCGGGAATATGCAGCAAAGTTGAAGGGAACTGTCTGATGTGGACGCAATTTGTTTTTCTGAACTAAGCTGTTCAAGTCAGACATTGCCCTGAAAACATAATTCAAAATCAACAGTCAGTAAAAGACATATTTATAGTAAATATTTTCCCTCCAAATAACAACAAGAGTACACACGCTGAAATGTCTTGCCTCTTTACTAATCATTGATATTATGTTGATAGTCCTAAATATAAAGCTTTACTACAACTATCACATAAACTTAACATGATCCAGGAAAATGAGGTCAAGGTCATATAAACCAAACAAGAAATACATGTACATCTTACAATCATTCAATACACTAAATATAGTTGACCTATTGCTTATAGTTTCTAAGATACAGTCTTAACCAAGAAAACTAAACATTGACCAATAAACCATGAAAATGAGGTCAAGGTCAGATGAACCATGCCAGGCAGACATGTACAGCTTGCAATCCTTCCATACAACAAATATAGTTGACCTATTGCTTATAGTATTAGAAAAACAGACTAAACCACAAAAACTTAACACTGAGCAATGAACTGTCAAAATGAGGTCAAGGTCAAATAAAACCTGCAAGACTGACATGTACATCATAAAATATTTCCATACACCATATAAAGTTGACCTATTGCATATAGTATTAGAAATTAATGTGGATAGTGTCCACATGAGGACACAGATGATGTCCTCGCTTGCATATCATATAGTTATAAAGGTACATAACTGAAGAACTGTAAAACTGACGCTACCCAAATTTGAACTTGATCTGAGTTTTGTGGTAATAAGCATTGTGTGTAAGTCTCATAACATTTGGTTGAGGCTAACTTAAGTAGAGAACAGAAACTAAAAATTCAGCAATTTTTCTATTTGTAAACACGCATAACTCTAAAACAGTTGTGTATAAGTTTTATAACATTTGGTTGAGACAAACTAAATTAAGAGAACGGAAACGAAAAATTCAGCACTTTTATGTTTATAAAGGGACATAACTCAAGAATGGTAAAAGTGTCGCCACCAAATTTCGTACTTAATCTGTATTATGTAGTAGCATTGTGTATAAGTTTCATAACATTTGGTTGAGGCAAACTAAAGTTAGAAAAAGGAAACAAAAAATTTATACTTGATCTTAGTTTTGTGGTAATGAGTATTGTGTATAGGTTTCATAATGTTTGGTTGGGGCAAACTTAAGTTACAGAAAAGAAACTAAAAATTTTGCAATCTTTCGATTTATAAAGGGGCATAACTCAATAATGGTTAAAGCGACACTACCCAAATTCAATTTGATCTGTGTTTTGTCAGTGGAAATCAAAATTAAACATTGCATTGTATAAAGCATTGATTGTAGTTGATTCAACTATAATCATGGACAAAGGAAGATAACTCCAATTTTAAAAAGTACTTGATATTTAGAAGAAAATTAAAAATTTTGCAATTTTCCATTTATGAAGGGCATAACTCTAGAACGGTTAAAGTGACACCACCAAAATTCAACCTTGATCTGTGTTTTATGGTAATGAGCATTGTGTATAGGTATCATAACATTTGGTTGAGGCAAACTTAAGTTAGAGAACGGAAACTAAAAATTTTGCAATTTTCCATTTATAAAGGGCATCACTCTAGAACGGTAAAAGTGAAGCCACCAAAATTCAAACTTGATATGTGTCTTGTGGTAATAAGCATTGTGTATAAGTTTCATAACATTTGGTTGAGGCAAACTCAAGTTAGAGAACGGAAACCAATTTTGGGACGTACGTACAGACGGACAAGGGTAAAACTTAATGCCCCCACCGCTACGGCGGGGGCATAAAAAAGACCAAAACTCAAAAACTTAACTTTGACCACTGAACCATGAAAATGAGGTCAAGGTCAGAAGACACCTGCCAGTTGGACATGTACACCTTACAGTCCTTCCATACACCAAATATAGTAGACCTATTGCATACAGTATAAGAAAAACAGACCAAAACACAAAACTTAACTTTGACCACTGAACCATGAAAATGAGGTCAAGGTCAGAAGACACCTGCCAGTTGGACATGTACACCTTACAGTCCTTCCATACACCGAATATGCTATACCTATTGCTTCTATTATCTGAGATATGGACTTGACCACCAAAACTTAACCTTGTTCACTGATCCATGAAACGAGGTCGAGGTCAAGTAAAAATTGTCTGACGGGCATGAGGACCTTGCAAGGTATGCACATACCAAATATAGTTATCCTATTACTCATAATAAGAGAGGAAAAAATTAACATTACAAATAATCTTAACTTTTTTTTCAAGTAGTCAATGAACCATGAAAATGAGGTCAAGGACAATGGACATGTGACAGACGGAAACTTCGTAACATCAGGCATCTATATACAAAGTATGAAGCATCCAGGTCTTCCATCTTCTAAAATATAAAGCTTTTAACAAGTTAGCTAACGCTGCTGCCGGATCACTATCCCTATGTCGAGCTTTCTGCAACAAAAGTCTCAGGCTCGACAAAAATGTAATAAAGGAGAACTTTCAGGCACAAAAGAGGAGATATGATGAGAACAATTATTTGGCCCCTAAATTTCAAAAACAGTAATACAATGCAAGCCTTTCGAAATTGTATTAATTCTATTGATAAATGAATGGGTTAATATAACACAATTGTGCAGAAAGGTCACTTGTGATGTCAAAACAAATTGAAATTGGGCAAAAAAAGATATGAACTATGGCCTCAACAAATGAAAATATTCTATTCCAATGAAAATTTTTGTAAAATATATCTTGTAGCAAAATATGTTTTCTGGGAAAGCCTTGGTTCATACCTATATGTTAATGACAAGATTTCAGAATGAGGCTGTTCTGGTAGTTTTTGCAGTTTAAGACTAGAACAAGAAATATGAAGCCCTAACACAAATACATATCAAAGACAGATTTCCAAAATATAAATCTTGATGTATAAAAGACTGTCTGATGAACATTTGAAGGATGTTATTTGACTTTTGGATTTTTGGATTCAAGGGTCCAAAAATGGACTTTTCATACATATCATACAAAGGAGACCACAAGATAAATTCACCTACTTTTGCTTCAAAAATGGCTTGTACATTTTGTAACCGAAAAAAGTTATCAATAATGGTGCTTACACCCTAGGTTCTATTTAAAGTGACAGTAGCCATATTAGTTGGTGGAAGCTAAAATTGGAAATTATTCCAAAAGATGACTCTGACCAATATTGTTTTCAAGGGAAACTGGCTTGGTAGGTTTCAAATCAATTTTCCCATAAGATCCTGTTTCCAGGTGCTAGCTAGCCATCTTGGAAGTTTGGGAGGTGTCATAAAATTTAAATTCAACTTGAAGCTCCAAGGAACCTGTGTCGCTCACCTGATATTTTTATCTACAATTGATGCAAAAATCAATGCAACCGTTATACTTTTGCTTTAGTTTCAGAGATATAAGCCAAAAACTGCATTTTACCCCTATGTTCTATTTTTAGCCATGTTGGTTGGCAGGCAGGGTCATCGGACACATTTTTTAAACTAGATACCCTAATGATGATTGTGATCAAGTTTGGTTAAATTTGTCTTACTAGTTTCAGAGGAGAAGATTTTTAAAAGATAACAAAATTTACAAAAATTGTTAAAATTGAATTTAAAGGGCAATAACTCCTTAAGGGTCAATTGACCATTTTGGTCATGTCAACTTTTTGCAGATCTTACTCTGCTGAACATTATTGCTGTTTACAGTTTATCTCTATCTATAATAATATTCAAGATAATAACCAAAACGGCAAAATTTCCTCAAAATTACCAATGCAGGGCAGCAACCCAGCAACGGGTTGTCCGATTCATCTGAAAATTTCAGGGTAGATAGATCTCGACCTGATAAACAATTCTACCCCATGTCAGATTTGCTCTAAATGCTTCGGTTTTAGAGATATAAGCCAAAATCTACATTTTACCCTATGTTCTATTTTTAGCCATGGCGGCCATCTTGGTTGGTTGGCTTGGTCACCGGACAAAATTTTTAAACTAGATACCCCAATGATGATTGTGGCCAAGTTTGGTTAAATTTGGCCCAGTAGTTTCAGAGGAGAAGATTTTTGTAAAAGTTAACAGACAAAGACGATGGATGACGGACGACGGACGCCAAGTGATGAGAAAAGCTCACTTGGCCCTTCCGGCCAGGTGAGCTAAAATGAGTGAAATAATCAAAAGACATGCTTCACACAAAATCTCTCTTTTTATATACACAAAATATTTTTGCCACATCAATTATTTAATCTTTGATATTTTTTACATGTTATAAATGAATTTTCATATTGTAGTGTAAACAGTTTAGATAGATGTGTGCTTGATAATTAAAAAGCGTTCAATTTATTCTGACTTCTTACAAAACAAAAAGTCAATCATTTTAATTGGAAGGTAAGAATATTTTCAATAACCTCTCTGTAGCAGTGGCTTGAAGTTTTTCACCAGTAGAGGTTCAAATTTACTTATAAAGGATGAAGGGTCCAAGACCACAAATTTTCAAGTGAAAGTCATAGGTCCTGTATAAAGCATCAAAGTAAAGGATGGGAGGACCTGGATTTCTTAAATTTGCTCCTAAAAAGGAAGATCCTGGACCTCAGAATCACTAATTTGAACCCCTGACCAGTTGATCAGTTTGAAAAATATTCAAACATCAATTTGAAAAGTGTTTTGGTCCATTGGTATTGTGAAAGGTTAAAGCCTCTTTGATATTATATATATCACTGTAATAGGAATATGAAATTTACCCAGAAATGTTTACAATAAAAAGTTAAAGAATAGCTCATTTTATACATCAGGAATTCTACATATATTGTAAAATAAATACTTTTTTTAAAACACACAAATGAAAGAAACTTTAGATGTCAAGACAGAGAAAGGATATAATGTTGTTATGAAAACCAAATTCTTATGGAAACACTGTTTATCAAGTTTTGATTTCTTTATCCCTATTCATAAACTTACATGAATCCAGCATTTTCATCAGAATAATACATCTTTTTTATTTTATTATTAGGAATGATTGTTATCTAAGCAAATAAGAGTTAATATCAATATAAGAGATATACAGGATCATGAACTAGAGGCTCTCAAGAGCCTGTGTCGCTCACCTGTATTTACTGATGCTTTGGAAATTATGTAAAGGTTAAAATCATAATTAATAGTATTAGATATTATAATGATATCTAAGATAATAACAAAAACTGCAAAATTTCTGTAAAATTACTAACTATGGGCAGCAACCCGACAACATGTTGTCGGATTCGCCTGAAAATTTCAGGGCAGATAAATCTAAATCTGATGAACATTTTGCCACCGGTCAGATTTGCTCTAAATGCTTCAGTTTCAGAGATATAAACCAAAACTGCATTTTACCCCATGTTCTATTTTTAACCAAGTCGGCCATGATGGTTGGAAGGCGGGTCATCGGACAAATTTTTAAACTAGATACCCTTATAATGATTATGGCCAAGTATGGCTAAATTTGTCTCAGTAGTTTCAGAGAAAAGATTTTGTAGAAGATTACAAAATTTACAAAAATTGTTAAAATTGACTATAAAGGGCAATAACTCCTTAAGGGTCGACTTATTTGTAGATCTTACTTTGCTGAACATTATTGCTGTTTACAGTTTATCTCTATCTATAATAAAATGCTCCAGGGCGCAGCTTGATACGACCGCAGAGGTCGAACCCTGAATAGTTGGGGCAAGTATGAACACAACATTTAAGCTTGATACAGCTCTGAATTTGGATTGTGATTAAATATTTGACACAGCATAGGTTTCTGACACAGAATGAATGTGGTCTAAGAACTTAAAATTTTAAATTGGACATTCACCTATTATGGTCCAATATCCAAAATCTAAATACATGGTTAGATTCAGCATATCAAAGAACCCCAAGAGTTCAATTTTGATGAAATCAAACAAAGTTTAATTTTGGACCCTTTTGACCTCAATGTGGACAAAGTTGATAATGGGGCCCAAAATCAAAAATCAAAATACATGGTTAGATTCAGCATATCAAAGAACCCCATATATTCAATTTTGTTGAAATCAAACAAAGTTTAATTTTGGACCCGATTTGGACCAACTTGAAAACTGGGCCCATAATCAAAAATCTAAATACATGTTTAGATTCAGCATATCAAAGAACCCTATGAATTCAATTTTGTTAAAATCAAACTAAGTTTAATTTTGGACCCTTTGGACCTTAATGTAGACCAATTTGAAAATGGGACCAAAAATTAAGAATCTAAATACATCTAGCATATCTGAAAAAGTAACATGTTACAACTCATCACTGCCAAGCTGCTGACTAAATCTAATGTCATGCTAGATCTGTTCAGGATTTTTTTTTAGAAAAAAAATGTGACAAAAATTTTAAGTTTACTCAACATATTGGATAATTCAAAGTATTGACAAACAGGAAATAGGTATCTGACAGATCTTAAAAGAGCTCACACTTAACAACTCATCATGGTCAAGCTGCTGATGAAATATGAAGTCATCCTGTTCAGTAGTACTGGATAAATGTGTGATGAAAATGTTTAATTCATTCAACATATTGTCGAGTATCTTGAAACCCTCATGCAAATGTTTTCCCATGCTTGGAATATATGTTCTTTTTCACAATTCTATTCCTAATAATTATTTATTTCCTGCAAATCCAAAAGATAAAATGTCGATCTGTGTAAATGAGATGCTCTTATTCCACAATGCTAATGACACATTCCATTGACTTATAAAGAGTTATGTCCCTTCCTTGAAATGTTATTTAGGAATGACTGTAATATTTTTTCTGTCTATGAAGAAATAACATCAAAAATGTGGTGCACAAAGTGTGCACCACATTTTAGGTTATTTCGAATAGACAGAAAAATATTACAGTCATTCCTTATAATTTAATTCTAAATTCCATTTTTAAGGAGTAAATTTTGAAAAAACGTTGGTGACGTCACGGTCACATGACAAAATTATGTCTATGAGCTGATAGACAAAACACTTTCAGCCAATCAGAAGACGTGTTACATATAAAATTAAATTATTATCTAATACTGGTAACCCTAATAAATACTTACTGACAATGAATCTAGTGTTGTAGAAAACTGTCGCAGTAATGGTTCTAGACAATTCCTTCTGGCATGTCTGTTAGCAGTATCTTTCAACACCTAAATTAAACCAGTACTTATATTAACAACTATCTCAAAATTAATTTCCTCAGCTATTCAGTCGCAAAATTATATACACATAATATTTTCTAAATTCATAATTATTTAATACTAATAATCGAAAACACTAAACATTTGTGAAAACTTTTTTTCAAAATTTATTGTCTCGTATAAAATAAAAATGTAGTTACCTTATCTACCAACCAACCAAAATGCTACAAGCACTCACATTGATCTATTCAACTTTTCATCATATTTTCTTTTTTTCTTTCTTTTTTTTTATGTACTGTACAAATGCATTACTGATTTTCTTATTTGTTATTTTTCCCTTTCCAGCCATTTCACTATGCACAAAATCATATTGGCTGACTATATCCCCATGATTTTTACATACTAGTATGTATCAGGGAGCAGATATAGGAGACATAATTACTGTTGATATTTCCACCTTTGCCTGCAACTCTGCCATTCAAAGCATTTCAAATAAATGACATTTTCATGCATACAACTGTTTATCATCATTTCAGAACTTGAACATGCTCATTTTAGGAATTAATTGGGATTTAGCTTGTTATAAATGAGACTAGATTTGGAATATAAAGATACGTCTATGTTTTTGAATCCACATGCAAACAACTGACCTTTCCAAAAACCTCAAACGTACCTATTCAATTTAAAATGTCAGTGTATTTCTAAATATGGCTCTCTCAATAAATTTGTAACGAACCTTCAACAGTCTCAGCATGACATTGTTATCAACCAATATGTCCGTGAATTCAAACAAAGGCATCCCATGGATGGGATAATGATGAGGAAATGTTATCATCAGCTTGAGACTGTTATTCCCAATCATCCCGGTTACTTTACAGGTTCTGGTATTGACATCCAGCTAAAAATAAAAATAACATACTGTGTACATTGGCAAATTTTCATTATGTCTAATTTTCACAGTAGGCATTTTACAGCAAATATTTACTCTTTATCTAAATGCATTATATTATACAAGTTTGTGGAATGACAGCAATGAAAAGGTAAAGATTAAACTGTCCCCTCCAAGGCCCAAACTGTAAACAATGAACAAGGTAAAGATTAAACTGTCCCCTCCAAGGCCCAAACTGTAAACAATGAACAAGGTAAAGATTAAACTGTCCCCTCCAAGGCCCAAACTGTAAACAATGAACAAGGTAAAGATTAAACTGTCCTCCAAGGCCTAAACTGTAAACAATGAACAAGGTAAAGATTAAACTGTCCTCCAAGGCCCAAACTGTAAACAATGAACAAGGTAAAGATTAAACTGTCCCTCCAAGGCCTAAACTGTAAACAATGAACAAGGTAAAGATATAACTGTCCCTCCAAGGCCTAAATTGTAAACAATGAACAAGGTAAAGATTAAACTGTCCTCCAAGGCCCAAACTGCAAACAATGAACAAGGTAAAGATTAAACTGTTCCTCCAAGGCCCAAACTGTAAACAATGATCAAGGTAAAGATTAAACTGTCCCTCCAAGGCCCAAACTGTAAACAATGAACAAGGTAAAGATTAAACTGTCCCTCCAAGGCCTAAATTGTAAACAATGAACAAGGTAAAGATATAACTGTCCCTCCAAGGCCCAAACTGTAAACAATGAAAAGGTAAAGATTAAACTGTCCCTCCAAGGCCCAAACTGTAAACAATGAACAAGGTAAAGATTAAACTGTCCCTCCAAGGCCCAAACTGTAAACAATGAACAAGGTAAAGATTAAACTGTCCTCCAAGGCCCAAACTGTAAACAATGAACAAGGTAAAGATATAACTGTCCCTCCAAGGCCTAAATTGTAAACAATGAACAAGGTAAAGATTAAACTGTTCCTCCAAGGCCCAAACTGTAAACAATGAACAAGGTAAAGATTAAACTGTCCCTCCAAGGCCTAAATTGTAAACAATGAACAAGGTAAAGATTAAACTGTCCCTCCAAGGCCCAAACTGTAAACAATGAACAAGGTAAAGATTAAACTGTCCCTCCAAGGCCCAAACTGTAAACAATGAACAAGGTAAAGATTAAACTGTCCCTCCAAGGCCTAAATTGTAAACAATGAACAAGGTAAAGATATAACTGTCCCTCCAAGGCCTAAACTGTAAACAATGAACAAGGTAAAGATTAAACTGTCCCTCCAAGGCCTAAATTGTAAACAATGAACAAGGTAAAGATATAACTGTCCCTCCAAGGCCCAAACTGTAAACAATGAAAAGGTAAAGATTAAACTGTCCTCCAAGGCCTAAATTGTAAACAATGAACAAGGTAAAGATATAACTGTCCCTCCAAGGCCCAAACTGTAAACAATGAAAAGGTAAAGATTAAACTGTTCCTCCAAGGCCCAAACTGTAAACAATGAACAAGGTAAAGATTAAACTGTCCCTCCAAGGCCCAAACTGTAAACAATGAACAAGGTAAAGATTAAACTGTCCTCCAAGGCCCAAACTGTAAACAATGAACAAGGTAAAGATTAAACTGTCCCTCCAAGGCCTAAATTGTAAACAATGAACAAGGTAAAGATTAAACTGTCCCTCCAAGGCCCAAACTGTAAACAATGAACAAGGTAAAGATTAAACTGTCCCTCCAAGGCCTAAATTGTAAACAATGAACAAGGTAAAGATTAAACTGTCCCTCCAAGGCCCAAACTGTAAACAATGAACAAGGTAAAGATTAAACTGTCCCTCCAAGGCCTAAATTGTAAACAATGAACAAGGTAAAGATTAAACTGTCCTCCAAGGCCTAAATTGTAAACAATGAACAAGGTAAAGATATAACTGTCCTCCAAGGCCCAAACTGTAAACAATGAACAAGGTAAAGATATAACTGTCCCTCCAAGGCCTAAATTGTAAACAATGAACAAGGTAAAGATATAACTGTCCCTCCAAGGCCCAAACTGTAAACAATGAACAAGGTAAAGATATAACTGTCCCTCCAAGGCCTAAATTGTAAACAATGAACAAGGTAAAGATATAACTGTCCTCCAAGGCCCAAACTGTAAACAATGATCAAGGTAAAGATTAAACTGTCCCTCCAAGGCCCAAACTGTAAACAATGAACAAGGTAAAGATTAAACTGTCCCTCCAAGGCCCAAACTGTAAACAATGAACAAGGTAAAGATTAAACTGTCCTCCAAGGCCCAAACTGTAAACAATGAACAAGGTAAAGATATAACTGTCCCTCCAAGGCCCAAACTGTAAACAATGAAAAGGTAAAGATTAAACTGTCCCTCCAAGGCCCAAACTGTAAACAATGAACAAGGTAAAGATTAAACTGTCCCTCCAAGGCCTAAATTGTAAACAATGAACAAGGTAAAGATTAAACTGTCCCTCCAAGGCCTAAATTGTAAACAATGAACAAGGTAAAGATATAACTGTCCTCCAAGGCCCAAACTGTAAACAATGAACAAGGTAAAGATATAACTGTCCCTCCAAGGCCTAAATTGTAAACAATGAACAAGGTAAAGATATAACTGTCCCTCCAAGGCCCAAACTGTAAACAATGAACAAGGTAAAGATATAACTGTCCCTCCAAGGCCTAAATTGTAAACAATGAACAAGGTAAAGATATAACTGTCCCTCCAAGGCCCAAACTGTAAACAATGATCAAGGTAAAGATTAAACTGTCCTCCAAGGCCCAAACTGTAAACAATGAACAAGGTAAAGATTAAACTGTCCTCCAAGGCCCAAACTGTAAACAATGAACAAGGTAAAGATTAAACTGTCCCTCCAAGGCCCAAACTGTAAACAATGAACAAGGTAAAGATATAACTGTCCCTCCAAGGCCCAAACTGTAAACAATGAAAAGGTAAAGATTAAACTGTCCTCCAAGGCCCAAACTGTAAACAATGAACAAGGTAAAGATTAAACTGTCCTCCAAGGCCCAAACTGTAAACAATGAACAAGGTAAAGATATAACTGTCCCTCCAAGGCCCAAACTGTAAACAATGAAAAGGTAAAGATTAAACTGTCCCTCCAAGGCCCAAACTGTAAACAATGAACAAGGTAAAGATTAAACTGTCCCTCCAAGGCCTAAATTGTAAACAATGAACAAGGTAAAGATTAAACTGTCCCTCCAAGGCCCAAACTGTAAACAATGAACAAGGTAAAGATTAAACTGTCCCTCCAAGGCCTAAATTGTAAACAATGAACAAGGTAAAGATTAAACTGTCCCTCCAAGGCCTAAATTGTAAACAATGAACAAGGTAAAGATATAACTGTCCCTCCAAGGCCCAAACTGTAAACAATGAACAAGGTAAAGATATAACTGTCCCTCCAAGGCCTAAATTGTAAACAATGAACAAGGTAAAGATATAACTGTCCCTCCAAGGCCCAAACTGTAAACAATGATCAAGGTAAAGATTAAACTGTCCTCCAAGGCCCAAACTGTAAACAATGAACAAGGTAAAGATTAAACTGTCCCTCCAAGGCCCAAACTGTAAACAATGAGCAAGGTAAAGATTAAACTGTCCCTCCAAGGCCTAAATTGTAAACAATGAACAAGGTAAAGATTAAACTGTCCCTCCAAGGCCCAAACTGTAAACAATGAACAAGGTAAAGATTAAACTGTCCCTCCAAGGCCCAAACTGTAAACAATGAACAAGGTAAAGATTAAACTGTCCCTCCAAGGCCTAAATTGTAAACAATGAACAAGGTAAAGATTAAACTGTCCCTCCAAGGCCTAAATTGTAAACAATGAACAAGGTAAAGATATAACTGTCCCTCCAAGGCCCAAACTGTAAACAATGAACAAGGTAAAGATATAACTGTCCCTCCAAGGCCTAAATTGTAAACAATGAACAAGGTAAAGATATAACTGTCCCTCCAAGGCCCAAACTGTAAACAATGATCAAGGTAAAGATTAAACTGTCCCTCCAAGGCCCAAACTGTAAACAATGATCAAGGTAAAGATTAAACTGTCCCTCCAAGGCCCAAACTGTAAACAATGAACAAGGTAAAGATATAACTGTCCCTCCAAGGCCTAAATTGTAAACAATGAACAAGGTAAAGATATAACTGTCCCTCCAAGGCCCAAATTGTAAACAATGAACAAGGTAAAGATTAAACTGTCCCTCCAAGGCCCAAACTGTAAACAATGAACAAGGTAAAGATTAAACTGTCCTCCAAGGCCCAAACTGTAAACAATGAAAAAGGTAAAGATTAAACTGTCCCTCCAAGGCCTAAATTGTAAACAATGAACAAGGTAAAGATATAACTGTCCCTCCAAGGCCCAAACTGTAAACAATGAAAAGGTAAAGATTAAACTGTCCTCCAAGGCCTAAATTGTAAACAATGAACAAGGTAAAGATATAACTGTCCCTCCAAGGCCCAAACTGTAAACAATGAACAAGGTAAAGATTAAACTGTCCCTCCAAGGCCTAAATTGTAAACAATGAACAAGGTAAAGATTAAACTGTCCTCCAAGGCCCAAACTGTAAACAATGAAAAGGTAAAGATTAAACTGTCCCTCCAAGGCCTAAATTGTAAACAATGAACAAGGTAAAGATATAACTGTCCCTCCAAGGCCCAAACTGTAAACAATGAACAAGGTAAAGATTAAACTGTCCCTCCAAGGCCTAAATTGTAAACAATGAACAAGGTAAAGATTAAACTGTCCCTCCAAGGCCCAAACTGTAAACAATGAACAAGGTAAAGATTAAACTGTCCCTCCAAGGCCCAAACTGTAAACAATGAACAAGGTAAAGATTAAACTGTCCTCCAAGGCCCAAACTGTAAACAATGAACAAGGTAAAGATATAACTGTCCTCCAAGGCCCAAACTGTAAACAATGAACAAGGTAAAGATTAAACTGTCCCTCCAAGGCCTAAATTGTAAACAATGAACAAGGTAAAGATATAACTGTCCCTCCAAGGCCTAAATTGTAAACAATGAACAAGGTAAAGATATAACTGTCCCTCCAAGGCCTAAATTGTAAACAATGAACAAGGTAAAGATATAACTGTCCCTCCAAGGCCCAAACTGTAAACAATGAACAAGGTAAAGATTAAACTGTCCTCCAAGGCCCAAACTGTAAACAATGAACAAGGTAAAGATTAAACTGTCCCTCCAAGGCCTAAATTGTAAACAATGAACAAGGTAAAGATTAAACTGTTCCTCCAAGGCCCAAACTGTAAACAATGAACAAGGTAAAGATATAACTGTCCCCTCCAAGGCCCAAACTGTAAACAATGAACAAGGTAAAGATATAACTGTCCCCTCCAAGGCCCAAACTGTAAACAATGAACAAGGTAAAGATTAAACTGTCCCCTCCAAGGCCCAAACTGTAAACAATGAACAAGGTAAAGATTAAACTGTCCCCTCCAAGGCCCAAACTGTAAACAATGAACAAGGTAAAGATTAAACTGTCCCCTCCAAGGCCCAAACTGTAAACAATGAACAAGGTAAAGATTAAACTGTCCCTCCAAGGCCTAAATTGTAAACAATGAACAAGGTAAAGATTAAACTGTCCCTCCAAGGCCTAAATTGTAAACAATGAACAAGGTAAAGATTAAACTGTTCCTCCAAGGCCCAAACTGTAAACAATGATCAAGGTAAAGATTAAACTGTCCCTCCAAGGCCCAAACTGTAAACAATGAACAAGGTAAAGATTAAACTGTCCCCTCCAAGGCCCAAACTGTAAACAATGAACAAGGTAAAGATTAAACTGTCCCTCCAAGGCCTAAATTGTAAACAATGAACAAGGTAAAGATATAACTGTCCCTCCAAGGCCCAAACTGTAAACAATGAAAAGGTAAAGATTAAACTGTCCCCTCCAAGGCCCAAACTGTAAACAATGAACAAGGTAAAGATTAAACTGTCCCCTCCAAGGCCCAAACTGTAAACAATGAACAAGGTAAAGATTAAACTGTCCCCTCCAAGGCCCAAACTGTAAACAATGAACAAGGTAAAGATATAACTGTCCCTCCAAGGCCTAAATTGTAAACAATGAACAAGGTAAAGATTAAACTGTTCCTCCAAGGCCCAAACTGTAAACAATGAACAAGGTAAAGATTAAACTGTCCTCCAAGGCCTAAATTGTAAACAATGAACAAGGTAAAGATTAAACTGTCCCCTCCAAGGCCCAAACTGTAAACAATGAACAAGGTAAAGATTAAACTGTCCCCTCCAAGGCCCAAACTGTAAACAATGAACAAGGTAAAGATTAAACTGTCCCTCCAAGGCCTAAATTGTAAACAATGAACAAGGTAAAGATATAACTGTCCTCCAAGGCCTAAACTGTAAACAATGAACAAGGTAAAGATTAAACTGTCCTCCAAGGCCCAAACTGTAAACAATGAACAAGGTAAAGATATAACTGTCCTCCAAGGCCCAAACTGTAAACAATGAGCAAGGTAAAGATTAAACTGTCCTCCAAGGCCCAAACTGTAAACAATGAACAAGGTAAAGATATAACTGTCCCCTCCAAGGCCCAAACTGTAAACAATGAACAAGGTAAAGATTAAACTGTCCCCTCCAAGGCCCAAACTGTAAACAATGAACAAGGTAAAGATTAAACTGTCCCCTCCAAGGCCCAAACTGTAAACAATGAACAAGGTAAAGATATAACTGTCCCCTCCAAGGCCCAAACTGTAAACAATGAACAAGGTAAAGATTAAACTGTCCCCTCCAAGGCCCAAACTGTAAACAATGAACAAGGTAAAGATTAAACTGTCCTCCAAGGCCTAAATTGTAAACAATGAACAAGGTAAAGATATAACTGTCCCTCCAAGGCCCAAACTGTAAACAATGAGCAAGGTAAAGATTAAACTGTCCCTCCAAGGCCTAAATTGTAAACAATGAACAAGGTAAAGATTAAACTGTCCTCCAAGGCCCAAACTGTAAACAATGAACAAGGTAAAGATTAAACTGTCCCTCCAAGGCCTAAATTGTAAACAATGAACAAGGTAAAGATTAAACTGTCCTCCAAGGCCTAAATTGTAAACAATGAACAAGGTAAAGATTAAACTGTCCCTCCAAGGCCCAAACTGTAAACAATGAACAAGGTAAAGATTAAACTGTCCTCCAAGGCCCAAACTGTAAACAATGAACAAGGTAAAGATTAAACTGTCCCTCCAAGGCCTAAATTGTAAACAATGAACAAGGTAAAGATTAAACTGTCCTCCAAGGCCCAAACTGTAAACAATGAACAAGGTAAAGATTAAACTGTCCCTCCAAGGCCTAAATTGTAAACAATGAACAAGGTAAAGATATAACTGTCCCTCCAAGGCCCAAACTGTAAACAATGAAAAGGTAAAGATTAAACTGTCCCTCCAAGGCCTAAATTGTAAACAATGAACAAGGTAAAGATATAACTGTCCCTCCAAGGCCCAAACTGTAAACAATGAAAAGGTAAAGATTAAACTGTTCCTCCAAGGCCCAAACTGTAAACAATGAACAAGGTAAAGATTAAACTGTCCTCCAAGGCCCAAACTGTAAACAATGAACAAGGTAAAGATTAAACTGTCCCTCCAAGGCCCAAACTGTAAACAATGAACAAGGTAAAGATTAAACTGTCCTCCAAGGCCTAAATTGTAAACAATGAACAAGGTAAAGATTAAACTGTCCTCCAAGGCCCAAACTGTAAACAATGAACAAGGTAAAGATTAAACTGTCCCTCCAAGGCCTAAATTGTAAACAATGAACAAGGTAAAGATTAAACTGTCCCTCCAAGGCCCAAACTGTAAACAATGAACAAGGTAAAGATTAAACTGTCCCTCCAAGGCCTAAATTGTAAACAATGAACAAGGTAAAGATTAAACTGTCCTCCAAGGCCTAAATTGTAAACAATGAACAAGGTAAAGATATAACTGTCCCTCCAAGGCCCAAACTGTAAACAATGAACAAGGTAAAGATATAACTGTCCCTCCAAGGCCTAAATTGTAAACAATGAACAAGGTAAAGATATAACTGTCCCTCCAAGGCCCAAACTGTAAACAATGAACAAGGTAAAGATATAACTGTCCCTCCAAGGCCTAAATTGTAAACAATGAACAAGGTAAAGATATAACTGTCCCTCCAAGGCCCAAACTGTAAACAATGATCAAGGTAAAGATTAAACTGTCCCCTCCAAGGCCCAAACTGTAAACAATGAACAAGGTAAAGATTAAACTGTCCCCTCCAAGGCCCAAACTGTAAACAATGAACAAGGTAAAGATTAAACTGTCCCCTCCAAGGCCCAAACTGTAAACAATGAACAAGGTAAAGATATAACTGTCCCCTCCAAGGCCCAAACTGTAAACAATGAAAAGGTAAAGATTAAACTGTCCCTCCAAGGCCCAAACTGTAAACAATGAACAAGGTAAAGATTAAACTGTCCTCCAAGGCCCAAACTGTAAACAATGAACAAGGTAAAGATATAACTGTCCTCCAAGGCCCAAACTGTAAACAATGAAAAGGTAAAGATTAAACTGTCCTCCAAGGCCCAAACTGTAAACAATGAACAAGGTAAAGATTAAACTGTCCCTCCAAGGCCTAAATTGTAAACAATGAACAAGGTAAAGATTAAACTGTCCCTCCAAGGCCCAAACTGTAAACAATGAACAAGGTAAAGATTAAACTGTCCCTCCAAGGCCTAAATTGTAAACAATGAACAAGGTAAAGATTAAACTGTCCCTCCAAGGCCTAAATTGTAAACAATGAACAAGGTAAAGATATAACTGTCCCTCCAAGGCCCAAACTGTAAACAATGAACAAGGTAAAGATATAACTGTCCCTCCAAGGCCTAAATTGTAAACAATGAACAAGGTAAAGATATAACTGTCCCTCCAAGGCCCAAACTGTAAACAATGATCAAGGTAAAGATTAAACTGTCCCTCCAAGGCCCAAACTGTAAACAATGAACAAGGTAAAGATTAAACTGTCCCTCCAAGGCCCAAACTGTAAACAATGAGCAAGGTAAAGATTAAACTGTCCCTCCAAGGCCTAAATTGTAAACAATGAACAAGGTAAAGATTAAACTGTCCCTCCAAGGCCCAAACTGTAAACAATGAACAAGGTAAAGATTAAACTGTCCCTCCAAGGCCCAAACTGTAAACAATGAACAAGGTAAAGATTAAACTGTCCCTCCAAGGCCTAAATTGTAAACAATGAACAAGGTAAAGATTAAACTGTCCCTCCAAGGCCTAAATTGTAAACAATGAACAAGGTAAAGATATAACTGTCCCTCCAAGGCCCAAACTGTAAACAATGAACAAGGTAAAGATATAACTGTCCCTCCAAGGCCTAAATTGTAAACAATGAACAAGGTAAAGATATAACTGTCCCTCCAAGGCCCAAACTGTAAACAATGATCAAGGTAAAGATTAAACTGTCCTCCAAGGCCCAAACTGTAAACAATGATCAAGGTAAAGATTAAACTGTCCTCCAAGGCCCAAACTGTAAACAATGAACAAGGTAAAGATATAACTGTCCCTCCAAGGCCTAAATTGTAAACAATGAACAAGGTAAAGATATAACTGTCCTCCAAGGCCCAAATTGTAAACAATGAACAAGGTAAAGATTAAACTGTCCTCCAAGGCCCAAACTGTAAACAATGAACAAGGTAAAGATTAAACTGTCCCCTCCAAGGCCCAAACTGTAAACAATGAAAAGGTAAAGATTAAACTGTCCCTCCAAGGCCTAAATTGTAAACAATGAACAAGGTAAAGATATAACTGTCCTCCAAGGCCCAAACTGTAAACAATGAAAAGGTAAAGATTAAACTGTCCCCTCCAAGGCCCAAACTGTAAACAATGAACAAGGTAAAGATATAACTGTCCCCTCCAAGGCCCAAACTGTAAACAATGAACAAGGTAAAGATTAAACTGTCCTCCAAGGCCTAAATTGTAAACAATGAACAAGGTAAAGATTAAACTGTCCCTCCAAGGCCCAAACTGTAAACAATGAAAAGGTAAAGATTAAACTGTCCCTCCAAGGCCTAAATTGTAAACAATGAACAAGGTAAAGATATAACTGTCCTCCAAGGCCCAAACTGTAAACAATGAACAAGGTAAAGATTAAACTGTCCCTCCAAGGCCTAAATTGTAAACAATGAACAAGGTAAAGATTAAACTGTCCCCTCCAA
This sequence comes from Mytilus coruscus, assembly GCA_017311375.1. Taxonomy (NCBI): domain Eukaryota; kingdom Metazoa; phylum Mollusca; class Bivalvia; order Mytilida; family Mytilidae; genus Mytilus; species Mytilus coruscus. Next base: position 41,822,483 of record CM029600.1, read on the forward strand.
GGCCCAAACTGTAAACAATGAACAAGGTAAAGATTAAACTGTCCCCTCCAAGGCCCAAACTGTAAACAATGAACAAGGTAAAGATTAAACTGTCCCCTCCAAGGCCCAAACTGTAAACAATGAACAAGGTAAAGATATAACTGTCCCCTCCAAGGCCCAAACTGTAAACAATGAACAAGGTAAAGATTAAACTGTCCCCTCCAAGGCCCAAACTGTAAACAATGAACAAGGTAAAGATATAACTGTCCCTCCAAGGCCTAAATTGTAAACAATGAATAAGGTAAAGATTAAACTGTCCCCTCCAAGGCCCAAACTGTAAACAATGAATAAGGTAAAGATATAACTGTCCCTTTGAAGGCCAAACTGTAAACAATGAACAAGGTAAAGATTAAACTGTCCCCTCCAAGGCCCAAACTGTAAACAATGAACAAGGTAAAGATTAAACTGTCCCTCCAAGGCCTAAATTGTAAACAATGAACAAGGTAAAGATTAAACTGTTCCTCCAAGGCCCAAACTGTAAACAATGAACAAGGTAAAGATATAACTGTCCCCTCCAAGGCCCAAACTGTAAACAATGAACAAGGTAAAGATATAACTGTCCCCTCCAAGGCCCAAACTGTAAACAATGAACAAGGTAAAGATTAAACTGTCCCCTCCAAGGCCCAAACTGTAAACAATGAACAAGGTAAAGATTAAACTGTCCCCTCCAAGGCCCAAACTGTAAACAATGAACAAGGTAAAGATTAAACTGTCCCCTCCAAGGCCCAAACTGTAAACAATGAACAAGGTAAAGATTAAACTGTCCCTCCAAGGCCTAAATTGTAAACAATGAACAAGGTAAAGATTAAACTGTCCCTCCAAGGCCTAAATTGTAAACAATGAACAAGGTAAAGATTAAACTGTTCCTCCAAGGCCCAAACTGTAAACAATGATCAAGGTAAAGATTAAACTGTCCCCTCCAAGGCCCAAACTGTAAACAATGAACAAGGTAAAGATTAAACTGTCCCCTCCAAGGCCCAAACTGTAAACAATGAACAAGGTAAAGATTAAACTGTCCCCTCCAAGGCCCAAACTGTAAACAATGAACAAGGTAAAGATTAAACTGTCCCTCCAAGGCCTAAATTGTAAACAATGAACAAGGTAAAGATTAAACTGTTCCTCCAAGGCCCAAACTGTAAACAATGATCAAGGTAAAGATTAAACTGTCCCCTCCAAGGCCCAAACTGTAAACAATGAACAAGGTAAAGATTAAACTGTCCCCTCCAAGGCCCAAACTGTAAACAATGAACAAGGTAAAGATTAAACTGTCCCTCCAAGGCCTAAATTGTAAACAATGAACAAGGTAAAGATTAAACTGTCCTCCAAGGCCCAAACTGTAAACAATGAACAAGGTAAAGATTAAACTGTCCCTCCAAGGCCTAAATTGTAAACAATGATCAAGGTAAAGATATAACTGTCCCTCCAAGGCCTAAATTGTAAACAATGAACAAGGTAAAGATTAAACTGTCCCCTCCAAGGCCCAAACTGTAAACAATGAACAAGGTAAAGATATAACTGTCCCTTTGAAGGCCAAACTGTCAACAAATCCTAACCTGAAATTAACCCTATATATATAATATTATTTCTGTAAATGTGGAAATTTTCTCAAAATTCTACTTTTCACTAAGAGTGCATTTATGGATATTCAGGAACAGTCATGAAATTTGCTTTTCTTTTTCAACATTCATGGTACCTTTGGATTGCATTCAAAGTCTGAATCTATTGTGTGAGTGCCTTAAACAATTGATTGGAACTAAAAGCATGAGAATGTTAAAATTACTTCTATGGAGAGAAACCCAATTCCTTTAGGGAAACATCTATGAACTATTATTGTTGAAATGAAACAGGCTTCATGGTATTTTACAAGCATAGAATACAAAAATTTTAAATAAAAGCAGCTTGTTTGAAATAAGAAAGCTTTCTTCTTTAGGATTTCTCTATAAGATATTTCTATGTAAAAACCCAAATAGCTTGTGATTTGAAGTATGTCAATTCACCTAACTATCCCCCATCAATACATACATAATCACTATCTGTTTTAATCATTATTTATCACCTACTTCATAGGCTAGAGGATCTCTAACAAAACCACTTAAGCAACATCAATAGAGAGATTTAAATATATTTCATGGGGGCTTGAATTTATCGTTATCTTACCACAGGTTAGCCTTTTAGGCTAAATATTTAACCATGAGCTATAGCGAGGGCTAAAATATCAGCATAAAGGGCCAATCCGTGGTAAAATCAATATAAATTCAAGCCCCATGAATTATTTCTATTCTAATGGGACAAAGACAGCAATTCTTTTGAAAGGAAGCACTCTAGGTAAAGGGAAATGTTTGCTGTTCCTGTAATTGAACTCACTATTAATATTGACGTAAAAGACTGAGAAAACTGAATAAGGGACAAGCTTAATCGATTTACAGTAACATTCTAATACAGGTTTGAATGAAGTTAATTGATTATCTTAAGAAAATGGGCTTTCAAAGAATTCTTATCAGCATTTGATTATGTTTTCATGTTTTGACAACTTTCAGTTTCACATTCATGTTTTTTTTCCTGTAGAATGCAAATTTTTTATGTCATATGACGCCACTTACTTGTCTGACCTCGGGTAACCCAATTCATTAAAAGGAAATAACCTGGGAGTAAGATTGGAATAGCGCAAACAATCCATGACGTTGACGAATAGCTGACATATCAATATATTCAGATATTACCATGGGTGTGTACTCAAACGTTTGAAGAACGTCATATTAGAATATGATTTAACCACTGTGTATTTATTCAATTACCTCGTCTACTCTAACATTATCTATAGCTACATTGACCATCATAAACTCCTGTTCTAAAGTTCGGGGCTTCTGACCAGGGTATACTTCAGGACTAGCTGACATCTGTCTCTGGAAATCATGTTCTTGGTCTTTTGGAGGACTGGATCCATTGGTTTCATAGGGTAATGATGTGCTTTCGCTTTCTGAAGAATCACTAATGTCACCAACATCTTGACCACATAACTGGTCATTTTCAAGAAAAAAATAAATATTAGTCTTACAACATACCAATATAAATATTTGTAATCAGAAAGAAATTTTTTAACAATATCAATATAGTTTTTTTTAAACTGTTGATTAATCTATTTTGTGGGGATTGTAGAACAATCGTATTTTCATGGATATTTGATTTTGTCGTTTTGCCAAAATCAGCATGCAAGCCTATATAAATTTTTACTTCATTGAACATTTAATTACGTTTACCTGTGGCCACAAAATCCACCAAAATTAGTATCCAACCATTAATAATAAGTTCACAGTAATTAAAACCCAATTTTCATTTTCATTTGATAACACATAGATTTCAAGTTGTAAGACAGAAGTTAAAAATACCATGTCAGATCCTTTTTATTTTTAAAATTTTGTGTACTAGAATGCATGTAATATATTTAATTGTCAAATCGTGGAAAACTAGAATTTAACATACATGTAAAAATTTCATGTATGATGTATAAAAGTATACTCTCAGATTTGTACTTAAGTGTCTTTTTGTTGTGGGATGTATAAGTACCCTGCCACGTCCACTCTGTGTTTTTGTTATATGTATTTCTGTTTGTATCCATCTGATGAGTAAAGCCTTTTTCAACTGATTTTTATAGTTTGTTCTTATGTTGTACTGTTACACCACTGTCCCAGGTTAGGGGAGGGTAGGGCGCCTGCTAACATGTTAAACCCCGCCACATTCTGTATGTGCCTGTCCCAAGTCAGGAGCCTGTAATTCAGTGGTTGTCGTTTGTTTCTGTGTATCATATTTGTTTTTCGTTCATTATTTTGTACATAAATTAGGTCGTTAGTTTTCGCGTTTGAATTGTTTTACATTTGTCATTTCGGACCTTTTATAGCTGACTATGCGGTATGGGTTTTTCTCATTGTTGAAGGCCATAAGGTGACCTTTAGTTGTTAATTTCTGTGTCATTTGGTCTCTTGTGGAGAGATGTCTTATTGGCAATTATACAACATCTTCTTATTTTTATATACACACTGCTGAACTTGATATCTCTGAAGTACAATATATTAAAGAACACTGTTTATTCTTAATTTATAAAATGATAAAAAAGAACCAACTCATGGGTTTTGCTCATTGTTGAAGGCCGTATGGTGACCTATAGTTGTTTCTAACTTCTATGTAATTTGATCTCTAGTGGAGAGTTGTCTCATCGGCTATCATACCAAATTTTCTTATTTTTATATCATATGGTAATTCACAGAGTAAGGTTCAAATCTTCAATGTATGCTTATATCATTGCAAGAAACTTCAATATGCTATATATCATTTGATTCAACTTTTTTAGCTGGTGAACAATTTAAATATGGGTACCTTCTATTGTCTGGTAGCAATAAATAATCACAGTATTACATCATGTTATCAATTAATAGCTTCTGTAAATTACAAAAAGTTTTGTAAAGTTTATATTATTTTAAAAATTTGACATGATTTATATTGTTTTTTTTAATTAGAACTCACATTTCAAATTCTAATTGCATTATTTGTATGTAGCGTTTCATGAAATTGCATTAATCTATCTTGCAATTTATCTGTTGGTTAACAAAAGTAAACATTTATGCATGAAATATTTTCCGAATTTGCAGAATTACAATTACCTTTTGTAAGTGTTGGTCTATTTTCCATATCCGTAAACTTTGATCTTTTGACCATGTAACAAGATGATAGTCCTTCAGACCTTTATGAATAAAATAAAACAATAAGATAAACTTTATATTTCATTGTCACAGTCATATTATTTTACATCAAGTTGATTTAATAAAGAAAAATAAAACATTTGAAATACAGCAAAATCTATTAAAACAATTAGGAATACATTCCTTTACATGAACTACTGAATCAGCAGGTGTCTGAATGCAAACAAAATATTTCTTGGTTATCTAATAATAAGTTTAAAAAATATATTTCAAAACTAGTGATTCATTTTCATTTATTTTACTGTTAGCAGGGGTTTATCTGGGTATTTTGGGAATCATTTTCATTTATTTTACTGTTAGCAGGGGTTTATCTGGGTATTTTGGGAAAAAGGACCCTGGCCGGTTTTGGGAGTTTTTTAATGCGATTTTCAATGAAATTGGGAAAAACAACCAATATACCAGATGTTAGTTTAAGTGTGTTTAGTTCATTAAAAATTTTTCTTTTTTGGTGAAAATAAAGTAAGAAACTACATGAATGCTATTAATAATTCAATTTTCTGTTCCTTTTTGTTTTTAAATTTAACAAGCCAGTCAAGTTTATTTAGTGTCAAAACAACAAGTTCTTAAAGCGCACATGTGATAAATATTTACCCCTCCTTTTTTATCTACAAACTGAAAGGCATTAACAATAAACATGGTTGATATAATAAATAATTCAGGGATAGAAATAAGATGTATTCTGGCCAAGCAGGCTAACATTTTATAAAATCCACTTGCTCTTCCAGATTTTTACTGGCAGTTCAAAATTAAGAAGAAATTACCTCTTGGATCTGTAGTTTACCTTATAAAATCATATAATAACAACAGTCTTTAGTGATAAAGAAAAGTATTGTCACATTTTAGTTTATTTTGACATGAAAATTTGTGAACTAAAATAATTTTGAGTTACTGTATAAAATATTTCCCATTTCTTTTTCTTTTCATATATCTTTTCTTTTCAATTTTAGTGTTGGATTTTCAAAGCTGTCACATTCTTGGATTTTTTAAAATTTATTTATTGTATTTTATCAGCAAACCCGAATTGTAGCCTTATCCGTTTCCAGAATCTGATCTGGTTTTGTAATTTTCTTCACTTCCTGTTTATGGCAGCCATTGTTTGTCAGTGTTGTTCTGTCAGTCATTATGTTTTAACTCGGATTTACACAATACTTGCTAGCGATTTTCGCATAGAGCTAGCGGTTGAACAAAATAAACATCTCTGTCATGAGTAATAAAGATGAAAATAAATTTTGTGTTCGTTTGGGAATTTTGCTCCCAAAATTGGGAAAATGTAGGGTTTTTGCCGTTGGGAATGGGTCCGAATACGGACCCTGTGGAATGCTAGAAAAATCCATGGTTAGTTATTTCCCAATATCAATGACTCTGATCCCTGACCAGAAGATTTTTTGGTTTTCTATCTTCAATACAACTTCAAGATGATTTGAGTGTTGTCAGAAGTACATATATAAATATAGAATCCTAATTAAATTAAAACATTCTTCATTCAAATTACCTTCTGCTTGTTTTCTCCATTCAAATTCTAAAATAACATCTTGATGTCCTACAAACTGATGTACTGGTGCTACATAATTTTCAAAATTCCACAAATATAAAGAGTTTTCTCCTCTTCTCAGTTGGGGGACAACAGCTGTTATCAGTCCATGGCCAAATGGCTAAAATAATAATATTGCATTTGATTATCTGTATGTAAAACAGAATTATATGTATAAAAATAAAATATATACAATATAAATTTTCCTTTCATTTATTGTGCTCAAATTTTGAAGTCATAAGTCCAAAAACTCAAAACAACAAACAATTGAAATCTAATACTAAAATTATTTCACAATATAAGACATTTATTATCTAATTATAAAACAGTGTCAATGTTTAGATAGTACTACTACTACGGGAGTGTTAAACGACCGTGACTGGCTATAAAGCCCTCAAACGGTCAGTGAGATAAAACTTACCGTGTACCTAGCTCTCCATACAGGAGAACCTGATGTAATGACACCTTTACTCTGACGTGGGTTGGAAGAATCCCAAAACTGAAATTATACATACAATAATCATGATATAGATTTAAGATTATCGCTATTTTACTCATTTTTCCTTTGATCTTGCTGACTGATAATTTCCTTTCTCAGCGGAGTCGAGTGATATGAAAGCGGAGTTGAGTGATATGAAAATTATCGCTAGAAACTAAGGAACACGTGCGTTGTCAAGGAAATTAACAACGCCTTCATAGGTAAAATAGCGATAAACAGATTATCATTGGTCATCTCAACTCGATTGCTTTTCTCACTTTCGCCGCATCGCTGAAGCGAGAAAATCAATCTCGTTGAGATAACCAACGATAATCTATAAATATCATGTTGCATGAGCTTGTGATATTTATTGATATTATACAAAGGATGACATTCACAAGTATGCATGAAGTAACTGGCCACATTTTCAAAATGAAAGAATGTCATGTTCAACAACCATTAAAGTTAACATTTTTAAATGATTTTTGCAATAGTGCAATACCAATGAATAATGCAGGCTAACTTTTGACATTCTATAAGGAATATTCAATGCTATATTTTTTAATATGTTGAACAATTTATATCTGCTCATTTCTAAAAATGATCTTATACTGTTCATTAACTTTATATGATTTCCTCAAAAAGTAGTTGTCTTATTCATAAAATTGAGTCACAATCAAACACCTGGTTTATAAGGACGGAAACCTTGAGCCATTTAATACTTATTTTACTGTAACATCCTCTCTATAGAGGGACCACTTACAAAATACTACCAACCAACAAATATTTTTTACAGAAAAGTTGAAATATACTCTTCCAAAAACTACCAGATTAGGTTCCAAATGATTCAAACCCATCTAAACTGACAATCATTATCCATATCAAAGCCCTTTAGGTGATAAAAAAGTAAGAATTAATTTATTATCAGGTAAAATGTGATATGTTGGCTTGGGTTGTTTCTTTAATGTTTTGTTACACCAGTTCAACTTATACCTATGAAACTTAACGTGTGGGATAGACAGGAATTTTCATTATGAATATCCTAAAGATCATCAATTTGATATCAAGCAGGCAAAGAACAGTAAATGCATATTTTTTCTCACATTTTAATTACTGTAAATTAAGAAATTATTGCGTGCACCTATTATTGCGATTTTTGGAGAATGGACAAAAAATGCGAGATTAATTATTGCGATTTCAGGAAAATATGCATATAGATATATGTATCAGATATCAGAATGCAAGTTCTTATAATTGCGATACTCAACCAGTCGCATTATTCACAATAATTTCTGAATTTACAGTTTTACACACTGACCTTGACAGTACCATCCTGACTTGAGGTTGCAAAATTTGTCTCACTTTCTGGACTCCAGTCTAAACCATGGATCTTTGATAAATGAGCAGCTATATACTGAAGGGGTGAACTTCCCTTCTGGAAAAAACAACAGCACAATTCTTATATCATTAAAGGATTTTTTTAAAAGTTAGAAATGAGCCATGCAAATATATGGGGAAATGATGAAAAAATCAGATGATATAGAAAACTAACCTACATGTTTCAGTACATTTAGTGTAAGGAAGTATAAGAATTAAATTCAAGATCTGGTTTTGAATATACATTGTTTGTAACAATTATAGATATAGAGGTAATGAAAGTTACACAACATCAATTTTAAGACAGTCCCTTTTTTCTCTTCCTGTTGAAGATATATGTTTTGTTTGTTAAATATTTTTTAAATCATTTCCTGTACATCAATTTTGTGATTTATTTACTGAATTACATTCATACAGATACAGTGACATTTTTGATCAGCTATCCTGGAATAGAGGTAGCAATGCCAGGTTTGACGCTCTTCCAGCTTATTCTATACTTATACACCATCTATTAGAATACTGACAGTTTTCATTTTAATGGTTACCAGGTAGATTTTATGTTTGACTTTGGCACATTGTGTTGATATTATGTTTGTAATTGCCTTCTCAGGAAATCGGTTGCTGGAAAATGAAAGAACTTTTGTAGATACATCAATAAGATGTGAAATTTACATAAAAAGTTACCTTTTCATGTCTCAAGAGTAAGAAATCTTCCTCTAGTGAAAATTTTAAGTAGGGATTTGCTGTAGAAACTATTTCACAATGTTAGCTGTATATATTTTATTAATTTTTTTGGCAAATAAATTATTGATGAATATTTGGCTTTGTTTACAAATCAGCATTCAAATAAGTCATTATTGAAATAAGTAGCTACAACATGTCAGGTATTGACAAACAAACAATCTTTGAGTAGCTACAACATGTCAGGTATTGACAAACAAACAATCTTTAAGTAGCTACAACATGTCAGGTATTGACAAACAAACAATCTTTAAGTAGCTACAACATGTCAGGTATTGACAAACAAACAATCTTTGAGTAGCTACAACATGTCAGGTATTGACAAACAAACAATCTTTAAGTAGCTACAACATGTCAGGTATTGACAAACAAACAATCTTTAAGTAGCTACAACATGTCAGGTATTGACAAACAAACAATCTTTAAGTAGCTACAACATGTCAGGTATTGACAAACAAACAATCTTTGACATTCATTTGTTAATCTTTACAGAACATACAATTTCTTTATGCAGTAATTGTGCAAGAAGAAGAAATAGGTGTGCTTTTTCTCTAAATTTGGAATCTGAATATATACATTTTATCAACTTACTCTTGGGTCCCACAGCCTTACATCTCCTTCATGTGTTGTAGCAAATAAATTATTAGTCACTTTGTTCCATTTCACTTGAGATGCTCCAGCTATGAATAAAAATATAAAATTACAGCATGTGGTTTAGTGTTTATCATGTTTATGGAAACAAAGATAAAGAGAACATAATGTCACAATCTACAATTTAGGCTCCATGTTAATACTGATTTATTCCTTATATCAGTAAACCTCAGAAATGGAGATAAAGTTTGTCAGTCTTAGCCATGAGTAAACAAAAATAATGGATTGAAAGTACCTTTTCTTGTGGCTTTAAATTCCTGAGGATTTTATTACTAGTCCTTAACCCACTGAAATGCATATTCATTTTCTTTGATTTTTTATGCATCAAGTCTAAAACAACTTAACTGTTAACACAGAGATATGTCTTAGCTGTGTGTAATTTCTATAGTATAATAAATGTTGACCTTATCTATAACAATATAATTTACGAAAAACAAATATGGCAGACATGAAGAAACTTCAACCACTGAACTGCATGCTCTTAACTTGGGACAGGCACATACAGAATGCCATGGGGTATCAAATGTTTGAGCTCTCAACCCTCCCCTTACTAGCTTTCAGTATCTACAAGTACTCTAACGTTGGTATTGTGTGTCTTTTGTCATTTTGTTTGATGTTTATTTGTGCTCAATACCAAATTAATGAGTCAAGTGGTTTTCAACAGATTTTCTAGGTTTGTTCTATTGTTGGACTGTTCACCACTGTCCTATGTGAGGGGAGGGTTGAGGCCTCGCAAACATGTTTAACCTTGCCACGTTCTGTATGTGCTTGTCCCAAGCCAGTAGACTGTAATCCTGTGCTTGTCATTTGTTGGGGTATTACATCATAATTTTTGGTTATTGTATTTAGAATAAATCAGGTCATTTGTTTTCTCTTTTCACATTTTCTCGGTATTACACCTCTTTTAAAGACAACATTTTATATATCAAATTACAGGAAGACATGAGTTTTTTAGTGCGATATCACTTACCTACTGTCTGAAATGAATTTGATGGTTTCTTTGGATCCCTGTTATGGTGAAAATCAAATTATTAATTGTAAGTTTACAAAACCCTTTCTTTACTATCTTAATCTTCTAATAACCATTTCCTGGAGAACCCTTTTACTGTAAAATCTATTCTTGTTTAATAATAAAGATTGGTTCAGCACATATCGACATATATTTCCTTCTTATTACTTTTTTTTTCTTTCCATTTTTCCAAATGATCTTTTTGTCTTCTGAGCATATTCACTTAGTTGAGAATACACAAATCCCAAAATGTAGTTTATTGAGCTTTTTAATGTCTAGAGAGAAGTTCTGTTTGTTGAGTGACATGTTGGTTAAGGGGATGATACTGTTTGTTGAGTGACATGTTGGTTAAGGGGATGATACTGTTTGTTGAGTGACATGTTGGTTAAGGGGATGATACTGTTTGTTGAGTGACATGTTGGTTAAGGGGATGATACTGTTTGTTGAGTGACATGTTGGTTAAGGGAATGATACTGTTTGTTGAGTGACATGTTGGTAAAGGGAATGATACTGTTTGTTGAGTGACATGTTGGTAAAGGGAATGATACTGTTTGTTGAGTGACATGTTGGTTATGGGAATGATACTGTTTGTTGAGTGACATGTTGGTTAAGGGGATGATACTGTTTATTGAGTTTTTTAATGTCTGGAGAGATGATACTGTTTGTTGAGTGACATGTTGGTTAAGGGGATGATACTGTTTGTTGAGTGACATGTTGGTTAAGGGGATGATACTGTTTGTTGAGTGACATGTTGGTTATGGGAATGATACCGTTTGTTGAGTGACATGTTGGTTAAGGGGATGATACTGTTTGTTGAGTGACATGTTGGTTAAGGGAATGATACTGTTTGTTGAGTGATATGTTGGTTAAGGGGATGATACTGTTTGTTGAGTGATATGTTGGTTAAGGGAATGTTACTGTTTGTTGAAGGACTAAAGTAGTTGAATTAAAGATCTTATTGATCAGCAAGGAGGTCCTGAGATTGAAGCTAAGATGATACTGTTTGTTAAGTGATTGGGTTTACTGCTGTAATGATCTTGTTTATCTTTGGATGTTTTTGTTAAAGCTATTTAGTCTATACATAGTGTGCTATAGAGCTTGATATACAATATCATATGTTGCCTTATAGATGTCTGAGATGTCTTTTTTTGCGTGGTTTTTAGTTCCTGTTGTTGCGTACCCCCATAACCATTTTATTCATAGGAAATTTTTCAGTGCAAGAAATCAGACACATGACTTTATATAGATATAAGAAATATAGTATTTCTAATAATTAATGTTGAATACCTGATATCCCACAAATGTGTGTAAGAGTCCACAGAACAGGAAGCAATTATGTTTACATCAAAGGGAGACCAATCTAAATCACTGAAATTCAAAAATCCTTAAATATTATGATGATATCAAACAAACACAATTTACCAAATTACTGCAATCACAATAGTTTCAAATTGTTCTATTAACACCTGTAACATTTCATCTCTAGAATTCTTTAAACACATCTTTAAAACATTTTATCACAACAAACTGTGTATACATTTTTAAGACGTTTTGAATCTTGTATCTCCATGTTGAAAAGAAGCAGGTTTTTTTTTTAAATTGTTGTCAGCATTTAGAATGATTGATTGCAAACATTTGGATGATAGCAGGTTTAAAGAACTTCAAAAATTTAAGCAGAATTTTACCATACAAATCAAACAAAACACGTCTCGAATTATTTTTATGGAACTTCTAGTACCACTATGTTATAAGGCTTATCACAAGTTATTTTTCAAAGCTTAAGTATTCAATATTTTAACTTCTAAAGTTATATTCCAGTCACTCTCTTCATTATGCACTTTTATCAATATCAATCAATTAATTGATGGCAGCAAATATAACATGCATTGTCAGGAGGATATCATGTTAATGCAATATGCAGATACCCTGCTTTGTACTAATTTTCAATATGCTTGCTAATATATTAAGGAAGGTAAGCATCTCACAGGAAAACGAGTTTTCCTAACAAGACACCAATTTTTGCTCTTACTCTTAACTGTCAGATGTTAAGCGGGGAAGCAGCAAATATCAATTTCTAAAGTCTGTGATTTGAACCAGATGGAAAATTAAACCATGACCTCCCTCACTCAAGACAAGCATGTTACAAGCATTTGCTTACATGTTTTTTTTTTAACCCTGGCACATTCTATGTATGTGCTTGTCCTAAGTCAGGAAACCTTTAATTCAGTGTTTTACATTGGTAGGTGTCTATCATATTCAATTTTCCTTTATTGTTGTGTACTTTAATCATTGATTTTCTTATTTGAATTGTTTTACATTTTGTCAAGAATTGCCAATTATAGCTTCCCTTACAGTTTGGGTTTTGCTCATTGTTGAGGGCAGCACAGTGACCTATAGTTGATTACATCAATATCATGTGGTCTCTGGTTAATAATTAATAATACCATTTTAAATTTTTTTTATATCACTAGACCACTGACATGGTTTTGTATTATTATCATCTCTAATTCCAAGACCGACCGTGCAAGGGCTTTATAGCCAATCAACACTTATGTCGTCGTTGTAAGTCCAAGACAAATACCTGACAGTTCTGGAATGTCCTCTCATAGAACATTTCTGATTAATATTTCCATAACTTGTCCAAGAAAATAAATCTAGTCTCTGGTTACACTGAAAAAAAAATTGTCCTTCAATCATACATATATGTAATATCTTTATATATATGGTGACACAAATGTAATATCCATTATCAACGTAGAAATGGTTTTAAAACAAAAAATATAACTGAAACTTCACAGGAAGATTGCATACATAATGAGAGAAAATATATATATATATGTATCATAGATAAGATTTATTTTTCGCTTTTTACGTGAGTAAGATAAAAAAAACATGAAAATATCACCTACGGTAAATTTGACATTCAAAGAGGAATAAAATCATGGACAAGAAAAACATGAAATAAATCCCTACTAACTAGTTTGGCCCTAAATATCATAAAATTTAAAATCCATGAAATAATCAACTGTTCAGTAAATGCATTGGATACATTAGTTTTTCCACTCAATTATGAATTAGTTCCCAATGTATCTTAAAACTGATTGAAGCGGTCAATGAACAAAACTAACAAACTTACAGCTGTAGCAAATAGGTCTCCACAAACAGGATATGGATGCCACTGTACACAACTTATATCAAATTTACTTTGTCTTGTCAATTTTGTTACTCTATCAGTTGGATTGTCTAAATCTACCAAGGTCATCACTTTACGGCTACAAAAAAGAGAACAGTAAGTTATTACAAGTTATTGTCATCTAACTAAAACTGTGTCCTCACAGTATTAAGGCAATCTGACACAGGCACTTGTCTCCGAAAAAAATTACCTATATACTTTAATATACTAGTAACACAAGGTACCCAACTTGTATATTTGAGAAATGTCACCCGGTCGCGAACTTCCGTTATATTTCGATTTTGCAGTTGTCTATCCCACTGAAACTTGTTCTCCCGTAAATCTACATTTAATTATCTTCAAAATTGTGTATAACACGCCAATTTCTATTATCAGAATCATTGGTAATTGGCCTTCCAAGTGTGTCAACCGTAATTATTTCATTTGAGGTATGTCTAACGAGTTATTAGTTTCTATTTTTAGACTCAAATTTTCCCATTCCATCAATGTCATTCAGACTCTCTCTGGACTTAACATATGAAATTGACATAACTCTAAAAACGTTTATTTTTAGCAATAAGATTTGACCAATCAGACAATTACAATTAACCATTTACTGCGAGATTAACATTTCCAAAGGTCTGTGAGAAGACGAAATAATTACGGTTGACATACTTGGGACGCCTGCTACAAATGATTATGACAACAAAGGTAGGCGTGTCATACACCATCGTGTATATAAATCAATGTAGATTTACGGCATAACAAGTTTAAGTGGGGTAGGCAACCAAGAAATGGAAATATAACGAAAGTTCGCAACAGATTGTCATTTTTCAAAAATGCAAGTTAAGTACCTTGTGTTTTATTAAGGTATATAGGGAAAAAAATTTCAGAGACAAGTGCCTGTGCAATCTGATCATAAATGAAATGGCTTATGACTTCATTTTGGATACTGTAAATTCAGAAATTATTGCGAGGTTTTTATTAATGTGAATAATGCAAATGGATGAGTATAATACATCACAATAATAAGAACTCACAATCTGATAACTGATACATATATCTGTATGCAGAATTTCATGAAATCGCAATAATTAATCTCGCATTTTTGTTCATTCCTTAAAAATCGCAATAATAAATGCACACAATAATTTCGAATTCACAGTAAGTATAATGTTTCCATTTGGAAAAAAATATATCCATTTCATATTTTCTATATGAACAGTGATTACCAAATTTTCTGATTTTTGTAGAAAAAGATACATTGTACTTGTACTATTAAAGCTTTAAATATATAAAATCACAGTTCACAAAGGTGTTAGCTATATATAGATATATATAGTTCACTGGAGATCCAGTCAAGTTATTAATGGTAAGGTTGATATTTTTAGCAATGATTTATAAATACAGGGTTGAATATCAAAACTGAATGTATAAAGTATATATAGATTCTGCTTCAATTTTTCATATTCAGTTCATATGCTGAAATGTCTAACCTGCTTTACCGAATAATTATTATTAAACTAATATTGTAGTCGTTAAGATAAAGGTTTTCATACATTGTAACGAGTATCACATAAACTTAACATTATCACAAATCCAGAAAAAACTTTAAGTAACAAACGAACCTTGCTAGACAGACATGTTCACCTTACGATCATTTCATACATCAAATATAGTTGACCTATTGCTTATAGTATACATCTGAGATACAGTCATAACCACTAACTAGAGGCTCTCAAGAGCCTGTGTCGCTCACCTGATTCTACTTTGGTTTTGGAAATCATGTAAAAATAGATTTAAATCATAACAGATACCCTAATAATGATTGAAGCCAAATTTGGTTTAATATTGGCCCTGTAATTTAATCAAAAGCAGAAGACTTTTGTAAAGTTCACAGAAATTACAAATAAATTCTTTGAAATTGTAGAAAATGACTTTATAAGGACAATGACGAATCAGCTACAAAGTAACAACACTTGGTCAGCACCTCAATAGAAACATTCATACCATGTTTGGTTTCAATCCATTGTGCGGTTTTCTAGAAGAAGACATTTGTATATATTTCCCATAGGGTCCTTTGTTAAACTAAGTCCCCCATTGGCAGCCATCTTGGTTGATGGATTTGCTACAAAGTAACAACACTTGGTCAGAACCTCATAAGGAACATTCATGCCATGTTTGGTTTCATTCCATTCAGTGGTTCTTCAAAAGAAGACTTTTGTATGTTTTTCACATAGGGTCCTTTGTTAATCTAAGTTCCCTGCTGGCAGCCATATTGGATGATTGATTGGCTACAAAGTAACAACACTTGGTCAGCACCTCATTAGGAACATTCATGCCATGTTTGGTTTCATTCCATTCAATGGTTCTCTAAAAGAAAACATTTGTATGTATTTCCCATAGGGTCCTATGTTAAACTAAGTCCCCGCTGGCGGCCATATTGGATGATTGATCGCCTACAAAGTTACAACACTTGGTCAGCACCTCATAAGGAACTTTCATGCCATGTTTTATTTCATTCCATTTAGTGGTTCTCTAAAAGAAGACATTTGTATGTATTTCCCATAGGGTCCTATGTTTTAAACCAAGTCCCTTTCTGGTGGCCATCTTGGATGATGGATCGGCATCAAAGTAACAACACTTGGTTAGAACCTCATAAGGAACATTCATGCCATGTTTGGTTTCATTCCATTCAGTGGTTCTCTAAAAGAAAACATTTGTATGTATCATGTGTATTGTCCATAGGGTCCTATGTTAAACGAAGTCCCCCGCTGGCTGCCATCTTGGATGATGGATCAGCTACAAAGTAACAATACTTGGTCAGCACCTCATAAGGAATATTCATGCAATGATTGGTTTCATTCCATTCAGTGGTTCTGTAAAGAAGACATTTGTATGCATTGTCCATAGGGTCCTATGTTAAAAGAAGTCCCCCGCTGGCGGCCATCTTGGATGATGGATCAGCTACATAGTAACAACACTTGGTCAGCACCTCATAAGGAATAATCATACCATGTTTGGTTTCAATCCATTAAGCAGTTTTTTAGAAGAAGACATTTGTATATATTTCCCATAGGGTCCTTTGTTAAACTAAGTCCCCCGTTGGCAGCCATCTTGGTTGATGGATTTGCTACAAAGTAACAACACTTGGTCAGCACCTCAAAAGGAACATTCATGCCATGTTTGGTTTCATTCCATTCAGTGGTTCTTCAAAAGAAGCTTTTGTATGTATTTCACATAGGGTATTTTGTTTAACTAAGTTCCTGCTGGCAGCCATCTTGGATGATTGATTGGCTACAAAGTAACAACACTTGGTCAGCACCTCATTAGGAACATTCATGCCATGTTTTATTTCATTCCATTTAGTGGTTCTCTAAAAGAAGACATTTGTTTGTATCTCCCATAGTCCCTCTCTGGCGGCCAGCTTGGATGATGGATCGGCTTCAAAGTAACAACACTTGGTCAGCACCTCATAAAGAATATTCATGCCATGTTTGATTTCATTCCATTCAGTGGTTCTTCAAAAGAAGACTTTTGCATGTTTTTCACATAGGGTCCTTTGTTAATCTAAGTTCCTGCTGGCAGCCATATTGGATGATTGATTGGCTACAAATTAACAACACTTGGTCAGCACCTCATTAGGAACATTCATGCCATGTTTGGTTTCACTCCATTCAATGGTTCTCTAAAAGAAAACATTTGTATGTATTTCCCATAGGGTCCTATGTTAAACTAAGTCCCGCTGGCGGCCATATTGGATGATTGATCGCCTACAAAGTTACAACACTTGGTCAGCACCTCATAAGGAACTTTCAAGCCATGTTTTATTTCATTCCATTTAGTGGTTCTCTAAAAGAAGACATTTGTATGTATTTCCCATAGGGTCCTATGTTTTAAACCAAGTCCCTTTCTGGTGGCCATCTTGGATGATGGATCGGCCTCAAAGTAACAACACTTGGTTAGCACCTCATAAGGAACATTCATGCCATGTTTGGTTTCATTCCATTCAGTGGTTCTCTAAAAGAAAACATTTGTATGTATTGTCCATAGGGTCCTATGTTAAACGAAGTCCCCCGCTGGCTGCCATCTTGGATGATGGATCAGCTACAAAGTAACAATACTTGGTCAGCACCTCATAAGGAATATTCATGCAATGATTGGTTTCATTCCATTCAGTGGTTCTCTAAAAGAAGACATTTGTATGTATTGTCCATAGGGTCCTATGTTAAAAGAAGTCCCCCGCTGGCGGCCATCTTGGATGATGGATCAGCTACATAGTAACAACACTTGGTCAGCACCTCATAAGGAATAATCATACCATGTTTGGTTTCAATCCATTAAGCAGTTTTTTAGAAGAAGACATTTGTATATATTTCCCATAGGGTCCTTTGTTAAACTAAGTCCCCCGTTGGCAGCCATCTTGGTTGATGGATTTGCTACAAAGTAACAACACTTGGTCAGCACCTCAAAAGGAACATTCATGCCATGTTTGGTTTCATTCCATTCAGTGGTTCTTCAAAAGAAGCTTTTGTATGTATTTCACATAGGGTCTTTTGTTAAACTTAGTTCCCCGCTGGCAGCCATCTTGGATGATTGATTGGCTACAAAGTAACAACACTTGGTCAGCACCTCATAAGGAACATTCATGCCATGTTTTATTTCATTCCATTTAGTGGTTCTCTAAAAGAAGACATTTGTATGTATTTCCCATAGTCCCTCTCTGGCGGCCAGCTTGGATGATGGATCGGCTTCAAAGTAACAACACTTGGTCAGCACCTCATAAGGAACATTCATGCCATGTTTGGTTTCATTACATTCACTGATTCTCTAAAAGAAGACATTTGTATGTATTGTTCATAGGGTCCTATGTTAAACGAAGTCCCCCGCTGGCGGCCATCTTGGATAATAGATCTCCTACAAAGTTACAACACTTGGTCAGCACCTCATAAGGAACATTCATGCCATGTTTTATTTCATTTCATTTTCATGTGATTTAGTGGTTCTCTAAAAGAAGACATTTGAATGTATTACCCATAGGGTCCTATGTTAAACGAAGTCCACCGCTGGCGGCCATCTTGGATGATGGATCAGCTGCATAGTACCAACACTGAGTCAGCACCTCATAAGGAATATTCATACCATGTTTGGTTTCATTACATTAACTGATTCTCTAAAAGAAGACATTTGTATGTATTGTTCATAGGGTCCTATGTTAAACGAAGTCCCTGCTGGCGGCCATGTTGGAAGATAGATCTCCTACAAAGTTACAACACTTGGTCAGCACCTAAAAGGAACATTCATGCCATGTTTTATTTCATTCCATTTACAATTGATTTAGTGGTTCTCTAAAAGAAGACATTTGAATGTATTACCCATAGGGTCCTATGTTAAACGAAGTCCACCGCTGGCGGCCATCTTGGATGATGGATCAGCTGCATAGTACCAACACTTGGTCAGCACCTCATAAGGAATATTCATACCATGTTTGGTTTCAATCCATTATTGTTAAACGAAGTCCCCTCTTGGCAGCCATCTTGGTTGATGGATTTGCTACAAAGCAACAACACTTGGTCAGCACCTCATAAGGAACATTCATGCCATGTTTGGTTTCATTACATTAACTGATTCTCTAAAAGAAGACATTTGTATGTATTGTTCATAGGGTCCTATGTTAAACGAAGTCCCCTGCTGGCGGCCATGTTGGAAGATAGATCTCCTACAAAGTTACAACACTTGGTCAGCACCTAAAAGGAACATTCATGCCATGTTTTATTTCATTCCATTTACAATTGATTTAGTGGTTCTCTAAAAGAAGACATTTGAATGTATTACCCATAGGGTCCTATGTTAAACGAAGTCCACCGCTGGCGGCCATCTTGGATGATGGATCAGCTGCATAGTACCAACACTTGGTCAGCACCTCATAAGGAATATTCATACCATGTTTGGTTTCAATCCATTATTGTTAAACTAAGTCCCCTTTGGCAGCCATCTTGGTTGATGGATTTGCTACAAAGCAACAACACTTGGTCAGCACCTCATAAGGAACATTCATGCCATGTTTGGTTTCATTACATTAACTGATTCTCTAAAAGAAGACATTTGTATGTATTGTTCATAGGGTCCTATGTTAAACGAAGTCCCCTGCTGGTGGCCATGTTGGAAGATAGATCTCCTACAAAGTTACAACACTTGGTCAGCACCTCAAAAGGAACATTCATGCCATGTTTTATTTCATTCCATTTACAATTGATTAAGTGGTTCTCTAAAAGAAGACATTTGTATGTATTACCCATAGGGTCTTATGTTAAACGAAGTCCCCCGCTGGCGGCCATTTTGGATGATGGATCAGCTGCATAGTACCAACACTTGGTCAGCACCTCATAAGGAATATTCATACCATGTTTGGTTTCAATCCATTATTGTTAAACGAAGTCCCCTCTTGGCAGCCATCTTGGTTGAGGGATTTGCTACAAAGCAACAACACTTAGTCAGCACCTCATAAGGAACATTCATGCCATGTTTGGTTTCATTCCATTCAGTGGTTCTTCAAAAGAAGCTTTTGTATGTATTTCAAATAGGGTCCTTTGTTTAACTAAGTTCCCTGCTAGCAGCCATCTTGGATGATTGATTGGCTACAAAGTAACAACACTTGGTCAGCACCTCATTAGGAACATTCATGCCATGTTTCATTTCATTCCATTTAGTGGTTCTCTAAAAGAAGACATTTGTATGTGTTTCCCATAGGGTCCTATGTTAAACTAAGTCCCTCTCTTGTGGCCATCTTGGATGATGGATCGGCCTCAAAGTAACAACACTTGGTCAGCACCTCATAAGGAACATTCATGCCATGTTTGGTTTCATTCAATTCTGTGGTTCTCTAAAAGAAGACATTTGTATGTATTTCCCATAGGGTCCTATGTTAAACGAAGTACCCTGCTGGCAGCCATCTTGGATGATTGATCGCCTACAAAGTAACAACACTTGGTCAGCACCTCATAAGGAACATTCATGCCATGTTTGGTTTCATTCCATTCAGTGGTTCTATTAAAGAAGACATTTGTATGTATTGTCCATAGGGTCCTATGTTAAACGAAGTCCCCCGCTGTCAGCCATCTTGGATGATGGATTGGCTACAAAGTAACAACACTTGGTCAGCACCTCATAAAGGAACATTCGTGCCATGTTTGGTTTCATTCCATTCAGTGGTTCTCTAGAAGAAGTTCAAAATGTAAAAAGTTAACGACGACGACAGACGCCAAGTGATAAGAAAAGCTCACTTGGCCCTTCAAGCCAGGTGAGCTAAAAAATTAACGTTGACCAATGAACCGTGCAAATGAGGTCACTGGTTCATAAAATGAGGTCATAGACAGGTGAACCTTGTCTGGCAGACATGTAGACCTTGCAAGGATCCAAAATACCAAATATACATGTAGTGACTGTTATGTAGTCAACCTATAACTTATGTTTAGTGTGAAATTCGTATCACTGAACCATGAAAATGAGGTCAAGGACAATGGACAAATGCCAGACAGAAACTCCAGATCAAAAAGATGAAGTATTCAGCTCTTCTACATTTTTCTGTTGTACCTTATGAAATGTAAAGCTATATTTGAATAGTTTACACTTTCCTTGTCGCTGCTACATGATTAGCATCCCTATGCCAAGTATGTCTCGCATTCTGTAATATTCATAGAAAGTGAGACAAAACATCAAATCTATAGATATCATTAGTCTAAGTACTTACCCAGCCAAGACAGCAAATTGTCCAGTGCAGTCCACTGCCATTGCACTTGCCTGTAATGTAAAACAATACACCCATAAATACATCATACTGTACATGCATCTTAAAATTCGTAAGGGTTCCGCGGAACCTAGTGTCTCGCCTACTTTTACTGTTGTCTATGTTTTCAGTGTGATAGGGGAATGCACATAATAGATGTTTTAAAAACTTTAACTGCAGACTGTATGTAATGTTAACTGGAAAAAAAAATTAGTCCATTTATAAGTTATATACGGAAAAACAGGAAATAAATTTTTACAAAATTTCCTTCTAGATTTTAGCGTTTGATCATAGACAAGCTTCTGCTCAAGTTTCATACAAATCCAGGATAGTAAGAAAGTTATTAAAATTTAAAAAACTTTAACCACAGAGTAAATGTAATTTTAACTGGCAGAAAAACTAAGTCCATTTATAAGTAAAAATACGGAAAAACAGGATTTTTTTTTTTACAAAATTTACTTCTGGATACTATCTAATGATCATAAACAAGCTTCTGTCCCAGTTTGGTAGAAATCCAGGATAATTTAAGAAAGTTATTAAAATTTTAAAAACTTTAACCACAGAGTGATCGAATGTTAACTGGCAGAAAAACTAAGTCCATTTAGAAGTAAAATATGGAAAAACAGGATTTTTTTTACAAAATTTACTTCTGGATACTATCTTATGATCATAAACAAGCTTCTGTCCAAGTTTGGTAGAAATCCAGGATAGTTTAAGAAAGTTATTAAAATTTCAAAAACAGAGTGAATATTTGTGGACGCTGCCGATGACGACGACGGAATGTAGGTTCGCTTTGTCTCGCTTTTGCGACAAAAGTCGCAGGCTTGACAAAAATCGAAATTGATTTTACAAATATTGGTGGATACATCCTCTCTTGACAATGTTTGTACGTAAAAATCCCAGTTAAATATACTGATTGCTTGTGCGAAAGAGGCGTAAAACCCTGATTTACAGCCCTGTTTCATTTAACATGTATTGAATATACAGATACACATTTTGGAGTGAATTACCCACAATAACCAGTGTTCATGGAGAAATATCATCATCATCAAGTTTAGAATCACCCATTGTGTTCTTTTCAACTTTTGTATTTCGTCTACATTATGCATTTGGTGTTGATTTCTGACCTTTTATATATTCATTTCTTTTTACTTCTTATTCTTAGTTTTTTTTTCAAGGTTCTTCAACATCATAATTGATTTGGCCTTTTAACTGTTCTGATTCAAGTGCCACTGAATGACTGATGAGTAAATATACCTATCATACCTATGTACAAACACAATACATGCTGGGAATACTGAATAATAAGCCTGGTAGCTTTGACCACTCTTTAACTTTTTTTACTCCATGCAAGTAAGAGCATGTCTTATGCCAATTGACACTGATACAATTTGAAGTTTCACACTGTAGGGTTCTCATTAGGACTTTTTTCAAGTGAGTCCAGAGGTTTGTTGTTTTTGGCACTGATTTGTGCAATTTTCTGAAGAACAATATCACTGCCCTTTTCCTTATTTGAGTCTTACATGTATGGCAGTCAGGGTACTACTTATTCAAGTAATTTTATTTACTTGAAGAAGTAAAAAAATATACACATATAAGTAAATTTGTAGGATACTTATACAAGTGAATTTTATTTACTTGTATAGGTAAAAAAAATTGGCTTAGTTATGTCCCTTAGACATTCAGAATTTTTACTTGTATAAGTAAAAAAGTCATCCTTTCTTCTTTTCTTGAATTCTTAAGATTTCTTTGCTCTAATAAAATTTTAAATTGTGTACCCTTTGCAGATGTCTTAACTAATCATTTAGGTGTAATTTCATGGACAATGAAAATCCCATTTGTCTGTTATCTTCATAACACTGCTCATTTACAAGCCCCAAAGGAGCAATTTTGAAGGCCTTGTGCAAATATACAAGATCTTTGCTCAATCAGTTTCTTTGTTGAATTAATGAGATGAAACATTGAACTTTATTAAAAAAAATTGAGCAAACCTGGGAAAAATCATTAAAGGCATGATTTTACATCTCAAAACTTGAGAATTTTTGTGGGATTGTAAGAAAAATTTACTTATACAAGTAAATTTTGAGAAAATTAAGGAGATTATTCAAACATTATTTATTTACTTATATGTGTATATTTTTTTACTTCTTCAAGTAAATAAAATTAACTTGCACAAGTAGTACCCTGACTGTATGGTGGAAGCAAATAAGAAAAAAAACTAAAATTCTTCTGTAATAAGCTTTAAAAAATTAAGCAAATAATATAGCGCCAACGAGAACTTGAGTTGTTTCTTTGTTTGAATACAATTAAATTTATCTGTTCACAAGCGCTCAATCATGGATTTCTCATAGCTGTTGAGTAAGAGAAATAATTTATTTTCCATACATTAATTATGTTTTTATGAAGTCAATATTTTTCTGCTTTTAGGTATGATTCTTTCTGTTATGATTTCAGAGAGTAAATTTGTTTTAAGTAACTATGACCTTGACCTTAGACCTAGTGACATCAAAATAAACAGTGATATTTTCTTTATGTGTAACCAAATATATCCATGTAAGGTTTAGCACCAATAATATCCACTTTACTGCAAACATTTCAGTCTATGTTTAGTAACTAAAGCTAGTGACTTTTAAATCAATAGGGATCTTCTGCTCATTATACTTGTTACCTATTACCTATTCTGTACATTCCACCTTTTTCAGATGAACCACTTCAGTCTGGCAATCTTCTTGAAGTGTAGAATCCCTTATATTTTGAATTTTGAATTTTTTGGCACTTCCATTTACTATAGAATTCTTCTTTATACACTTATATACACAAATGCACCGCAACTACACTTTATTATATATATTCAATGCCGGTATATACACAGTCACAGTTAAAATCTAAATTGCTGGACTCACTTGTACAACTGTTACAACAACAATTTTTATTTGTCAATCAAGACGCCCCGAGGAGCAGAACAATTACAGTTTAAATTAAAGTGTACAAATAATTGTGATGATATTTTTATTGAAAAATTACAATAAAACTAAAACTATATAGGAAAAGGGAGACAACAAACAGTGTATTCCCAAAGATAATGAGTGAGTGAACACAATCAGTACCATTGTATTATTGAAGGAAGAGCTGGGGGCCACTCATGTTTTATTACTTAATTTTGCTCTTCTAGTCTTTATTAAACTATCTATTAATTCTATCATTATATTATTAACAATAGGATCTTCATTTGACATCAACCATATAAATTTTGATTGGTAATTTAAAATTTCAAAATTAGTAAATTTAGAAGATAAATCTAAAATGAAACTGGACCTTTCAGTTCTAAGTGATGGACATTGAAGAAGAAAATGAATTTCATCCTCAACAATGTCATTGTTACATAATTTACTTGTATGTAACCACATATCCAAACTAGAGACTCTTAGACCCAGTGGCATTCACCTGAATCTACAATGTATACATGTGCATGCACAATGGCCACTCTCCAACATTATAACAGATTAGTATATAATTCATGATCAAAATATCTTTTTGTTGATGTTGAATTGCTGATCATTTTTGATGTTTACAGTTTCTCTTTAACTACTACAAATTTTGCCAAAAAATGCAAAAAATATGAATAAAAATCAGCAGTTAACTTTTAAGGACATATTTCATCTTGTTTGTCTGATGGAGAATAATAACTAAAAATTAACAATGTGTGATGCACATGATGAATATTAATAAACCCAATTATTCACCCATGACACTACAAAAGTCTAAAAGTCTGAAAAGACCAGTTTTGTCTTGATTTGCATGAACTTTTACTCGACATTCTCCAAAAGTGTGACTTGTGTCTTAATTTTTCTTGACAAATTCTCATTTATATTAAATTTGTATGAAATTTACTCGACATTCTGAATATGGTCTTAAAATTTCTTGACAAATTCTTGACATTTGAATACTGTCTTGAAATTTCTCGACATATTCTCGACATTCTTATTTTTCTCAGTATGGCTTGACATATTCTGAACATTTTGAATCGTGTCTTAAATTTACTTGACAGTTCTGAGTTTTACAAATCATGACCAATATTCATGATATAACTTTAATCTTTATTTCCTTTATATGATATACTGTTGTTTCAAGTTACACTTCTTTACAACAAAAATAAAAGTTGGGCATGTAAAATAATTGAAAATTTGGGTATATAAATATTTTACAAATGCAAATATGGCTATGAAATCTAAAGTATAAAATAATTCAAATGTCGGTGTGTTGATATAAAACAATTTCAATGTGGGTTTTAAATAATTACAAATTTTTATTCCTAAATCTTATAAATTAAATGATTCAAACCAATCATACTGTAGACATATTTCATTCTACATTCATAATATTCAATGTTGATATGGTGAATATTTATTATACCAAAATGTGGTTTATATAAATAGCAAATTATGATGATATACAAATCATTCATTTAACAGAAGAAAAATTTGTGTAATGTCATCTGTTGGAATATATTAAGTATTACACATGGACAGGATGTTCCCCATAAAATTAAGGTATTCCACACCCCAGAGTACACGCAACTGTCAAATAGAAGTTATTGCTTTACCTGTAATCAGCCATACAACTTATCAGTTGACCGACCATGCCACTACAATTTAAAAAGTTTGTTGATTGATGAAAATGAAAATCATCATTTTGATGAAAAAAATTGAATTGAAATGGATTTTCTTCATCAAAATTATGAAGTTAATTATTTTAACATAAAAACAAATTGAATAATTCCCAAAGATTAAAAGAAAATTATTATCTACTCCAGGAATAATAAAAAAAATGTATTTATAATGGGTCCCATCAATGATTTCTATAGAAATCATCGGTCTTATGGAATGGTTCTCAAACAGACAATAAATAGCTTAATATAGATCTAAACATTTTTTTCTTTTTAGGAAGGAGTTATCACAAATATTTATTTTTGATAAAAATTATAAAATTCAACACTCAAATTTGAATAAAAATGTTTTTGGTTGTTCTAAAAATGAATAAGGTTTTGAATCAAGATGGGAACAAATTCTTTTACCTAAACGAAAGCCCCCTCCCCTCTTTTTAGCCACACAAACCCAAAAGATGAATTGTGGGGTCCAAAGAGATACAATACACCTATTTTAGTAAAGCAAATTTGACTGGCAGTTTTGCGAGCGGCAAAATCTAAATGCTGTTTGTCAATACCTTCAACTTATATTCCAAGTGAAAACAATTACTTAAATGTTTAATAAAAATAAATCAGAATTAAACTACATGGGGATTATTCAGGGTATTCCAACTTAGTTGCACCAAAGGGTATCTTACTAAACCAAATTAATCCTCGATTCTTCAAAGTTTAGTTTAGCCATAATAAAAGGAGTATATAACAGCAATAGAATGTCATAAACAGTGCAGAATAAGTCTGTTCACATTTCAGGCGAAATTTATACTGTTGAGATAGTGTCAGGACATATTTAAGACTGTTAAGAATGTGTGAGACATATTCAGACATTATTTAGAATGTCAAGAATATGTCGAGACATATTCAGACATTATTAAGAATGTCAAGAATATGTCAAGACAGATCGAGACAAATTTAAGACAGTCAAGAATTGGTCGAGACTAATCCAGACTCTTATCAGATGATACAGGAAGTGTCGAGAAATTTTAAGACAATGTTCATACTGTCAAGACACTTGTCAAGAAAAATCAAGAACCTTATTAGACAAATTCATACTATGTCAAGAATTTTTAAAATTATTCAGACAAATTAAAATGTCGAGTAAAAATTCATGCAAATTCAGACAAAAACTGGTCTTTTCAGACTTTTGACTTTTGTAGTGTGAATAACCCATTTTTCCCCATCAAAAGTTGAAAACAATGGCTATGTCAGAACTGTCCATCTAGTGACTAGGAAACAAGGTTTGGAAATTCATATTTAGTGTCAAGGATAGCCTTAAGTTGGCTTAAGGGCCGAAGTTATTAAGGGCCATTTAACAAAAAGTTTACCTTGGTTCTGAATAGTCAAACAAGGAATTCTAATATACAAAATAATTCTAAAAAGTATAATAAAACAATTACGGCCCCTTTGAAGAGATGAACATCCAAATAGGTCAACCCTAAAATTATTTCACTTTAGGCTGCGCCCTCAGGGAAATGACTTTTTAGGGTTGACAATTTTGAATAGTAACCTTTTCTCTAGATTAGTATTGTACATCATACCCTAATAAATCATATTACAAGTATATTGAACTTATTTTTAAGTTAATTTACCTGCAAATCCCCATATTCTGCAACTGATTGTTCGCCACTCCATTGTGACATTTTTCACAGATCTCCATCTGTACGGGGATAGAGACGAAGAGAATCTATATTTATAACAGTCTTCACTCGCCACATAATCTTTCGCCCCATGCTAATTTATGGAAAAATCAAAATTTAGTCATTATTGGTTACACATACAATTTACACTAAATAAAACAAAGATAACCGACTGTTTTCATTTTTCAACTTGGTAAACGATTATTATCTTTTTTTCTAGTCTTATGGAGGTAACGTTATTAGTTAGTACTAAGTCAGGCTGATTTTTTAGTCAATATTTTGAACTCATTCTTCGTTAAGACTTAGATTCATTAGAAACAGCTAGAAGAATATATATATATATTATAGGCTAAGCCAGAATTAGCTTCAAATCAGCTCTCCAACACCATCAGTAGGTGCTCTCTGGCTCTGTCGAGTTAAAGCCACGGTACATGATCGTACATATGTACAGAGTACAGACACAGTCTAGGCGACTTTCGAAGTAAAGAATACTGCTTTATAAGAATGGGATGTCTATTTGTAATTTTAACTGCTTTCAGTTTTAATATTGAGATAGTCGGAGATATCCATGAATTGTTTGAAAGTATAATGATTTTTTTTTTTGGAGGACCGGGTTCGTGCTACTCAATGCACTGTTTAATTGTTTTCTCATGATATAGTGATTTGTGGACTGTAGCCTTGTCCTTTCTTCGTGGGCCATGGTATCTGTTTTCTGTATTTTTTGTAAACTCGTAAATAAACTTCATTTAGTAAAATTTTTGGTTTCGCTGTTTTTTGTGACACTTTATTATTTTGAGTCGTCACTGGTGATAAGGTCTGTCAAAGACGCCATCAAGAACAATAAATGTAAAATTGAGAATGGAAATGGGGAATGTGTCAAAGAGACAACAACCCGACCACAGAACAGACAACAACAGAAGGTCACCAATAGGTCTTGTGTCGTCTGGAATAAAAAGGTGTCCTATTATCTCCAGATGCAACAAACAACTAAACTGTAATAATTCATATTCATGTCACAATGCCTTGTCCAATCAGCTTCAAGATATTTTGAACTAAAAAGTGTCTAAACGCACCGCATATTTCCAAACTACAGTACATGTAAAATGTTGATTAAAAGATGCTCAATTCATCATTGATTTACTTTAACCGGAATACAATGATTTGGATTGTTAACGAATTGCAGTGTAACCTTTGCAGATTGGAATATGTTAGTGAAACGAAAGGTATGACTCAACGTGTGACGATGAATGCCAAACCTTCATTCGTATTTTTAAATTTGCACATTGTCCTCTGTATGACGAAACGATTGAAGTAGCCAACAATGCGTAACCTTTCAGTAAAATCCTAGTAAAACTGGTCTTCTGCATTATATAGATACACAAAACCTTTAAACTGTTACCTATAGTTTTATCAGTTCGTAGACAATCTTCTGAATGATACTTCAAGTCTTAACACCCAGTGGCAAATATCGCATGTATATCTTTGACGAGAACACATTTACACAATACTAGGTTTTAGGATGAGATGAAGGGCGGGACATTTGAACTGCCACTGGAAAATGAGGAGTGTTAGATAGGGAAGCGAGTTAGTCTTACCACATACGGACCCTCAAAGAGTTGTTGCAAAAGTTCTTTGAAGTGCAAATAGCATGTCCCTCTCTCTACACGAGGCATCGAGTTTAAAGTTTCAATATCGGTCGGACGTTGCTGAGTATATATACATCCCACAGAGACAAAGGGGCAGCTCCCGATAGCACGAGATTTGCAAACGGACCGGAGAAGTCAATGGGACATGAATTTAACCTCATGCCAATACATCAATTTAAGTCTCGTACCAATCAATAAGGAATAGAAAACTCAATTAATATCATGTTTCGGCTTACTTAGTATTTCTGATTAAACTTGTGCAAGTTCCCAATTCACATATTCCAGTTGACCACGTTATAACTGAGGACTTTAACATTATCAACAACACGTCTCTATGAAAGGGTCAAAATATGTTTATACTGCATGTTTGCAAGAAATTAGTCAATTACTCAGATGTATGGTGCTAGCAAGTTCTTTTGTGTCTTCCAAGGGTAAAAACCATGCAGGTTCGGTGTACTCGTGGTAGCTTGCTTGCCTCGAGTGCGATTAGTCGTGGGTCGATTCCGGGTAAAACCATGCATGGAAATTGGTATTTGCTACTTCTCCGTTAAGCACGTGTCGTTTAAGAGTTATAGCAAACACTGATCGGCTCGGAATTATGTGCCCGGGTAGAATGCCATATTTTTTGTGGACAATTACCTCGTAAACTAGTTTTTAAAATCCGGTTAAACGTGTCTGTCTATTTAATTTGTATTCATACCATATCAACATGTTCTCGTCTTGATATGCACGTAATATTTGCCACTGGATATCAAACATCGATCCGTCAATCCATCAAGGATAGTTTGATCATAATGATGTGTTTATAAGTAAATTGTCGACCAGCAATCCAACATTCATATCTATCTGTCAAGATATAATTAAGCTCTGTCAATACAGACAATTTTAAACAAGAACAAAATGGTACAAAAACAGAGGGACTGTTAGAAAAGGAAAATAATACAATATGGACTGCTTTCTTAAGTATCTAAATCCTCAGAGTTGCTGGGCCGCTCGCTCCTTGTGAGTCCACTTTTCGCGTGTGCTCTACCCACTGAACCTTGCTTCACCACTGCAATCCTAGCCCATCTCCTCGTGCAATAGTATCAAACATTTGTACTCTCTATTCTTTAGACAAATATTACTCATTCTAAACTGATTGAAATATTGAAAAAAATAGTCCAAATTGTTTCATGAAAAAAGATGGCCAACATAGATACAAATATAGGAACAGTATACTTTCCTATTGAAATTACACTGATTTAAACAAAATGTTCCCCTGAAACTGACATCATCAAGAGTCTTGGGGTTTTTTTTCTGAACAGAATTATAATATCTGTACAACCTATTTGTGACGTTTGTCTAACGTGTTTTTTATATCACAGTCGGAATTCCTATGGAAACCAAAATGCTCATAGTTTCCCGGACTTGTTCCTTCCTTCATATGAGACAGACTATCAATACTATTGAAAAGAAGCTAGCATGGCGTGCACATCGGTAATATAAAATAACTTCATGGGTAGAAAATGCATTTATCAATAAGATTCAAACTCGCAAAAAACAACTTTTCCTGATGAATAAGATAAGATAAGATAGATAAGATATTTTTTTATTCCAATTAAAGGGCCCATGAAGAGCAATGTAATTTATTACAATGATTTAGATAATTGACACAATAATTTTGATAATCATAAATAAATATGAATATAGTCATCTCAATTCTAAGATCTTAAACCACAGCCAGATCAGAGCCATACACCTATTAGTAAAAAAGCATAAGAATTATATTTAATATTAACAGGCAAATATTCTCAATGGGTTATATAAAACATGTCTATACAATATTGATAGTTTTCTGAGTTCAAAACATTTATTAATATAAATTGCAATAATTTTCAATACATCTAGGTTTTCTTGAATAAAAAGCCAGTTAAACTTGGCACTTGTGTTTAACATTTCGAAATTTTTACAACTTATCAAACTTTTATCATATAACTCTTTTCTCAGTAAATTATAAAGGGGACATTGACAAATAAAATATTCTTCGTCTTCAACTTTATCCAGCGTGCATTTTTTACATAACCTTATCTATATAGTTTTTGGCATATCTATCCGTCTCTATTTTTAGGGGATTTGCACTTATTCTGATCTTCACAGATTCCAGATATTTTTCTGTACCAAAACAAAATGTTTAATTGGAAAATAAGTCAAGAGTTTACCTTTATCTGATTTAACAGTTACTGTATTTTCTCTAAAATCTCTACGATAATTCAGAAAACTTTTACATAATTTATTCTTAACTATAGTACATAATCGGCCAACACTTACATTTAAATTTGAATATGACGAGCAGTAAATATATAACCAGTGTAATTGCTGCATGTAGTAAATGATAATTCCAACAGGATAAAATAACTAACAAACATACAAGAAAGAAGTTTAATAGAAAACCAGCAGTTAAAGTCATCACACCTTTATTTGTCAAAATTGATTTAACAATATTAAAATAAATAGGTGGGGTTTGCTTGCTAATGATTCAACTATTCACAACAGTCCAAATGACGTGGATGAATATATAGTCAGCTATAAAAAGCCCCAACCGGGACAACGTATGTTGTATTCTGATGGAGCTTTAAGGTTTGTTTGAACTGCCACATTCTGTGCCTGTTTTGAATTTTCCAATCTATCAAAGACCATAACTCCTAAACGACAAAGGACTGAATTGTCAATATCGAAATTAACCTCCATTTTGTCATTAACAACATATGAAATAAACTCTTCATAGTCACAGCATTAAAATTTGGTACTCCAGTTTATAATGGTTGAACGGTTCATAATTTATTACGAGGAAACATAAAGTGCTAGTTTTAAAATCTATCAAGGACCGTAACTCCTGAACGGTATATGTCGAAATCGCCAGGATCGAACTTGGCCTCCATTTTGTCATCAGTAACAACAGAGACATATATACACAGAGATTGGCAACTCCGTGAAATCCCGTTAAAACACGCGGCCCGGAATGAGATTCTCGTCGATAATTATTCTACAACATGTAAACAAGTCAGGGATGAATAACCTCGATAGCTAATCAAGAAAAGTAATAGGAAAACTTATTTCAGATCAAATCATTTCTTTTCTAAAAACTACTTGAAATAGTTGTATTTTTTTAATGTATTTGATTGAGAAAATATTTTTCTTTTTTTTCTGTGAAATAGTGATCACAGAATGAGGACATGTAAAACTGAAACAACACAACACAACAGATAAATATAAACAGGCACCATTGTTAAATAACTGAAACAAACATAGATGATGGCCAATATGAGCGACTAGTGTACAAGTAGAGTGAACATTTCTTGCTTCTTATTCTACACATTTGTCATTTCATGTAAACAATTAAATATGTTACTTTCGAGGAGAGGAAAGAATTTGTGAAACGAAATATTTTGCCTTTAGTACTGTCAAGTTATATATTCACAGGAGTGTTGTTGAATAAATGAACATTTTCTCTTTTTTTACATTATGCTGCCTTTATGGTACAAAGGAAGCATTTCCATTTTCATGAAGTACAAAGATATTATAGAGTGGCCTTCCAATGATAGTCATACATGTAAATCATTGTCTCATTGGCAATCATACTACATCGTCATATTGTTATACATGTATGTAAAACTATGTACATGAATACTTTGTAAATGTAAAGAAGACAAATGAAGTTGAACACAAGATATTTATTTGCATTTTTTCCATATAGTCTCTGCACAACTGCCACTGTGTCACTTCTGCTTCAAATTCAATAGATTGAATGCAGTCTTGTATTTGTTCTTAGTTCAATGATGTCACCATCACTTGCACAAAATCACATACACATGTACATCAAGTTTGGCATATGAACTATAATATATGAACTACAATAATATGGTGGATAAGCACATGTAATTTTCTCTCCTACATAACCATTTTTAATTATCACATTGATAGTAGTAATCGGTCCAATACAAGACTGTGCAGTCACATTTGAAAAAGTCATCACTAACAAATAGTTGTTCTTGTCTGCCAGGAGTCTTATTTTCAATCAGAAAGGCTTGGGAGTCCTAAATTCAGCACATGTATGATATTACATGATATGTGTATATATGTCTCTGGTAACAACATATTTATATTTGAAAAGCGTTGGTTTAATGGTTCAAACGTTATTGCAGGCAAACGACATAACGTGCAATTTTCTAATCTATCAAGGACCGATGATAACTCCTGAACTGTAAAAGTGAAAATTGTCGATATCGAACTTGACCTCCATTTTATCATCAGTAACATTTGAAAAGCATTAGTGGAAAGGTTCAGAAATTATTGCACGGAAACAATACAAAGTGTCATTTTCCAATAGAGCAAGGAAAATAAATCCTTGAACTCCAGAACGTGGCTGCGTATTTATACATCCCTCAAAGCCAAAACAGAGAGCTTCGCGAATATCTATACATTTTTCGCTTTAAAACTTTTGGTCTTGTGCGTTCCAGAAGAAAGTAAATCCAGAAATTTGCTTAGACTCAAATACATTCCTGTGATATCAAGACTATGGCCCTTTGTGTGTTGATAATTGTCTAGACTTAAATGCACCTTTACAAACAGATTGGTGCAACAATTCAATAAAAATCGGTATATATGTAAGACTCAGATCGACGTCCGGTCTCTAATCGACGTCCGTTCCTCAAATCGACGTCCAAATCTGACGTCACAATAAAATATCCTCAAATCGACGGTCAATTTTATGTATATCTAATCGACGTCCAATTTTTGGCGTCTCTAATCGACGTCCGTTTTGGACACAAAATACAATTTTGAACTGAACCGATATCAGCTGAAACCTTAAGACTTTAAAACATATTATGTGTGACAAATAAAATCTATTTAAAAAAAAAATTGTTTTTTAATTTATTACCTACTAGTATGTAAACAGGTTGGGATATCAATTTTTAAATTTTAGAGATAACATAAAAATAAGGAGATGTGATATGATTACAAATGGGACAACTAATACTATCAACCAGAGTTCAAATAAAGTGAATGTGAGCAATTATTGCCTAATTATAGGCAACTGTACGGCTTTCAACAATGATAAAAACCCATACCGTAAAGTCGGCTAAAAAAGGCCACGATATAAATAATGTAAACAATTCAAATTAGAAAACTAATGTTCTTATTTATAACAAAACAATTCCGAAAAACAAATATGACAGACATAAACCAACGAAAACCACTGGACAACAGGCACATAAAGAATGTGGTGGGATTAAACATGTGTATGAGCATCAACCCTCCCCTAACCTGCAACAGTGGTGTAACAGCACAACATAAAAACATAATGCCAATTTCATGCGTATATGTTTCACTCCAGGTGTAAACAGAGTCTGAATTATAATACTCTCAAAACAATTGGCTGTACTTCTTTATTTTGTGTATTGTTGAAGCAAACTAATGCCTTCTAGATGTCGTTTGGTTTTTCTTTGTCGTTGGGTTGTTTTCTCATTGACTAACACTTACATGCATGTCATTTATTAATAAGAATAGGAATGACATACTACAATGTAGATCTATTGGACTAACTTTTTATTAAGATAAATATTACATTGTAATATGCATGTTACCTATTTCGGGTTTAAAAAATCTATATGGAAAGTATGTATAAATGTTTGCAAATTATGTTGTCATCATCTTGAACCCTACAAAACATGTACATGTATAAGTGTAAGTCCAGTTATCAATCAGACTCGATTTGGCAATACATGACGTAACATTGGACGTCGATTAGAGTATCAAAATAGTGGACGTCGATTTGAGAATGTGACGTCAGATTTGGACGTCGATTTGAGGAACGGACGTCGATTAGAGGCCGGACGTCGATCTGAGTCTAACATATATATATACATACACAAATTTTGGACAATTTTCTTAAATATAAACCACATACTGATGAGAGAACCATAATAAAAGGAAATTGTTTTTTTTTTCTCGAAATGATGATTCTATTAGATATATATTATATAAATTAAAGAACGAATAAACAGCACTTGAAATTATGTTAAGGAATAAATGCAGGTTTTAAATTCAATTGATAAACACCGCGAGAACGGTTCAAAGGAACATTATCGCCCCAAAAAAGGGAAAATTAACAATAGGAAACAAAAATCGTCTCTTGTGTAAACAAAACGCTACATAAAAAACAAAGGATAGAGTAAAATTCATACAACTATTTCGCTATGTTCGTGGCTGTAGTGACGTTTTTAATTCAGTAAACGAAATCAATGTATAACTGAATCGTAAATTATAAAATCAAGGATTTCGTAACAGTCAATTACTTGAAATTCTATTTTACTAAATTATTTGATCCTTACAGAAGTCTTGCTCTACCTACCTGTAGACTAGTGCGAGATTGCTCTGACGTTTCTGGGCTATTTAGGACTTGCTGGGGCCGTGGCTCTAACTGAGAATCGTCTGACGGTTGTAATAAGAAGAAAATCAAACGTCAAAGCAATCTCAGACTCAATCTAATTAAAATATAGTTCTCTGATTTCGTTATACTCATATGAGCTATATACGAGCACGCTTGTTAATATGGGTCAGAATTTTAATCAGATTGTCTCAGACTACCTGCAAGCAGGGTGTAACATCCTAATTTTCACTACGATGTTGTTTATAGAGCTTACAATTTAAGAAACGGTCCATACAAACTTGTAGGTTTTATGAATACTTTTTCTAAAAGGTTATCGATTTAATGTAGTAATCGGTACTAACATGGACGTTGTTTCCAATATATTAAAAATTTAAAACATATATTATTTACCAAATATGTATTGCTATAAAGTTGTGAAGACAAATTTTCTCAAATTCTACCGATGCTTTTATTTTGGCATTGCAAAAGATAATGCCTTTCTCGGGCTGTTTATGACGCCTTTACACTAGATCCTTTGGGTTTTTGCTGGTTAGTATTTTAGTCTGGGAGGGCTGGTCAAGTTATTTGTTAGTTGAAATAGGCGTTGAACTAGTTTGCAGTAACTGCGAGTATTCCTAGGTACTCTGTGTCTTTGGTCTTTTTGTTAGCTTTATTTGTACTTCGCGTCGATCTGATGAGTCAGTCCCTTTCTGGCCGATTTTTACAGTTTGCTCTTATTCTGTGCTGTTACACCACTGTCCCAGCTTTTTGGTTTTTTTTCATGGTGTTTTTTTTTTTTGTGTGTTTTTGGGGAGGGTGGGGGGGTAGTGAGTGCTCACAAAAACATTTAACCCTTCCACATCATTATGTGCCTATCCAAATTCAGAATCATGAAATTCTGTGGTAATCGTTTGTTGCTGTCTGTCATATTTGTTTCCCGTTTTTATTTTTTTGGTGTTTTTTTTTAACATAAATCAGGCCGATAGATTTCACATTTGAATGGTTTCACATTTTGTCATAGTTAACTATACGGTATAAGATTTGCTCATACGCAGACCTTTAGTTACTTACATCTACGTCTTTTGGTTACTGGTGGATAGTTGTCTCATTGGCAATTATATACTTAAATCTCATTACTTTATTATTTGAAAACTTTATCTGATTGTAACTTATTTTTGAAGCAGTCGTTAGAGCCATATTTATATTGAAGTCGTTAGAACCAGTTCTTGCAGTCGTTAGATCCCCCTTTTATTAGTAAGACCTACAAAATATATACCAATTAGACATGTTTAGATATGATTACATAACATTAACGGTACAAATTTCATACAATACAAACGTTAAGGTTACTGAGGACATGGCTTGAATAAATGATTGTTAAAAGATTTGTTTTATAAATGTTGTAATTTGTATTTTGTTTGTTACAAGCTTTATTTTAAATGCTTTACGACAATAAAGATTATTATTATTGGTTTGCTTGGTAATATTCATGTTCGTTTCAGTGATATAGTATACCGCCTAAAGATCAGCTTTCCGTTTCGGACTTTAAAACGGTGCCCTCTTTTTGCAAATTCGATCCTTAACTGTAATGAATCATAGGCAAAACTTCTTAAAGACCGAACGAAACACGAATCAATAGATATTTTTAACAATAAACGATACAATCAAACATTAATATAGTAACATTTGTTCTTCTTTAATAGACCACCAACTAAGAATTTTAGTAGTTTTAACGATGTTCCAATATCATTTATAGATTAAGAAGACACAAATCAAGGTGACAAAAACACTAAGGGAGTCACATGAACTCCAATAAGGATCGAGACCGGATTCTTGGACATGATAAGCGTCACCTTCAATGCATGCATCAGTCAAAAGGCCACAATCGGGAATAGGACACAATCAGTTAAATTACAGATTGGACATCTATTCTGATATCTAAACATCTAAGACCGCGAAAACATGTCGCTTGTGAGTTGAGACACACACGTCCTATTGATCAACCAATTCGTGATGGTGACCATAAAACGTAGTGTCGATTTTTTTGTCATCTGCTTGACCACAATATTTTGTTTTCATCAAATTGGGGATCAGAATATTTTTTAGGAAAGAACCATATCCCTCCCTTTGAAGTTAAATGGTCGTTCCATTACTCTGTTGGATAAACTAGAGGATTTTTTTTTCATACTGTTCATTTGTTTCTTAAAGTGTTTGGTGATGCTCTGTTGTCTCCGGACACCAAGGGTTGACATAGGGTATAGAAATATAGTCATCCCTTGGACTTCTTCCGTTTCGGCAGTAGAAGTCTTGCTAAGTGGGGCCTCCGTTTAGCTGTGTCGGATGTATAAATACGCAGCCACGTCAGGATGAAACAAAGGCGTCAAATCCGATGCCTCGTGTACAGAGAGTGCAATGCACTCTGCACATTATAGAATACTTGTAACAAATTTCTGAGGGGTCCGTAGGTTGCTTTTTTTAAGGCAATTTTTTTGTCCCTACCCAACATACCCTCATTCTCTAGTGGCAGTTCAAATTTCCCGCCCTTCATCCCGATCGAACCATACCTTGCAGGACCGGTACCTAGTGTATTAGTTGTTAATTTGTTCTCGTCCTGAACATGAACGAAACATTTGCCACTGCACACAAAGCAAACAACAATCAATTGTTAAGGTAAGGCGTCTATTAGCAGTGTGGGATGTATAAATACGCAGCCACGTCAGGTTTGAATAGGGTAGTTTAATAGAAAACCGGCAGTTAAAGTCATCACACCTTTTTTTTGTCAAAATTGATTTAACAATATTAAAATAAATAGGTGGGGTTTGATTGCTAATGATTCAACTATTCACAACAGTCCAAATGACGTGGATGAATATATAGTCAGCTATAAAAAGCCCCAACCGGGACAACAGGGTTTTATGTATTCTGATGGAGCTTTAAGGTTTGTTTGAACTGCCACATTCTGTGCCTATTTTGAATTTTCCAATCAATCAAAGACCATAACTCCTGAACGACAAAGGACTGAATTGTCAGTTGAACGGTTCATAATTTATTACAAGGAAACATAAAGTGCTATTTTAAAATCTATCAAGGACCGTAACTCCTGAACGGTATATGTCGAAATCGCCAAGATCGAACTTGGTCTCAATTTTGTCATCAGTAACAACATATTTATATTTGAAAAGCGTTGGTTTAATGGTTCAAAAGTTATTGCAGGCAAACGACATAACGTGCAATTTTCTAATCTATCAAGGACCGATGATAACTCCTGAACTGTAAAAGTGAAAATTGTCGATATCGAACTTGACCTCCATTTTATCATCAGTAACATTTGAAAAGCATTAGTGGAAAGGTTCAGAAATTATTGCACGGAAACAATATAAAGTGTCATTTTCCAATATAGCAAGGAAAATAAATCCTTGAACTCCAGAACGTGGCTGCGTATTTATACATCCCTCAAAGCCAAAACAGAGAGCTTCGCGAATATCTATACATTTTTCGCTTTAAAATTTTTGGTCTTGTGCGTTCCAGAAGAAAGTAAATCCAGAAATTTGCTTCGACTCAAATACATTCCTGTGATATCAAGACTATGGCCCTTTGTGTGTTGATAATTGTCTAGACTTAAATGCACCTTTACAAACAGATTGGTGCAACAATTCAATAAAAATCGGTATATATGTAAGACTCAGATCGACGTCCGGTCTCTAATCGACGTCCGTTCCTCAAATCGACGTCCAAATCTGACGTCACAATAAAATATCCTCAAATCGACGGTCAATTTTATGTATATCTAATCGACGTCCAATTTTGAATCGACGTCCATATTTTGGCGTCTCTAATCGACGTCCGTTTTGGACACAAAGTACAATTTTGAACTGAACCGATATCAGCTGAAACCTTAAGACTTTAAAACATATTATGTGTGACAAATAAAATCTATTTAAAAAAAATTTGTTTTTTAATTTATTACCTACTAGTATGTAAACAGGTTGGGATATCAATTTTTAAATTTTAGAGATAACATAAAAATAAGGAGATGGGATATGATTACAAATGGGACAACTAATACTATCCAACAGAGTTCAAACAAAGTGAATGTGAGCAAGTATTGCCTAATTATAGGCAACTGTACGGCTTTCAACAATGATAAAAACCCATACCGTAAAGTCGGCTAAAAACGCCACGACATGAATAATGTAAACAATTCAAATTAGAAAACTAATGGTCTTATTTATAACAATACAATTCCGAAAAACAAATATGACAGACATAAACCAACAAAAACCACTGGACAACAGGCACATAAAGAATGTGGTGGGATTAAACATGTGTGTGAGCATCATCCCTCCCCTAACCTGCAACAGTGGTGTAACAGGACAACATCAAAAAACATAATGCCAATTTCATGGGTATATGTTTCACTCCAGGTGTAAACAGAGTCCGAATTATAATACTCTCAAAACAATTGGCTGTACTTCTTTCTTTTGTGTATTGTTGAAGCAAACTAATTGGGTTGTTTTCTCATTGACTTACACTTACATGCATGTCATTTATTAATAAGAATAGGAATGACATACTACAATGTAGATCTATTGGACTAACTTTTTATTAAGATAAATATTACATTGTAATATGCATGTTACCTATTTCGGGTTGAAAAAATCTATATGGAAAGTATGTATAAATGTTTGAAAATTAAGTTGTCATCATCTTGAACCCTACAAAACATGTACATGTATAAGTGTAAGTCCAGTTATCAATCAGACGTCGTTTTGGCAATACATGACGTAACATTGGACGTCGATTAGAGTATCAAAATAATGGACGTCGATTTGAGAATGTGACGTCAGATTTGGACGTCGATTTGAGGAACGGACGTCGATTAGAGGCCGGACGTCGATCTGAGTCTAACATATATATATACATACACAAAAATGGACAATTTTCTTTAAATATAAACCACATACTGATGAGAGAACCATAATAAAAGGAAAATAAAAAAAAGTAGAAATTGTTTTTTTTTTTTCTCGAAATGATGATTCTATTAGATATATATTATATAAATTAAAGAACGAATAAACAGCACTTGAAATTATGTTCAGGAATAAATGCAGGTTTTAAATTCAATTGATAAACACCGCGAGAACGGTTCAACGGAACATTATCGCCCCAAAAAGGAAAATTAACAATAGGAAACAAAAATCGTCTCTTGTGTAAACAAAACGCTACATAAAAACAAAGGATAGAGTAAACTTCATACAACTATTTCGCTATGTTCGTGGCTGTAGTGACGTTTTAATTCAGTAAACGAAATCAGTGTATAACTGAATCGTAAATTATAAAATCATGGATTTCGTAACAGTCAATTACTTAAAATTCTATTTTACTAAATTATTTGATCCTTACAAGGGTTTGTTATGGAAGTCTTGCTCTACCTACCTGTAGACTAGTGCGAGATTGCTCTGACGTCTCTGGGCTATTTAGGACTTGCTGGGGCCGTGGCTCTAACTGAGAATCGTCTGACGGTTGTAATAAGAAGACAATCAAACGTCAAAGCAATCTCAGACTCAATCTAATAAAATATAGTTCTCTGATTTCGTTATACTCATATGAGCTATATACGAGCACGCTTGTTAATATGGGTCAGAATTTTAATCAGATTGTCTCAGACTACCTGCAAGCAGGGTGTAACATCCTAATTTTCACCACGATGTTGTTTATAGAGCTTACAATTTAAGAAACGGTCCATACAAACTTGTAGGTTTTATGAATACTTTTTCTAAAAGGTTATCGATTTAATGTAGTAATCGGTACTAACATGGACGTTGTTTCCAATATATTAAAAATTTAAAACATATATTATTTACCAAATATGTGTTGCTATGAAGTTGTGAAGACAAATTTTCTTAAATTCTACCGATGCTTTTATTTTGGCATTGCAAAAGATAATGCCTTTCTCAGGCTGTTTATGACGCCTTTACACTAGATCCTTTGGGTTTTTGCTGGTTAGTATTTTAGTCTGGGAGGGCTGGTCAAGTTATTTGTTAGTTGAAATAGG
The DNA here is from genome assembly GCA_017311375.1 of Mytilus coruscus. NCBI lineage: Eukaryota > Metazoa > Mollusca > Bivalvia > Mytilida > Mytilidae > Mytilus > Mytilus coruscus. Next base: position 41,864,470 of record CM029600.1, read on the forward strand.
CGTTGAACTAGTTTGCAGTAACTGCGAGTATTCCTAGGTACTTTGTGTCTTTGGTCTTTTTGTTAGCTTTATTTGTACTTCGCGTCGATCTGATGAGTCAGTCCCTTTCTGGCCGATTTTTACAGTTTGCTCTTATTCTGTGCTGTTACACCACTGTCCCAGCTTTTGGGGTTTTTTTTATGGTGGTTTTTTTCTGTGTGTTTTTTTGGGGAAGGGTAGGGGAGGGGGTAGTGAGTGCTCACAAAAACATTTAACCCTTCCACATCATTATGTGCCTATCCAAATTCAGAAGCATGAAATTCTGTGGTAATCGTTTGTTGCTGTCTGTCATATTTGTTTCCCGTTTTTATTTTTTTGTGTTTTTTTTTTAACATAAATCAGGCCGATAGATTTCACATTTGAATGGTTTCACATTTTGTCATAGTTAACTATACGGTATAAGATTTGCTCATTGTTGAAGGTCATACGCAGACCTTTAGTTACTTACATCTACATCATTTGGTTACTGGTGGATAGTTGTCTCATTGGCAATCATATACTTAAATCTCATTACTTTATTATTTGAAAACTTTATCTGATTGTAACTTACTTTTGAAGCTGTCGTTAGCGCCATATTTATATTGAAGTCGTTAGAACCAGTTCTTGCAGTCGTTAGATCCCCCTTTTATTAGTAAGACCTACAAAATATATACCAATTAGACATGTTTAGATATGATTACATAACATTAACGGTACAAATTTCATACAATACAAACGTTAAGGTTACTGAGGACATGGCTTGAATAAATGATTGTTAAAAGATTTGTTTTATAAATGTTGTAATTTGTATTTTGTTTGTTACAAGCTTTATTTTAAATGCTTTACGACAATAAAGATTATTATTATTGGTTTGCTTGGTAATATTCATGTTCGTTTCAGTGATATAGTATACCGCCTAAAGATCGGCTTTCCGTTTTGGACTTTAAAACGGTGCCCTCTTTTTGCAAATTCGATCCTTAACTGTAATGAATCACAGGCAAAACTTCTTAAAGACCGAACGAAACAATAGATATTTTTAACAATAAACGATACAATCAAACATTAATACAGTAACATTTGTTCTTCTTTAATAGACCACCAACTAAGAGTTTTAGTAGTTTAAACGATGTTCCAATATCATTTATAGATTAAGAAGACACAAATCAAGGTGACAAAAACACTAAGGGAGTCACATGAACTCCAAAAAGGATCGAGACCGGATTCTTCGACATGATAAGCGTCACCTGCAATGCATGCATCAGTCAAAAGGCCACAATCGGGAATAGGACACAATCAGTTAAATTACAGATTGGACATCTATTCTGGTATCTAAACATCTAAGACCGCGAAAACATGTCGCTTGTGAGTTGAGACACACACACGTCCTATTGATCAACCAATTCGTGATGGTGACCATAAAACGTAGTGTCGATTTTTTTTGTCATCTGCTTGACCACAATATTTTTTTTCATCAAATTGGGGATCAGAATATTTTTTTAGGAAAGAACCATACCCCTCCCCTTTGAAGTTAAATGGTCGTTCCATTACTCTGTTGGATAAACTAGAGGATTTTTTTTCATACTGTTCATTTGTTTCTTAAAGTGTTTGGTGATGCTCTGTTGTCTCCGGACACCAAGGGTTGACATAGGGTATAGAAATATAGTCATCCCTTGGACTTCTTCCGTTTCGGCAGTAGAAGTCTTGCTAAGTGGGGCCTCCGTTTAGCTGTGTCGGATGTATAAATACGCAGCCACGTCAGGATGAAACGAAGGCGTTAAATCCGATGCCTCGTGTACAGAGAGTGCAATGCACTCTGCACATTATAGAATCCTTGTAACAAATTTCTGAGGGGTCCGTAGGTTGCTTTTTTTAAGGCAATTTTTTTGTCCCTACCCAACATACCCTCATTCTCTAGTGGCAGTTCAAATTTCCCGCCCTTCATCCCGATCGAACCATACCTTGCAGAACCGGTACCTAGCTTATTAGTTGTTAATTTGTTCTCGTCCTGAACATGAACGAAACATTTGCCACTGCACACAAAGCAAACAACAATCAATTGTTTAGGTAAGGCGTCTGCTAGCAGTGTGGGATGTATAAATACGCAGCCACGTCAGGTTTGAATAGGGTAGTTTAATAGAAAACCAGCAGTTAAAGTCATCACACCTTTATTTGTCAAAATTGATTTAACAATATTCAAATAAATAGGTTGGTTTTTATTGCTAATGATTCAACTATTCACAACAGTCTAAATGACGTGGATGATAGTCAGCTATAAAAATCCCCAACCGGGACAACCGGGTTTTATGTATTCTGATGGAGCTTTAAGGTTTGATTGAACTGCCACATTCTGTGCCTATTTTGAATTTTCCAATCAATCAAAGACCATAACTCCTGAACGAGAAAGGACTGAATTGTCAGTTGAACGGTTCATAATTTATTACAAGGAAACATAAAGTGCTATTTTTAAAATCTATCAAGGACCGTAACTCCTGAACGGTATATGTCGAAATCGCCAAGATCGAACTTGGTCTCAATTTTGTCATCAGTAACAACATATTTATATTTGAAAAGCGTTGGTTTAATGGTTCAAAAGTTATTGCAGGCAAACGACATAACGTGCAATTTTCTAATCTATCAAGGACCGATGATAACTCCTGAACTGTAAAAGTGAAAATTGTCGATATCGAACTTGACCTCCATTTTATCATCAGTAACACTTGAAAAGCATTAGTGGAAAGGTTCAGAAATTATTGCACGGAAACAATATAAAGTGTCATTTTCCAATATAGCAAGGAAAATAAATCCTTGAACTCCAGAACGTGGCTGCGTATTTATACATCCCTCAAAGCCAAAACAGAGAGCTTCGCGAATACCTATACATATTCGCTTTAAAATTTTTGGTCTTGTGCGTTCCAGAAGAAAGTAAATCCAGAAATTTGCTTCGACTCAAATACATTCCTGTGATATCAAGACTATGGCCCTTTGTGTGTTGATAATTGTCTAGACTTAAATGCACCTTTACAAACAGATTGGTGCAACAATTCAATAAAAATCGGTATATATGTAAGACTCAGATCGACGTCCGGTCTCTAATCGACGTCCGTTCCTCAAATCGACGTCCAAATCTGACGTCACAATAAAATATCCTCAAATCGACGGTCAATTTTATGTATATCTAATCGACGTCCAATTTTTGGCTTTTCTAATCGACGTCCATATTTTGGCGTCTCTAATCGACGTCCGTTTTGGACACAAAATATAATTTTGAACTGAACCGATATCAGCTGAAACCTTAAGACTTTAAAACATATTATGTGTGACAAATAAAATCTATTGAAAAAAAAATTTGTTTTTTAATTTATTACCTACTAGTATGTAAACAGGTTGGGATATCAATTTTTGAATTTTAGAGATAACATAAAAATAAGGAGATGGGATATGATTACAAATGGGACAACTAATACTATCCAACAGAGTTCAAACAAAGTGAATGTGAGCAAGTATTGCCTAATTATAGGCAACTGTACGGCTTTCAACAATGATAAAAACCCATACCGTAAAGTCGGCTAAAAACGCCACGACATGAATAATGTAAACAATTCAAATTAGAAAACTAATGGTCTTATTTATAACAAAACAATTCCGAAAAACAAATATGACAGACATAAACCAACGAAAACCACTGGACAACAGGCACATAAAGAATGTGGTGGGATTAAACATGTGTGTGAGCATCATCCCTCCCCTAACCTGCAACAGTGGTGTAACAGCACAACATAAAAACATAATGCCAATTTCATGCGTATATGTTTCACTCCAGGTGTAAACAGAGTCCGAATTATAATACTCTCAAAACAATTGGCTGTACTTCTTTATTTTGTGTATTGTTGAAGCAAACTAATGCCTTCTAGATGTCGTTTGGTTTTTCTTTGTCGTTGGGTTGTTTTCTCATTGACTTACACTTACATGCATGTCATTTATTAATAAGAATAGGAATGACATACTACAATGTAGATCTATTGGACTAACTTTTTATTAAGATAAATATTACATTGTAATATGCATGTTACCTATTTCGGGTTGAAAAAATCTATATGGAAAGTATGTATAAATGTTTGAAAATTAAGTTGTCATCATCTTGAACCCTACAAAACATGTACATGTATAAGTGTAAGTCCAGTTATCAATCAGACGTCGTTTTGGCAATACATGACGTAACATTGGACGTCGACTAGAGTATCAAAATAATGGACGTCGATTTGAGAATGTGACGTCAGATTTGGACGTCGATTTGAGGAACGGACGTCGATTAGAGGCCGGACGTCGATCTGAGTCTAACATATATATATACATACACAAAAATGGACAATTTTCTTTAAATATAAACCACATACTGATGAGAGAACCATAATAAAAGGAAAATAAAAAAAAGTAGAAATTGTTTTTTTTTTTCTCGAAATGATGATTCTATTAGATATATATTATATAAATTAAAGAACGAATAAACAGCACTTGAAATTATGTTCAGGAATAAATGCAGGTTTTAAATTCAATTGATAAACACCGCGAGAACGGTTCAAAGGAACATTATCGCCCCAAAAAAGGGAAAATTAACAATAGGAAACAAAAAATCGTCTCTTGTGTAAACAAAACGCTACATAAAAAACAAAGGATAGAGTAAAATTCATACAACTATTTCGCTATGTTCGTGGCTGTAGTGACGTTTTTAATTCAGTAAACGAAATCAGTGTATAACTGAATCGTAAATTATAAAATCATGGATTTCGTAACAGTCAATTACTTAAAATTCTATTTTACTAAATTATTTGATCCTTACAAGGGTTTGTTATGGAAGTCTTGCTCTACCTACCTGTAGACTAGTGCGAGATTGCTCTGACGTCTCTGGGCTATTTAGGACTTGCTGGGGCCGTGGCTCTAACTGAGAATCGTCTGACGGTTGTAATAAGAAGACAATCAAACGTCAAAGCAATCTCAGACTCAATCTAATAAAATATAGTTCTCTGATTTCGTTATACTCATATGAGCTATATACGAGCACGCTTGTTAATATGGGTCAGAATTTCAATCAGATTGTCTCAGACTACCTGCAAGCAGGGTGTAACATCCTAATTTTCACTACGATGTTGTTTATAGAGCTTACAATTTAAGAAACGGTCCATACAAACTTGTAGGTTTTATGAATACTTTTTCTAAAAGGTTATCGATTTAATGTAGTAATCGGTACTAACATGGACGTTGTTTCCAATATATTAAAAATTTAAAACTTATATTATTTACCAAATATGTGTTGCTATGAAGTTGTGAAGACAAATTTTCTTAAATTCTACCGATGCTTTTATTTTGGCATTGCAAAAGATAATGCCTTTCTCAGACTGTTTATGACGCCTTTACACTAGATCCTTTGGGTTTTTTGCTGGTTAGTATTTTAGGCTGGGAGGGCTGGTCAAGTTATTTGTTAGTTGAAATAGGCGTTGAACTAGTTTGCAGTAACTGCGAGTATTCCTAGGTACTTTGTGTCTTTGGTCTTTTTGTTAGCTTTATTTGTACTTCGCGTCGATCTGATGAGTCAGTCCCTTTCTGGCCGATTTTTACAGTTTGCTCTTATTCTGTGTTGTTACACCACTGTCCCAGTTTTTTGCTTTTTTTTTTTAATGGTTTTTTTTTTTGTGTTTTTTTTTTGTGTGTTTTTTGGGGAAGGGGGAATTGAGTGCTCACAAAAACATTTAACCCTTCCACATCATTATGTGCCTATCCAACTTCAGAAGCATGAAATTCTGTGGTAATCGTTTGTTGCCGTCTGTCATATTTGTTTCCTGTTTTTATTTTTTTGTGTTTTTTTTTTAACATAAATCAGGCCGATAGATTTCACATTTGAATGGTTTCACATTTTGTCATAGTTAACTATACGGTATAAGATTTGCTCATTGTTGAAGGTCATACGCAGACCTTTAGTTACTTACATCTACGTCATTTGGTTACTGGTGGATAGTTGTCTCATTGGCAATCATATACTTAAATCTCATTACTTTATTATTTGAAAACTTTATCTGATTGTAACTTATTTTTGAAGCAGTCGTTAGAGCCATATCTATATTGAAGTCGTTAGAACCAGTTCTTGCAGTCGTTAGATCCCCTTTTATTAGTAAGACCTACAAAATATATACCAATTAGACATGTTTAGATATGATTACATAACATTAACGGTACAAATTTCATACAATACAAACGTTAAGGTTACTGAGGACATGGCTTGAATAAATGATTGTTAAAAGATTTGTTTTATAAATGTTGTAATTTGTATTTTGTTTGTTACAAGCTTTATTTTAAATGCTTTACGACAATAAAGATTATTATTATTGGTTTGCTTGGTAATATTCATGTTCGTTTCAGTGATATAGTATACCGCCTAAAGATCGGCTTTCCGTTTTGGACTTTAAAACGGTGCCCTCTTTTTGCAAATTCAATCCTTAACTGTAATGAATCACAGACAAAACTTCTTAAAGACCGAACGAAACACGAATCAATAGACATTATTAACAATAAACGATACGATCAAACATTAATACAGTAACATTTGTTCTTCTTTAATAGACCATCAACTAAGAATTTTAGTAGTTTAAACGATGTTCCAATATCATTTATAGATTAAGAAGACACAAATCAAGGTGACAAAAACACTAAGGGAGTCACATGAACTTCAGAAAGGATCGAGACCGGATTCTTCGACATGATAAGCGTCACCTGCAATGCATGCATCGCCCACCATACGAATCCACCCTCAGTCAAAAGGTCAACCAATTCGTGATGGTGACCATAAAACGTAGTGTCGATTTCAGTCGTCCTTCCTCATTACTCCGTTGGATAAAGAAGAGGATTTTTTTCATAATGTTCATTTGTTTCTTAAAGTGTTTGGTGATGCTCTGTTATCTCCGGACAACAAGGGTTGACATAGGGTATAGAAATAAAGTCATCCCTTGGACTTCTTCCGTTTCGGCAATAGAAGTCTTGCTAAGTGGGGCCTCCGTTTAGCTGTGTCGAATGTATAAATACGCAGCCACGTCAGGTTAAAACGAAGGCGTTAAATCCGATGCCTCGTGTACAGAGAGTGCAATGCCATCTGCACATTATAGAACCCTTGTAACAACTTTCTGAAGGGTCCGTAGATTGCCTTTTTTAAGGCATTTCTTGTCCCTACCCAACATACCCTCATTCTCTAGTGGCAGTTAAAATTTCCCGCCCTTCATCCCGATCGAAGCATACCTTGCAGAACCGGTACCTAGTGTATTAGTTTTTGAATTTGTTCTCGTCATGAACATGCATGAAACGTTTGTCACTGTACGTAAAGCAAGCACCAATAAATAAATCTGGCGTCTCCCGTTTCAACAGTTAATTAACCTTTGCTTTGGTGGGGCGATCGTTTAACAGTGTGGGATGTATCAATACGTAGTCACGTCAGGTTTAAATGGGGACGTTAAATCTGATGCCTCGTGTACATGTAGAGAGTGTCACGCCTTCTGCACATCATAGAATCCTTAAAACAAATTTCTGTCCCTATCCAATAGATATTCATTTTCTAATGGTAGTTCAAGTTCCCCGATCGAACCCTACCTTGCAAAACTGGTATACCTATTGTATTAGTTGTTAATTTGTTTGCGTCCTGAACATGAATGAAACATTTGCCACTGCACACAAAGCAAACAACAATCAATTGTTCAAGTAAGGCGTCTGTTAGCAGTTTGGGATGTATAAATACGCAGCCACGTCAAGTTTGAATAGGGACGTTAAATCGGATGACTCGTGTACTTATACAGAATGTCACACTCTCTTCACATCTAATGAACCCTTATATCAACCTTTTTAGGAGTTTGCAGGGGCATTGTTTCAAGGCATTTGTTTGTTCCTATTAAACCCTCATTTTCTAGTGGCAGTCCAAATTTTCCGCACTTCATCCCAAATCCCCGATAATCCCCTACTGTGCAGACACTATACCTAATTGTCATTGTTAGCGTCCTGAACATGCATGAAACATTTGTATCTAGACAAAAAGCAATCAATCAATCTGTTGTCTCCTTTATATAGATATAGTGCACATTGGAGTTACATATTTTTGTTATTTTACTTTTTGATATGTGCGTGTCTACACTGACGTCTTTGATTATCTTCCTAACTTTAGTGTCGTTGTGTTGTTTCCTATTGATTTATACTTCATAACTCCTTTTTATTCAAGTTAAATAATGAATCATATAAATCTAGATTTATCATGAGAAACGAGCCATCCGTACACTTTTCACAATTATTTTACTAAGTCCTGTGTACTATCTGGTCAAAACACTATATCCTCTTTCTTTATTTTCAAGACATAATATGACAAAGTGAACTCATTTACACTGTCTTATACACGGACGCCGGATATTCTGGTTTGATCTTATAGTATATATCACAGAACACGTGGTGCCATGGTTAATGCATATGAATTTTAAATACTAGTACCTTGAGTTAATACATTCGTTATTTCATAGAAATAACCCGCGACACTGTCATTAACATTGAATGATTGATTGTTGTTTGCTTAACGTCCAGTGGTTAATATTTCATGCATAATAGGGACGAGAACAAATTAACAATAAATACAATAGGTAGGTCCTGCAAGTTAGGGGTAAACCGGGATGAAGTGCGGGAAATTTGCGTGCAATCCCAATTCCGATCGGACGTGGCTGCGTATTTATACATCCTCACAGAAAACGGGCGCTCCACTTCTTCAAGGGTTTAACTTTCAGAAAGGGTTTTTTTTTAATGCCAAATTAAGAGTTTTGATCCCAAATTTCACAGTCCAATGAACATAGAAAATGATAGTGCGAATGGGGCATCCGTGTACTGTGGACACATTCTTGTTTTTTTTTTTTATTTATAAAGGGTTAATTAAATACCGTAGGCATCGCGGGTATATATATGTTAGCCATCCATACAGTGCAGTGTTGCATCTTCATACATGGGGGTAGGGGGACAAAGTGAGTTGTTGTGAAAATGGTCTACCTGCATGAGCATAGGAATGTTATATATTGCGTTTCATATATTTTGCTTGTTAAATGCTTTTATTTTTATATCTTTTAAGTATTAATACAATTTTATCTAAAAATAATAGTTTATTAATGATGGGGAGTAAAAACAAATTTCTTGTCATTACAAAAAATCCCTCTTTTCCAAAAAAAAAAAGGTTACCAACATTGTTTCAAGTTATACAGAAAAAAATGAAATTTAAAGGAAAAGCGCATTTATTATTCCACATTCTTACAAGAAAGTCAAAGAAATATTCAGACTGATAGTGTCATATATTTAAAGCAATATTGAAGTATTACCTTGGATGTTTGGATGCACTTAATGGATATAAGAAGGGCCTATCTTAAATTGATTAAATGGGTAAAAAAATACCTACCTTATAAATCTTGATATTTTTTCATTAAATAATCCAGAATTCTCTAAATATACAACCGAAATTTACCCAAAGAAACTTACTTTAAATAAATCTAACATAAACAGCAATAGTTGTCCTTTTCTAGATTTAGACATTTTAATTTCTAAAGGGAAACTCCATACAAAAATTTACGACAAAAGAGACGATTTTTCATTCCCTATTGTTAATTTTCCGTTTTTAGACGGCGATGTTCATTTGGCTCCATCATACGGTGTTTATATATCCCAACTCGTTCGTTATGCCCGTGTGTGTAGTGATGTCATAGATTTTAACGAACGTAATCAATGTATCACTGGTAAATTATTAAGTCAGGGATTTCGTTACCATTACTTTAAACATTTACTAAAATCTTTCATAGATACAAAGATTCAATAAGAAAATTTGACTGTACCTGTAGAAAACTTGTTAAAAATGGTATTTCACATCCTAAATTTAACGTAATATTGTACTAAAAGCGCGGAAATCACTATGTGATCTGTGTAAACTTATCGAACCCTTCAACAAACTTATTAGTAAAGGTTATCTTATTATGTTGTAATAAGATCTTTGAATATTGTTTTCATTGGCACTAACATCGATTTTGTAAACATAACTAAATTTGTATTCTTTTCGAATGGTTTTTTGGGATGTATATATACGCATGCACGTTTATTTTCTATTTAGAAATTGTTTTATCTATTGATAACATCATACATATTTATTATAAGGTTAAATTCTAACTATCCTACTGCCTGTCGTTACTTTTATTTTGGCATTGCACAAGTCATGTCTTCTTTGACTGTCCATGGCGTTAAAATACTAAATCCCTGCCAAGGCTCCGTGTTGAAGGCCGTACTTTGACCTATAATTGTTTATTTTTTACACATTGTGACTTGGATGGATAGTTGTCTCATTGGCACTCATACCACATCTTCTTATTTGTAAAGAGTAAAATAACAAAAATACCGAACTCCAAGGAAAATTCAAAACGGAAAGTCCCTTATCAAATGACAAAATCAAAAGTTCAACACACAAAACGAAAGGAAGACATATTCCTGACTTGGTACAGGCATTTCCTTATGTAGAAAATGCTGAAATAAACCTGGTTTTACAGCTAGACGAAATATTTTTAATTACTTTACGGAAAATCGATGCCAAATTATGGCAATATGAAAAATGTTTCCTTACCAATAAACAAGTCAACAATATCTGATCATGCAAATCATTGATTATTGACAGCTTTGAACGAACCATAGTATCGAATTTGATATACCTCAAATTAAGGGTTAATTGGATATTAGAAATATAAGGTTGCCATGAACTTCTTACGTTTGGATGTGTCGGATGCATAAATACGCAGCCAAGTCTTGTCGGAACGAAGACGCTATATCGTATGCTACGCTCCCTACACGTTAAAGGACTCTTGCAATGTCAGTATATATAGGTAGCCTGCATGTTGTAATGCACCAATTATACCCGCTTTCGAATATACGCACTCATTTTACAATGGCAGAGGAAATTCTCACCCTTTATCCTGGTCATCAATTGATTTGTTCTAGTCTTTAATATATATACATGAACTATTTGCCACTTGACGTTAAGCAAACAAAAATATATTAATTATCTAAGATGATAAACTTATCTTTATCAATTCTTTGTATGTTGTTTTTTTAAATTCTATATTAGCAGTAAGACAGATCTTTTCAACAGGTAAGGGTAGATTTTAGTGAGTAGTTTTCATGTCCACAATACTTCAAAACAAGTTAGAAAATTGTCTAAGCTAATTTGATAGAAGAAAATGAACAGGGCATTAGAAATTAGTGGTAGGTTCGTATCGGTCTACAGATCATAAGAATCAATGTGTATTAAATATCCGCGAAAATATTACGCAGCCGCCAATCAAAGATTCGAATAACTTTTAACCACCTTGGTAGCGTGATCACCTCGAGTGCGGTAGGTCATGAGTTCGATCCCCGACCGGGATCAGAATCGTACTGCATACAATGAGCGACCTATCCTATTTATTCGCCACCGCCGATAGTCTCGAATCCTTCAAGAGGCTGTTGTCATTTGACTACCAAATGAACGTGTAAATATGTACACCACCTTTATCCAAAAAATACTTGACCGTACATGCGCACCGACCCCAAAATAATATAAATGTCAATCTATTATCTAATGACGTTGCCATGCTAACTCAGTGGTAGAAGAATAGGAAATTGTCTAGCTTTTTTCTTCTTCTTCTTCCTGGTACGGGAAAGACTCCGGTGCCGGAGTGTGAAATATCCCGGAACTGTGGCGCTATGTACATGCAAATGGATGTCGAAAATTTTGTTATGATAAAATAAAAATATTTGCCACAGTTCAATTACAATTTAAAATAACATTAGTTGTAGCTTAATGTTAAACGTATTCACATTATGTACAGTGGCTAAATACACTAATTAATTAGCCAGACTAGAACCTCCAAATGTTAAGGTGGAGATACCACCTTTGAAGGATTCTAGGGAGGTGACATGCAAATTGTTTCTGGGAGATCGTTCCAAACAGCAATAGTACTTGGGAAAAAATATGATTTAAAAAGTCTTTATTTGTATATATATGTCGAAATTTATGTAGGCCTCTAGTTCGCCTGTCAGATTGTGTCAGGACGTCATTAGTGACTTCGAACAACCCCCCCATTAATCTTATAAATCAAGACAAGCTTAGCTTTTGTTCTACGGGATTGCAAGTTTTCCCATTTTAGTTTGTATAACATACCAGTGACAGCACCTGGTGATCTATCGTTATAGTCATTAAAAACATATCTTGCTGCCTTACGCTGTATCTGCTCAATTTGGTTTATTTGGCTTTGTTTGTACGGATCCCAAACTGGTGAGGAGTACTTGACGGTCGGACGCACAAGTGATGTGTACGTAAGGTTTTTAACCTTACGTGTACAGTTCTTCATGTTTCTACGTAAAAATCCTAGTGTTTTATTTGCCTTTGAAGTTATATTATTAATATGGGGCCCCCAATCAAGATCATTGCTTATTGTAACTCCTAGATACTTGCTGTCTTTGACAGATTCAAGTACATGGTTATGTAATTTATATTGAAATAAATTATTTTTCGACTTTTTAGAAATATTTATGACATAGCACTTTTCAGGATTAAATTTCATTTGCCATTCAGATTCCCAATTTTCAAGGCTTGATAGATTTTTTTGGAGTGCTTGAGACTCATTTATATTATTTGATGTTTCGTAAAGTAAACAGTCGTCAGCAAAAAGATGAACCTTACAGGAGACATGCTCAGGTAGGTCGTTTATGAATAACAAAAATAAAGTGGGGCCTAATACTGTGCCCTGAGGAACACCAGAGTCAACAGCTAATTTGGAAGATTGAACACCGTTAAGCAGGACTTGCTGTTGCCGTTTGACAAAAAATCTTTTATCCAAAGTAAGTTATTTTCACGTATACCATAATAATTAAGTTTTGTTATTAATCTTTCATAGGGGACCTTATCAAAAGCTTTAGAAAAATCTAAAAGTATTGCATCAACTTGATTACCTTCTGCCAAGTATTTGGCTATGTCCTGGGTGCTGATAACAAGTTGTGCTTCACAGGAACGTTTACTCCTAAAGCCATGTTGGCAATCATTTAAAATATTATTTAAATCTAAATGTTTTCTAATATTACTTGTTAAGACGTGTTCTAAAACCTTACAACATATAGCCGTTAAAGAAACCGGTCTATAGTTAATTGCATTATGCTTATCTCCCTTTTTAAAAATTGGCACAACATTTGCCTGTTTCCACTCTTCTGGGAATTTTCCATCATTTATGGATTTTGAAAAAGAATACAAGGAAGGGGGATATCTCTTCCGAGAATTTATTAAGGAAAATAGCAGGAATATTATCAGGCCCACTAGCTTTATGGGGGTTTATGTTTTTAAGGAGTTTAATTATGCCATTGATATTAATGGTTATATCTGGTATGGTGGGGTAGGGACTTTTAGGTTATGTGGCATTGAAGTTTTGTCTTCTTTAGTAAATGCACTTTTAAATTGTTCATTTAAAATATTTGATTGTGTTTGTGGATCCCTATAAAGTAATCCATCTTTACCTCTCAAAGGTGAGACTCCTGATGTTTCAGTCTTTTTCCCTTTTATGTATTGCCAAAATGATTTTGGTTTTTCCTCAAGTTGTGGACTTATGATTTCTTCCATATATTTACTTTGGGCTTTCCTAATTACTCTTTGAGCTGTTGCTTTAAGCTTTTTGTATTTATCTTTGTGGATTTGTTTCCCAGTTTTTTTAGCTTTATTAAATGCTCGTCTTTGTTTTTTACATAAACTATCAATTTCTTTATTTGCCCAGTGATTTGTGTATTTAGATTTTGTCATTTTACTTGGTATATTATCATTGATGATTTTTATTATTCCATCTCTAAACTTAATCCACCACTGATCTATAGTAAGTTCTAATGTGGTCTGGCTTAGCAGATCATATATAAATGATTTGGTAATATTTTTAATTTTTTCTAAATCTACCTTCTTCCATAAGAAAATTTTATGGGGGCATTGCCTAGCTCTTTTAGGCTTACAAATGGCATCAACCAAAACTATGTTGTGATCCGATATACCGGGTATTGATTTAATTTTGGTTATAAGATTTGGTTGGTTGGTACAAAAGATGTCTAAAATATTATCTTTCCTGGTAGGAAAATTTACTAACTGATCCAAACCTAGATTGTTTAATAAATCTAAAAAGATTTCATTCATTTCCTTCGGGTACATTTTGCCCTCTATTGTCATTGATGGCCAATCTATATCAGGAAGATTGAGGTCTCCACTTATCCAGAAGGTTGAATTTTTAAACTTTAATTTTGTCATTTAATTTTTCACTTACTTGGTATTATTAGTAGTAGGATAAATATATTTGGTATATGGGCTCCTTGCAACGTATACATGTCCGTCAGACAGGGTTCAGCGGACCTTTACCTTATTTCATGTATAAGCAGTAGGTCTATTATATGTGATGTACATGTCAGTCTTGCATGTTTCATCTGACCTCGAGCTCATTTTCATGTTCCATTGGTCAATGTTGAGTTTTTGTGTTCTGGTCTGTTTTTTTTTTCAAATACAGTAAGCAATAGGTCAACTATATTTGGTGCTTAGAATAATTGCAAAGTGAAAATATCTGTCTGGGAGGTATCATCTGTCCTTGACCTAATTTCCATGGTTCATTGGTCAATGTTAAGTTTCTGTAGGTTGATCCTCTTCTCAGATACTATAAGTAATAGGTCAACTATATTAGGTGTATGGACTGATTGTAAGGTATACATGTCTGTCTGGCAAGGTTCACTTGACCTTGACCTCATTTTTATGGTTCATTAGTCAATTTAGTTTTCCTGGATAAGTCTGTTTCTTTGATACTATCATCAAAAAGTCAATATCATTTAGTATACGGTATTATTGTAAGGTGCACATGTCTGTCTGGCAGGGTTTCTCTGACCTTGACATCATTGTCATGGATCAATGATAATTTTAGTTGATGTGATACTGGTAATAAACCTTCGTTTTCAAGACTTTCAACGTTAAATCAATCATAGTCAGTAAAGCAGGCGAGACATTTCAGCGTGACCACTTTTGTTTGTTACAAAACAAACATGGTTAAAGAATAGACATTTTTATCAGTTTTCTAGTATTTCACTTTTCCCAATTGAAAAAGTGGTCTTCCCCTTTTTTTTAAATCCTGGATCAGCCACTGTAAATGTGCACAGTTTCAGAACTTTTGTCAAGTCGCTTGTCCTCAGTTTTATTGACCCTTGTTATATAGAACCGGTGGCCTAGTTTATTTGAATGAAATGGTGTTGACTGTTGAAAATACAGTTTTATTCAGGTGGGTATATTTCAGATAGTGTCGGCGTCAACAAGTTGTTAAAACTTAGGTCAGTTTGAATGTTTTGTGTGGTTTAGCAGTTAAATATTGCCATTTGAATTTCAATATTTGAATTATTCTATCAAAATTGTGTAAAGTGGAGAAACTATCTCATTATCAATATTTCATTTTGTTTTAGTTCTTTTTCATTTGTCAATTATATTATAAAGAAATATAACGACGGTTCTAATTTTATATTACATGTCCCTCAAAATAAACATTTCTTAGCTCTTCATTAAATTTACATTTCAGACGGAATAAAATTTGGTTTCTAATGAGTTACAACTGTGGCATAGTCTGTAATGGGCGCTTAATGATTTTTGCGCGCAAATGTATTGGTAATGCGCGCAAATTGTATTGCACCGTCTGGAATTTATTAAGGATATTAAGAGACATTTAAAACATCTATAAGCATCAAATTAGTTTTGTCAGTACAAACGATGAAGAGTTGACAAAGCAAAAAGAACTAAAAGAAAAATCAAACCCGGACAAGACATCAGAGCTATGCATGAGGGAGATGCATTCGTAATTTAAAATTATTTCTAAATGTTATAATAGAAAATTTAGATAGACCATTATCCGTATATAGCAGTGTCCTTTTGCATAGCAAATACGTCAAAATTCTTAGTAAGTGTTGTGAAATTGTTTTTTTTTTTCCTACCTGAAATGCTTTTTTTATCGCTTATTCTTAGTTCTGATTATTTTTCTACATTTAAATTTGGTATTCATATAATAATCTTATACAATGTACCCTCAAATTGTTCTTAAAATTGTAATATAAAAACTGTTTTCATCTTTTTTCTAGTTAAGTACAGATATTTGCTTAACATTTTGACATAATATTAAAATGAATTACTCTTCATTTTATCTTCTGCAGTTTTCTGTCATATATAGCATCTAATTAATTCAATTTATAATTCTGTTACCATATGAGTCCAAGTATTTAGTATAAAATATAAGTAGGTTTATATCAGTATATTTATTTATGTTAATAATTTCTATATATAGACAGCTTGTAAATTTGATCAAATGCTCCCGGGAATCTCACTCAATCCGAGATACTAGATTTGATGCGTCTTTCTGATCAAAGTACAAAATTGCAAAATTCCAAAGTCAGTTTTCTCTATAAATTGCGTCAAAGATTTTTTCCTGTTTTTTAGGAATCTATTTTTAGCTCTATACATAAGGAAATATATCTAATCATGGCTATTATATCTATGATCTAATGATACGTACACCTGTGTGTCCTCGTAATTTAAGTAAAACTTGATTTTTAATAGATAATAAGAAGGACTGGATGTAACTTAAACTGGTAGAGTACACTATTTTATTCCAAATAAGGCCCAATAAGGCTTACGGACGGTTTAGCGTTTCTTACCATTCTTTAATTGGTACTGCGACTTTCGCAGTAATGAAAGTTACAAATTGAGTATTAAAACAATATGATTTAAAACAAAATAATTATCTCATAATGAAGTAATTTTCAATCAGATCAAATGCGATAGTCACACCTTTTTTAATTATCCATTCATGTATTGTGTTCATTCATCAATTAGTAGATTGAATTTAACACCAGGTGGCGTTAGCTCTACATTTATTAAACTTATCGATCTGCGGCATCTGTCAACCAGTTTTAATGACCAATCACACAATTAAATTATTTCCAACAGCTGTAGAGACCTAAAAATTTTCTCTCATTAAGTTTTTCATATATTTACACGTGAAAATGTACGCATACATAGACATCGCCTTAGAAAATTGATTTCACAGGCAGTGGCACCGCCCAATCAGCATCATCAGCTACCTGTGTTTCGTCTGCTGATAGCTATCTACAGACAATTCATTTTGTATGCTACAAGATTTCCAAGGTATACTGAAGAAACGCGTGTTTAATATTCGATTAACAGTTTAAAGACAAAAAGTTGACATTGATTTTTATGCATTTTTAGCAACGGAGGCTGCGGATTAATGTATTAAAAGCCCGTGCGCGGACTGACGTCACTTAGTAACCCCCATAACAGAAAAGATATCTGCACAACGAAGCGATCGATTTTTACATTGGATGGTAGCAAGTTGCCGCATATTTAAACAGGCTTTGTCGTGTGGCTTGTTTGCATCTATGAAACCGGTATATGGTAGCCATTTTGTTGATAAATATTTAGCCGGAGATATGCTTTAGCTAAAAATATATGAAGTTTTCATACATGTCCGTGTTTTTACCGGCATCGCTAAAACGGTGTGATGAGTAAGATAGTTGGATGTATATACGAGAGGTGATTCTGTGAGTCAATAGCTTTTACTTTTATATTCAATGAATATATGATAATAACGAATTATTTGGATTGTACTTAAAATATATTAATACACCACATTGTTTGGTCTTAAACAATTCCATCTCTTTAGAGCTTGAGCATACATATCAGGCTCAGGGGTGGAATACATCGTTAATTAAAGGATTTTTAGATTAAAGACGTGCATAAAAATGGGGTGTACTATGAGTGCAGAGGATAGGGCGGCCCTTGAGAGGAGTAAGGCCATTGAGAAAAATTTGAAAGAGGATGGTATACAAGCGGCGAAAGACATCAAATTACTGCTTCTAGGTAAGTGTATTATCGTATTTTAATGTTAATTATGCATGATAATCGAAAATGAACAGATATGGATGTATATTTGCTGACATTTTGGAATTTGATTTATGCATATAGTGGTCGCCATTTTGAATTGTGTGGAAACTATAATATTAATTATGAAGAAGCGGTATTATTGATGTATTATGGCCGAACAGATTGATGATAAAGTTTAGTGTTTGTACATTATATATACACATATTGATATAAACATAGAGTTGCTTATAATTAACATTTTATCTCTCTACAGGGGCCGGCGAATCTGGAAAAAGTACTATCGTTAAACAGATGAAGTAAGTTAATGCTACATTAGTATGTGATGGGCTAAGGAGGAAATACTACGGATTTCCTATCATATGGGGCGCAATAAGGGATAACATTATACTATTGATGGCTTAAATATTTAATACATAATAAGCTTACATATTTTAATACAATTGTACCCAAATTGAGTATTTATAACATATTGGAATACCTTTTTTTTCTAACTTGTATTGATAGTCGATTTGCCGGATTAGTTACGGTATTGAGGAAGTGTTTTTTAAGTAAGATATTCCGACTCGAACCATACCAGTCCAACATTGAAGTATGATTCACGATTAAAAAAGATTTAACGTTCAAAGGTATATTAGAATTATTGGTATATTTAATAGAGGAAATCAAGATGACACATAAAAGGTGGTACTCCTTATAATCACTAAGGACTTGAAAGACTTGAGAAGATGACACTCAACAAGTTGTTTTCTCTTCAGTTATAGTACTTGTATATGAAAATTCATTGACTTTTAGATGAATTTAGTCGTGGGTATTTGAAATGTATAAGATAATTGATACTGCTGTTTAGAATATCTGATCTGGTACAGAACACATGCTAAATTAGGTCACAATAAATTTGTCCTAGGTCTGATTACAAACAGGTTTGCCAAGGGTGGGGCAAGTAGAGGAAGTTCAATTCTATAATTTTAGTCTTGGACTTTAACACTAGACCTAGTAGCAGATGGCCATGTGATTTATGTCGGAGTTTAACCCCTAACTTATCATGTGCCATATTGACCAGAGGACAGGAAGAACATTACGAACTGAACGAGTTAGATTTCAAAATATTCCATAATGACACCCAATGCAAACGGCTTTCAAACTTTATATTGCACAATCCAACCCACTTCATTGATAGAAATGCATCAGATTCATTGATGCCTTTTACAGATTTTTACTGGTTAAAATTCGTGTACACTTCAATCATTCATAATTATTTACAACAAATAATCTCGTTAACAAACTATATACCAATTCATCATGGCATGAACTACTGTAGTCGAAACAGTCTGACATGACAACATCAAATACTACCTATAAGAATGAATAAAAGGAGACGTGGTGGGATAAATATCAATGAGACAGCAACCCAGCAGCAATTAAAATTATAAGATCAAATCCAACAGAGGGATATACTTGTACATATAGGCCATCAGTGAAGTGTCTGTAATATGTCTAGCTCTAAGTCCCCTCGAAATAAGACAATCTTGAAATGAATGAGAAAATCAAAGATCAAAAAATTATGATGTATATAAACAGAACCTCTGACAAGGTTTTTGACTTCGATAGAGGGACGATAATATGTTTTTAATTTGAAGAAAACCGTCTCTCGTTGTATCTTTTGTAATGTATGTAAATTTTGAGTCACAAATCACATGCTTCTTTTTGAACAAGACCGATGAATACTAGATGAAAATAGGGGCTATGTGTAGTACGTAACAGAAATCATTTTTGCAGTGAATTCCATAACATATTAGAGTGCATATACTTTGAGATGATTCCTTTACAACTGTTCAAACTATTGTGGGGAGAGGCAGAAATTTGTATGTTTAATTGTTATTTCCGAAATGAAAATATTATGAAATACTGGAAGTTTATGACATAAAAACAAAATCTCTATTGATCAAATTTATCGACAAAGGTGCGCTGCGCTAAACATTGCATTTCATTTATTTAAAAGTTCTTTATTTACTGTAAACGATGCACACAAAGTCTTCTCTATACGTATTTTAAAGTAAACTGAGACTTAAGATATGACATATAATCCCCTTACAATACTCATAACCAATTACGTAATTAACTTCAAATAATTAACCATGTCTACACACCAAATATTTGTTTACAATATTCATCTGTCGGGTTGATTGCCTTGAAAATGACATCATTGTCATTGTTTTGCCTTTGTTTGTTTATATGAAAATGGAAAACTGACAAAAGAAACTGAAATAATGCAACTATTGTGAAAAACGTTCATTATATTTAAAAAAATTTAAACACGAAAATTTTGACCTTTAGTAATACTAACACTTCCTTTATTTGGTCAAAGCAATGTGACAAACAGCACTGTCAGTGTTTTATAATCTTATATTTATTTACAACAGCTCTGCACACGTGTGTTATATAAACTGATATGGCTGAAATGATGTTAAGATGTACATAAAGTTTTAAAAAGAGGTGTTAAAAAACGTTAAAGATTCAAAAGAATAATGAAGTATTGTAAGACTTTTGTGCCGATATGGTGTAAAACGAAAATCAATCAATTAATTTTGTAAGAATGCCATTATCCTACGTACATCAATTCGGAAACAGATGTTAAGAAGGCTCTTTCGGTTTCTTTCACTAAGAAATTGAAGATTTTGAATATATGTAAATTCACGGACATACATGTCTTTGGTCAATACTACAACAACCCAACGGTTATTGTGCAAAACAAATTATTTTGAGGTTATAATTCTTTTATAATAGACGAGCATCATGCTCTGAATCGTACTTAGTCTAGAAAGGATGTGAATGAACAGGGACTACAAAAGGTCTTATTGACACAAAAGCACTGCCCCCCCCAAAAAACAAAAACAAAAACAAACCCCAACAACAACCATCATGTCATGGTTTCTGACGTTTAACTTCATATTAACAAGACGAGGTACAAAACCTTTGTTTTAGTATTTAACCCCAGCCTTTTTATCTCGATCGTTGGAATCACTAATGGTATACAGGGACATACGAATATGTATAATAAGAATCCAATAAGAAAACACTTGAATCAACCGGATTAGTATTGCAGGTGACATAAACACAATATTATTAGCCTAATACAAGGCTACATCCTATACCAACGGGAAGCTTATTTTCTGCACTTTTTGTTTGGCCTGGTGGTAAAAATGATGAATGTCTATTTTCATGTCACATAATACTATATTTTTTTTATGCTCCACCTAGGGGCACTATGTTTTTCGGTCTGTGCGTCTGTTCATTCGTCCGTCCGTTCGTTCGTCCGTCCGTTCGTCCGTCCGTCTGTCCCGCTTCAGGTTAAAGTTTTTGGTCTAGGTAGTTTTTGATGAAGTTGAAGTCCAATCAACTTGAAACTTTGTACACATGTTCCCTGTGAGATGATCTTTCTAATTTTAATGACAAATTAGAGTTTTGGCCCCAATTTCACGGTCCATTGAACATAGAAAATGATAGTGCGAGTGGGGCATCCGTGTACTATGGACACATTCTTGTTCTTTCTAACGCCCAGGAAAGTTTTAACAATTTGAATTGTACTATTCAATGTACATACATGAAGTCTGTTAAACAATCTATCATGTCTTTTCTGAAGCTTAACCAGGAAATATGTGGCAAATACAACAATTATCTTTAGATAATACATCGTTATTTGTCAATATCGATAAGAAATTATTTTTATACGACCGCAAAAAACAAGCATTTTTCTAGTTTCATGACAATAACTTGTGTGTAAGTGTATGGATCTTTCTGAAATTGTACTGCAAGGTTCCATATCACAAAGGGAAAGCTGGAATTGAGTTTGGGGGTAATTGCCCAAAACGTTTAGGAATAAGGGTCCAAAAAGGGGCCAAAAATAAGCATTTTTCTAGTTTCCAGACAATAACTTGTGTTCAAGTGTATGGATCTCTCTGAAATTGTACTGCAAGGTACCATGCCACAAAGGGAAGGCTGTTGATTTTGGAGGTAACTGCCTCAAAATTTTAGGAATTAGGGGCAAAAAAACAAGCATTTTTCTTATTTCAGGACAATAACTTGTGTGTAAGTGTATGGATCTTTATGAAATTGTACTACAAGGTTCCATATCACAAAGGGAAAGCTGGGTTTGAGTTTGGGGGTAATTGCCCTAAACGTTTAGGAATTTGGGGCCAAAAAACAAGCATTTTTCTAGTTTCTAGACAATAACTTGTGTTCAAGTGTACGGATCTCTCTGAAATTGTACTGCAAGGTACCATACCACAAAGGGAAGGCTGGGATTGAGTTTGGGGGTGATGAATCATAAGGGGGTTCAAAACATTTGAGGGGATTTTTTTCATTTTTTCTTTAAAATTTTCCATTTTAAATTGGTTATTTCTGATTTATATATAAAAGCAAATAATAATGATATGGTTTGAATAGGTAAATTAAAAATTTTTAAGTTCTTAGACCACATTCATTCTGTGTCAGAAACCTATGCTGTGTCAAATATTTAATCACAATCCAAATTCAGTGCTGTGTCAAGCTTGAATGTTGTGTCCATACTTGCCCCAACTGTATATGGTTCGACCGCTGCGGTCGTATCAAGCTGCGCCCAGCGGAGCATTTTATTCGATTTTTTAAAAATATTTTTCCACGAAGTAATAAAAGTAAGAGAACAAATATGTTTTTCGAACGTGTTTTATGTGAAAGCCAAACATTATACTATACTGTAAAGCAATGTAAACGTATAAGACCTGTTTCTCCACACGCCATGAGGGCATGCATGGTTTATATCGTAATTCGACAAACTCAACACTCCCCTTTTTTTCGCTTCCGTACTCTTCAAATGTCGTCATTCATGACATCGTGTTGTTTACTTGTTGTAATTATCATCATTTTTTGGCTACGTAAACGTTATTGTATAAAAAATAAATAATGCTGTTGATCCTCATGTGGGGTACCCCATTCCCAACCTCCGACAAGCTGTTCTTTATAATTAGATATTCTTTACACCTCACAGATGATTTGATTCATTTTACTGAAACGTATTTGTCATTCACATAGATTAATGTTACCGAATTTAATTTTTGGGGATAAATTTTACAGCAAAGAAACAGGCCTTATAACATATTTTTCAACGGGAACAGTTATAGACCATTCTCTTATGTAACATATAAAAGACAAACTAAACAAAGAGCGAAAAACTTCCTGTTAAAAAGATTATTATCAGAATCATTAATTCAACAAGTAAAGAGTAAAACGTCCTGTTGATAAAGTAGAAATTTAAAACTCTTGTTCAAAAGATACATGTATCTCCTTCCTTCCTTTATACGTTTTTACAATGCAAACGAAAAATACGAATCTTGATCTCTCGTATTACAAATGTACTCCATTTATCTCTTTGTCGTGTTAAAGACAAGTATTTGTGTAGCATTTTTCAACCTGATAATGACTGTCATCTTCGCTAGCCAAGGGATACGATCCAGTTACCTCTGCTCGTGGGGAGGAGAAGACTGGATTGTAACACTTGGCTATAGCGAAGATGAATGACTGCATACAAGTATTTCAACATCGAACAAGTGTTTTATTAAACATAGTCATGAGTACTTTCTAAAAGATTTCATAAACTTTATCATCATTCAGTAAAGAATTTTATATTGTTTTGAGGCGATGAACAATTGATATGCAAAAAATATCTTGGCTTTCAATAAATGTCTACCACTTTTACTTGATTTCCTGAAAAGGCAATTGTTTTTGAAAAAAATTGTCAAAAATATTTTTAGCGTACGTTTAAACTTTGTTCTATAATTGTCTGATGTTTCCACATGGGACCCGTACTCAACCATAATATGCTAATTAAGAAATTGTTAGTCCTTGACCTTTGACTTTGATATGTCGGAATTTGCACCTGACGAATATTTGAAGTCCAGACAAAACAGATAGTACAGTGAATGGTTTATGATATAGCAGTGTGTTGGGTTGGTGCAGTACTACCAGTTGAATAGTATATTGTATGTTTGCATGATTGATTGATTAATTTGTGCTTGCTTACCGTCCAGTGGCAATTATGTCATGCATATTCAGGACGAGAAACCATAATCAATACAATTGGTAGGTTCTAAAAGAGCGTGAAATTTTGACTTTCACTGGATATTTTTGGATAGGGATAGGAATGCTGCCTTGCAACATGCCACCTATACGGACCCCTTAAAGAGTTGTTATGAGGTTTATTTTTAATGTAGAGAGCGTACCGTAGCACTTTTTCTATAATAGGCATTGGACTAAGCGTCCGACAAGACGTGGCTGTGTATTCATACATCCCGCACAAGGATTTATACCTCCAGTCTAAACAATAATCCATTCACCCTTGGGGTTTTCGAATGTATACCTGACCCACCATTAAATACAACTGTCCACCTCATAAAGACCAAAACACGGGGAAGTTATTATTGAGAGATTAACATATATATATATAAACATGTCTAAATTGAAAAAAACGTTCAAACCTATGATTACGTTGGATAAAAACCGCTATTTTTATACGTGTGCATGCAAAACAAATTTCTTGGTAGAGGGGTCTAAATACAACACAAACAACATTTTCCAAAAGACCATAAAAGTGAAAAAGTATATTTTAACAAAACGCATTTGACTAACAGGTCGAACAACTGATGTTCTTAAACCCTGCTGACTGCCATTGGCGATTGCCAAGTAAACGTATCACCAGATGTAACAAAATGGATCTTAAAAATTATAAATTTAATACCAAACAGACACAATAAACTTGCGGAAAAGATGGTTTACCGCAAATATGAGGTGCAAAAATTTGTACACCATATCCGGATTTCGACAATTAATGTCTCTTCAGTGATGTTAGGAATCGAAACGGTATTTAGAAGGCCATATAATTTACCTCAATTTATGATAGACTCTTGAATTTTGAGTCGAGATTGGATGAACGGATCATATAAACCCGAAGGAAAATATAATACAAGCCCTAACGAAAAATATAAACATGTCTAAATTGAAAACAACGTTCAAACCTATGATTATATATATAATTCGTCTAAATAACAGCCCAACAATGTTAGATCTGTAAATTTGCGGAAGCAAATTTTTGTTCTTCCCTGGCCGGGATTCGAACTCATGCTACTGAGATATCGTGGCACCAAATCGCCTTGCACTATGCCCGACGCGCTAGACCACTCGACCACCTAGGCTCGACAAAAATCAAGCTTTCGGTGGCCGGGTGTTACCTTTCCTCGTCAGTTTTTATCTAGCGTCGTAACACAGTACATGATATATAAGGCATGAAGATGGAATATTACAGATCAGCTGAATTATCTATCGTAGAGGATCTTACAAATTAATGTAGGATGCAGTCACAGAAATAATTATATTATAAGTACGTCTGAACCAGTGACAACTCTACGACAGATTTTATCCATCGGATCACCAGTGATGGTGATACAAGGCTGAAAACACATTCTGTATACATAATTCGTCTAAATAA
Organism: Mytilus coruscus; assembly: GCA_017311375.1. Taxonomy (NCBI): domain Eukaryota; kingdom Metazoa; phylum Mollusca; class Bivalvia; order Mytilida; family Mytilidae; genus Mytilus; species Mytilus coruscus. The sequence continues at coordinate 41,890,023 of CM029600.1, forward strand.
CAGCCCAACAATGTTAGATCTGTAAATTTTCCTCTACGATAGATAAATCAGCTGATCTGTAATATTCCATCTTCATGCCTTATATATCATGTACTGTGTTACGACGTTAGATAAAACTGACGAGGAAAGGTAACACTCGGCCGAAAGCTTGATTTTGTCGAGCCTAGGTGGTCGAGTGGTCTAGCGCGTCGGGCATAGTGCAAGGCGATTTGGTGCCACGATATCTCAGTAGCATGAGTTCGAATCCCGGCCAGGAAGAACAAAAATTTGCGGAAGATCAAACATTGTTGGGCTGTTATTTAGACGAATTATGTATACAAAATGTGTTTTCAGCCTTGTACTAGTACAAACCTATGATTGCGTTGGATAAAACCGCAATTTTTATACGTGTGCATGCAAAACAAATTTCTTGGTAGAGGGTCTAAATACAGCACAAACAACATTTTCCAAAAGACAAAAAAGTGAAAAAGTATATTTTAAATATATAGATATTTGTCTATTGTTGAAAATCTCTTAATGTCTTTTTTTTTTTGCGTTGGATTTTGGCTGTCTCATCAACATATATCCCACACCAATCATGTTCCTATCTTCGCACTTGATATAATCTTGTCAGTGGTAAAACTCATAAAAGACACCAGGCTCACAATTTTGTACGTCAGACTCGCGTTCCGTCTACACGAGACTCTTCAGTGGAGCTCGAATCAATTAAAACAGTTGGACGGCCAAATCGTTTACGAAGTTTGAGAGCTATTAAAAGGAAAAATTCAAAAAGTTTTGGCAAATCTGACTAAAACCATTAATGTCTGTAAGATGACCAGTCAATAAAACACCGGAAATGAATGGACAAGCAGCTGCTAGTAGACGAAGAAAGACCATCCATTTACTTATTATTAAAATATTTATATGGCTTTGGCAATCTGATTAAAATTCAGATCTATCGCAACTCGCGTGCTCATATGAGCAAGTTTAAGTTCAATATATGAGCATAATGAAATCAGAGATCTATATTTTAATTAGATTGACAGCTTTGGAATAAACTGACGACAAACGAAATTCGGATTAACCATATCTACCATGGGGTCAACATTCTGGAAGGGAAGCATATCCTCTCAGATGTAAACAAGTTGGATTCCCCACTAGTTCAAGGCTACGCATAAAAGAAATCCGAATATATCTCTTTTTAATGATAATAATAATAATAATAATAAATAGTGTCAGTTTTAAGCGCTGGCCAGATACTTGAAAGGTGACATTCTCAATAATATAAAATAACGGGAAAAGAGGAAAGAACAATGGAACTGAAGTCCAGGAAAAGGGGAAGGAAAAGAAAAAATAAGATTTTTGTATGATACAACCAACGCCTCACTATGAAAAAAAACGATAAGATTTTTGTATGATACAACCAACGCCTCACTATAATTAATATTTAAAATGTCCGACGATACTTGTTCAAATTCACGGAATATAACGACTGAATTATTCAAGTAAGAGTTAAAATAACCTGATTTTATCAATCAATACAATGCTAAACCTCTTTTCTACGGAAATACAATGTAATGTTCAGTAAATTGTGGCGATGTCTAACCCTTAAATAATTTTACAGAAAAAGAAGGGACATTGTTTTCCCAACCGTTACTTAAAGGATAAAAAGGGAAATGGGGGGAGTAATTACCCTTCACAATCTGTTCTAGTGAACCAGTCTACTTTAACTTTGGTATTCAATGCAAAAGTATGTATATTAATTAGTATGCGACTGACTGCATGGTAAATAAATGACATCTCCAGAAATAAGAATATCACGCACGAATTCACCTCAAATCACTAGCAATAAAGCTATACGGCTCATGTATGTATATACAACTTGTATTTGGAAAGTATCATAAATTTTAACTATCCAGTTTTTACTCGAATATCTTCCACTGTGCAGTCAGGTTGTGCCTCTTATTTCTTCAACGATGGATATAGAATGATAAGTAAATAATTCTAATTGAACCCTTTATTAAAACAAACAAGTACATATAAACTATATTATACCATGAACTGGTGAACGTTGATTTAAACCATTGCGGAAGAGTGTGGGGTGATCGGGCGGTTTAATGTTACAGACATGCTGGTTAGTCACCAAGAGTTGTACATAGGAAAAGGAAATAGTACTGCTCATGTATTCAGTTGATCTAAGAAATCAGGATCCTGCCATTTTGAAAAGGTGGGTTCCAACCCACGGAATACTATGAAACGTTCACATTATTTTTAAAAAATGAAAAAAGTGGGGTTCAACCCCCGGAACCCCCCGCCCTTTCGGGATCCGCCAATCGAAAATGTGACAACTTTTATCGTAATTATAATGGAATATTACGAAGTAGGTTATGAATTATTCTTCTACCCTTGTCCAAAAATTTGAAATTGAGAAGGATCACTTTTAATTAACGTTCTTGTCATTAGAAGTTATTTGCACGTGGTCATAAGAAATGTATGTAGTTTAGCTGTACCCGTTTACTGATAGACTATATCATGCCACCACGTGCTGATTCCAGCGATATGGTTGTTGCAATCAATGCAGACGACTTAACAAAGCTGCTAATCAATTTCAATGATTCATGTAAATTGATTAAAATGAAATAAATAATTTCTGTTTTATCAACTGAAAATATATAGAGATGGTCATCTGATTCATACGGGCTACAGGTAAGACATTACGGCATGTCCTATTCAAATTTGATCTAATTATAAAAAATGATACGATGCTGGAGATCAATATTGTGTGTAACTATACATCAATACGAAGTTGGTGCCAGGGAACAGATGTCTGGCGTTAATTATATGCTGCTTGATCGATTATTGGTCTCGGAAATCGATCACCAGGCAGTTGACACGTTGATTCTGTCACAAACAGTTATTCATAACGAGTATCATGTTCAACAGTTTGCCGTCCCATCAAATGTGGAATAAAGTAGAAGTCCATTCCTCTCCAAAGCAACACTTCAATGAATTTGATTCGAACACAATTCCATCCCTCCTGATCTTTAATTCGAGATATGCGTTACAGATAAACTCTGACTTGACTACAGTTGTGTTCGACGTGACCAACCTGTTTAATAACCCATTGAATAATATGTCAATAGTATAATTACAATGATGAGGATTTTGTTTTAAGTTGGCGGTTTATTTAGAACTGTCCGTCAGATTTTCATGAAGCGGTAGTTGGGTCGTTGAAATCCGGGACGTTTTTGACAGATTTTTAAAACCTGCATCATTAGGCATTTGAAAATGTAAGCGACCAGCTTCCTGCTCGATCGTACACTTCTCACCGAATACGTCTCACTTATCACCGAATTTCATTTACCGCTGGATTTTTTACATGATACTTGTGGTGGGAGTCACTAATGAAGCAGGAACTGCTATACCCTCATGAAACCCCAGTGTCATTCCCTGCTGAAATTCCGATGTGTTTTGTTCAATGTTTAGTTTGATTAATGTTATCGAGGACTGTTTGTCTTTTCGTCATTGTTTTATGGCAGTGTTGTTATACGTCTTTCATCGTCGACTTCTGATTGTTAACTCGTGATTTATCTATTTTGTTATATGTAGCATCTATAATAATTTTAAATTCAGGTTTTATATCCTACCATTTTCCAAAAGACCATAAAAGTGAAAAGTATATTTTAACAAAACGCATTTGACTAACAGGTCGAACAACTGATGTTCTTAAACCCTGCTGACTGCCATTGGCGATTGCCAAGTAAACGTATCACCAGATGTAACAAAATGGATCTTAAAAATTATAAATTTAATACCAAACAGACACAATAAACTTGCGGAAAAGATGGTTTACCGCAAATATGAGGTGCAAAAATTTGTACACCATATCCGGATTTCGACAATTAATGTCTCTTCAGTGATGTTAGGAATCGAAACGGTATTTGGAAGGCCATATAATTTACCTCAATTTATGATAGACTCTTGAATTTTGAGTCGAGATTGGATGAACGGATCATATAAACCCGAAAGAAAATATAATACAAGCCCTAACGAAAAAATATAAACATGTCTAAATTGAAAACAACGTTCAAACCTATGATTATATATATAATTCGTCTAAATAACAGCCCAACAATGTTAGATCTGTAAATTTGCGGAAGCAAATTTTTTGTTCTTCCCTGGCCGGGATTCGAACTCATGCTATTGAGATATCATGGCACCAAATCGCCTTGCACTATGCCCGACGCGCTAGACCACTCGACCACCTAGGCTCGACAAAAATCAAGCTTTCGGTGGCCGGATGTTACCTTTCCTCGTCAGTTTTTATCTAGCGTCGTAACACAGTACATGATATATAAGGCATGAAGATGGAATATTACAGATCAGCTGAATTATCTATCGTAGAGGATCTTACAAATTAATGCAGGATGCAGTCACAGAAATAATTATATTATAAGTACGTCTGAACCAGTGACAACTCTACGACAGATTTTATCCATCGGATCACCAGTGATGGTGATACAAGGCTGAAAACACATTTTGTATACATAATTCGTCTAAATAATAGCCCAACAATGTTAGATCTGTAAATTTTCCTCTACGATAGATAAATCAGCTGATCTGTAATATTCCATCTTCATGCCTTATATATCATGTACTGTGTTACGACGCTAGATAAAAACTGACGAGGAAAGGTAACACCCGGCCACCGAAAGCTTGATTTTTGTCGAGCTTAGGGGGTCGAGTGGTCTAGCGCGTCGGGCATAGTGCAAGGCGATTTGGTGCTACGATATCTCAGTAGCATGAGTTCGAATCCCGGCCAGGGAAGAACAAAAAATTTGCGGAAGATCGAACATTGTTGGGCTGTTATTTAGACGAATTATGTATACAAAATGGGATTTCAGCCTTGTACTAGTATCACCATCACTGGTGATCCGATGGATAAATCTGTTGTAGAGTTGTCACTGGTTCAGACGTACTTATAAATCTCTTGACAACTCTACAACAGATTTATCCATCGGATCACCAGCAGCGTTTTGTTAAAATATACTTTTTCACTTTTTTGGTCTTTTGGAAAATGTTGTTTGTGCTGTATTTAGACCCCTCTAACAAGAAATTTGTTTTGCATGCACACGTATAAAAAATGCGGTTTTTATCCAACGCAATCATAGGTTTGAACGTTGTTTTCAATTTAGAATTGTATATATATATACAAGTCTAAATTGAAAACAACGTTGCACACGTATAAAAATTGCGGTTTTTATCCTGCGTTGGATAAGAACTATTGTTTTCAATTTAGACTTGTATACGTTCAAACCTATGATTGCGTTGGATAAAAACCGCAATTTTTATACGTGTGTATGCAAAACAAATTTCTTGGTAGAGGGGTCTAAATACAGCACAAATAACATTTTCCAAAAGACCAAAAAGTGAAAAAGTATATGTTAACTATATAGATATTTGTCTATTGTTGAAAATCTCTTAATGTCTTTTTTTTTGCGTTGGATTGTGGCTGTCTCATCAACATATATCCCACACCAATCATGTCCCTATCTTCGCACTTGGTATAATCTTGTCAGTGGTAAAAACTCATAAAAGACACCAGGCTCACAATTTTGTACGTCAGACTCGCGTTCCGTCTACACGAGACTCTTTAGTGGAGCTCGAATCAATTAAAACAGTTGGACGGCCAAATCGTTTACGAAGTTTGAGAGCTATTAAAAGGAAAAATTAAAAAAAGTTTTGGCAAATCTGACCAAAACCATTAATGTCATTAATTAACTGACGACAAACGAAATTCGGATTAACCATATCTACCATGGGGTCAACATTCTGGAAGGGAAGCATATCCTCTCAGATGTAAACAAGTTGGATTCCCCACTAGTTCAAGGCTACGCATAAAAGAAATCCGAATATATCTCTTTTTAATGATAATAATAATAATAATAATAAATAGTGTCAGTTTTAAGCGCTGGCCAGATACTTGAAAGGTGACATTCTCAATAATATAAAATAACGGGAAAAGAGGAAAGAACAATGGAACTGAAGTCCAGGAAAAGGGGAAGGAAAAGAAAAAATAAGATTTTTGTATGATACAACCAACGCCTCACTATGATTAATATTTAAAATGTCCGACGATACTTGTTCAAATTCACAACTAAGAGATAAAATAACCTGATTTTTATCAATCAATACAATGCTAAACCTCTTTTCTACGGAAATACAATGTAATGTTCAGTAAATTGTGGCGATGTCTAACCCTTAAATAATTTTACAGAAAAAAGAAGGGACATTGTTTTCCCAACCGTTACTTAAAGGGTAAAAAGGGAAAAGGGGGAGTAATTACCCTTCACAATCTGTTCTAGTGAACCAGTCTACTTTAACTTTGGTATTCAATGCAAAAGTATGTATATTAATTAGTATGCGACTGACTGCATGGTAAATAAATGACATCTCCAGAAATAAGAATATCACGCACGAATTCACCTCAAATCACTAGCAATAAAGCTATACGGCTCATGTATGTATATACAACTTGTATTTGGAAAGTATCATAAATTTTAACTATCCAGTTTTTACTCGAATATCTTCCACTGTGCAGTCAGGTTGTGCCTCTTATTTCTTCAACGATGGATATAGAATGATAAGTAAATAATTCTAATTGAACCCTTTATTAAAACAAACAAGTACATATAAACTATATTATACCATGAACTGGTGAACGTTGATTTAAACCATTGCGGAAGAGTGTGGGGTGATCGGGCGGTTTAATGTTACAGACATGCTGGTTAGTCACCAAGAGTTGTACATAGGAAAAGGAAATAGTACTGCTCATGTATTCAGTTGATCTAAGAAATCAGGATCCTGCCATTTTGAAAAGGTGGGTTCCAACCCACGGAATACTATGAAACGTTCACATTATTTTTCAAAATGAAAAAGTGGGGTTCAACCCCGGAACCCCCGCCCTTTCGGGATCCGCCAATCGAAAATGTGACAACTTTTATCGTAATTATAATGGAATAGTACGAAGTAGGTTATGAATTATTCTTCTACCCTTGTCCAAAAATTTGAAATTGAGAAGGATCACTTTTAATTAACGTTCTTGTCATTAGAAGTTATTTGCACGTGGTCATAAGAAATGTATGTAGTTTAGCTGTACCCGTTTACTGATAGACTATATCATGCCACCACGTGCTGATTCCAGCGATATGGTTGTTGCAATCAATGCAGACGACTTAACAAAGCTGCTAATCAATTTCAATGATTCATGTAAATTGATTAAAATGAAATAAATAATTTCTGTTTTATCAACTGAAAATATATAGAGATGGTCATCTGATTCATACGGGCTACAGGTAAGACATTACGGCATGTCCTATTCAAATTTGATCTAATTATAAAAATGATACGATGCTGGAGATCAATATTGTGTGTAACTATACATCAATACGAAGTTGGTGCCAGGAACAGATGTCTGGCGTTAATTATATGCTGCTTGATCGATTATTGGTCTCGGAAATCGATCACCAGGCAGTTGACACGTTGATTCTGTCACAAACAGTTATTCATAACGAGTATCATGTTCAACAGTTTGCCGTCCCATCAAATGTGGAATAAAGTAGAAGTCCATTCCTCTCCAAAGCAACCCTTCAATGAATTTGATTCGAACACAATTCCATCCCTCCTGATCTTTAATTCGAGATATGCGTTACAGATAAACTCTGACTTGACTACAGTTGTGTTCGACGTGACCAACCTGTTTAATAACCCATTGAATAATATGTCAATAGTATAATTACAATGATGAGGATTTTGTTTTAAGTTGGCGGTTTATTTAGAACTGTCCGTCAGATTTTCATGAAGCGGTAGTTGGGTCGTTGAAATCCGGGACGTTTTTGACAGATTTTTAAAACCTGCATCATTAGGCATTTGAAAATGTAAGCGACCAGCTTCCTGCTCGATCGTACACTTCTCACCGAATTTCATTTACCGCTGGATTTTTTACATGATACTTGTGGTGGGAGTCACTAATGAAGCAGGAACTGCTATACCCTCATGAAACCCCAGTGTCATTCCCTGCTGAAATTCCGATGTGTTTTGTTCAATGTTTAGTTTGATTAATGTTATCGAGGACTGTTTGTCTTTTCGTCATTGTTTTATGGCAATGTTGTTATACGTCTTTCATCGTCGACTTCTGATTGTTAACTCGTGATTTATCTATTTTGTTATATGTAGCATCTATAATAATTTTAAATTCAGGTTTTATATCCTACCATTTTTTTTCGGGAAATGCCTATACCAAGTCGGGAATATGGCAACTGTTTTCCATTCGTTTCATTGGTTGATATATATAGTCGAACGTTTGATTCTGTCAGGTTTTATGGACTTCCCCTTTTTTTAATTTCCCTTGGAGTTCGATATTTTTGTTAAAACCTTTTTCAATTTCAAGTATGGGCTAAATTTTGGGAAAGTCTACAAGAAGCGTAATATCATACAGTTAACACGTCCATCTTAATTAAACTTCGGTGGAACCTCAAATGGGATGTAAGGAAGCTCCCGGATCGCGTTTAAGTTCAAATGTGGATCCAGGATTTTGAAAAAAGGGGTAACACTATACTGTTAGGAATAGAACATGTAAAAAGTCTTAGCATTAACCATATATGTAGCTCCATATGGGGATCGGGTTCCCTGCCCTAAATCCGCCTCCAAAGTTTTCTGATTTTCATTATATCGGTTCCAGATTGAAATGAATACAGTTACTGTTTCAGTCTTATCTCTACGAGGTTGTAAAGTTGCCACAAATCGATTTTACCATTGGAGATATTTACTCATGAATTGTCTATTTATAGGTTTATTCGATCAGTATATCTACGAAAAGAAGTTAACTTTGCTTGACATCAATTTCAGATATCCTGACGTCATTGACTTCTGTTTTTCGTGTGTTGCTCTATAATATTGGTGTCATTCACATCAATTCGATAGAAAATATAAATACGCAAAATAAATGCAATTATTTACTTTGTCACACAATACGTCATATATAGTCAACAAGAATGCACGCAGTCATTGACTGGGCACTAAATATAATTGATGTTACCTCGAGGTTGTTACCTAGGTGAAAAATTGAGGGTAACAACAATCATATGAAATAACTTTTATATTTATTTCAAGAATTCCAATCGTGGACGCACACCAACTACAAAATACACCGAAAAATCTTTTAACTTAAAAATGTTCAATACATGTTAGACGGATATTCTTTTAAATGTCTTCAGAAATAATACTAAAAACAATTTCAAAAATAGTTTCAGGAAAATAAATGAATTTGAAATATCACGTTGCACAGAAAACAGACATGGATGTAATTACAAAGATAGGAAAAACTTATTATAGAAAAATATCATGTTTTATTATATTTTGATCTAAACATAGTCAATTTTCTATAAATATATTCATGCTGTTTGGAAATAGAAATTCATCGGTTCCAATCAAGTTTGAAAAAGTAGATAAAGTGCAATCGGTTATTTTGAGAACGGGTTTCAACTTTGATAAACATTATATGGCAAGGAAGAAACTGTTTATCTTAAGTAGATTTTGAAATGAAAATTAACAAGTACAAAGAAGTAAAATCGTATACACGTTTCAGTATTAAACAAATGTAAACTCTATTATTTTATTCGTACGAAGGAAAGCATACATCTGTGTACATTAAAGCGCAAACCAAGAAATTGTTGTAGATATATGCAAACCAATGAAAGGGTTTATTTGTGTTCTTTGCAAACCAATGAAAGGTTGATTGGTATTCTTTCCTAACCAATGAAAAGGTTGATTGGTGTTCTTTGCAAACATATAAAACGGGTGATTGGTGTTCTTTGCTAATCAATGAAAGGTTGTTGATGTTTTTGCAAATCGTTGAAAAGTTGATTGGTGTTTTTTGCAAACCGATGAAAGGGTTTCTTGTTGTTCTTTGCAAACTGATAAAAGGGTTGCTTGGTGATCTTTGCTAACCAATGAAAGGGTTGATTGATGTTCTTTGCTAATTAATGAAAGGGTTGATTGGTGTTAATTGCTAACCAACGAAAGGGTTGATTTGTGTTCTTTGGAAACCAACGAAAGGGTTGACTTGTGTTCTTTGCAAACCAACGAAAGGGTTGATTTATGATCTTTACTAACCAATTTATGGTTTGATTGGTGTTCCTTGCTAACCAATAAAAGGATTGATTGGTGTACTTTGTAAACTGATAAACGGGTCGAATGGGACTTTAGGTTTGCACTCCGTCCATCTGTCTGTCTGTCCGTCAGTCAGGCAAATAAGTTTTCCACACTTTTTCTTCATGCTCAAAGATATTGATTTGATAATTGATGTATTGTTTTATCATGACAAGTTACAGATCAAGTTCGAATTTTGTTCCGGTCTGATGATTTTGTGCAGAGTTATGGTCCTTGGACTTAGAAAATTCACTCAAATTATCATTTTTCCGCACTTTTTTTTCGTCATGTTTGAAATTATTGATTTGATAATTGGTATATAGTTTTATCATGACAAGTTACAGATCAACTTCGAATTTTGTTCTGGTCTGATGATTTAGTGCAGTGTTATGGTCCTTGGACTTAAAAAAAATCACTTAAATAATCAGTTTTCCACACTTTTTTTCGCATGCTTGAAGATATTGACTTGATACTTGTTTTATAGTTTACATCATATCAAGTTAGCATTTTATTCCAGTACAATGAATTTTTAACTGGTAGGGGACTATGTATTGCCATGCAATACTCTTAGAATGCTTGTTATACTTGGTGTTGATTGTAAACTGATGAAAGGGTTGATTCGTGTTCATTGTTGTGTTGCTCATAGATTCTGAAGATATATGTTATCTTCATTGGATGAATAGTTATAATTTGATAAATTGAGTGGAGAGAAAAAAAACTACAGATGTTGTTGACATTTATCACGTACTCCCAAAATTGTCATTTTAGAAGATGAGCGGAAATAGCCTTCATGAATCGATTGTTGTAGGGAGAAGGTCTTTTAATGATCAGTGTATTTTACATCGCTAAAATTGTGCGTCCTTAGGCAGGTTATTTTTCTTTGGAACAATCTAGAAGCCTGATTATTGACAGTTTTATATTATATTAACTATTTCAAATATCTTTTAACATGCTTCATAGCTCAAGAAACTAGTATATATAGTATATATAGCCTCGTCACATTGCGGCAAGTCAGTGGAGGACATGGTCATTAGTTTATTAGGCATAAACATGGATATCTTAATAATCCAAATGTTGTATGTTAAGTTTTAATTCATTGGTAAGCGTCATGCGATAATAATTAATTAACATCAATTAACATCAGTTTACATCATTTAACATCAATTAACATCCGGAACTCCTCCTTCTTTAGCTGCCAACTTAAATCAAAATTCCCATATTGCATAGCGGTGTGAATTTTCCGGTTGACGGTCTTTATCGAGGAAGACGTTCAGGCGTTAATGTAGCCTTCGTAGATCAGCGGAATATAACGACTGAATTATTCGGTTAAACTAAGAGATAAAATAACCTGATTTTATCAATCAATACAATGCTAAACCTCTTTTCTACGGAAATACAATGTAATGTTCAGTAAATTGTGGCGATGTCTAACCCTTAAATAATTTTACAGAAAAAGAAGGACATTGTTTTCCCAACCGTTACTTAAAGGGTAAAAACAGTGGGGATGGGGGGAAGGGGGTAATTACCCCTTCCCAATCTGTTCTAGTGAACCAGTCTACTTTAACTTTGGTATTCAATGCAAAATTATGTATATTAATTAGTATGCGACTGACTGCATGGTAAATAAATGACAGCTCCAGAAATAAGAATATCACGCACGAATTCACCTCAAATCACTAGCAATAAAGCTATACGGCTCATGTATGTATATACAACTTGTATTTGGTAAGTATCATAAATTTTAACTGTCCAGTTTTTACTCGAATATCTTCCACTGTGCAGTCAGGTTGTGCCTCTTATTTCTTCAACGATGGATATAGAATGATAAGTAAATAATTCTAATTGAACCCTTTATTAAAACAAACAAGTACATATAAACTATATTATACCATGAACTGGTGAACGTTGATTTAAACCATTGCGGAAGAGTGTGGGGTGATCGGGTTTAATGTTACAGACATGCTGGTTAGTCACCACGAGTTGTACATAGGAAAAGGAAATAGTACTGCTCATGTATTCAGTTGATCTAAGAAATCAGGATCCTGCCATTTTGAAAAAGGTGGATTCCAACCCACGGAATACTATGAAACGTTCACATTATTTTTAAAAAATGAAAAAAGTGGGGTTCAACCCCCGGAACCCCCCGCCCTTTCGGGATCCGCCAATCGAAAATGTGACAACTTTTATCGTAATTATAATGGAATATTACGAAGTAGGTTATGAATTATTCTTCTACCCTTGTCCAAAAATTTGAAATTGAGAAGGATCACTTTTAATTAACGTTCTTGTCATTAGAAGTTATTTGCACGTGGTCATAAGAAATGTATGTAGTTTAGCTGTACCCGTTTACTGATAGACTATATCATGCCACCACGTGCTGATTCCAGCGATATGGTTGTTGCAATCAATGCAGACGACTTAACAAAGCTGCTAATCAATTTCAATGATTCATGTAAATTGATTAAAATGAAATAAATAATTTCTGTTTTATCAACTGAAAATATATAGAGATGGTCATCTGATTCATACGGGCTACAGGTAAGACATTACGGCATGTCCTATTCAAATTTGATCTAATTATAAAAATGATACGATGCTGGAGATCAATATTGTGTGTAACTATACATCAATACGAAGTTGGTGCCAGGAACAGATGTCTGGCGTTAATTATATGCTGCTTGATCGATTATTGGTCTCGGAAATCGATCACCAGGCAGTTGACACGTTGATTCTGTCACAAACAGTTATTCATAACGAGTATCATGTTCAACAGTTTGCCGTCCCATCAAATGTGGAATAAAGTAGAAGTCCATTCCTCTCCAAAGCAACCCTTCAATGAATTTGATTCGAACACAATTCCATCCCTCCTGATCTTTAATTCGAGATATGCGTTACAGATAAACTCTGACTTGACTACAGTTGTGTTCGACGTGACCAACCTGTTTAATAACCCATTGAATAATATGTCAATAGTATAATTACAATGATGGGGATTTTGTTTTAAGTTGGCGGTTTATTTAGAACTGTCCGTCAGATTTTCATGAAGCGGTAGTTGGGTCGTTGAAATCCGGGACGTTTTTGACAGATTTTTAAAACCTGCATCATTAGGCATTTGAAAATGTAAGCGACCAGCTTCCTGCTCGATCGTACACTTCTCACCGAATTTCATTTACCGCTGGATTTTTTACATGATACTTGTGGTGGGGTCACTAATGAAGCAGGAACTGCTATACCCCAGTGTCATTCCTGCTGAAATTCCGATGTGTTTTGCTCAATGTTTAGTTTGATTAATGTTATCGAGGACTGTTTGTCTTTTCGTCATTGTTTTATGACAGTGTTGTTATACGTCTTTCATCGTCGACTTCTGATTGTTAACTCGTGATTTATCTATTTTGTTATATGTAGCATCTATAATAATTTTAAATTCAGGTTTTATATCCTACCATTTTTTTCGGAAATGCCTATACCAAGTCGGGAATATGGCAACTGTTTTCCATTCGTTTCATTGGTTGATATATATAGTCGAGCGTTTGATTCTGTTACGTTTTATGGACTTCCCTTTTTAATTTACCTTGGAGTTCTGTATTTTGTTAAAACCTTTTCAATTTCAAGTATGGGCTAAATTTTGGGAAAGTCTACAAGAAGCGTAATATCATACAGTTAACACGTCCATCTTAATTAAACTTCGGTGGAACCTCAAATGGGATGTAAGGAAGCTCCCGGATCGCGTTTAAGTTCAAATGTGGATCCAGGATTTTGAAAAAGGGTAACACTATACTGTTAGGAATAGAACATGTAAAAAGTCTTAGCATTAACCATATATGTAGCTCCATATGGGGATCGGGTTCCCTGCCCTAAATCCGCCTCCAAAGTTTTCTGATTTTCATTATATCGGTTCCAGATTGAAATGAATACAGTTACTGTTTCAGTCTTATCTCTACGAGGTTGTAAAGTTGCCACAAATCGATTTTACCATTGGAGATATTTACTCATGAATTGTCTATTTATAGGTTTATTCGATCAGTATATCTACGAAAAGAAGTTAACTTTGCTTGACATCAATTTCAGATATCCTGACGTCATTGACTTCTGTTTTTCGTGTGTTGCTCTATAATATTGGTGTCATTCACATCAATTCGATAGAAAATATAAATACGCAAAATAAATGCAATTATTTACTTTGTCACACAATACGTCATATATAGTCAACAAGAATGCACGCAGTATTTTATCTTAAACTGTATATTCTGTTTTCTTGGAAACCCAGCTTCACAGATCAGGTCCGAAGGTCTCACCTTTCGCTATTCCGCCTAAGAATTATCATTAAGTTATATGTTTTTAATGATACAAAAGGAAAAAAATATGTTAAGTTACCATGAACAGCAAAATGTTGAACCGTCATTGACTGGGCACTAAATATAATTGATGTTACCTCGAGGTTGTTACCTAGGTGAAAAATTGAGGGTAACAACAATCATATGAAATAACTTTTATATTTATTTCAAGAATTCCAATCGTGGACGCACACCAACTACAAAATACACCGAAAAAATCTTTTAACTTAAAAAATGTTCAATACATGTTAGACGGATATTCTTTTTAAATGTCTTCAGAAATAATACTAAAAACAATTTCAAAAATAGTTTCAGGAAAATAAATGAATTTGAAATATCACGTTGCACAGAAAACAGACATGGATGTAATTACAAAGATAGGAAAAACTTATTATAGAAAAATATCATGTTTTATTATATTTTGATCTAAACATAGTCAATTTTCTATAAATATATTCATGCTGTTTGGAAATAGAAATTCTTCGGTTCCAATCAAGTTTGAAAAAAAGTAGATAAAGTGCAATCGGTTATTTTGAGAACGGGTTTCAACTTTGATAAACATTATATGGCAAGGAAGAAACTGTTTATCTTAAGTAGATTTTTGAAATGAAAATTAACAAGTACAAAGAAGTAAAATCGTATACACGTTTCAGTATTAAACAAATGTAAACTCTATTATTTTATTCGTACGAAGGAAAGCATACATCTGTGTACATTAAAGCGCAAACCAAGAAATTGTTGTAGATATATGCAAACCAATGAAAGGGTTTATTTGTGTTCTTTGCAAACCAATGAAAGGTTGATTGGTATTCTTTCCTAACCAATGAAAAGGTTGATTGGTGTTCTTTGCAAACATATAAAACGGGTGATTGGTGTTCTTTGCTAATCAATGAAAGGTTGTTGATGTTTTTGCAAATCGTTGAAAAGTTGATTGGTGTTTTTTGCAAACCGATGAAAGGGTTTCTTGTTGTTCTTTGCAAACTGATAAAAGGGTTGCTTGGTGATCTTTGCTAACCAATGAAAGGGTTGATTGATGTTCTTTGCTAATTAATGAAAGGGTTGATTGGTGTTAATTGCTAACCAACGAAAGGGTTGGTTTGTGTTCTTTGGAAACCAACGAAAGGGTTGACTTGTGTTCTTTGCAAACCAACGAAAGGGTTGATTTATGATCTTTACTAACCAATTTATGGTTTGATTGGTGTTCCTTGCTAACCAATAAAAGGATTGATTGGTGTACTTTGTAAACTGATAAACGGGTCGAATGGGACTTTAGGTTTGCACTCCGTCCATCTGTCTGTCTGTCCGTCAGTCAGGCAAATAAGTTTTCCACACTTTTTCTTCATGCTCAAAGATATTGATTTGATAATTGATGTATTGTTTTATCATGACAAGTTACAGATCAAGTTCGAATTTTGTTCCGGTCTGATGATTTTGTGCAGAGTTATGGTCCTTGGACTTAGAAAATTCACTCAAATTATCATTTTTCCGCACTTTTTTTCGTCATGTTTGAAATTATTGATTTGATAATTGGTATATAGTTTTATCATGACAAGTTACAGATCAACTTCGAATTTTGTTCTGGTCTGATGATTTAGTGCAGTGTTATGGTCCTTGGACTTAAAAAAAATCACTTAAATAATCAGTTTTCCACACTTTTTTTCGCATGCTTGAAGATATTGACTTGATACTTGTTTTATAGTTTACATCATATCAAGTTAGCATTTTATTCAAGTACAATGAATTTTTAACTGGTAGGGGACTATGTATTGCCATGCAATACTCTTAGAATGCTTGTTATACTTGGTGTTGATTGTAAACTGATGAAAGGGTTGATTCGTGTTCATTGTTGTGTTGCTCATAGATTCTGAAGATATATGTTATCTTCATTGGATGAATAGTTATAATTTGATAAATTGAGTGGAGAGAAAAAAAACTACAGATGTTGTTGACATTTATCACGTACTCCCAAAATTGTCATTTTAGAAGATGAGCGGAAATAGCCTTCATGAATCGATTGTTGTAGGGAGAAGGTCTTTTAATGATCAGTGTATTTTACATCGCTAAAATTGTGCGTCCTTAGGCAGGTTATTTTTTTGGAACAATCTAGAAGCCTGATTATTGACAGTTTTATATTATATTAACTATTTCAAATATCTTTTAACATGCTTCATAGCTCAAGAAACTAGTATATATAGTATATATAGCCTCGTCACATTGCGGCAAGTCAGTGGAGGACATGGTCATTAGTTTATTAGGCATAAACATGGATATCTTAATAATCCAAATGTTGTATGTTAAGTTTTAATTCATTGGTAAGCGTCATGGCAACAGAAAGGTATTACATGAATAACCGTTTCATGGCATCACGAGATCTCAACATGTATAAATTCCTACCTAGGCGACTAGCTCTGTATGTGTTGATGCAATTTTGTTATTTAAAAATTTTAAGTGCTTTTATTTGAATTATTACTAATCAAGGTTATTTTGCAAACTACATGACAAAACATATTAATAATGGTTATTTTGAAGTGTGTAGAAACCCAATCTTTGATTTACAAATCTTTCGGACTCGGATTGAGTTTGATTACATCACTTGTAAACTCCTTCAAAATAACCATTGTTGCTATGGGTTTTTCATGTAGGAGATTCGGTGTTGGTTGCAGATCTTTGGTACTTGGGTTATTTTGAGGTTGACATATTATATAGACACTTCATGGTCTCTTGTTAGTGACTTCTAGATGTCTTTGTTTTATTGTGTCTTTGGTGGCTATCTCACATGTGTATACATGTATATTACATCTTATTCATATTGCATATCAATTTTAAAGAAAACCAAAATCCCTGTTTGTCTTGTTCTGTTACACTAATTATTTTAATCGCAAATTCGTGTTGTAAAACATATACTAGTAATCAGATCCTATGTTCCATGATCAACGTAAGTAACGATGCCGTGAATTAGTTGGAAATGACAAATGGATTAAACATAGTCAATCGGTCAGTTGGTATGGCGGATCCAGAGGGGTTCCGGGGTTGGAACCCCTTTTTGGACGATCAATGCTTTTGAATGGGGACATATAGTTGGAACCCCCTTTTAAAATGGCTGGATCCGCCCTGATATTATACCATACGATGCGATGGTAGTCTAAAATAACCCGAAATAAACCGAAATGAACAGCTAGCACGAGTGGTGACGTTTTCTCATCCTGTATTGATCCATTTTATGGAAACGAATTTAACATAAAAAGGTGAACTACTGAAAAGGAAAATTTGACCTGACGGAGATTTAGGATAATATTAGCAGCTGGTATCAGCATATGAAAGTTATGAAGTTTTTACAAATACGTCGCCTTAAACATCTAGTCCGAACTTAATGTTGCTTTTGATATGTGCCTGATTTACGGATAATATGAAATGTCCACTACCATTCCGAGTACTAGTATTGATGTTTCCGGCGATTATATATTCTCCATAAAATTAATCATTACTGTTTTACTCTAACTGTAATGAATTCAACGTCATCTACATTAGAATTGCAAGTAATATTAAGAATTCAAAACATATAAGGAAACTTTGATAAACTTGAGATAGTCGCAGGACTTTGTCAAGGGTGATGATCTTGGCTTATTTTAGCCCCTCCCCTTTTTTATTATGAAGTGTAAGTAGAAAGCTAAGCAGTGGCGGATCCAGAAATTTTCATAAGTGGGGCCCACTGACTGCCTAAGAGGGGCCCGCTCCGGTTACGCTCCAGTGATTCTCTATATATTCAACCAAATTTTTCCCAGAAAGGGGCCGGGCCCCTGGGCCCCTCCAAATCTGCCTCTGCTAAGTATGTATCTGTATGGGTACGTCGTAGCAACCAATACAGGTTGACACGGATCATCCAAATAACTGACAGTAGGTATGGTATTAATATAAACCATGACATTGTGTGGCGGGTTTTAAAAGATTCTTGAAATTTTTATCCAGGATTAAGCGTTCCAAAACTCCCAATGCCACTAACTACAAACATTTGACATTCCCTCCTTCCCCAAAATAGATAGAATAAAAAGAACATTACCAGACACAAGAACTGTTCTGGTTATGAAACTCTGTAAGTTTTCAACGGCCTTGCGGTCATAAAACTTTCGAGCACGATTATTGTACTCAGACTCAGAAATCAACCAATCAAAATACTGGATTTGGTGTTTGAGCACAAATTTTGTACCGAGCACAAAGTAAAGTTTTATGACCGAGGGCCTTGGGCTTATGCACACAAAGTGTTTCTATAACCCTATCTTACATTGGGTTCAGTTTATATGAGCCACCAACATAATGAGAGTAAAAATCTTTTGATGATACTTTCAACATTCTCTTTTAATCTGAATACAACTAACATTATATCATATGTTCTGTTTTTTTTTCTCAGAATTATCCATGAAGGAGGTTTCACAAGTGAAGATAACAAACAATATAAACCTGTAGTTTACAGTAACACAATCCAGTCACTGGTGGCCATCATCAGGGCAATGGGCACACTTAATATTCCATTTGGTGAAAATGACCGAGAGGTTTGTATATGTATATCTTATATTTTATCACTTTTACTTACAGAAAATTCAAATATGTCAT
This sequence comes from Mytilus coruscus, assembly GCA_017311375.1. Taxonomy (NCBI): domain Eukaryota; kingdom Metazoa; phylum Mollusca; class Bivalvia; order Mytilida; family Mytilidae; genus Mytilus; species Mytilus coruscus. The sequence goes on from CM029600.1 coordinate 41,909,153, forward strand.
GGCTTACTAAAATCATGACAGATGTTTTTGTACCTATAAAAGAACATATATATTTTTTATCTACGTGTTTAGGACATCAAATTTCCGATTACTTCATGCAATATGAAATTTTATTTTACCCTGCAAGCAGTAAAACTTGTTCAAGCATAAATGTTTCAAAATTGAACATTTGAATTCAATTCATTTAGAATGTTAACAGTGGATCAAAATGTTCATTGTTGTAAAGACCTTATGGTTCATAACATAACAAATTCTGTAAGTTTTTAATCAATAACATGTATTATGTTATGAATTATTGCCTTTCATCCTAAATCTTTTGAGCAATTATATATTATCTCTCCTTGTCTTTGGTTCCATAGAAATAAAGAAGAACAAAAGTTGTTATCTTGTTGTTAAAAATGTATTTAAAAGGTTGAACATCAGATAACTACTGTTGCATCTGATATATGGTTAATTAGAATTTTGAGCCACCAGACTTTTAGTGATATTCTTTCAAAGCCCGAAGCTATATACTTGCAGCCATGTCTGCTCTAATGAATGTTTTGGCACAATCTGTTTGTTTATTTCCTCTTGACTGGTAAATTTAATTTAATTCCCTTTTATCAGACATTGGTATTTGCTGAAAAGCATTAAAACATAACTTAAGAGATTCAGTTATTAATCATTTTCTCTTTTGATATTTAACCTTCCATGAACTTTGAAAATGAGGATTTTGTATTAAACTACGTATATCAAGTATATGCTGTACACATCTTCCTTGGCAGCTAAATATAGAAATTCTACAGATCAATATAGATTTGTGTTTAATACAACAAGTAGTTGTGTGTCTTCTAAGGAAAAATCAATAGTCGGCTTTACACTGCAAATGTGTATAGTTGATGCTTCAATATAACTATACTACAGTTTTATCTGTATTTCTAATGATTTTGAATCGTAGATATCTTTACATAACATTTTTTGTATTAAATGTTTTTCATGGTGATAAAATGATCATATTCATTAAAATATATATAAGATTATCTGTTGCAAATCGTTGAAAAGTTGATTGGTGTTTTTTGCAAACCGATGAAAGGGTTTCTTGTTGTTCTTTGCAAACTGATAAAAGGGTTGCTTGGTGATCTTTGCTAACCAATGAAAGGGTTGATTGATGTTCTTTGCTAATTAATGAAAGGGTTGATTGGTGTTAATTGCTAACCAACGAAAGGGTTGGTTTGTGTTCTTTGGAAACCAACGAAAGGGTTGACTTGTGTTCTTTGCAAACCAACGAAAGGGTTGATTTATGATCTTTACTAACCAATTTATGGTTTGATTGGTGTTCCTTGCTAACCAATAAAAGGATTGATTGGTGTACTTTGTAAACTGATAAACGGGTCGAACGGGACTTTAGGTTTGCGCTCCGTCCATCTGTCTGTCTGTCTGTCTGTCCGTCAGTCTGTCCGTCAGTCAGGCAAATCAGTTTTCCACACTTTATTTCTTCATGCTTAAAGATATTGATTTGATAATTGATGTATTGTTTTATCATGACAAGTTACAGATCAAGTTCGAATTTTGTTCCGGTCTGATGATTTTGTGCAGAGTTATGGTCCTTGGACTTAAAAAAAATCACTTAAATAATCAGTTTTCCACACTTTTTTTCGCATGCTTGAAGATATTGACTTGATACTTGTTTTATAGTTTACATCATATCAAGTTAGCATTTTATTCAAGTACAATGAATTTTTAACTGGTAGGGGACTATGTATTGCCATGCAATACTCTTAAAATGCTTGTTATACTTGGTGTTGATTGTAAACTGATAAAAGGGTTGATTCGTGTTCATTGTTGTGTTGCTCATAGATTCTGAAGATATATGTTATTTTCATTGGATGAATAGTTAAGACATAGAATAATTTGATAAATTGAGTGGGAGAGAAAAAAAAACTACAGATGTTGTTGACTTTTATCACGTAACTCCCTAAGTTGTCATTTTAGAAGATGAGCGGAAATAGCCTTCATGAATCGATTGTTGTAGGGAGAAGGTCTTTTAAGGATCAGTGTATTTTTACATCGCTAAAATTGTGCGTCGTTAGGCAGGTTATTTTTCTTTGGAACAGTCTAGAAGCCTGATTATTGACAGTTTTATATTATATTAACTATTTCAAATATCTTTTTAACATGCTTCATAGCTCAAGAAACTAGTATATATAGTATATATAGCCCCGTCACATTGCGGCAAGTCAGTGGAGGACATGGTCATTAGTTTATTAGGCATACACATGGATATCTTAATAATCCAAATGTTGTATGTTAAGTTTTAATTCATTGGTAAGCGTCATGGCAACCAGAAAGGTATTACATGAATAACCCCGTTTCATGGCATCACGAGATCTCAACATGTACAAATTCCTACCTAGGCGACTAGCTCTGTATGTGTTGATGCAATTTTTTTATTTAAACAATTTTAAGTGCTTTTATTGGAATATTACTAATCAAGGTTATTTTTGCAAACTACATGACAAAAACATATTAATAATGGTTATTTTGAAGGAGTTGTAGAAAACCCAATCTTTGATTTACAAATCTTTCGGACTCGGTATTGAGTTTGATTACACATCACTTGTAAACTCCTTCAAAATAACCATAATTGTTGCTATGGGTTTTTTCATGTAGGAGATTCGGTGTTGGTTGCAGATCTTTGGTACTTGGGTTATTTTGAGGTTGACATATTATATAGACACTTCATGGTCTCTTGTTAGTGACTTCTAGATGTCTTTGTTTTATTGTGTCTTTGGGTGGCTATCTCACATGCGTGTATACATGTATATTACATCTTATTCATATTGCATATCAATTTTAAAGAAAAACCAAAATCCCTGTTTTTGTGTGTGTGTTACACTCATTTTCGTGTGTAAAACATATACTCAGATCCTATGTTCCATGATCAACGGTAAGTAACACGGCAATGCCGTGAATTAGGGGTGAAAACATGACTACAAAATGGATTAAACATAGTCAATCGCCGTCAGTTGGTGAAATATTATACCATACGATGCGATGGTAGTCTAAAATAACCCGAAATAAACCGAAATGAACAGCTAGCACGAGTGGTGACGTTTTCTCATCCCGTATTGATCACAGGCACTTGTCTCAGATAAAAAATATTCCTATATACCTTAATTTTTTTTCTGAGACAAGTGCCTGTGGTATTGATCCATTTTATGGAAACGAATTTAACATAAAAAAGGTGAACTACTGAAAAAGGAAAATTTGACCTGACGGAGATTTAGGATGATATTAGCAGCTGGTATTAGCATATGAAAGTTATGAAGTTTTTACAAATACGTCGCCTTAAACATCTAGTCCGAACTTAAAGTTGCTTTTGATATGTGCCTGATTTACGGATAATATGAAATGTCCGCTACCATTCCGAGTAATAGTATTGATGTTTCCGACGGTTATATATTCTCCATAAAATTAATCATTACTGTTTTACTCTAACTGTAATGAATTCAACGTCCTCTACATTAGAATTGCAAGTAATATTAAGAATTCAAAACATATAAGGGAAACTTTGATAAACCTGAGATAGTCGCAGGACTTTTTCAAGGGTGATGATCTTGGCTTATTTTAGCCCCTCCCCCCTTTTTTTTTATTATGAAGTCTAAGTAGAAAGCTAAGCAGTGGCGGATCCAGAAATTTTCATAAGTGGGGCCCACTGACTGCCTAAGAGGGGCCCTGCTCCGGTTACACTCCAGTGATTCTCTATATATTCAACCAAATTTTTTCCCAGAAAAGGGGCCCCTGGGCCCCCTCTAAATCCGCCTCTGCTAAGTATGTATCTGTATGGGTACGTCGTAGCAACCAATACAGGTTGACACGGATCATCCAAATAACTGACAGTAGGTATGGTATCAATATAAACCATGACATTGTGTGGCCGGGTTTTAAAAAGATTCTTGAAATTTTTTATCCAGGATTAAGCGTTTCCAAAAACTCCCAATGCCACTAACTACAAACATTTGACATTCCTCCTTCCCCAAAAATAAATAGAATAAAAAAAGAACATTACCAGACACAAGAACTGTTCTGGTTATGAAACTCGTAAGTTTTCAACCGGGGCTTATGCACACAAAGTGTTTCTATAACCCTATCTTACATTGGGTTCAGTTTATATGAGCCACCAACATAATGAGAGTAAAAATCTTTTGATGATACTTTCAACATTCTCTTTTAATCTGAATACAACTAACATTATATCATATGTTCTGTTTTTTTTTCTCAGAATTATCCATGAAGGAGGTTTCACAAGTGAAGATAACAAACAATATAAACCTGTAGTTTACAGTAACACAATCCAGTCACTGGTGGCCATCATCAGGGCAATGGGCACACTTAATATTCCATTTGGTGAAAATGACCGAGAGGTTTGTATATATATATCTTATATTTTATCACTTTTTACTTACAGAAAATTCAAATATGTCATGGCTTACTAAAATTATGACAGGTGTTTTTGTACCTATAAAAGAACATATATATTTTTTTATCTACCATATTTAGGACATCAAATTTCCGATTACTTCATGCAATATGAAATTTTATTTTACCCTGCAAGCAGTAAAACTTGTTCAATCATAAATGTTTCAAAAATTGAACATTTGAATTCAATTCATTTAGAATGTTAACAGTGGATCAAAATGTTCATTGTTGTAAAGACCTTATGGTTCATAACATAACAAATTCTGTAAGTTTTTAATCAATAACATGTATTATGTTATGAATTATTGCCTTTCATCCTAAATCTTTTGAGCAATTATATATTATCTCTCCTTGTCTTTGGTTCCATAGAAATAAAGAAGAACAAAAGTTGTTATCTTGTTGTTAAAAATGTATTTAAAAGGTTGAACATCAGATAACTACTGTTGCATCTGATATATGGTTAATTAGAATGTTGAGCCACCAGACTTTTAGTGAAATTCTTTCAAAGCCCGAAGCTATATACTTGCAGCCATGTCTGCTCAAATTAATGTTTTGGCACAATCTGTTTGTTTATTTCCTCTTGACTGGTAAATTTAATTTAATTCCCTTTTATCAGACATTGGTATTTGCTGAAAAGCATTAAAACATAACTTAAGAGATTCAGTTATTAATCATTTTCTCTTTTGATATTTAACCTTCCATGAACTTTGAAAAATGAGGATTTTGTATTAAACTACTATATCAAGTATATGCTGTACACATCTTCCTTGGCAGCTAAATATAGAAATTCTACAGATCAATATAGATTTGTGTTTAATACAACAAGTAGTTGTGTGTGTCTTCTAAGGAAAAATCAATAGTTGGCTTTACACTGCAAATGTGTATAGTTGATGCTTCAATATAACTATACTACAGTTTTATCTGTATTTCTAATGATTTTTGAATCGTAGATATCTTTACATAACATTTTTTTGTATTAGATGTTTTTTCATGGTGATAAAATGATCATATTCATTAAAATATATATAAGATTATCTGTTGGAAACATCAGTGCTTATGGATTTTAAAGCAACTTCATCTTGCTGATATCTGTCTCACAGTCGATATTCAACGTTCAATTGGCAATGTACATTTCAAAAAGGATAAGACTTGTCATGCCTATGATATGGGGTGGGTGGTAGTATTATTTTATCAAAGAAATGTTTTCATGAATTACTGTATGATTTATGAACGTAGAGTTTTTCTCACAATTTAATTTTGAAAAGAATAAAAGGGGGTGGGGGGTTAAAATTCCTTAAACATACATTCAGTATAAATATAAGGAGATGGACTATGATTGCTTATGACTCTAACTGGACAAGGATGTAAACAACTAAATTACAGAAAAAGTGTATTTCTTTCGTTAGCCACAAGGATTGTGGATTTATTAGATTGACATTTTTTAGTCTTGTCATTTTCTCAATTCTGTTGTGCCATTGCAGAAACCACTTTATATTCTTTCAGAATAAAACATCTCTTGGTTGCCATAGAAGTTAAACATGCTCGCTATGAAAAGATAGTCTGCAAATCATTGCGGCAAAAATGTTCCATATTCATTAATCAAGGCAGTCCATGGGCCAATCCTTTTTTTTCGTGTCTGACAGATTTATGTCAGTGGTACTCCTGTGTCCTGCTACAACCATTAGTTGAAAGCTAATGCCCAGCCCAAATTTTAATGTCTATCATAAATGAACATTTTGTTTAGCCTCCTATTTAGGAATAAACTTATACCATGTTCACACAGTTAAAATTTATTCTATGATGATGGTTAACTTGAATTAATTACTTCAGTTCCCAATTGTTAAAATTTAACCCATTCTTTGGGGTTTTCCTCTAAAAAAAAACCCTACCCATTGGCTCAAATTGTTAATGACTACAAAATGGAAGACACTATTGCACATGTAATTTCCTTTTTCTTGATGTCTATGATAAAGTAATAACCTTACATTAACTACTCTTTTGTTTTCACACAGAGAATGCAAGGCAATTTAATTAGTTTGATCCGCATTGATTCTACCTAAAATTAGGGGTGATCATGGATTGATCCACATTGATTCTACCTAAAATAAAGGGTGATCATGGTTTGATCCACATTGATTCTACCTAAAATTAGGGGTGATCATGGTTTGATCCCATTGATTCTACCTAAAACTAGGGGTGATCATGGTTTGATCCCATTGATTCTACCTAAAATGAGGGGTGATCATGGTTTGATCCACATTGATTCTACCTAAAATGAGGGGTGATCATGGTTTGATCCACATTGATTCTACCTAAAATTAGGGGTGATCATGGTTTGCCTTGGCTAAGAAAATTTAACCCAGGTGAATTATTTTAGATGGATTGATTGAATGTTGCTTGCTTAAGGTGGTACATAACACTACAGGGAGATAACTCTGTAAATATCAGCGGTATGTTTTAATCACGTTCTATTGTTAAGGAAATATTAAGCTTCTCAATTATCAAAATTAGTGTTTGTCAAACTGCTATATATCCAATGAAATTTTTCCGATAAAGTATGTGGTTCAAGTTTTTTGAAATTTTTGTATTTTTGTCAAAGGGTCAACGTAAATATTTTGTCAAAATTTTATGAAAATTAAACGAGCCAAATTTATTTTAGTCAAGGTGTTTGGTACCACCTGAACATCAAAGTTTGGCCAGAATTAAAATTACATTGAGATAAGAGGGTATTAGACACTAAGCATTTCCAGTTCAGAATTTCTATATGCTGTACAACAATGTAGGAATGCTGTAGCTAGCAGTTTTATTTTGATACGACTGCAAAAAATTTTTTGGGATCGTATAATGGTATGATGTTGTTGTCTGTGTCGTCGTCTGCATCGTCGTCCGAAGACACATTGGTTTCCGGACAATAACTTTAGTTTAAGTGAATGGATCTCTATGAAATTTTTTAAGAAGGTTCAATACCACAAAAGGAAGGTTGGGATTGATTATGGGGATGATGGTCCCAATCGTTTAGGAATTAGGGGCCCAAAAAGGGGCCCAAAACAAGCATTTTTCTAGTTTCAGGATAATAACTTGTGTATAAGTATTTCGATTGCTCTAAAATTGTACCACAATGTTTAATACCACAAGTAGAAGGTTGGGATTTATTTTAGGGGTTATGGGGCCAACAGTTTAGGAATTAAGGGCCAAAAAGGGGCCAAAAACAACCATTTTTCTAGTTTCCAGACAATTACTTGTGTGTAAGATGGATCTCTCTGACATTGTACCACAAGGTTCCATATAACAAAGGGAAGGCTGGGATTGAGTTTGGGGTTAATTGCCCCTAACATGTAGGAATTAGGGGCAAAAAAACGGCCAAAAACAAGCATTTTTCTAGTTTCCAGACAATAACTTGTTTGTAAGTGTATGGATCTCTCTGAAATTGTACTTCAAGGTTCCATGATACAAAGGAAAGGCTGGGATTGAGTTTTGGGGTTATTGCTCCAAGGGGGGTTTCAAAAGTTGGGGGATTTTTTCAAAATTTTTAAAATTTCAAATTTTTGAAAAGTTTCAAGAAGAAATCTTCAATTGCACAGTATTGCACAATGGATTTATAAGATCTTTGACCACATTTATTTTGTGTCAGAAACCTATATTATGTCAAAAATTTGATCACAATCCAAATTCAGACAGTATCAAGCTTGAATATTGTGTCCAAATTTGCCCCAACTGTTCAGGGTTTCGACCTCTGCAGTTATATCAGGCTGCGCTCAGCGAAGCATTTTATTTATTTATTAAATACTGAGTTTAATTTCCATAAGATAAAGAGAGGCAAAAGATACCAAAGGGACATTCAAACTCAGTAGTCGAAAATAAACTGACAACGCCATGATAAAGTTTAAAATTACCCCCCTACAGAGTTTAACTTCCTTATTATTGATTGTTGTTTGCTTTATGTCCAGTGGCAAATATGAACTTCCTTAAGATAAAGTTTTAATTTTATTGATGGTAATTGTTTGTTTGTTGAATTACAGAATTTAAAGCTTAACCTGATTCAGAAATATTTTAATCACCAAGTTTTTATCAAAAAATGCTTACAATGTAAATGAATATGTGAAAAATTTCCTTATAGATACAGAGGTTCAAGTTTATAATCATTGAGGAAGTTTAATTTAAAAATGAATTTTATCACGGGATAGACCTCCTTGTTTGTTTTGGAAAAGTTAGCAAAAATGTGGTTATCTGGGTCAAACTTGCTATGGCGACATCTGCCTGTGGACCCAACTGGTCCTTAAAACAGGTTGTCAGAAGTCATACGAATCTTGTACTAAGGTTCATCTAGGTATAACATTTGTGTAACTTTGCTTCATCTTTCATAAATCTTTTCATGAGAATAAATGTTAGCATTTTTAGGTCACTCAGTTTCACCTGCTCCATAATGTTCAAAGCAGTGGTAACGACCCAGTTAAAGTTTAGCAATTTCAGTATTTTTCTTTTGGCCAACCCACTCTCACAAGAAATAGATTTTGGTAAAAAGGTTAATATTTCACTTCATTGAAATTAATATTTTCAAAAATATTTGCTATTTCAGTTATTTTAGTTTTAGCCCATCTCAACAAAATGAATATTATTCTATTGTAGCACTGTTGCTGGCAATGATTTTTTTTATGTAGAAATGTCTCACCTAAAAACTGCATGCATTAAGATACACAAGAGGTAACAGAAGGTTACCTATGATTTTGTTTCAAGCAAATAGTCACCCTGACCTATATTTCATAGAAGTGCCGTTGTAGGAAAATAAGGACCTACAGTCAAAAAGATATTTTTATTTAAAATATTTTTGGCTTAGATTTAAATATGTACCATGTGTTGTTGACTTTTGTTTGGTTTAACGGAAAATTAGTTATTATAATCAAATTTTGTGCCGAAATGTTGGGAGGAAATTTCTAAAAATAACTTTTTTAAGCAAAATTATCATCTAAAATCTTCAATGAGTATCACATGTCAAAAACTTAAAGTTTATAATTTTGCTTAGTTGTACATGTATCTTAACTATTACAAGTTCAAGGATGGACACCAATTAATTTATATGGATTAAACAGGAAACTCTTACATCGAAAGATTTGTACATGTGTGATGAAAGAGGTACTCTGAATTTAAAGGGGAATGAAAAAGTTATGCTAATTTAAAAAAAAATTTAATCTCAGAAAAAGGGGGGGGGGGTTTCTAGGGATTAAAAAAAATCAGTTATATAAGTAGAGTACTGTGAAAATACTGTAAGATATCAGTTCACCTCATGAATTTGTTCGACAGTTGGACTACTTTTAGCCAAGATATATTAAGAATTATAGAAATGACTGGATAAAATTGAAAAGAAAAAAAACATTTACATTTCATCATTACTCTCATGAAGGGAACCAGATTTCCCAGTGATGGAAAAATTAAGCTTTATATTTTTTTCAAGGCAAGAGTCATTTTAGAGATGACTTGTAGAAAAGGATGATTTGTTTGATGACGCAGAATATAATTTCCTGACAAAAAAAATACGTAAACTAAAGGCAAATATGTCACAAAAAATCACTTCCTTTTATGCAATACTTATCTACTTGAACTTCTCACGAAAATCTATATTTTATATATCATTATGAAAATGTGACAAAGTTTGATTGGTTAAACAAATGAAATAGAATGTAGAAAATTACACTGATCGACAATTAACCAATAAGCTACAGTGCAGCGGAGGGGTTCCTCATTTCCAATGTCTACAATGGGATTGACCATTGAGTGGACAAAATTTCAATATGGTCTCCTGTACCTAATTTGCAACAATCTATATATGTTGTGGACAAGTTATTTCTTTTCTCTTCCATAACACTTGCACTATCAATACCTTGACATAATTAGTTTTTAAAGATTTTGTTTTCAATATTACAAAATTAGAATGGACAGAAATAGGCTGCTCTTGGTGGGCAGGGCTGTAAAAGCCCCCATGTTATATATAAATGCTCTCGAAAATTTAAGTCAAGAACAAATTTGTTCACAAAAAACAAATTCAAGAACTTTTTTGTTCACATAACAAATTTCCTTGTACATGGCCTTGATTCCTTTGAACTTTAAATTTATATGTCATTTTCAGTATTCTGAGAAAAAATTGGAAGCCAGTCAAATAATAAATTGATTATATATTGTTGATTGAATTATCAATAGTTCTGTGCAATTTTCAAAAGCCTTGTAAACATATGATTTAATAAGAAATAAGCTTCAGGATAAGTAAAAGTTTACATATCACATCCTCTAGAAGAAATTCAAACAGAAACAGACCTAATACCAAATGTCATGGAAGCAAAACATATATACACATTAGACTTGAGTTATATAAACAATGGTTTTTGTTGAAAATAATCTTAAGTATGTGTTTGTTTCTGTTAGTACAGGTCACTTTTACCTTTCGACTTTAGCATTATTTTGAAAGTTAGTTTTTTTTTTCTGTGATTCGTCAAGAGTTTTGATGTTAAAAAATGACAAAAAATAGAATGACCATTTGAAAATTTAAGCTTCTATAAGTTGCCAAATTGTACCAGAAATTTGACACTTCACTTGTTATTATACTTCGACTCTGAAGTAGAGGAGTAATACCAGTCTTCCTTGTCTATCTGTTTGTCTGTCCCAGATATTTTTCTTTGTATTTTACAAGAACCATAATTAAGAGCTTCCTGAAATTTGGTATCAAGATATTTTCACATGAGCATGTTATACTGGTACTGTGTGGTGTGTTTTCACATCAACTGCTTATCAACATTATGTTTACTAAATACACTTATAGCCAGGGTATCATTTGTGAGCAATAGCTCACAGTTCATCTTGTTATGTTTAAATATATTTTTTTAAAACAAAAATGCTTCTTATTATTAATATCAGAAACTTTTTTGGATATAAAAAATGTTCAGGAAACACTAAGTTTTTTTAGGATTTTGACCCTTTTTAAGCTTAACATATCATGAAAGTGACTTGCCTACCCATTCCGCTTTCAAATTGAACAGCATGTTTCAAATTGGATCTTACAATTGCTTTTGAGAACTTTATTCAGTTAATCAAATAATGGCAGAAAATAACTGAAAAAGCTGAAACTGTTTGGAAACGTATATTATTATCTTTTACTGCCAAACTGAATGCAGATTTGTTTTTGGCACGATGGATAGTAAGTTGTCCCAAATATAGTCCAAGGGAGTGATGATGAGGATTGGACTTGACAGATATGGTATCATACTAAAATGGTGACTATGTTTTGAAATACAGATGAGGAAGAAAAGATAAGATTTAAAAATAAGAATCCCTAATACAAGACAACATTTTAAATTGTTCATCTGGAACTTAAAAATCTGTCTTTGCTCTTCAAATCTTATTTATTTTGCAAAGACAAAGTACAAGATGTAAGCACAATGATATATACATAGTTTTCACCATGATATGATGATCATGCAAATTAACAGTTTACAAAACTTGAATTTTGGAAATACTAAGGTTTTTCTACCCCAGGAATAGATTACCTTAGCTGTGTTTTGTAAAACCTTTCAGAATATAGGGTCATCAATGCTCTTCATCTTCATACTTTATTTGCCCTTTTAACTTTTTTGATTTGGGAGTCACTGATGAATCTTTTGTAGACTAAATACATGTCAGGCTTACAATATTTTAAGACTGGTATCTATGTATGATGAGTTTATTGATACAAGTGCTGTTTAATGCTATCAAGCACTAAAACTGTTTCAAAATTCCTTAAGAAAAATGTGGTGTCATTCACTATACATTCTTTTGGTATTAATTTATGTTTTTAGGTCATATCATGTTATCTGTCTATATTTATGTGAAGGAAAGGATGTATTTATTTAAGTAGTATTATTATCATCCTCTTTAAAGCCTTTAAAATACTTCAGTTTTCATATATCCATCAGAGGTCAACACTGGAGACTTAAAAGATCTTAGCTTTTATATAGAGAATATTCAACTAGAATATGATGTATTTTATTTTAAGAAGGATTACTCTTAACACTTTTCCCACCATTTGAATTATTTCAACAGTATTAAATCTTGTAGTAGATTTTGATCTGGGTTTAGATAATGAGGGGGTTAATGATCATTACTCTGTGTCATTGTATTTATAAACTGGACTTGAGAATATTCTTTCATCTTTTGTATCATGACCACAACCCTTTTAAAGTGGGAGAATACAAATTATTGGAAAAAATATGAACTGTAGTTAAATTATGGGTTTAATTATATGTGTGTTTCTGGTTAAGAAAATTTTAAATGTTGAGATACATATGTCTTTTGGTCTACAAATTGGTATATAATGTCAAAAAATTAATATTTTTGGTGAAAAGTAAATATTATAGCTCAAATAATGAATTGAGAATTATAGAACAAAATGTATGATTTAGATATAGTTTTCCTTTAAACAAATATAGTTAGAGCTACTTAAATTTCACATTCGAAATCTGTAAACATTTAATTATGAGATATTGAGAATAATTTTAATGGGAAAATTTTGAACAATATGCAGGTTAACCAAACACAACAGAATTTATCAGTCAATACCATAAAATCAATGCCTCCTTCTGCAGTGGGGAAAATTGACAACTTTGTTGCCATAGCAACCACTACACATTGAGAAAAAAAAATCAAACTCAGGTGAACAAGTTTCTGTATATTTTGATAATAACGTGAAAACATAATAGAAGATTATTAGTTTTGTCCAATAATTATTGGTCATTAGTTTGGTGGTAGGTTCATTCATGTGAAGCTATCAAATTAAGTATATTCATGTAAGATTTTCATTATGCTAAAATTGAAAAATATTGCTTGTTTTAAAGTATTTTTGATTCAAACCAAATATACTGATATGGACCAATTTACCTAGATATGTTGCCTCTTGTGACAGCAGAGAAATATTGAAGTCATGTTTTAATTAAAATTCAGTGGAGTTATGCTAATTTTTTCAACTGATGATTTTCAGTCTGTGTCATAATTTTTACAATTTTTGAAAGCTGGTCTAGTTAATACATTATAGAGGAAATAGAGGTTTTGAATAAAATCTCTATAGATAACTTCATATTTATCATGTTTATAGGAAAGTGAAGATTTGTAAAAAGTGACTGTTTTCGAATTATTGGACCAGCAGTGAACTGATCCCTGGTTTGATTTTGATTGGCTAATACAGTCACACCCATAACTGATTTTTATACGCCCGTTTACGGGACGTATTATGGTATACCGTTATCCGTCTGTCCGTCTGTCCGTCCGTCGTCAACATGTTGGACATTAACTCAAAAACGCTTTAACCAATTTGCATAAAACTTTGGTGAATTGTATATATCTATTGACATGAGCTCCCTTTCATTTTTTTATAAATTTTAGATTTTACGTTTCCGAGTTATGGGGTTTTATTCATTATAAAAGGAGAATTTTCCAGTTTTCGGACAATAACTCAAGAATGCTTTCACCAACTTGCAAGAAATTTTGGTTAATTGTTTATATCTATTGACATCAGCTCCCTTTTGATTTTTATAAATTTTAGATTTTACGTTTCCAAGTTACGGGGTTTTATTCATTTAAAAAAGGGGGATTTTCAAGTTTTCGGACAATAACTCAAAAATGCTTTCAGCAGTTCTCATGAAACTTCGATGAATTGTTGATATCTATTGATGTAAGCTCCCTTTAGAATTTTATAAATTTTAGATTTTACATTTCAGAGTTATGGGGTTTTATTCATTAAAAAAGGGGGGATTTTCCAGTTTTCAGACAATAACTCAAAAATGCTTTCAGCAATTCTTATGAAACTTTAGTGAATTGTTTATATCTATTGATGTAAGCTCCCTTTAGAATTTTATAAATTTTATTTGTTTATAGTCTGAAAACAGATTTACTAAGTATTGCGCAGTGTATTGCACAACAGCAAGAAATCTTCGATTGAATATAAATTCAATTCATATATTAACCAATTTCAAGTTCTTTGATTACATTTATTCAGAAACCTATAATATGTCAAATATTTTTAAATTACAATCCAAATTCAGACCTGTATCAAGCTTGAATAAATAAGGCCGTTAGTTTTCTCGTTTGAATTGTTTTACATTGTCATTTCGGGCCTTTTATAGCTGACTATGCGGTATGGGCTTTGCTCATTGTTGAAGGCCGTACGGTGACCTATAGTTGTTAATTTCTGTGTCATTTTGGTCTCTTGTGGACAGTTGTCTCATTGGCAATCATACCACATCTTCTTTTTTATATTGAATATTGTGTCCATTTTTGCCCCAACTGTTCAGGGTTGGCGTATCCAGCTGCGCTCAGTGAAGCAGTTTATTCTTTCTAACAAAGTTCTCAGACAACACCTGTTTGACCTAATCCTTCAGTCTAAAACAAATCTCAGTTTTATCCTTAAACCTAAGGTGTCAGTGTTTTTTTTTTAAGCTAGACAGTATTAGTAGGTCAGACACAAAAAAACATAGTGTAAACTGTAATAACCAAATAAGGTCAAAATGAACCATCTCTCCGCTTTTAATAAAAAGAAGAAACTACAGGGCCATTGGTAGTATTGAATCGAGTCACCATAATTGAATGAAAATAGTGAAAGCTGTAATTAACAATATTAAGTTACCCCTCTCCCCCCTCCCCCTCCTCCCAGAAATAAAGAAATGAAGTATGAAATATGTCAGAGACCTAATTTTGTGTTACTACTAAATGTGCCATTAAAAGTTCAAGGTAGACCTTGTGAGATGATTTTGTTGAATTGAAAAACAAAAATACCTTGTGAGATGATTTTGTTGAATTGAAAAAAAAAATACAGCTGTCTTGTACAATGGATCATTCCATTTAATATCTGAAAAAGGGGTGGATGTTTTTCTGAGGGTATCAAGTCATTTTTTAGGGGTATCAATTTGCTCATAATATATCTGTGAGGTACCCAATTTTTGTTTCTGTGGGGTCTTTTTTTGTCTAAATATGTAAAAATGAGGGGTTGATGGCACAATTTGGCATCCGAGGAGTTGTAAGCCCCCTGTCCAGAAATTAAATGGAATGGCCCAATAAAAGAGTATTTATAGAAGATTTAAGTAGAAGCTTCTGTTATCAGAGGTCTAATGAACTCACAACTCACTGAATTGTGAAAAAAATGCATTATTCAAGGCCCAAAAACAACAAAAACAACAAATGATTATAGATTCTTATTTTTTTCTTTTTCAGTCTGATGCAAAGTTAGTTTTAGATGTGATAGCACGTATGGAAGATACTGAACCATTTTCAGAAGAACTTCTAGCTGCCATGAAAAGATTATGGGCAGACACTGGTGTACAAGAATGTTTTGGGAGATCAAATGAATACCAATTAAATGATTCAGCAAAATAGTAAGTTTTACAGTAAAATTTTTAATCAAACATTTATTTTGTAGTACCATCAAAGAACAAATACCAGGTAGATTACTGTCAGTTCTTTGGTTGTTGATTTTTATGCCCCATCTAGGGGCATTATGTTTTTGGTCTGTGCATCCGTTCGTTCGTCCATTTGTCCATCTGTCCGTCCATCTGTCCCGCATCAGGTTAAAGTTTTTGGTCAAGGCAGTTTTTGATGAAGTTGAAGTCCAATTAACTTGAAACTTAGTACATATGTTCCCTTTGATATAATCTTTCTAATTTTAATGCCAGATTAGAGTTTTGACCCCAATTTCAAGGTCCACTGAACATAGAAAATGATAGTGCAAGTGGGGCATCCATGTACTATGGACACATTCTTGTTCAACTTATTAAGGAGTGGGGCTATATTGCAATCACCTTTCTGTCCTGCCATTTGTCAGTCCTTTATTCCATCTGTCTGTGTGCCCAACAAATATTTTTGTCAGACTTTTCTCAGAAACTCCTATACATTATTTCTTCACATTTGATTAGCAGATTGCCAGTGATGAGTTGTAATGTGTTAGCACATAATTTCTCTAATATTGCTGAACAGAATGACTTCATATTTTGTCAGCAGTTCATCAGTGATGTAACATGTGTGGATTTGAGATCTGTCAAGACACCTTCCCTGTACTTCATGTTTTCCCATACTTTGAATTCTGAATTGGGGTATTCTTAGCCTGACAATGCCTCACCAACATCGTAACAGACACGTTACTTGTCGTCGTCGTCCAAAGACACATTAGTTTTCGCACTCTAACTTTAGTTTAAGGGAATGGATCTCTATGAAATTTTACCATAAGGTTCAATACCACAAAAGGAAGGTTGGGATTGATTTTGGGGGTTATGGTACCAACAGTTAAGGAATTAGGGGCCAAAAAGGGGCCAAAAATAAGCATTTTTGTAACTTCCAGACAATAACTTGTGTGTAAGTGTATGGATCTCTCTGATATTGTACCACAAGGTTCCATATCTCAAAGAGAAGGCTGGAATTGATTTTGGGGGTAATTGCCTCAAAATTTTAGGAATTAGGGGCCAAAAAAGGGGCAAAAAACAAGCATTTTTCTAGTTTCATGACAATAACTTGTGTGTAAGTGTTTGGATATTTCTGAAATTGTACTACAAGGTTCCATATCACAAAGGGTAAGCTGGAATTGAGTTTGGGGGTAATTGCCCGAAAAGCATTTTTCTAGTTTCCAGACAATAACTTGTGTTCAAGTGTATGGATCTCTCTCAAATTGTACTGCAAGGTACCATACCACAAAGGGAAAGCTGGGATTGATTTTGGGGGTAATTGCCTCAATATTTTAGGAATTAGGGGCCAAAAAGGGGCAAAAAACAAGCATTTTTCTAGTTTCAGGACAATAACTTGTGTGTAAGTGTATGGATCTTTCTGAAATTGTACTACAAGGTTCCATATCACAATGGGAAAGCTGGGTTTGAGTTTGGGGGTGATGAATCATAAGGGGGTTCAAAAATTTGGGGGATTTTTTTCTTTTCTTTTTCATTTTTTTCTTTTAAAATTTTCCATTTTAAGTTGGTTATTTCTGATTTATATTTAAAAGCAAATAATAATGATATGGTAGGAGATACACACCAAACAGGATGTGTAAATTATTATATAATAAGTATTGTGCAATAGCAAGAAATTTTCAATTGCACAGTATTGCACAATAGCAAGAAATCTTCAATTGCACAGTATTGCGCAATAGCAAGAAATCTTCAGTTGCACAGTATTGCGCAATAGCAAGAAATATCCAATAGCACAATATTGCGCAATAGCAAGAAATTGTCAATTGTACAGTATTGCGCAATAGCAAGAAATATTCAATTGCACAGTATTGTGCAAAAGAAGATACTTCGTATAAATTGCTTATTTCTTGACCAATTTCAATGGGGTTCTTTAATATGCTGAATCTAACCTTGTATTAAGTTTTTGGATTTTGGGCCCCGTTTTTAAATTGGTCCACATTGAGGTCCAAAGGGTCCAAAATTAAACTTTGTTTGATTTCATCAAAAATTGAATTATTGGGGTTCTTTGATATGCCGAATCTAACCGTGTATTTAGATTCTTAATTTTTGGTTCCATTTTCAAATTGGTCTACATTAAGGTCCAAAGGGTCCAAAATTAAACTAAGTTTGATTTTAACAAAAATTGAATTCTTAGGGTTCTTTGATATGCTGAATCTAAACATGTATTTAGATTTTTGATTATGGGCCCAGTTTTCAAGTTGGTCCAAATCGGGGTCCAAAATTAAACTTTGTTTGATTTCAACAAAAATTGAATATATGGGGTTCTTTGATATGCTGAATCTAACCATGTATTTAGATTTTTGATTTTGGGCCCTGTTATCAACTTTGTCCACATTGAGGTCAAAAGGGTCCAAAATTAAACTTTGTTTGATTTCATCAAAAATTGAATTCTTGGGGTTCTTTGATATGCTGAATCTAACCATGTATTTAGATTTTGGATATTGGACCATAATAGGTGAATGTCCAATTTAAAATTTTTAAGTTCTTAGACCACATTCATTCAGAAACCTATGCTGTGTCCAATATTTAATCACAATCAAAATTCAGAGCTGTATCAAGCTTGAATTTTGTGTCCATACTAGCCCCAACTGTTCAGGGTTGGACCTCTGCGGTCGTATCAAGCTGCACCCTGCGGAGCATTTTATTTTAGTTTGACCTTGTCTTTGTTGCCATGTTAAATATTTTGTATGAAGTGCTGCCAGACTTTGAAAATTGACAATATTTACAGACCTCACAGTGTAGCTGTTTCTCAGCCTCATTTAGAACATGATAATTGCCAGACAATATTTTACCATATAAAGTTAAAACTTAACTAGAAAAAAGATGAAAAAACTCATCTTTTGTATTGTATCACTTACAAAGATAGAATTTCATATTGGAAGGATCTGCCAAATTATAATCTGTTTGGATGTCATTTACAAATATTAATAAAAATATATATGCTGTCAAAATTTTAATCCAAATGGGGATTTTGAACAGGTATGTCAGGTATGGATCTAGGATTTTGAAAAAGGGGAATCCCCTGGCAAGCCAACGTTTGGAGTGATACTTATAAAAGATTCATGCATTTATCATATATGAAGCTCTATAAGGGGGAAGGGAGCCCTGCCCCTCCTCCCCCCCCCCCCCACCAAATCTGCCTCTGTATCTTATAATCACTCTAGAAGTAGATTGTACTTATATGTTGAAAATAGTGACTTTTAAAGTAGTTCACAAACATTGTATTGAACATATATATGTGGGATAAACTATTAATAAACAGCTGGCTAATTAATTCTAATACCTTCAAATTGTGCAAAGTCAGCAGTTTAACAAATAGGTTAGTAAACTCCCGCCCCCTTTATGATGCATGCCAGAACTGCAGGTAGCTCAGAACAATCACATTAGACGGAATTATATTTAATAATCCCAAAAGTAAACTTAGGTATTCTCCATGAATATATAACCAGTGTTCTGCCCACATATTTATTAAAAAAATAATATTTTACTTCATACAGACCAAAGATTATACACGAATGCAATTATTGATTCAATTACCGTATTTATAACTTGTTTACTAATCATATGACCCATTAGAGATACAGGAAAACATCATGAGTCATTTTTTCTATTAAAAATATGCACCGTTCAAACAGAGCTCTATCGCTTTGCTATAAATATCAAAGTTCAAGCTGCTTTAAGCAGATATGTGTGCCAAAAAGTACATACAATTATTCAAGTATTTCTCATCCAAAGATTTTAACTTAATTTAAGGCAGATTTCACACTCAATGCATCATTACTGATTCTAAGATGAACAATGAAATAAACATAATTACACCAAACAAATAAACGGCTTTGTGACTATGGTATGCCAGATAGACACATACTGATCAAGTCATTGCAAGGAAGATAAATGAATGGTGTACATTCTTTTGATTCCCTTAAGGAGATTCTGTGCACCTAAGTTATATCTTAAACTTTTGCTTTGCATCTAAGATATATCAAAAAATTTATACAAACTGATTTCACCACTTTAGGGCTGAAAGATTTAAGTTGTACTTTTTGAAGGGAAACTTCAATGGTTTGCATAAATGAAAAGAAATGTGGGTTATACAAGATCTTGAGGATCTGCCCTTTAGTTTTATACATTATTTTGAAAAATTCTGCAATGAATAGGAGGGGTGAAACCACTAGAACATCCCCCTCTTGATCTGACAATAAAGCCTCAGGCGTATGAGATGATGTAAATTTTGAACATTTCCTGTTCTACAGAAGTCTAATAAATTATTGATGGAAATGAATTTGTACAATTCTGCATAATTGGATATTAAAACCATTCTTTATCATGTTTATTTATGACCTGCCTTGTTGAAGACTTATGATATTCGACCCATTCTTCCACCCACTGAATTTACAGAGGAGTATATTATTACAAAAGAATTAAACAGTTTAATTTGTGAATTTAATATTGTTGCAAAGGTTGATGCGCAGTTTTAGAAAACGAAATAATTTAAGAGCAGAATATTAAATATTATCTGGTCACTTTGGGATTGGTGAATTGAAACGCAATAGGAGTTTGCAGTAATATTTGTGTAGGCAGCCATATTTTACGCAGAATATTGAAAATTACGCAGTCTTTGTGGTTTTTACCACAATAGTATATTATCTCTAGGATATTAGGATTGCTAATTTTATTATTGACAAATTATCAATTCAAAAATAGCGACAAGTGTTCCTCGGATTTGATGCATGTACTGTTTAGCCTTAAGATGTCAAATTCAAAGATGTTCCCTATCCCCTTCCTTATTGCAACCAGTAGACAATATGATGGGTGGATTGTAGACTTTATTTCTTGTTGGTAAGATCGTTACCATATTAAAGATTAAAGTGCAAGAAGTTACTCCTAGAGTTTGAAATAAGACATTATTTTCTATCAAATAATATGTTGAAAGTAGTGTGCATTTTATTGATGAGATGATTTCTCTCTTCACTAATTGTCTCCCTTACAACAAATGTTGTTTCTAGATAAAAAAAAATATGCCTGTCTGGTGCTGGAACAAGTCTACCATTGGAAACACCTAAATCTTTAACATAATTTCTTGTAACTGTTCCAATATTTTTTTATTCCAATAAGACCTTTTTATGCCCGGCCGTAGCTGAATTTTACATTTCCGTTCTCTAACTTAAGTTTGCATCAACCAAATGTTATGAAACTTATACACAATGACTATTACCTCAAAACTCAGATCAAGTACAAATTTGGGTAGCGTCACATTTACTGTTCTTGACTTATGTCCCTTTATGAAGTTATATGCAAGCGGGGACATCATCTGTGTCCCATGGACATATTCCCCATTTATTAAAGAAAGTAATAGCTGTTAAATTCAAATTATTATGGAAACTGGTGAAATTTACCTGTAATGTTGCCTAGGCTTCAGTGTTTTGTATTTTACCATTTTTGATTTTATTCTTTTTAATTTATATAAAAACAAATAGATTGCTATAATGGTATAAAACCACTAATTCATAGCCCCATTGCTTTCTATGTTAAATTCTGCAATTTCAAGCATTAAAGGCTACTTTGTCTTTAGTTCAAATTAAGTGGCAGTTATTTCATGTCAAAACTGTACCTTATCCTGACTTGTGCTGAAAAAATCAACATACCTTTAATTGCATATTAGAGCGTACTGGTTCCCGGAAGTTTGATAGTACAAAAACAGAAACTTCTGATCTGAACAACAGGCCAAATGAGCCCTCCTATTAAAATTTCATATACTTCTATATTATTCAAATAAAACTTTCAACAAGTGTTCTACAGTGATCCCAAGTCCCAGCTAGCTTTCTATTTGATACTAAATGTACTACCCAAATATTCCTACTATTGACAAAGATACAGCTATAACAGGAACTATTTTGTTATAAAACTTGAAAACAACACGTTTTAATAATTTCATCATAGAAAACACATCGCTTTTCTCAATTTACCTTCATCAGGAATTCAAGCCAAACATTTGAAATCATAGGGTTAAACAAACTACCAATGAAATGTTGAAGAGCTAAATGACAAACAAACCTAAAAAATATAGACAGTCCCAATATTCATCTAAGGTTGCAACTTTGCCTTTTTTAGAATGTATGATTTTGATTTGATATTATATTATTTACTACATTCTGTAACTTTTTAATGTTTTAATTATGGTACATGTACATTGAACTATTATGTCTATACGAATTGTGTTAATATGTTGTATGTTTGCTTTTTTTTCTCTTATATTATTTTTTGTACTTGTATTGTATGAGGGCCTCAGGAAGATTAGTAATTGTAACTAACTGTGTTTACCCTCTTTAAATAAAGATTTATTATTATTATTATTATTATAAACACTACATATGTATACTAATAGTGACAGATATGACACTTTTTCAATTTTACTAGTTCTGATTTGTTAATATCTACTCAAATAACAGTGTTCTTACCTTTATTTCTTAATTTTATCAGAGATTCTTCCTTGAATATAAATACAGTGGTCCAAACATAAAATATAATTGATAATTTTGTCCCCTTTTTTCTACATGTTGGAAAAGGATAGTGATTTGGTAAAAACATACTTTTATGTATAAACATGGATCAACAAGAGCAATTTATGTATCATCAAGCTAGATAACTTGCTAAAATGGTTATAAAATGCATTTCAAGTGAGATTTTGGAATTCCTATATAAGTATACACCAATTTTCCTTGAAATAAATAATTCACTAAGAAACACAATAAAACATGAACACTCACTACATAATATGACCAAAAACAATATTTATACTGTAAACTAGTCATGATATACAAGTTTCATTGGTTTCAGTGTTAGATAATCAAATAATTAAAATTTCAGGTAAAATCTTAACTGTGTGCATGCTAAATGACCAAAAAAGGCTAAAATATCTTATTGTAGCAATTTGAGAGTTGTAATTTGACACTAACATAATTGTTACATAAAAAAAAAATGTAATATGATTTCTGACAACAAATGTGACCAATGTTCACTGTAAATGGTATGATTTCTAAAAATAGAATTTCACATGCCTGTCAGTAATGGGTATAAAACCACTAATTCATAGCCCCATTGCTTTCTATGTTAAATTCTGCAATTTCAAGCATTAAAGGCTACTTTGTCTTTAGTTCAAATTAAATGGCAGTTATTTCATGTCAAAACTGTACCTTATCCTGACTTGTGCTGACTACTGAGCTGATATTAGATACCCTTCCGGGACTGATAGTCCACCAGCAGAGGCCAAATATCGATTAAAATTTCAGTACTTTTTATTATTCAAAAAAACTTAACAAGTGTTCACAGTGATCAAGTCGCTTTCATTTGAATAATTTTCCTACTATTGACAAAGATCAGCTATGCTTTAAAATATGTACTACTTTCTTGTATGTTCTTTCCGACCAGGCCTGAATTAGTGGTTCTATACCTAATGCCAATTAGACAACTACATGTATTCATAATGACCAGAGGACAAAGATGTGAATATTTAAGTGTCACTCTATAAGACAGGTGACCTTTGTATCGAGATTCAAAATGCATAAGTAATACAACAGCGAGTCAAGAAGAGGGTTTTTGCCTTTATAGCAAGTTTGACTGTAAGTGCTATACTGCAGCTTTTCCAATGTCACCAGTTTGATAAGCATATTGCTATAAGATTTGAATTGGTCAGATTTATGACATCATGGCATAGATCTCTTTGAATTTAAAATTTCTGTCTTGTCAGATTGGAGACTAATTTCTTTGATATGATCATGAACTTTCAACTTTCTTTTTTCAGCTTTTTAGATGATTTAGATCGTTTAGGAGCTAAAGATTATATGCCAACAGAACAAGACATATTACGAACTAGAGTAAAGACAACTGGAATTGTAGAAGTACACTTTTCATTTAAGAATTTAAATTTCAAGTAAGTATTTTATATATGGTGGCCCTCCTTGTCTTTATACATGCCTGATGTACCACACAAACTCAGTAACTGATAAAAATATAAGAACATAGAACCTTTTTCTAAAATATTCATAAAATTATTCTATTAGTCTTAGAACTGGTGAAAACTTGTCAGATATATAATATAATACAGTTTCAGTTTTTGAAAAAGATTTATCTTACTTTAGGGAATGACATTTGAGTGAATGTCAATGAGACAGCAACCAAACAACAAAAGGCATGATTTTCTTTTTGGCATATTCAAGTAAATGTGTTGTATTGAAATTAATAAGTGACTTTTTTATGTTGCTCTTCATCTAATTGTAACATTCTATTAATTCACACAGGGTAATGTGTAAGTAGTATATCAAACTCACACATAAGAGTTTTATCTTATATTTAAGCTTTAAGATAAAGTAAGTATGACTTCATCTGAAGTATTGCAACCCTTGAGGTTAATGAGCAATCGTCTGCAATACTGTTTTTAAATTCAAATTTTCGTAAAGTACATATTTGATTGCGTGTATTATTTGCAAAAATATCTATCTTAATTTCCTTCTGACTCTTTTTATCGTAGTCTGTGTAAAGATATAGAATTCTTAGTAACAAGTTTCTTCCTGTTTATACAGATTTTTGTAATATCATAATTGATTTTTGTATAAATAGATTTCCATGGCAAACAGTAATTCTTCAAACATAATTAGAAATGACCAATAAAGTATTGATATACATCAACTGGTTGTTTCAACATGTGGTGTATTTTAACATCAATTTATCAGAATATATTAGTTTTCTTTTAATTTATGGATTTTTTTTGTGGAAAATACAGTATTGAAATTGATTTCTGTTGATGACATCATTGCTGGTTTTTGTTTAAACCTCAAAGCTATATCTCTGGGGAATCTATCTGTCTGAAAATTATTATTATCTTTTTGTCCATGGTTTTAGAATATTACATTATCAATGAATATTGATCCTTGTCTGTGACCATAACTTGGATCACATTCATTAATATGCCCAGCATAAAAATTTAGGTCAGCTGGTGGCTATAGGCCCCTGAGGCCTACATTTTTTCTGAATGAAAATTATAATGGTCTTGGTTTTTGTTAAATAATTCTTTTGGCTTGCTATATTTATTAGAAATTTTGGACTTTGACAGTACAGTTTTTTTATGCCCCCGCCGTAGCGGAGGGGGCATTAAGTTTTACCCTTGTATGTCCGTCCATCCGTCCGTACGTCCCAAAGTTGGTTTCCATTCTCTTACTTAAGTTTGCCTCAACCAAATTTTATGAAACTTATACACAATGCTTATTACCACAAAACACAGATCAAGTTTGAATTTTGGTGGTGTCACTTTAACCGTTCTAGAGTTATGCCCCTGTACAAATGGAAAAATTGCTGAATTTTTCGTTTCCGTTCTCTAACTTTAATTTGCCTTAACCAAATGTTATGAAACTTATACACAATGCTTGCTACCATAAAGTATAGATCAAGTTTAAATTTTAGTGGTGTCATGTTCTAGAGTTATGCCCGTTTACAAATGGAAAAATCGCTGAATTTTTCGTTTCCGTTCTCTAACTTAAGTTAGCCTCAACCAAATGTTATGAAACTTCTACACAATGCTTATTACCACAAAATACAGATCAAGTTTGAATTTTGGTGGTGTCACTTTTACTGTTCTAGAGTTATGCCCCTTTACAAATAGAAAAATTGCTGAATTTTTCGTTTCTGTTCTCTAACTTAAGTTTGCCTCAACCAAATGTTATGAAACTTATACACAATACTTATTACCACAAAACTCAGATCAAGTACAAATTTGGGTAGTGTCACTTTTACTGTTCTTCAGTTATGTCCCTTTATAACTTTATATGATAAGCAAGCGGGGGCATCATCTGTGTCCCATGGACACATTCCCCATTTATTTTAAATATTCTGAAATATAAATGTACAACACTTTTGGTCCAATTTCAAACTTAAGAGTATTTTTACAGTCATTCACACTGTGATACATGTAAATGGTTATACATTGAATCATACATTCAAGCCTGAAAATATTCTGTTTGAATTCAGATCTACAAAGGAGCCTCTGTGTTCAAGTAGTCTTAAGTAGTTCAACTACTGTATCACTAGCCTGTAAAACACTGAGGTTATGAGTTCGAACCCTGCATGTGGAAGGTGCGTTTGACTCTAATCTTAGTTGACAAGGATTGTCAGTTTTCCTGACGAAGGTCTGGGGTTCTCCTTGGGCAATCTGACTTCCTCCACCAATAAAAATTGACCGCCACGATATAGCCAATAGTGCTGAAAGTTGTATGTAAACACCTAAAATCAATCAATCAATCAGGTCCACAAACTTGGAGGCAAGTTGACATCTTACACTTAATTACACATACAGAGATCTGGATGGCACTAACATTGTCTGTCTGTTCCTCTTTCTCTTTCTCGCGCTAACACATACACTTGAGACATGTACTGCTTTGTTGGTGCAATGGTAGTAGGACCAAGATGTTTTGGAGGAAATTTACAAAAAACATATTTGTATAAGTTTCTTTTCCATTTGCAGATTATTTGATGTAGGAGGACAGAGATCAGAAAGGAAGAAATGGATACACTGTTTTGAAGATGTAACCGCCATTATATTTTGTGTAGCAATGAGCGAATATGACCAAGTGCTACATGAAGATGAAACTACAGTAAGTCACTTTATATACAGCAATGCTGCTCATCTATTATTCACTAACTTTTTTGCAGATGATAATTTCCACCATTGCAGAGTACAAAGAATTCTGGGTAATATTTTCAAAAATATGTACACAAAAGTGTTGCGATTGGTCAATAAAATTAAACAACTGAAATTCAGCAAATAATTTTATACAATTTTATTTCAGTATATAAACAATGAAAAGTCCTTAAGATTCTAAAACTTCAAATTGTTACAAAACCTATTGAAAAATGAATAGCCATTTAATATCAAAATTGCACAATTAAACGCTGGTAAATTAATGATAAAGTCAACTGAATCAGATTATTTCACCTGAGCAATTTATTGTATGTAATGGTGGCATCAATATGTAACAAAGCTCAGAATAAATATATGAACAAATGAAATGCTGATCAGTGTTAAAATGAGCATAGAGCCTGACTAATAGGATAATTGGACTTTTTGTCCAAGAAAACATGATTTAATGAAGCAAAACATTCTAAATACAAGTGTTTCATGATTTAAAAGTGAGCAAATATATATAAACTTAAATTTTAAAGGTTTTATTGAATTTCATTGCCAGTTACTCCCACTCAAATGTCCATTTCATCTCCAGTGTCTTTCAAAATATAATTGACATTGCATATTCAATTGTGATGTCAGGAATGTGTACTACATGTATTTGTAATGAGAACATGACAAAGGGAAAGAAGAGAATCATATTAGACTGACCTTTAGGTGTCTTTTGGGTTTGAGTTGATTGGTTGCTGCTTCATTGAAATTTCTCCTGTTAGTCATATAAAAAAACTACTTTCTCAATGTGGTAATATTTTTTTGTTCAAACTGAAATTGGCCTTTTGTTTTCACTTTAATTATGTTTATTTTGAAAAGAATTAATGAAGATAATGTTTTTTGACCTTTCATGAAGTCATTAGATAATTGAATTCTAAATTTGTCATGGATTCTATCTGTTACTTTATATTCTTTAAAATTTTACATAATAGTCAAATGACTTTTCAGCATCATATATATTGAATATTTCTTATAATATAACATTTTAAAATCTTGAATAAATTATGGAAATCCTCTAATAGACCACTTTCGAGTTATGTCCTTCACCGAAAAAGATTGTCAATTTATGACGTCATTTACCAGATAGAGGGGATAGCCTGTATTCCTGCTCTATTAAAGTTCATCAAGCGTCTTCGTGATCGTCATTATGCAGGATAAACTAGAAATAATGTTTGTTCCGTAGGTACTTAATCACAATTCCCTAATGCAGCAGCACTGATGAGCAATTATAAGAATTTAATTTGCCGAATAATTCTTGCTATATGGTATCATATTTTCTCAACCACTCGGTCAACATGGAAAGGAAGTGACTATGGCCCTAAACGCATGAAAGATGTTCACTAAAACCTAAGTTTTTGAAGGAAATGCAACAAACTCGAAAGTTGTCTATTATGTTACCATATCATATGATTACATAGTGCACCTCCATATCACAAAGCGTCAATTAATTTTGTACTGACGATTTAAAGTGATAATTTTCACTTTTGCCATTCAGGAGTTATGTCCGTGATAGATTGGAAAATAGCCATAGAAAATGGCAGGTCAAACAAGCCTGAACGCACCTTCAAAATACAAAAAACCTTGTTTACTGTCAATTTGACAGCTAATTTCATATATTTATTGATTTATGATAAGTTCCACAGATAATTGTTGGTGTGCCCAAACCAAAACAAGATTTGCTTTGTTAGGTTAGGCTCAATTGTATGCTTCCACACAGCGCTTTTTAACTATGTATGGAAATGATAAATGTCAAACATTGCAGCTCACATGTGTCA
Source organism: Mytilus coruscus (assembly GCA_017311375.1). Lineage (NCBI taxonomy): Eukaryota > Metazoa > Mollusca > Bivalvia > Mytilida > Mytilidae > Mytilus > Mytilus coruscus. Next base: position 41,937,571 of record CM029600.1, read on the forward strand.
AATTTAACAGTCAAAAGATGTTCCTGTATTGTTCCTATCATTAAACTGTGTTGTTATATATCTATTTCCAGAATCGAATGCAAGAAAGTCTAAAACTGTTTGATTCAATTTGTAACAACAAATGGTTTACAGACACATCTATTATATTATTTCTTAACAAGAAAGATCTCTTTGAAGAAAAGATTAAGAAATCATCATTGACAATTTGTTTCCCTGAATATACAGGTATGTAAAAACCATTCTCTTATTTTCATGCTTTTTTCACATTTCTCGATCGGTTTGAGAAAACTCTTTCTCATCTCTAGAGAAAACTTTGTTCTCAGCAAATGATTGGTTGAAATTTTAATTATGACATCAAATTTTCTTGGTTTCTTATGAATTTCCTATTGTGATGTCATGAAAAAAGGCAACCATGCCTGATGACGTCACATATAAAGAACACAACTTTCTGCAAATCTTTGAAAAGGAAGGATAAAAATCATTAGAGAAACAGATTCCACCCCTATAACCCGTATATTACGATATTTCTCCACACTCAACAGTTAAATTTTAATTATTTAAAAAGCTTGGCAAGCCTCGTGCTTTAAATATTAAGATTAAGCTGTATCGAGTTGAGAAATATCGTAACACACTTGATGCAGTGGTGGAATCTATATTTTTCAAATAACTACAAAATAACATAATACAATGGTACCTATAAAAACAAATTATTCCACAGTTTAAAGTAGAACTCTAATTTTTAAAACTGAAAGAAAAGGTATTTGGTGTATATAGTACATGACCCCAAATGGCAAAAAACACTTGACAGAAACAAAACAAAAGAACAGTGCTTTAATTGCTGTTATTCATCTCGAAGTCACAGTTATGCCTTGGATATTGAGCAATTGGTACATGTAACACATTACAAGTTCAACCAGTTTGAGAGGAATTCTTTGGTAGATTATGGGTAAAGAAATCTTGAAAAAACTGTCATAAGTTGCCTGAAAATCTCATGGTAAAAATCAGAAACAACTCATACACAGACGACAACAATGAGAGTATGGATGGGGGTTTACAGAATAGAGAATAATGGGCTTAAAATATAAAAAGAGAAAAATGGACCAAAAAAATAAAGAATAGAGAATAATGAGGTGCTAAAATATAAAGAATAGAGAATAATGAACAAAAAGTATAAAGAATAGAGAAAATCGGCCTAAAAAATTAAAGAATACAGAAATGAAGGACACCCCCCATCCAGACCCTCAACAATGGGCCACATGGAGGTATATGTTAGAAAAGTTGGCAGGAAGTAATGTATGATTAGGGCAAATAATTGTAGAAGACTAATAATACATTGTGTAGTATATTAGGAGTTAACTCTAGACTGAGAAACCTTTAATATATAGACCAAGACTTTGATGGAAACATGGGTGTTTCAGAAATCAAAGTTGTGAAGTACATCGAATAGGCCTATCTATGATCTTTGATGAATGCAGTTATTTTCATTACCCACTTTTGACTCCGGAGTTTATAATTTTTCGACAGGTTACCTACTCTGTGGTAGGACATCCTGGTACTCGGTCAAGTAAGAGCAACTGAAATAAGTAAAATATAGCTACAATGGGTACAATATTGGGGGAAAATTAACTGTTTTATGTTTTTTATACAAGACAAAACCTTCTGAAAACAGTAAACTTTTCCCCCAAATTTCACCGATTATATGTTTGATTTTACTTCTTTGGGTTGCTCTTACTTGACCAAGTACCAGGATATCCTACTGCAGAGTAGGTAACTTATTGAAAAATTATATTATCCAGAGTCAAAAGTTGGTAATATGAAAATAGTCTATTATAAGTCTCAATATTTGTTTTCCAATCTCTTAGTCTTGAGCATACTGTGGATTGATTATTATTCAATGGAAACCAATTTTCATGGATTCTATAGGAATGTATACAGAATCTGGAAAAACCATGAAATCAAATATCTATGAAAATGCAAGTTTTCCTCAATCAACGAAAATTGGTACCCACGATAATAAAGTACCAGATGAACATTGTTCCGAATGTACATGTGTCTTGTGCAAGGAAATCCTATCATTTGTACATGTGTCTTGTGCAAGGAAATCCTATCATATGTACATGTGTCTTGTGCAAGGAAATCATATCATATGTACATCATATATACATGTGTCTTGTGCAAGGAAATCATATCATATATACATGTGTCTTGTGCAAGGAAATCCTTTCATATGTACATGTGTCTTGTGCAAGGAAATCCTATCATATGTACATGTGTCTTGTGCAAGGAAATCCTATCATATATACACGTGTCTTGTGCAAGGAAATCCTTTCATATGTACATGTGTCTTGTGCAAGGAAATCCTATCATATGTACATGTGTCTTGTGCAAGGAAATCCTATCATATGTACATGTGTCTTGTGCAAGGAAATCCTATCATATGTACATGTGTCTTGTGCAAGGAAATCCTATCATATGTACATGTGTCTTGTGCAAGGAAATCATATCATTTGTATTTTACAGGTAATCAAACCTATGAGGAGGCAGCTGCTTATATCCAGGCACAGTTTGAAGCTAAGAACAAAAGTTCAACGAAAGAAATCTACTGTCATCAAACTTGTGCAACTGATACGCAGAACGTCCAGTTTGTCTTTGATGCTGTTACCGATGTAATCATAGCCAACAATCTACGTGGATGTGGCTTGTATTAGTCTTGGGCTGTCGAGCGTTTGTATGTGATTTGTATTTCTACGTGCATTGTGAGAATCAATGTGACCATGACATTAGTAAACAAATTGACAAACGATAAACAATCATAATTTGCAAAGTTCCGAAGTACTGTGTAACCGTCTGAAATATTAAATGTGTTATAACTGTGCAATTATGAAATAGTTTATCACCAAGAAATACCTACACAGTGATCATTTATGTTAAACACTAGAAAGTGACTGCTCATGAAGAGATGTGTAACACAGAAAGGTTGAGGCCAAGCCTAATAATCAGGACTAGAATTTTTTTTTTAGAAAAAAAAATGGATTGTTTCTGGTCTTGACATCGAATGTGAAAGTAGTATGATGAAAAGAAATGGAGGAATATGAAATAAACCATTTCTATATTGTTGTCACTTGCTAAATCACAGTACCACAGATATTTCATGATATAAATGTTTTTTCTTTTCATTTTGCCTTGAAAATACCGTGCATTTTTATGTTAGTAATTCACAAACATTTTGTCATCAAACATCTAATGTAATTCTCTGTACTACCTATAATATATTAAGTAATCTGTATTTCGATGTGATAAATATAGAATATGAAAATACTTGGGAAGTTCCCTTTTATGCGCTGGTGGATTTCAGAATTCATATTCATTTACCGTTGTTCCAGAAGCCACACCTCCTTATATATGCAGAATACATTTACTGTAATGTGACATTTATGATTGACTAAATATAGTTCACCAATATCATCATTTGTGAATACTGAAATCCACCAGGAACGAGAGATAAATGGGCAATGTTAGTCCTTTAGAGCTCTCATATATTCTACAATTATTTGTCACAAGTCTGGTATCTATTTATGACTTGTGAAAATCTGTAAAGAGCTCAAATATTCTGTCTCAGTTTTTTTGTGAACAATTCCATTCAAAAGTGCTAGGGTAAGGAAATGATTATTATTTAGTTGTCAAGATTTGTTTTGTTTTGTAAATGGCATAGTAATATATTATCAGAAAGATGTTTTAGAAGTAACTTATATTTTCATGACCGCACCTCTCAGATATCTACAGTTTCATGCATCAATGAAATGTACATGTACATGTACTTTGTTATTTTATGTTAATAGCAGCATTCAGCCAGTAGTAATGCAGTATTCGGTTATTCACAGAGTGCCAGTCCACTCTTCAACAATTTACATCAGGTCGAAATCACTGCTGTCAACAAATTTCAGGATCTAATTGTCACCCAAACTAGCAAACATGGTTCAAATTGAAAGATCATATGGATTGTCTGGTATATGTTGATGTTTTCAGTTTTCATATTTTGTGTTTTATACATGCCAAAATTTAATTTAACTTTTTATATTTTTTTCTGTTGTATTTATCAATAGAAAACCAATAGTTTACATTCTGTTTTTTTCTAATTAAAATTATTTCTTGAGGATAACGTCTTTTTTTCTAAGTATTTTACATTTAGTTCTTAATTATTATACACTGTAGAATTGATATATTTTATTACCATGACTACAGGAATATGAAGAGCAAGTGTCTTTTTGCCTCAATGACCTTTATGACAAACAAAACAAGTTTATGCATTTTTTTTCTTTTTTCAGTGCATGAGAAATATTTACCGGTAATGTATTAAACAGGAGATAAGAGGGAAGGGATTGTGCAATTTTCTGGGAGGATTTCACCGATTTTCACAGCTTCAAATTATAATAATAGTAGTATTATTTATGTATATTGTAGTCAGTTAAGTTAAACACATCAGTGTGTGATATAGATATTACAATATTGTTGGAATTATTTATAAAGATTATATGTGACCATGATGCATGTGAAATCTGAGTGCCTGAGAAGCTTGATGTTCAATTTTCTAGTTTCTGTGAATGTTTGTGCTATTTATGGAAAGATGACATTTTTGAGATATTGTGTATATTTGTGGATAAATATTTCCTTTTAAATGTAGAACATTACTGGGAAATTCGTAGCATTTTTTTTTTCAGACAGTGGCTACCGTAATTAACCAGCATTTTTCAATAGTCATTATCTGATCTTCCTTGTCAAGTGAAGTTCTGCATCACTGATCATAGTAGAAAAAGTAAATTACTTCAGCTGCATGATAAGTATATAGTTTTAGAGCTATGGTAAATAGGAAGTTTATTGTACCCAAAACAGAACTTTTCACCTGATACAAACCAAGCAGGTAGATTAAATAATAAACATTGTTGATCTATCCAGTTTTAGTCCATTTATTTCACTACCTTATGTGAAAAAAAGAGATATTTAAAAAAATGAAGGGCTAGATGATTTTCAGTTAACAAAGCATTGGGAATTGAAAAAAAAACTTTCTCATATTAAACTTCTTATACAAATATACATTGTAAAAGTTCCAAAAAATCCACCATGTGAGTAACGAAAAAAATTAAATTGTGTATAAACATATGCTATCAAAAAGTTGTGCAAACCTTTAAATTTTGAAACACATTGTACTTGTGTGGTGTGGTCATCCAAATTCATGCTGACATGTTCTAGGAAACTAACGAATTCAAAAATATTGTGAAAGAAAAATTGTATTTGAAAATGAATGCAGAATGTTTTGTGCTATTAAAGTGATTAATTAAATATAAAATAAACTTTTCTTAGCATGTGAGGCGTAAACACAAAACTTTTATGAAAAATAACTTTCCAGTGAATATTAGATAAGCAGTGGGAGCAAAATTTCCTTTGTAATTGCACCATTTAATAAAGATTCAGTTTAAGATTTCATTTAAGATATTAAAAGTAGGCCATACTAGTGTAATCATTACTAATACTTGTATTTGTATGAACAGCAGAACAAAGAAAGGGAATGTTGCTTTTACCATAATAAGTTTAGATTTGGGACCATAAAATTCAGACATAGTTATCTAGTAATCAAACTGATCATATTTGCTATGTGAATGGTCCAATTTTTCCCAAATATGCTTAGTATAATTTTCCAACAGTAGTGTGAATCTCAACTTCCCATTATTTCTTGATTTTCACCCTGCTTGAAAATTGAAACGCCTAAATATATACCAGGTTTAAAACAGTTAAAATTTTATAGTGTGTTGAACAAACAAAGGAAAAAATATTGCTTTGTGCTTGAGGTATTCTTAATGGGATTTCCTGTAATGTTTTGTAGAAATATTGTGTGTATTATGAGATAAAAAAATCATGTGTTTTTTCAAATTGTGATGACAGTTGCTTAAAAGTAAGAATGCTTAAAGAAATTGATTCATTGAAAAAATAATGACCAGTTACTAAAAAATGAGCAGGCTTATAAAGTGTGTAGTACAGCACTGTCATATTAAATATTTGACAGTAACCCCTTCAAGATGAGTAAATTATGCTCAGTAATTGTTGGATATTTTAAAATCTGTACAGTTAGTTGCGTGTATGGATACTGGTCAATTACAGAGTAAATAGATTTCACTGCAACATTGACTTCTCTTTAAGATTTAGAAAACTAGACCCAGAAATTGTTTTAAGATTTTATATTCCATACGATTTATTGATTCCGTGGAAACTGATCACTTGCAGAATTTTGAAATATATTTGTTGTTTGCTATTTATTCTGTGTGTGCTCAGCCAAATTGTTACCATCTTACAAATAAAAACAGAATAAATTTTAAATGACTTTTATTAAACGGAATTCTGTAAAGTTTTTCAGTCCAATAAATGATTCTTTCCAATTTTTTTTTTAATGTTAATTATAAAATATTTTGAACAAAGGAATATGTAACAGCTCTTTTTTTAAAACTTGTTGCATATTTCTTTAAAAAGACAAAGTTAAACAAAACTTGACATCGTTTTGAGAGAGAGAAAAAAGGTCAATGAATTAAATTACACAAAACTTAACATTTTACCATATCTTGGCATATAAGTATAAATATTAAAACAATTATCTGTTGTGCAAGTTGCAAAATTACAATATTGTCTTAAAATTAATAGCACTATGTTTGTTTTTAATATAAATATATATATATACATATACATATTCATGTGTTTAGGGAGATGATAAAAGATTTGAATTGAATGCCGACTATTTTTAGACTAACACTTTTAGTTCATGTTTTTTATTTTATTAGGCAAATGGTTTTGTTGAACATATCGTACGTTTTGTATTGCAGATTTTCATTTCAATTTTTTTAACTGTTTATTTGTATTACTTGCGTTTTGTCATATTGTAATAATGTGATACTTAAAACATGCTACACATATTATGGTACTTCTTTCTCCTTTTGCCATGGATAGTGTTTACATCTAAATATGACTTCTGAAATGGCCCCTAAATTTTGTAATCTTAAAAAGGGGAAGCTTTATTTTCAAATATATTGCAACCTGAATATTAAGGCTGGTAATTACTTATAAGAAGAATTTTAAGAGAGAAAATGTGTTTCAGAGAGGTAAACAGTTTTAAAGGGATGCATGGTTTTGAAAATGGTGGATTAAGTTATAAAATCAGATAAACAGTTTACAGATGTTATTGAGCATTTTCTAACTTAGGTTAAAAGGGTGATTCCCTTAACCTACCTTAGGTATTTTAAATTTGAAGCCTAACATGTACATTTGAGTATCGTATACCTCCTATTTCTCAAGTATGATTTAAAACAACCAAGAGTTAATCTTTGCTTACCAAAATTAAAATGAAAAATTAATGACAGAACATGAAACATATTCAGCTTTACTTAAACTTTTATACGTTCAGTATATTTTTTGCTTTAAGACTATGAATGAAAAAATCTGCTCTTTAAGTTAGGTAAACATAGTTTTCATTCAATCTTAGCTTTACAAGTATTTTAGCCACTACTATTTCGAATGAAGTGATTGCAGATTAATTCAAGTTAATCAGATATATTCTTTTGCTTTTATGTGAGATATGTATAAATATTTTCACATGTTGAAAAAGATATCAATTAAAACGTATAGACAAATATTTGAATCTACGTTAAGAGATAATTTTGTGATGTTGTACAAAATAAAGAAATGCTATATAACACAAATTTCTGCTTTTTTCTATTTTCTATTATGTATAATTTGACTCTTTCTTGTTACTGACATGTGCAATAACTTATTTTCTCTCTAGTCAATGTTAATAAATGTCACAATATTGCTTCTGTGTTGTTTATGTCATAAAAAAGGGGGAGAGAAGTTACACTTTAAGATAAATTATATTGACCTTGGTCAAACTGAACCTGACTTCTTTGATAGTTGCAGCATGCAACCCAAAAGAGTTGATCTTCCATAAAAAGATTCACAGAAAGGAAAATTGTAAATTTATTCAGTATGCATCTGGATAATGTCAGTAGTTGTTTTTAGTATTCAACCTAACCTCATTTCATTATACTGTAAATTCAGAAATGATTGAGATGTTTTTATTAATGCAATAATGAGACTTGGTGATTATAGCAATAATAAGAACTGGCATTCTGATATCTGATACATATATTATCTGTATGCAGATTTTCCTGAAATCGCAATAATTAATCTCGCATTTTTTCCATTCTTGAAAAATTGCAATAATAAATGCATGCAATAATTTCTGAATTAACAGTAGATAACAAGAAATAACAAATGGTAATTCCAAAGTCTGGAATCAACTCAGTGGTTGTCACTTCTGTAATTGCATTTTAATAGAATTGATATATATTCAGCTATCTCATTTAAATTCATCAATAATTTACAAGACTTTTAGCGTTTATACAGTTTGAGTACTTATAAATCCTATGACTAAATTAGGAGTCTTTAACAGAAATCTGCCTGCAAATAAAAGGTGTTAATTACACGATAGCAAACTAAATATAAATTGTCTGGTAAAAGTACTTTTTTACAATCACACCTTATTTGAAACTACAGTACATTTGTATTTGAAAAAGGTTGATGAAGATAACACTATAAATTTTGTGCATCAAAAGAGCTCTTCTGTTTTTATCTACATCAGGTATGCTTAATCCTTCAGCATTTGATTTGAAAATTTTTCTGAGGTAAACTTTGTCTGAGGGAGTTGCAACCTTAGGGAGCTACCATTTGATTTTTATGGGGGCTAGGATGAAATTTGAAAAAATAGGCAGGACAGGAGTTTTGAGTTAAAAAAAAAGGCAGGATGAGACACTTGCAAAAAAAAAAAGTCAGGATAAACTTTAAAAAAAAAGGCAGGACCAAATAGAGTGAAAAATAAAAATGCAGGACAGAGATTACATCTAAAAAGAAATTCAGGACAAAATTTTTCATCCTAGCCCCCCCATAAAAATCAAATGGTAGCTCCCTTAGTTTCTAATAATTTCTTGATGGAATTTAATATTGATATCATACATTTTTAACTTACTGAAGCATGCACAATTGGAGTGGTGCCTCATAAGTGAAATGTATGGGTGGACAAATATCATTGGTCATACATACTCTTTATTAACATAATAAACAACATTAACACTTGAACAATACAAAAACTCTTATGTCACTGAAGCATTATCAAAATGATAGAGCCTCATGTTCTCCCTGAAACTGAAGTGAACAGATGCAGCATTACAACAGCACACCACATCAATGGTATTTCGTATATACATGTACTTCTTTATGAACACATCTAATCCAAAAACTGTACATTTGAACAATGTAAACAGTCTGGGTTCATAGTCTTCCTTAAACTGAAGTGCAATTATGTTGAGATAATGTATGAATGGTATATCATAAAAATTTTCATAACATACCTAACCAGAAAACTTAATGTATGCTCTTTTGTATACATTTTGTTACTTCACCGATTATTATTTTAAAAAAAGGGGAGGGTTGAGATTTTAACAAGAGTGCACACACTTAAATGTCTCGCCTGCTTTACTGATCATTGATTTTATGTTGATAGTCTTAAAGATAAAGGTTTTACTACAAGTATCACATAAATTTAACATTTTTAAAGATCCATGACAATGAGATCAAGCTTAAGGTCATATCAGATAAATCCTTTCAGACAGACATGTACGCAATTCTTCAATACACCAAATATAGTTGACCTAATGCTTATGGTAATTGAAAAACAGACCAAAACACAAAAACTTAACATTGACCAATGAACAATGAAAATTTGGTCAAGGTCAGATGATACCTGCTAGACAGACATGTACACCTTACAATCATTTCATAAACTAAATATAGCTGACCAATTGCTATTAGTATTTGAAAAACAGACCAAAACACAAAAACTAAGGTCAAGGTCAGATGATACCTGCTAGACAGACATTTACACCTTACAATCATTTTTATACACCAAATATAGTTGACCTTTTGCTTATAGTACCTGAAAAACAAACCGAAACATAAAAACTTAACATTTACCAATGAACCATGAAAATGAGGTCAAGCTCAGATGGAACATGCCAGACTGACATGTACCCCTTACAAACATTCCATAGTTGACCTACTGCTTATAGTATCTGAGAAAAGACTTAATCATGTAACTTTAACCTTGATAACTGATCCATGAAATGAGGTCTAGGTCAAGTGAATCCTGTCTGACAGACATATAGACGTTGCAAGGAATCCATATACTAAATATAGTTATCTATTACTCATAATAAGTGAGAAATTCACATGACAAAAAAACTATCATTTTTTTCAAGCAGTCGCTGAACCATTAAAATGAGGTCAAGGAAAATGGACATATGACAGACAGAAACTTGGTAACATTAGGTATCTGCATACAAGGTATGAAGCATCTAGGTCTTCTACCTTCTGAAATATAAAGCTTTATACAAGTAGTTTACAATCCCGCCGGAAAGTAATCCGTATGTTTAACCTGCCACATTTTTGTTTGCCTGTCCCAAGTTAGGAACCTCATTTTATGTTATTTGGAGAATTAGGTTTTAATTGCAGATCTATAGGTGTTCGTATCTGTTCAATTTATTCAAAACTGTTATAAACTAGGAAAGATTTAGAACTTGACATATGTGTAGACATCTGTCTCTTGTTGAACCTCTTAGATATCTCAGTTATTTTTGTTTTTGGGTTGCTGTCCCATTAACTTATACCCCACATCTTCTTTAAATTAACATTTTTTTTCATCCTGTATATATCACTGAAGCAGACCAAGGGCTTATGCTTATGCAACTGTTACCAGTTATCTATGATGTATCAGAAGACTTTATTCTGACACTGGTGTTGACCATGACAATGATGCTGTTATCAATACACATCAACTATGACAATCCACATAGGAGAGACAAACATTTCAAGGTTCCCTCTCCTGTTTAGATAATTTATCAATTTGAAGATTCAATCATTATCTAAACAGGGGTTCTAAAATTAATAAAATGCTTCGCTGAGTGCAGCCTGATACGACCGCAGAGGTCGAACCCTGAACAGTTGGGGCAAATTTATACACAATATTCAAGCTTGATACTGTCTGAATTTGGATTGTGATCAAATTTTTGACATAATAAAGGTTTCTGACACAAATTAAATGTGGTCATAGATCTTAAAAATCTATTGCGCAATATTGTGCAATTGAATATTTCTTCTTGAAACTTTTCAAAAAATTTGAAATTTTAAAAATTTTGAAGAAAAAAATCCCTCCAATCTTTTTGACACCCCCCACCCCCCTTTGAAGTAATCACCCCCAAACTCTATCCCAGCCTTCCCTTTGTATTATGGAACCTTGTAGTACAATTTTAGAGAGATCCATACACTTAAACACAAGTTATTGTCTGGAAACAAGAAAAATGCTTGTTTTTGGCCCCTTATTCTTGCATGTTTGGGGCAATTACCCCCAAACTTAATCCCAGCCTTTCCTTTGTGATATGGAACCTTGTGGTACAATGTCAGTGAGATCCATATACTTACACACAAGTTATTGTCTGGAAACTACAAAAATGCTTGTTTTTGGCCCCTTTTTGGCCCCTAATTCCTAAATTGTTGGTACCAAAACTCCCAAAATCAATCCCAAACTTCCTTTTGTGGTATTGAACCTTCTTGTTAAATTTCATAGAGATCCATTCACTAAAACTAAAGTTATTATCTGGAAACTAAATGTGTCTTCGGACGACACAGACGACATCATACCATTATACGAACCCCAAAAAATGTTTGCGGTCATGTAAAAACAACCAAACAAATGAAAATACCTTAAGTGAACAAGCTTGCATACCCCATGCATCATGTCCTTACTACAACTTCATTTTATCTCTGGTGTATAGTTGTCTCATTAGCCATCATACTAGACCGAATTCTTCTGTCTCTATATATAGCATATATTTCCTGATCTTCATTTGCTTTTTACTATTTTTGCCTTTTTTTCTATTTTTTGTTTTTGTTTTGTATTTGCCATATAAAAAAAAAAAAATATAAAAAAGCAAAAATAGTAAAAAGAAAAGGAAGATCAGGAAATGTATGCTTATATAGTAACAAGAATTCAGTCTACCATCATACCACATCTCCTCATTTTAATATCAACATTTAACTCCTACAGGTTCTCAGACCAGACATGATTTGTGATGAACGGCCAGACCAATACTGCATTACTTTAAGTTCAATCTAAACATACATCTACAGGTCTAACCCCCCAAAAAATTCCATATAATTATTTTTACTTAATGATACACGTAGTACAGAATAATGTGTCTGGGTAGGGTGACATGTCTTTCTTGCAGACAGTTACCTTGTGAACTAACACATTAATAATCCAGTTCAGCCTGTGGGTCTAGTTCAAAGCAGGGTTAATATTCATATCACATCATCATGTTCTTGTCCTGAATACCGGTATGCATTTAATTTGCCACTGCACAATAAACAGCCATCCATCCATCCATCTAGATAGCTCCCTGTTTGTACACACACAAAACTGTTTTACCCTAATACATTATGTGCCTGTCAAGTCATGGCTATCTGGACCAAGTGTTGTTCTTTGTCATTTAAAAGACCCTGTTTATACATCATTTTTTTAAGTTTCAGTGTTGGTTGTGTATTAACCAATATTTTTGGTAAATCCTGTTATATATTTTAATAATTCAAGTTGAGATTTAACTTTCTTTGGTTAACTTGAGTAATGCAATTTTACTAATGGATTTGTGTACCCCTAAAGTTAAAATTTCCCTAAAAATACATCTAAATATTATTTTATATACATATGCACATTAATGGCTCTACAATCTGTTGATATTGCACCAGGTCATGTTTTTCTCCGACTATTAATGCATCTTTACACTAAATCAATTGGATGTTGGATGTGTACTGATTGATATTGTAGTCCTAATTGCATGATTTTTTTATAATTTGTTATTGGCTTTGAACAAGCTGTCAGTAACTGTGAGTACTTTCAGATCTGTACTAAGTGTCTTTTTTGTCGTGGGGATGTATAAATACCCTACTATGTCAGGTCTGTGTCTTTGTTAGATGTTTTTCTGCTTTGTATCGATCTGATGAGTTTAGCCCTTTTCAACTGATTTTTATAGTTTGTTCTTATGTTGTACTGTTACACCACTGTCCAAGGTTTAGGGAGGGTTTGGCGCCAACAAACTAGTTTAACCCTGCCACATTCTGCATGTGCCAGTCCAAAGTCAAGAGCCTGTAATTCAGTGGTTGTCAATGGTTCATGATGGTCATATTTGTTTTTCGTTCATTGTTTTGTACATAAATCAGGCTGTTATTTTTATCGTTTGAATTGTATAAATCTGTCATTTCAGGGCCTTTTATAGAGGACTATGCAGTACAGGATTTGCTCATTGTTGAAGGTTGTACAGTGACCTATAGTTGTTAACTTCTATGTCATTTGGTCTCTGGTGGAGAGTTGTCTCATTGGCGATCATACCACATCTTATTTTTATATTGTTGAATATTTGCTGTCATCATAATGTCCTGTTTGTAGTATTTTATTTTTCACCAAAACATATACAAGTGTTTTCTACTTTTTTTCTTGCAAATTGTCAGTTCAATTTGGATTATACATTGAGGTAATTCAACATTTGTTCCATATCAAAGTCAATATAGCTTAGATGAAACAGCTTATCAATTTTTATGTCATAACCAAAATGTTTTTTTAACCTATTTGCCCCCAATCCAACCTCCAGTCCTGATTCCATCAGCAGTTCTTTTCTAGCCTATATGTCCCTCCATACATTTTCAAAACTGATCCAGCTGAACTGTGTTGACAGCAGAGACTTCAATCTTGCAGTTAATGGTCCATAAACTCTTTCTAGATTTGTTATGAAAATATGACAACCTTAATGATGTCTTGAGAATAGAAATTGGAAAACTGTAAAAAGTATGGTCGCCTAAAATCAGGTAGGGAGTCATTTGGCGTCCACTACTTTAATGTCATAGTCCCTAGGTATTTACTGTTGTCCAAAATTCATTTATAGGTAGTTCAGAAACAATAGGAGGTATCATATGGCAAGAAAAATTCTGCGGCTCTTTTCACAAAAAATCTTAAGAGTAAAAATACTCGTAAGTCATACACATTTCACTATAACTTACGATCAATTTTAATCGTAAGATTTTTTTGTGAAAAGTGTCATTTTTTGTCAGAAATATGCAACAGTTTTGATAGACCTGGCTTGCCATTAATAATTCCCAAGCAAGACAATAAAGTCAAATTTATTTCCACTCAGCATGGATGGGTTGCTGTAACTACAAGGTAATAATTGAATGACAAAGAATAACAGATTTGTCAATGTTTACCTCTCAGATTTCAATTTTCATTTTTTGACAAATAAAGCCAAAAAACAAGTTCTGTATATTATACATTTTATTAACAGAAGAAAACAATTTGGTATATATGTCTACCACATCTAAAATGACAGAATTCAAACAAAAAATATGTGGTTACAAACAAGGATGTTTTAACAATCATGTAAAAATTACTTGACAATATGAAAACATTATATAACAACATTACATTTTATTCATAACTTCAGTTTAAACTTCAATTCAGATAAATGCATTACTAAATGTATGATAAATTATTTATGACACATTTTTTTTTGTATACTAGTGCTGAAATTATTACTCAACCTTTTATACTGTAGACTGATATGGATTCTTGGGATGATATAAGAACTGATTTGAAAAATGATATATAATTCATAAAGTTTTTACAAAAATGTGTGCGACTAACATTACAGATATTATTTTAAATATCAAATTGACATGTTGTAATAAAAGTAACCACTTTTTCAACAACATTCCGATCGAAGAATTACTACTTTTGTATTCAGATATTTGAAAACTGGTTGTAATTTTAACCCAAATGTAAAACTATCCTCTTGCCATTTGTTATCAACTGTCTAATAAAACATTGTACAAAGGCAATTCAGTTAAAAAATCATTCATAAAAGTAATTTTTCATTGTAAATGCAGGTGTGTGTAGATGTTTCATTTCAAAATCTGATTGTTTATTCAAAACATG
Organism: Mytilus coruscus; assembly: GCA_017311375.1. Taxonomy (NCBI): domain Eukaryota; kingdom Metazoa; phylum Mollusca; class Bivalvia; order Mytilida; family Mytilidae; genus Mytilus; species Mytilus coruscus. Next base: position 41,952,698 of record CM029600.1, read on the forward strand.
TAGTGAGACAGAAGACAGGGTCAACAATGACAGTTGTAAATCAGAGTCTACTCACTATAATCACCTGGCAATCACATTGTGTCATGATGTTTCAGTTAACCTTATCCACAAAAGGGGTTTTCTTTGAATCAACTTGTGCACATTGTACACAGAAATATATGTCAACTCCAGAACTTACTCATTTACTGATCAATATAATAAAAAGCGCAGCCTGATATGACCGCAGAGGTCAAACCCTGAACAGTTGGGGCAAGTTTGGACACCCTATTCAAGCTTGATACTGTCTGAATTTGGATTGTGATAAAATTTTTGACACAATATAGGTTTCTAACACAAAATAAATGTGGTCAAAGATCTTAAAAATTTGAAATGGGACATTTAATTTACCTAGCATGGTCTGATATCCAAAATCTAACAACATGGTTAGATTCAGCATATAAAAAAACACCAAAAATTTAATTTTAGTTGAAATCAAACAAAGTTTAATTTTGGACCCTTCAAACCTTAATATGGACTAATTTGAAAACAGGGCCCAAAATAAAAAATCTGAATGCACAATAAGATTCAGCATATCAGATCATATCATAGAGCCGCAATAATTCAGTTTTTGATGAAATCAAACAAAGTTAAATTTTGGACCCTTTGGACCTCAATGTAGACCAATTTAAAAATGGGGGCCCAGTATCCAAAATAGTAATACAAGGTTAGAACCCCCAAAAATTAAAGACTTAATTTAATCCCACTGAAGATTTGTATTTATTTTCAATTGAAGATTTCTTGCTATTGCGCAATACTGTGCTGTTGCACAATACTTAGTTAATCTGTTATGTATAATAATTTACACACCCTGTTTGGTGTGTATCTCCTGCCATATCAGTATTTGTTGCTTTTAGAATGGAAAATTTTATGTGGAAAAAAAACCCCAAAAACTATGGAAAAAAAAAAATCCCCCCAAACATGCCAAAATTTTTTTTCAAAAAAAAAGTTGAAATTTGAAAATTTGAAGGTTGGATATATTTAGAATATCTCGTCATTCTGATTTTTCCGGATTATAAAAGAAACGTAAATAGTGTAAGGGAGAGCTGAAGATACGATAATTTCGCGAGAAACAGAAGGGAAATGTGTTAAAAAGTGTTTAAAGTCAATCTATTCATTTGTGTGTCTCCTTCTCATCAATCTCAGTAAGATTTTTTGGGGGTGTTTTCCACACTATAAAAACAAAATGAATGACGTGAGGGGATGTCAGTCTGGTCAACCACATAGGGGATTGACGGCTTCAAGCCGTCTTTCCCCAAAAAATCCCCTCTTTTGAAACCCCCCAAATTTTTTTTGAAATTTTGAAGATAATTTTCTTTTCAGGAAAAATGTACAATTTCAGAGAGTTCCATAAACTTTAACACAAGTTATTGTCTAGAAACTAGAAAAATGCTTGTTTTGGCCCCTTTTTTGCCCCTAATTTCTAGACATTTGAGGGAATTACCCCCAAACTCAATCCCAGCCTTCCTTTTGTGGTATTGAACCTTCTGGTAAAATTTCATAGAGATCCATTCACTTAAACTAAAGTTATTATCCGGAAACCAAATGTGTCTTCGGACAACGACATGATAGCATTATAGGAACGCAAATTTTTTGTGGTCGTATAAAAACTTCTATTTGTTGCACTCATTGATATATTTATAAGATTATTATACACTGTATATTGCATCAATAATATAGAGCAGAAAAAAACCAAGTGAAAGAACTTTTATATTGCACATCTTGTTTTGATTTTTTTTCACTTAAAACAATACAAATCTGCCTACATCAAAAGTTTGGAAGACAAAGAAGGAGGTATTATAAGAGCCATTATTTAGGCCCTTAAATTAATACACATAGTAATATTCTTAAATGTGGATTTTATTGAACTAATTTATTTAACCTAAAATGGCCACTACCAATCTGATTAAAATCAGATGTTGTGATACGCTTCGCTTCTTCTAATGTGGAAAGTATATTAGTGTAAACTAACAGCTGATTTTAATGATAATGGGCCACTTCCCACATAGTTTATAAAAAAATAAAATCTGAACAACAGCCTTTCCTAATATGTTTATTATTAAATATTAATTACAAATTTGAAAGCCTGAAGAAAAAATGTAAGACTAAATTCAAAATAGAAATATTGATATTGAACAAACTAAAAAATTACTTGTGAACATCTTAATGAGATTATTTCATATCTTTATACTTTTCTATTTAAAATATTTAATAGGCCAAACAAGTAGGCTGATCATACTGTCTGATTTCGGCATAGAAGGGAAATAACTCAATCTAACACTTACAACAAGTAATATTATAACCTATTATTAACTACTGACAACTTCAAAATAATAAATGAGGCAACTATACAAACACCATGTTTTAACATTTCAAAACTCACAAAAGTAATTATTTTATTTTTATTCAAATCCATTTTGAACATTAACTTAGCCATGACAAGTAAACACTATTTTGTAATTGGTCATTAAGTCCTCATTTAGTACAGACATTTTATTATCAGATTATTTTTAAACCTTGATAAAGACCTTTTATGTAGATGTATTGGGCCACCATTCTCTGTCTTTTATACCTTATTTTGTTTTATAAGTTTGAGTTATACCTTTTAATTTTGATGGTTGAACCATTGACTTGTTTATTAGTTTTGTTTTTTGCTACTACATGTACAATCCCTTCAAGAATTTTGAATCATTTGTTACTGACAACATTTAAAAAACATCATACATACAACAACAAGCATTCTGAGAGTATTGCATGGCAATACATAGCCCCTACCCTGGCTACCGGTTCAGAATTCATTGTACTGGAACAAAATGCTAACTTGATCTTTAACTTGTCATGGTGTAAACTATATAACAAATATCAAGTCAATTTCTTCAAGTATGACGAAAAAAGTGTGGAAAACTGATTATTTGAGTGAATTTTCTAAGTCCAAGGACCATAACTCTGCACAAAATCATCAGACCAGAACATAATTTGAACTTGATCTGTAATTTGTCATGATAAAACTATATACCAAATTTCAAATCAATATCTTCAAACACGAAGAAAAAAAGTGTGGAAAACTGATTTGCCGGACTGACGGATGGACAGACAGACAGACAGACAGAGTGCAAACCTAAAGTCCCCTTCGACTTCGTCCGTAGGGGACTAAAAAGCATATATATATGTTATTGAATTATATAGCTCTAAATATAATCCATATGGATTCTGGAATTACACATATATTTTATCAATTTTTTCCTTATATGGCTATTACAATAAAATTGGTGAATACTGTCCCAAGTAGAATAATATATTGTAATTCAAACATGATTTGCATAATTATGAATCCTTTTTAAGGTCTTTTCTTTCAGATTTTTGTTCTAGGTTATTTTATGGTGGAATATGTTCATCAGACAATTTTCATATCCTATAAACACATTGAATCAGATGGAAATTTAACAAGTATCTTTCGAAAAAGAAAGCATGAGAAATGGGAAATGGAGAGCTATATTTTAAATGTTTGCTAAGGGAATTAAAGTTGTTAAATAGTGTTATGAAGCTTGAGAAGGAGTTAGAAAGGTGGAAGTAATATGATAACATTCATTAAACCCCTCTATTTATCCCCACAGAGGTGTAACCCTGTTTCTAAGATTATACAAAAGTGGTCCATACTTTCAGTCTTTTCCAATCATTGTTAACATTTCACACACTGATCACTAACTGTAACCAGGCCATTCAAACAATCACAATTCGTACATCTTTAGAAGACGCTGACAATCTGTTCATATCTGCCATAGAGTTTAACTCTAAATTTACTTCCACTCTGAAGCATGTCCTTTCATTTCGTATCAAATATTCCTGTGAGTAAATTCTGACTTGTTTGTAAATAGCAACTGTATCACAGATGGTTTATACTTCAGTATCAATTCTAAAATCTACGATCTGGTCACGTCATAAGGAGGGTCTAGGTTTTAGAATCAATTTACCAGTCTGAAATAAAAAAATTAATTAATCCATTAGTTGACTGATCCTGTTTTTCAACAGATATATGACCATTTGATTGCTTTATGGGAATCATGCTTAGAATACTGTTTGCAATAACACTCGAAATTAAATTCATTTTAAGTATACATGATAGGTGCCACTAGTATATAGCTAAAACTGCTTACCTTGCCAGTGCCCAAGAGTTCACCCCGAGTTTTAGGTTTCCTGTTCAATATTTAGTTTTTTGAGACTGATGTGTCTTTTCATCTTTTTTCTATTGGCCATGGTGTTATGAGTCTTTTTTCAACTTACAATTTATATTTGTTTCCATTGTATCTTCTCCTTTTTTTATGAAATTATGAAAATACAGGAATAATTTGAAGAACTTATAGGAAAAATACATAAATTTTCTCAAAAATGTTAACTGCCAAAACATGGGAGAAATGAAATAGGTCTTAAATACTACAGCTGTATGTGTGTCTCCAAAGAAAGATTGATTGTAGCTTGCTTATCATCCAATGACAATATAAGACATTCGGTGATTGGAATGATAGTGGATGGCTGTTTAATGTCAAATGGCAATTTAAAAGTATATTCATGATGAGAACATGTTTTATTTGGTATGGATATGAACCCTGTTTTGTACTAAACTGACACGCTGATCAAGTCTTTTATGGTGCTAGTTTGCAAGGTAACTGTCTGCAGGAAGACATGTCACCTTACCTGGACACATGATTCTGACTCCAGGCAGAACAGTTTTTGCTCTTACTCCTAAATGTTGAGTGCTTAGCAGACAAGCAGCAATTACCATTTTCAAATCTTTGTATTGCCTCCATCGTGATTAAACCAAATATTGGAAGCGAGCACACTACCATGAGACCACCGACAAAGTGCTGAAGATCATCAATAAAACTGCTTTTCTTACAATATATAGGCTATTTCTAGTATTTTCAGGGACTTTTGTCTCTGATATAGGTATGTGTATCCTCTCTTTAAAAAAATAGTTCTTTTATTAAATACTTACTTCATCACAAGACATATTATAATCTGCCAGAACCTGTCTACATCTGGTTGCTATACTAGTAACTGTTAAGGTTTTCTAATATTTGACATGTGTTCATGCATTTATCATTCTTTTCATGTAATGTAGTTGTATATATAATATTGCAAAGTTATTTTTTTTAAATCATAGGAAGCCATATCATCATATTTTACTGTTAATCCTTCAATTGTGTGACCTTCAATATACAGTCAATATATATCTCAACTTGTTCGATATTGTGTATGTAACAACGTATTTGATTTCAACGAAAGAAATCTCTGTATTACTGAAAAATTATTACACCAGGGTTTTTGATATCACAACTTAGTCAAAACATTTACTTAATTTTATCATCGGTACAAGGACATCATTCGTAAATATAAATCAACATGCAGACATCTTATACGTTCAGGTATTTCACATCCAATATTTTATGGTAATATTCTTTACAAAGCACAAAAATGTCAGCATTCACCTCAAAAGCTAACCAAACCTTTAAACAGACTTATTCGGAAGGGATATAGTTACAATACTGTTGTCAGATCATTAAGGATTGCATATTTTGGTATTAATATTGATTCACTCATAGGGTCTTTGCATCGGAAATAAACCCATTTATTCTAAAACCAATTGTTGGCATGATACGGGTTATGTTCTCATACATTTTATGATGGTATGATACTAAACCCCTAACGGGAGGGATTGTACCTGATTTTCATATGATAAAGACATAATCTTTCAATCAGTTTAATTTTGGTCTGGAGCTGGCATGTCAGTAACTGCTAGTAGTCCTTTGTTAATTTATGTATCATTGTCATTTTGCTTAGTTTCTTTGGTACCTATTCTGACATCCGACTCGGACTTCTTTTAAACTGAGTTTTACTGTGCGTATTGCTATGTGTTTCTTTATTCTACATTGGCTAGAGGTATAGGGGGAGGGTTGAGATCTCACAAAACATGTTTAACCCCGCCGCATTTTTGAGCCTGTCCCAAGTCAGGAGCCTCTGGCGTTTGTTAGTCTTGTATGTTTTTTTTAATTTTAGTTCCTTTATATGTTTTGGAGTTTAGTGTGACGTCCATTTTCACTGAACCAGTACACAATTTTATTTAGGGGCAAGCTGAGGACCACCTCCGGGTGCGGGATTTTCTCGCTGCGTTGAAGATCCATTGGTGGCCTTCGGCTGTTATCTGCTCTTTGGTCGGGTTGTTGTCTCTTTGACATATTCCCCATTTCCATTCTCAATTTTATTTCCTGAAACATAATGGTTGTGCTAGAGAGTTATTTGAAAATTCATGTTCCATCAACTTATTTTTTTAAGAGTGGGCTGTACTTTTCCATTGGCCATATATTGTACACAGAGTTCAGTAATGATTCAAACTTGAAGAAATAAAAAATCATGCTGATATTCGGAAAAACACAAAAAAAATCTAAATTTTGGACTGGAATGACGTTTTGTTGGTTGTAAATATCACATTTATGAAACTTTTCAGTTATTCAGCAAGAAAGTCCTCATAAAAGTTTTTTTTTTAATGATCATGACCATAGGTTTAAACAATTCTGATAAGACTTACAGCCCAACCAAATTGAAAAAGCAAAAATATCAAAGACTAAAAAAACTTAACAATAGTGTTTCATTTTAAAGATGAGTTAGTATTATCCTACAAGTATCTTTTTAATATTTGACAAGTAAAGTGACAAAATATCATTAATCAAACAGATTATAAATTCTTTGTAAACACTTCTCTAGGTCACCTACTCGGATACTTATAAAACACTTACCTTGACCACTTGACAACAAAGGTCAAAAGTTTTAAGATCATTATGTATAATAAAGGATACATTGATGGTGCAACAACCCTTTTATGAATTCCACACAAAAATAACATTAATAGCACTATACAACTAATGGTAAAACAGGGATGATTCCATAAAGATGTTGACAAATATACCTGAAAAGAAAAAAAATATACATGCATATCATCAAGATGACACATAATTTAATGATTCCATTTATGAATCTTACCCAGGAAATATGTGAAAAGAGGTAGATCAATAATTTGGGATTCAGAATCAAATGCATTATTGGTAATATTTTCAAAAGTGTACACCAAAATGTTGTGATTGGCTTACAGAGTCCTTAGCAATGAAAATTCTGCCAAAGGTTCTGAAATGGAGAATTACTGCTTCCTTATAACTCAAATTGAACAGGTCATTTTGGAAAGTGGACTAATTTCAAAACGCAAATTCTGTATTCTTAAATTATTTTGTATAGACTCTGTGTCCTTGTAAACGACGTCTAGACCATCAAATAGTGACATTCCCATAATGGAATATTTCTAATATTTCCTGTACCTGGATTTTTAACAAGTATAAGATACATTTTTAGTGATGAAGGAAGCCTGCATGCCCTGAGAAAACCCCAACCTTCAACAAGAAAACTGACAATCCTTGTCCGTTAAGATTTGAGTTGAGCGCACCTGCCATTATACAGGGTTCAAACTCACAATCTCAATGTTGATAGGCTTATGATACAGCAGTTGAACTGCTTTGACCACTCTGAGGCACTCAGCCACAAAAGCCCCACAAATTACAAGAGTAAAACAGCTGTCAGTCATATCAAAACTCTTTTACAAGCATGACTTATAAAATACTTTGATTTACAGCCATTTGTTAGTAAAGATGAAATACTGATTCATTGATAAATTATCATCAACTTCTGTTAAATATTTCTTTTCTCTTAAAGTCATATGTAAAGAGTTCTTTGTAATTTCAATGTTATCGAAATTATTGACCCAATGCACGCATCTTGACATTGATACACAATCAACACCGAGCACACGGAGCACCTGAACAATAAGTGAATTGATAGAGCCATGATATGTTTTTTATACTTTCCATGCCTTCCCATTTGTTAAACTTTTCCTTAACAGTTGTTAAATGTTTAAGTGTATTTAATTTGTGTTTTAAGAATCAGTTATTACTATTTACCTTCCAGTGCATGTTTGTTTACATTCTTTCATCACGGTTTTTCCCTCCCACTTGCACTGTGTAGTGGCCAAAGTTCTAACAAGAGGTTTTATAGTTAAGGACACTGCATACAGGAAAATATAAACGAATTAAAGAACCTTTGTGAGCATGCTCACATACCCCACACCCCCACATTGTCACTGGACAAACAAAATCTCACCAGATTCCTACGTTCAAAAACTCATAACTCTACAAAAGTCAACTGATAAATATTTTCTTGTGGATATGCACATTTACATATTATGTCCTCATTAACTGCAAAGTTTCATGAAATTCTGTTGTGTGGTTTCAGAGGAGTTGCGATGACAAACTGTTGCAGTAGTATATTGAGGCCAATAAGTTCAAAGGGGCATAACTCCTAGAAAAATAAACTGTTATCACAGAGATATGTCTCGCCTTTTTGTAATTTTGATAATGCAAATGTTAAAATTAAAATAGCAATACTTTAACATGTAAGTTATGCAAATATTCAAAGTCGATGAACCATGACTGAAGGTACATGGCTAAACAATCTCCATGGAATGAGATGTGCCAATGCTAATACAACTGCATGCCAAATACCATTGACTTATTATAAGTCGTTCCCTTTAAACAACCTAAACACAAACATTAACTTGTAAACTATGTAAAAGTTTCAAAGTCAATGAACCATGATCAGGGGTGGGGCTATATAATCTCCATGGAAACGATACTTGCAAATGCCAATAAATTTGCATACCAAATATCATTGACTTAACATTAGCAGTTCATCTTAAACTGATCTAATCACAAACTAATACATGTAAACTAAGCAAAAGTTTCAAAGTAAATAGACCATGACTGAGGGGGTGGGGCCAAATATTCTCCATGGAAATGAGATGTGCTAATGCTTATACAACTGAACACCAATTAACATTGGCCTACCACTAATGGTTCCCCTTGAACTGACCTAATCACAAACTAATACATGTTAACTTAGCAAAATTTTCAAAGTCTACAGACCATGACTAAGGTGGCGGAGCCAAATAATCTCCATGGAAATGAGATATGCCAATGCTTATACAACTGCATACCAAATATCATTGACCTACCACTAGTGGTTCCCCATGAACTAGACCTAATCACAAACTAATACATTGTTGATGCCGCCGCCGTCGACGCCGGAAACAGCATACCTATGTCTCGCTTTTTGACTCCGTCAAGGCGAGACAAAAATTGAATCATAATTTCCTGTTGATATGCACATCTACATAGTACGTCCTTATTATCTACATAAGTTTCATGAAATTCTGTTGTGTGGTTTCAGAGGAGTTGCAATGACAAGAACAGGACTGATGGACAGATGGACGGATAGATAGACGGGTCAAAAACATTATACCCTCCGCAACTGGTTGCGTGGGGTATAATTACTGCACGGGAAGACAGTAATTCAATAGCAATACATTTATGAAGATTTTGATAATATAAAGGATTTTCTTTTACAAGAAAGTTCATGTACACTTGTTTTATAGTAAAACTTAGCCTTTCAAGTTTTTAAAACATATTCAACTTTTTTTTTTCATATGACTTTAATAGAAAGTTGCATGAAAAAATCCAGGGGGAATTATGCAATTTTAAATCAATAAAATTATCTCATTCCACAAATCATTCTTAAAGACTTTTACAAAAACAGGAGCAAAATTTCATGTAGTTCATGCTGTAAAACCTATGATACAGAGTCTTGTATGAAATTGGACTGTTTGAAAAAAATGATCCAGAATTTAAAGTCCTCCAAAAATGACTGAAATCGTGTGAAAAAAAATAAAAAATTTCTCGTTCATCCATATATTGCCTTGTTCAAATCTGAAGGATTTCCTCTTGGAATTCCTGCTTTAATGCAGTTTGAACAATATCTTTTTCTTTTGTTAAATCAGTCCTATTTTGACAGTAACATATGGATTCCTATACATATGTTATTTGTATCAATGTTCAATCTTGTTTTATACCTACTTTAGTTGTATAAGGATCAAGAAGCCAGGTGCCAGCACCTGCAGCTGTGCAAACTGATATCACAATCAATACCACTGAAAAGAACAGGATGAGATAAAAATTAATAGAATAATGATTATTTCATCATCTACCATCCTATCATTTGAAATACTTGCATTAAGATCAAGTTCGAAAAATACCTCAATATTGTTTTTAAAAATGTATGTAACTGCTTTAAACTAAATAAAAACTTGCTTTGACTTATTTATCTTACCGCAAGATGGTTTGTGTTTGTCTTATATAGTTCTCTTTTATTTTTATGTGTGGAGGTCTTAAAATCAAATGATCCAAAACCATATAGGGTCACAGTCCATTTTCTCTATTCTCTTCCCTTTATCTAATTTGACCCCTAACTCTTTTAAGTCCTTACTTATCTGGACCCATTGTGCTCTAGAAATAACAGTTGCCTAGAACAATTGAAAATTTGCCAACAGAAAGTGAATATCCAATTCAAAGTTGATTATATTCTAATTCTAAATGCCAGTAATAAATCATTCACTGGGGAAAAAAGCATTTATCTGAGAGATAGCAAAATTTTATTGTATAATTTCCTATGGAAATAGAAACAACAGGTGGTAATAGGAATACTTGGTCTCTAATATTGAATATGGCAAAAACTTAAACCTCAATATTGAAGATCATATAGCTGATACCCCTTAACTAAAGCATCATAGTTGAAAAAAAATATTGAAATAATAAATTGGCAGACTTAATAATATTCAAGTTCAAGATCTAATAAAAATGACAACTCACTTCGCCATAACCTAGCTGTTGGCTGAACCTTGTCGATTACTTCTGTTAATCTTCTTTCAAAGGCCTTCAAGTCTGCAATAACATAAAAAAGAGTCATGTTCAACAATATCAATCCCAAATAAACATCATTTTGGCTTTTAACTAGCTGTCAGTAACTGTGAGTACTCTCAAATCGTACTTTAATTTGACCTGTTGATACTAGTTGTAATGCTTTTTTGTTATTTAATGTTAACATGGATCTTGTCTATATACCAGCTTCGATTATTTGGAATAACTACAAATTTTAACTTCTTCGTACTATGAACATCAAAATTATTTCATTTCTCCTTAAATAATGTTGTTGCACCTGTACAGGAAGTTTTATCTAACACTAATTGTATAGTTTTATTGTTGATATTCACCCCATATGTATCAAGTGTTAGATTAGTATTATTGATATTAAAGAAATTTCTTGGTATTCCTAAACGGAAGATTTTATACACACAGAAGTAGAAGTATACTTAACAACAAAATTATTTTCATTTACCTGTGTATAATATGACGCAGGTTTTTTCAAAAGTGATGATTTTCTAATTTTTATTAACTATGTATTTGCATTCAGGTATCATAGATCAAATTTATTCGTTCATTGTGTGTTAATTTACGTTTTTTGATTGAGTTTAGCCTTCCAATTGATATCTTATAGTGTGTCTTTCTATGTTGTGATGTTATACTATTGTTTCAGAAAAAGGAGAAGGTTTGGTACCATTAAAACGTTTAATCCCGCTGCAAATGTTTGCACCTGTCCTAAGTCAGGAATCTGATGTACAGTAGTTGTCGTCTGTTTATGTAGTTCATACGTGTTTCTCGTTTTTATATAGATTAGACCGTTGGTTTTCCCGTTTGAATGGTTTTACACTAGTAATTTTTGGGGCCCTTTATAGCTTGCTGTTCGGTATGAGCCAATGCTCCGTGTTGAAGGCCGTACCTTGACCTATAATGGTTTACTTTTATAAATTGTTACTTGGATGGAGAGTTGTCTCATTGGCACTCATACCACATCTTCCTATATCTATCATGTCACAAATGTTTGAAAAATACATGAGGGTATGGATGTGGTATTACGGAATAGAGAATATTAGGCAAAAAACAGAATGATGGGCCCAAAAATACAGAATAGGGAAAAATGCATCAAAGAAATACAGAATAGACAATTATAGGGTGTCAAAATATACAGAAAAGAGAATAATTGGCAACACAATTAAAGAAAAGAGAAAATAGGCATAAAAATTAATGAATAAAGAAATGAACACGTCCCCATCCAGACCCTTTTACAAGTACTCTTCAGCTTATGTGAATTTTGCTTTTTATACCTCCCAACAGTGGGTAGCCTAACCATGTGATTGTCCCCATTCAAGTTAAACCTCTTGTATCAACTGATATGAATTGAATACAAATTGAACTCTCCAGGCTTCCTTCACCAATAAAAACTGGTCCCTATGATATAACCAAGCATACTGAAAGTAGTCATGTATTAAAAACAACAATCAAACTGAATTCTTTTTGTGCTGATATCATTAAATTGTTCTTTTAAATCTTACTATTGTAAACAACAGAAAAAGCATGTCCATTTCACAAGGTGGAAAGGATGGTCAAGCTAGAAGTTTTAACTCCCAGTGTCCAATACCACTATGGATTAGTAAAAAACAAAATGCAGCTGATATGTATAGCAAATCAAAGTTGTAGAGTAGACCACCTATATCAGCAGAATAATGATGGTCTCTTAGAGAATTTTTTTTTAGCATTATTACGTTAAGAAATGGTGATTTGAATTAGAAATGCCTTTTTAACTTAAACATAAAATTATCATGTCATGTAACTATGTTTTATTACACTTAATAAATGAGGATCTTGACTTTAGAAGTTGGAAAATTTCAGCTTTAAAAAATGGCAAGCCAAATGATAATAAATGAAAATCTTGCAAGAACTCTCATCACGCAAGCATATTATTTCAATAAATAAGTTTCCATATGATGTCATTTCAGTTTGAGTTATTTCCCTTGGCTGTTATTTTGGAGGGGTAAATGGTTGATTTTCTTAGTTGACTAACAAAGCTAATATATGCAGTACATACAAGTCTGATAACAGATCCCTACTAGATTATAGAGATGAATAAAGCAAGGCAACAAAAGGAAAGTAACTCTTACTCAAAGGTGTCAACCAGTTGATTGAAACTTATCTATACAGTGTATATAATGAAAAGTGTCAACAAGATTCCTTTTCTTCCTACTATTAAACTCCTTGCTCGCAGTATGTGTAGTGGTAGACGTTCAGACCCAACGTACAACGTATTTCCCTCATTTTATAAAGTCCTGTTGCTTTATGTTGTAGTCCCGTCTGGATACTTTCTGTTATCCTGAGCCCAGTCAGATCCTAAGCAGTGATTTGAAAAGGGCAGGGTGCTAGTCAGAAAAAGGGCAATTTTACGCGTAAATGTCATTGAAAAAAGGGCAATTATTTAAGCCTCATAATTTATTAGCATACGTCATAAAATACATATGTACATAACATTACAAACAAAATACTCTATATAACTCAGGCACTATGGTAAAATCAAGTTTCAGTTAAAATAGAGTAATAAAATTCAATACTTTTGGCACAATCTTCTGTTTGACTTTAAAAACCTTTGTTACAACATTGTCTAAAATTGAACAGAACATGTCATTATGTAGCAAGTTTTCAAGTGTTGATTGCTTGAGCCTATTTCTATGATCACATTTGATCAGTTTTACTTGAGAAAACACTCTCTCAACCTCAGCTGTGCTTAGTGGCAAAACTGCTGCCACACTCAAAATTTTTGGATAGAGCTCAGTCAATCCTAGTGTTTCATTCATGAGCACAGTTATGCACTTCTTGATTGATCTGAGCTCAGCTGAAGTGTCCCCAATAAAGGAAATGAAAGATGTCCATTCATGGACAAGATTGTCACTATCTATTTTAAAGTGGTCAGCCAGATCCATCATCTCAGTAAGACCATATGTGCAGGGAATTTCTTCAAACAAGGACAGGTCCATCAAAGCCAACTGGTTCAATCAGAGACATATAATACAAGAGATTCGCAACTCGGCGAAATCCCGTAAAAACACGCGGCCACTAGTTAAACCTCGCGAGATCTCCTTAGGTAATAAAGTCATTAATATAAGTATTAAAAGTACTCGAAGTAAGGACGAATGTTTAAGCATAACATAAACTGTTTCAGTGTTAAATTTATCATAATTAATTAAATAATCTGAGTTCATATATAATTATTTATTTTAATGTAATTTTGATTTTAGATTTGTATTATTGAAAAGAGACATAATTTGATATTGTATTAAAAAAAACTGATATTAAATAATTGACACTTGATAAATTGTGTCAGAGTTCATTTTATTTGATAATTTCATAATGGGTTTCTATTGAATATACACCTGTCTCGGAGACATAATTTCACAGTGTGACATGTATATTAGGTTTGAATTATTCGATGACCAGGTAAATCATGAATATGTTATAAATAATGAGTTTTAATTGACACCTTGTAAACAAGAAGTTGTTACACCACAGGTGTCCACACTCTTTCCAAAAATACAATTCACAAAATGTAAAATTAATTAATGTAGAAAAAAACTTAACTTATTTGTTAATTAATTGTTAATCATGATAGGCTTTGTTTTTTATTCTCGATATTTATAAATTATTAAAATTTTATTTATTTTTATTTTCATCATTAATTGGGCTTGCACTGAGTTTTTTCTGTAGGATTGTCGGTAAATGTTTGATTTCTAAGTGTTGTTTGACAGTTTCATCATAGGCTTGCATTGAGTTGTTTTTAAATGATTGTCGGTAAATTTATGGTTTCTTCATGTTCGAAGTGTGTATTGAGAATTAATATTTAAGAAAATTAGAATTAATTTCTCATTTGAATAAAGCTTCATTCATGTGCACGCAATATGGAAAATTCCGATTTTATTTCGTGGGATGACAATCTTAATAGTTAAGACTTAGATATACTCCTAGTTGAATAACCTGATAACGAACTCTTTGTTGATAGTGAAAGTGACGAAAACATAAGCGAGAGACCCACCAACAAAAACAATTGACAATACTGCATACATAGATGGATATGTGTGTCCTCGAAACAACAAAAAATCTCTAAAAAAACACAACATTGAAGTGGGAGCCGAGGTCATAACATCAATGCAACATGGAAGACATATTTAAAAAGTATTTTATAACCTTATTTCCACGAGACAATCATTTGTAGTGGTTTTTGTCTTTTTATTCTGGGGTAAAGAGATGGCAGTTTAAAAGTAAGATTGTTTGTGTGTATACATATACAAATCCTTGGTGTAAATAAAATCTTTTATTATCATATATATATATATATATATATATATATACACAACTCGTCTAAACATCAGCCCAACAATGTTAGATCTGTAAATTTGCTTTTGCAAATTTTTTGTTCTTCCCTTGGCGGGATTCGAACTCATGCTACTGAGATATCGTGACACCAAATCGCGTGCACTGAATCCGACACGCTAGACCACACGACCACCTAGGCTTCACAAATAATAAAGCTTTCGGTGGCCGGGTGTTACCTTTCCTCGTCAGTTTTAATCTAGCGTCGTAATACAGTACATGATATATAAGCAGGGCTCACACTACTTCAGAATCATAGGGAGAAGTGACTTCTCTCTTTGAAACTGATAGGGAGAAGTGGTGAGATTTGAAAGAGAAGTGCTCCTTCGCGCGCTGCGCTACAATGTTTTGATTTTACTATAGTATAAAGGGTCATATGTAAATAATGTTCTTTTTATATTGTTCAATTCATATCTGAGTATACAATTAAATTAACAGTTCGAATTCAAAGTTCAGGTTCTTGTGAGAAACTACCAACTAAATATCTAGCACTAAAAAGAATTTTTTTTTATGTCAAAAAGGTAAAGAAATTATAATATACATGTATGAATTACAATTCAATTAAAAACTATCTTGTTTATCATGTTATGAAATTCAGTGTTTCTCATCAAAAGATATACAAAGTTAAGCTGGGCCATAATATATTGATATTTATAGATTATCGCTTGATCATCTCAACGAGATTGATTTTCTCGCTTGAGCCGGACGGCAAAGCGAAAAAGCAATTGAGTTGAGATGACCAATGATAATCTGTTTATCGCTATTTTACATATGACGACGTTGTCATTTTCATGTCAATTTCATTAGCAACGCCACGTGCCTCCTTAGTTTCTAGCGATAATTTTCCATCTCAAGCGAGTAGCATGATATGAAAATTATCACAAAAAGATCAAAGGAAAATGCACAAAATAGCGATAATAGTAGTTAAGCAACTTTAATCAATATTTTGAAACAATCCATATAACTTATATGGAATTATATACATTAATCAATTAGATCTAACCAAAAGTCTGTTAATGCGTGTGGAATGCGTAATTTTTCCTTTTGGGATCAATATTCTTCTGTCAGCATTTCCATTCATGCATCCGTAGTTATTATTGTAAAAATACAGATTTCGGTCATAGCTGGTCCGGTACCGATCCGTAGTTAGTAAACGATTAATGGCGGACGAAGAAAATTTACAAAATAAACGATGTTTGACAAGCTATTTGAAAGGAATATGACGTTTTAATGCAATAAATGGATTAAACATTTACTGGAGGCAACTTTATCACTTTCAAATGAAGTAACAAACTTATTTTGCCGCCGAAAGTTAGATTGATGTACGCTCTCTGAGTAACAAGTACCGGAAGTGCATGCAGTGATAAAAAGTTGTCTTTTTATTAAATAACCTGCTACACACTGTAAAGTCAATGCTTAAACCTCTTTTCTTAAGAAAATGAATCGTTTATGTCTGAATTTCTTAAATAATCAATAAAAAAAAATTGATGTTTTATCAACTTGGTAAAATTGAAAATGTCTGATGACGAAAGCGACTGAAAGCGAATATCGTAAACAACAGGGCGACTTGTTTTCGCTTTTGAAAGTTGGGCAAAGCGAAGTGATGGACGGGAAAGCGACTTCTTCGTCCTAGTGGCCTGGTAGCGTGAGCCCTGATAAGGCATGAAGATGGAATTGTTACAGATCAGCTGAAATATCTATTGTAAAGGATCCTACAAATTAATGCAAGATACAGTCACAGAAATAATTATATTTATAAGTACGTCTGAACCAGTGACAACTCTACAACAGATATATATATCTTTTGCAGTCACCATTGAAATGTCCTCAATACGATTTTCATTTAAAAATGAAATAGGTTCATGTTTTGAATGAGAAGCGTAGTCTGAAACGAAAACAGATGCATGAAGCTCATTCATAATATTACAACCAGCAGAAGGTTTCCTTTACTAGGATAATTTTACTCCTTTTGTAAATTTACTGCATTCGTTCATTTTTGGCACCCTAAAAAGAAGAAAAAAACAATGACTTCAGAATAGGAGAAAATAAACAACTTTGCCATAAACAGAATGAAAAATGAAAAAATTGCCTCACAAAATGCAGGCTATAAATTTCATAGTGCACAAAAATGAAGGACTGATTTAAGGAAATTTGTCCATGAACAATTTCAATATTTAGCCAGTTTAATAAAAAATTTAAAAAAAAAAAAAAAAAAAAATGGGAATAGTATACAATGGTATTTCACATCCTAAATTTTACGGTAATATTGTACTTAAAGCGAGGAAATCACTATGTGATCCGTGTAAACTCATCGAACCTTTAAACAAACTTATAAGTAAGGGTTATCGTACCAATATTGTAATTAGATCTCTGAATATAGTTTACATTGGCACTAATATCGATTTTGTCATTAGCAAATTAAAACATAACTAAGTTGTATCTTCTTTTGAGGCGGATGTTTAGAAACACACACACGTTAATTTTTATCTCTTAAGAAGTAGCTCCTCACTATCCTACTACCTGTCGATACATTTATTTTTGGCATTGCACAAGTCATGTCTTCTCTGACTGTTCATGACGTTAAAATACTAAATCCCTGGGATGTGTTTTAGTTGATTTTAGTCTCTGATGCATGATTTTTATCATTAATTTACCAAATTTCAACATTGTTTTAGTGCATTTTCTTTTTGGCATCTTGATACATATACATTTAAGTTAATAAATCCAAAAGGATATAAAAAGTATAAAGAAATAAAAAGTTCTGAAACTTTATTGACATAAACCAATAAACAAAATTTAAATCAAGTTTACATTTTTGGAATATGATTTCAGACAAACACTAACAAATATTTATATTTTTCACCCCAATTGATTAGAGATCTGAACATTACTTTTGATGCATAGATTATTAACCTGTTGATACTATTTTTAATACTTTTTGTTATTTTATATTAATAAAATCTTGTCTTGATTAAAAATAATTCATACCAGCTTTGATTATTTGGAATATCTACTAATTTTCACTTCACTGAGGACTACATTTGTATTAACATCAAGATTATTCTCCTTTAATCTGTACACGGAAGTTTTACAGAAACTTGTTGATATTTACCCTTTTGTATCTAGTGTTAAATTAGGTATTTATATGACAGACCTTTCTTGGTATTCCTAATTATTGGAAGATTTTAAATGAGATCTGCAGAAAAAGTTTTTCTGAAACGACAATTTATTTTTTATTTTACCTATATAAGGTACTTTATTTCTCCTATTCTGTTGCACCCTGACACTCAATATATATCATATCAAAACAGTTATACATCATCAAAATAGCCCATGATTTCTAGAATAAGTGTAAATACCTTTCAGATTTAACGTTTTAATTTCATTTGAACAATATTTTTGAACTATATCATATATATTACTTATTGTATACATAAGTTCAAGTCTCATCACTTTTCTCTACTATTTGTTTTAAATGACCATCTTTGCAATGTTAGAATGGGCTGAATTTTGTGGCTTGATGTAGAACAATCCTGCAAAATATCTTTGGAAAATCTCAAGTATTAAAAAATTACATTAATAAAAGATGCCAAAATTGTCAGGAGTGCAACACTTTTATGACATTTTGAAAAATACTTTTTATAAAGAATGTGCCATAGATTCTTATCTATGTTACAACTATTATGTCTTAGTGATGATTTTAGCTTCAAATGAAGCTTGTCCATTAAACCGTTTTGATATAGATATGTTTTGAAAAAAAGAATTGTCCTGTCAGGAGTGCAACACAAAAATTAGTACAACTGAGGAATAGAATGATTTTTGAATATATGAATCACACCTAAACATAAACAAAAGTCAGTCCTGTAAAAAAGATGTGGCCTTTCTAGAATGAATACTTCATTTACCTGATTATTGATATAAATAATGTGTGATAGCCAAGTAGATAAGGCCTTCCTATAAATGCAATGCAGTGCAACTTTGAAGTTAAAGGACTCACACTTAAAAAATACAAACGCCAATATATGGTTCTGTTTTATTTCCATATTTCAATTTAAACGTTTTATAATGGTTTCATTTGAAACTAATTAAATTATTATAATTGTAATAACAAACAATTAATTTTGTTGAACTCGGACATGAATTTACCATAACAAGCAGTTTTGCACAATTTGAGTTCATTTGCAGATCCAACCTTTGTATGAATGAAAGATGGGAAAGATAGTTGGTGAATCTGAACTAATTTGAGAAGAACATCAGACAGACTAAGGGATCAAAAGACACCATCAAAGTCAACATCAACTTCATCTTTGATGAGCAGAAAATTGAGAAAACTCTGAAAAAGATCCACCTAAAGGACACACTAGACAAATATAAGCAAAGAAAGAAGAAAGATAACAAAACAATGTAAAACTAAATGACACAGACTTAACCCTGAAGACAAAAACACAGACAGAGAAAATGAAAAAAAACAAAACAGAAAGATTGGCAACAGAAAGAAGAAGAAAATTGACACAAGCGAAAAGTTGCAAACCAACAGAAAATGTCGAGAAGCAAGGTACAGGTGCTGATACACTATCTAGAGAAATCAGAAAGAGAAGACAAAGTATAAGGAAAATTCTTCCTGACCAAACCAAACCTTGGCATAAAACAATTGTGAAAAGAAACTGGCATTTTCAAAAGAAAAGAAGGCAACCTGAAAAGTTTAGAACTAAGGGACTCTTTCAAAATGCCATTATCTTTTCAACAGTTTTCAGATCTTTACATGTTGATTATTTTCTAAGGGTTTAATTTTCATGGTAGTGTTTTGCCATGGCTTTATTTGGACTTGTTTGTTTGCTTTTGGCCTTGAATGTTTGTCCCTAATATTTGGATCTTCTTTCAGAGTTTAAGACAATTAGCTTCCATAATTTGAAAATAATATGAAAATTCATCATTCAGATATTTTTGTTTGTGACCAACAATAATTCTTGGATCAAAGTCCTGCTTTGAAATTCACCTTTAGGAATTTATTACAACTCATACATGTAGCCTTAATAGTTAGAAAACATGTTTAGATGCAAATAAGTCACTAGGAGCTGAGATTATCTTAAAATGTAAGTCCAAGAAAATGTCATTTTAAACCTGTTGCACTCCTGACATCAAAGAATTGGTTCTAAAAGAAAAATTCCTTGTCTATCAGGCTACTCTTTGGGTGCAATCTTGTATCTAGTATAGTATCTTTTGAAAAATAAAACAGAACCATATATTGGCTTTTGTATTTTTTAAGTGTGAGTCTTTAAACTTCAAAGTTGCACTCCTGACACTTATAGGGAGGCCTTATTTACTTGACTATCACACATTATTTATATCAATAATCAGATAAATGAAGTATTCATTTTAGAAAGGTTTTACAGTATTACTTTGATTTATATTTAGGTGTGAGTCTATGTATTTACTTTCAGGTATCACAGATCGAATTTATTCGAGCTCATAGTAAGTGTTAATTCTACGCTTTTGATTGAGTTACTCCTGACAATTTTGGCATCTTTTTTAACGTCAATACTTGAGATTTTCCAAAGATGTTTTATGTATGAATTACAATTCAATTAAAAACTATCTTGTTTATCATGTTATGAAATTCAGTGTTTCTCAAAAAGATATACAAAGTTAAGCTGGTACCATAATATATTGATATTAGTAGTTAAGCAACTTTAATCAATATTTTGAAACAATCCATATAACTTATATGGAATTATATACATTAATCAATTAGATCTAACCAAAAGTCTGTTAATGCGTGTTTCGAATGCGTAATTTTTCCTTTTGGGATCAATATTCTTCTGTCAGCATTTCCATTCATGCATCCGTAGTTATTATTGTAAAAATACAGATTTCGGTCATAGCTGGTCCGGTACCGATCCGTAGTTAGTAAACGATTAATGGCGGACGAAGAAAATTTACAAAAATAAACGATGTTTGACAAGCTATTTGGAAAGGAATATGACGTTTTTAATGCAATAAATGGATTAAACATTTACTGGAGGCAACTTTTATCACTTTCAAATGAAGTAACAAACTTATTTTGCCGCCGAAAGTTAGATTGATGTACGCTCTCTGAGTAACAAGTAACGGAAGTGCATGCAGTGATAAAAGTTGTCTTTTTATACGACCGCAAAAAATTTTTTGTGGTCGTATATTGGTATGACGTTGGCGTCGTCGTCGTCGTCCGAAGACACATTGGTTTTCGCACTCTAACTTTAGTTTAAGTAAATGGATCTCTAGGAAATTTTACCATGGCACTTCCAGACAATAACTTGTGTAAGTGTATGGATCTCTCTGACATTGTACCACAAGGTTCCATATCACAAAGGGAATGCTGGGATTGATTTTGGGGTAATTGCCTCAAAATTTTAGGAATTAGGGCAAAAATAAGCATTTTTCTAGTTTCAGGACAATAACTTGTGTGTAAGTGTATGGATCTTTCTGAAATTGTACTACAAGGTTCCATATCACAAAGGGAAAGCTGGAATTGAGTTTGGGGGTAATTGCCCTAAATGTTTAGGAATTAGGGGCCAAAAATAAGCATTTTTCTAGTTTCCAGACAATAACTTGTGTTTAAGTGTATGGATCTCTCTGAAATTGTACTGCAAGGTACCATACCTCATTGAAGGCTGGGATTGAGTTTGGGGTGATGAATCATACGGGGTTCAAAAATTGGGGATTTTTTTCCCTTTTCTTCCTTTTTTTCCTTTTTTTTTTCTTTAAAATGTTCCATTTTAAGTTGGTTATTCTGATTTATATTTAAATTCTTGACCGTTTGAATGGTTTTATTCTAGTACTTTTGGGGCCCTTTATATGCTTGTAACCGTTCGTTTTGGAGCCAAGGCCCCGTATTGAAGGGTCCACATACATTGACCTATAATGGTTTACTTTTATAAATTGTTATTTGGTGCGAATCTAACCGTGTATTTAGATTCTTAATGTTTAGTCCGTTTTCAAATTGGTCTACATTAAGGTCCAAAGGGTCCAAAATTAAACTTAGTTTGATTTTAACAAAAATTGAATTCTTAGGGTTCTTTGATATGCTGAATCTAATCATATATTTAGATTTTTGATTATGGGCCCAGTTTTCAAGTTGGTCCAAATTGGGGTCCAAAATTAAACTTTGTTTGATTTCAACAAAAATTGAATATATGGGGTTCTTTGATATGCTGAATCTAACCATGTATTTAGATTCTTAATTTTTGGTCCTGTTTTCAAATTGGTCTACATTAAGGTCCAAAGGGTCCAAAATTAAACTTAATTTGATTTTAACAAAATTGAATTCTTAGGGTTCTTTGATATGCTGAATCTAAACATGTCTTTAAATTTTTGATTATGGGCCCAGTTTTCAAGTTGGTCCAAATCGGGTCCAAAATTAAACTTTGTTTGATTTCAACAAAATTGAATATATTGGGTTCTTTGATATGCTGAATCTAACCATGTATTTAGATTTTTGATTTTTGGGCCCGTTATCAACTTTGTCCACTTTGAGGTCAAAAGGGTCCAAAATTAAACTTTGTTTGATTTCAACAAAATTGAATATATTGGGTTCTTTGATATGCTGAATCTAACCATGTATTTAGATTTTTGATTTTTGGGCCCGTTATCAACTTTGTCCACATTGAGGTCAAAGGGTCCAAAATTAAACTTTGTTTGATTTCATCAAAATTGAACTCTTAGGGTCTTTGATATGCTGAATCTAACCATGTATTTAGATTTTGGATATTGGACCATAATAGGTGAATGTTCAATTTAAAATTTTAAGTTCTTAGACATTCATTCTGTGTCAGAGACCTGCTGTGTCAAATATTTAATCACAATCCAAATTCAGAGCTGTATCAAGCTTGAATGTTGTGTCCATACTTGCCCTAACTGTTCAGGGTTCGACCTCCGGTCGTATCAAGTTGCTTCGCGGAGCATTTTATTATTAAATAACCTACACACTGGATGAGAGTTGTCTCATTGGCACTCACACCACATCTTCCTATATCTATGTATATCCCCATGATATGACATATTTATTTGTAAATTTCTAAGTTAAGTTTTGACGAAACAGATTGATAAAATAAGCATAGCTGGCGATGTGTATAAATATCAAAATAATATTAACCTTTGTTGATATTTTTAGAAATAACTGTTGGATAAAATTTTACGAAACTGGTCTTATTTTCATGACATAACATAATATAATATAGCCCCATACAATTGAATATTTATTTGCACATTTCCAAGTTTTACGAGATAAAATGATAGTACCAGCACAGCTGGCTTCGGGTATCAATAAGAAAAAAGCGCCACATTTGTTGATAATTTTCAGAAAAAAAAAACACTATTGGATCAAATTTTACGAAAATAGTCTTATTTTCACGAAACAATAATTGGGAGTATTATTGCCCCATAAAATTATATATTTAATAGCATATTTCCAAGTTTTAAGAAAAAAATTGGGAGATCAAATGGTTTCTATGGCAATAGGTGAAGTAAAATGGGCTGAGTTTTAACTTTGTTTGTATTTGATTAATCTCATCATTAGAACACATTTTATCAATAACAATTTATTAGAATTAGTTTTTTGTAACTTTTGAATATACTTGCATGCTTTAGCTGTGAAAGGTATCGGCATAATCGTGAGGCGTAGAACCTTTTACAACAATAGCGGGTTTTATCCATAAATCCATCGGAATAATCGGCTTTCCGGTGGCCACGTCATTTCATTGGCTGTTATAAAGACTCTTCTAGAGTTGCGAATCTCTTGCATTATATGTCTCTGGTTCAATATATACATAAAGATTTCAAAATGATAAACTTTTTTTTCTAAAAATAATTTCCACTTACATAGTCAAGAACAATGTCAAAGTTTTATTTTGGCTAGCATTCTTTTTGGTTACATCTTTTTTCAGGTGTCTATCTCAAGTCGGCATTGTGAAAATAACGATTTAAAATTTATTTGGACTTAATTAAGTTCTCAGTTTAATTCTAATCATGAAATCGATCGACAGTCAAGGTAAACACTTTTTATGCTAATTAGTTATAGGTGGCGAGTTACACATTGTCAACAAGGAAGGAAAATGGCAACGAACATTTTGACAAAACTCATTCGAGAAAAGGCAAATTTCGCGATAAAAATGGCATGGCGCCCGAGAAACAGCAGAAAAAAGGAACGGGTGTCACCAAAAAGGACACAGGCGTCAATAAAAAAGTTTCAAACTTTGTGGCTAGAACACTGCTAAGTATAAATACAGCCAGCGTGTGGGTCCCTAGCAGCCTTGATACTGACAACAACAAAACAACTGAAACTGACAACAACTAAGCTTTTCACTTGGTAAGAATTCTAGAACATCTACCACTAGGGAAATTATATTGTTTATGTAACAATTCATGAAGTACTTTTAAAGTAAATAAATCATCTAACGTTATACTTGTTTATATCAAATATCGAACTTTGAAACGACAAGAGTACGAGTTACAAGGATCAGTCTTTACCACAAAACATACTCCTGTTACATATGCATTGTGTCGTAATTTCTGCTTCTTGCTATGTTTTTGTATAGTTATAAAGCCAGCAAATACGAATAAACTCACAAAACTTGTAACTAAACTAGGGATAAATAAATACGGCTGTCAATTCTGTTTTCTGTTCTCTCTTGGTAGCGTGAATAAATAATCAACAGTAAAAATGATACGTTTATTAAACATCTAGAACTGTCGATATATTTCAATACATGTACAGTATTCGAGCAACAATATATAATTAACATACGGGCGGAACTACTAAAATAATATACTTTCTTGTATTTTAAATGCGGGCGAATGGGATTATCTTAAATTCTACAATGACAACGTAAATAAATGCAAGGCATACAGCTATCTACGCTGCTTTTACCTCTAAACTCGACCCTTACTTGTAATATAAACTGCGAGGCATACAGCTAAATGCGCTGCTTCTTACCTCTAGGAACCACCGGGCTGAGCCTTGCTGCAAGCCAAATGTAAACACAGCAAAGACTCATGATCGTGACGTTGCACTGGTATTTATTTGAAATTACCGAAGTAAATATTCTAAGCAGGAAGAAAAGCATAACGTCAAACACGGACATAAAATATAGGAGTCCTCGACTCAAAATGCTTATAATAATACACTTTGTTACTAAACCAATCAAGACATATTAATTCTTCCAGTTAAGACCTCACAAATGAACACTTTTGGGTTCACGATTACAATATTTACCCAACGGTAACGTTCTGAATAATACATGACAAAGTTGCGCCATATATGACGTTATCGATACAGCTAGTAACATAAAGTAAAACGTACTTTAATTACTCTTTCAATATACTAAATACTAGAAATAACTTCTGACAACTTATATAAACTCTCTTAATACAATAATAACAATATTTCTTTACTTGGAAATAACCAATACACACATTTACAACACTGCCCCTCCCCAAGAATACATTTCGTCCTCGAAATATGGTCTTGTCAATTCTGACAATACATTCAAAAAATTCTTTTCACAATATTCCTATATACGTAATCCTCTATCATACAAATAAAACAATTTTTGCTTATCTCCAATTTGTCAAAAACAAACAATTATTTAAGCTATCTTAAAACTTAAAACATACATCTGACAACAAACTACTGCGCCTGTTAATGTCATAAAAACTAATGTCTGTGTTAACAAACTAATGCGCCTGTTAATACTTAAAAGGCAAAACACACGTTTTAACTAAAATTTCCTTCAATGTATAAATATCTTCTCTTATGCTTAAATAACAATAAAGTGTCTCATGCAAATCTACCGAAAAGTTCTATTTTTTCATCCAGTTACAGCATTAATATACTCCATTTAAAGTTCAATATATGATTCTCCATTCTATCAGACGCTGGAATTATAAACATCATGAAGCTCAACTTCTTCTAAACACCAGGCTTACCATAAGCCAACAAATGTCCTATCAAGTTCTATACCACAAGGGTACCCCGCATATAAATTTATACACTATCTTCGATACTGATGCACCATACAAACATAAGTATAAAAATTAGTACAAAAGAATAAAAAATAATCATCAGTATTCCCCGAGAAATATCTAAAATGGTGTAGACAATAGCTCACTGCATATCCATGGTGTAACCAAAATGTATATTGCAATCTAGACTAATCATTAGCCTTAACTTATTCTCCACCAAAACAAAAATGGCTCCTAAAGTATCCCAACTGCCAATATATACCCACCAAAAGCAGCTTCCCACCAAAATAGTATTAAACAATCTTTACTGCATAAAGACAACAACGCCAATAGGACCATCAAATTCCAGATTCTGATAAAAAAAAAACATCACCGGTTTTTCAAAAACAATATCAATACCACAATATTTTCCTTAAAGTGTAAAAATCTATACATATTTTCGCTCCGTGTATTGTATACTCAGTGGATATACAAATATTACAAGTCTTCTCAATAAAACAATAAATTCCTTTTTACATTTCATCAATAACAATAAATCACACAAGTTTCATATCTTCATTATAAAAAATCCGAATCTACACAAAAACACTCTGATATTTGGCCAGTAGGCTTATCTGCTATATAGTCCCAACTATTTCTGATAATCCTGACTTGTAAATCCAAACTGGTTCCCTCCGAAAGGATTCAAATTTTCTGGGATCCCTTTTTTTCCTCTTGAGAAAGGACAATTTCTACTATAATGTCCCTCTTGGTGGCATGAGTAACATGTATTTACTCGGTTACTGCTGTTTGCATTAAATTGGTCTTTCTTAATGTCTTCAAAATCCATCAACTCGTCTATGTCCGTTTTAAATTCTGCATGAGTGACATATTGGGTTGGATTCTCCGTCCTACATACCTCGAAGTCTTCTGTTTTCTCTTGTGCTATACAGTTTGCATCGATATTTACTTGTCTTACATTAAAGTTTTTCTTTACATTTTTTCGACAACACTCGTGCCATGTGACTATAATTATTGCATCCTGCAATGTTGCTGGCTTCTGTATGAGGACCTCATAAGCTAGTGACTGGTCTGTAATAATTATATTCCTTCCCCCCTTCCTAAAATTAGGAGCTGGGATTTTTCTATTTCTAAGATCCATGGTACCCTCCTAGTTATTTCCCCAAAATATGGCAATGGAAATACTTATTCCCTTATCTAAAGATAGTAGAAGCTAAACGCACCTCTATTTCTCTAATAAATAATTATTTGGAAGCTAAATGCACTTCCTTTATAAATAAATATTTTCTTTTTTCTTTCTAGGAAGCTAAATGCACCTCTTTTATAAATATTTGTCACTTAGTGTGTTCCATACACATCAGTATTTCTAAAAATAGACGTGCCTTATTTATTGAAACGTGAGAACTAAACCGCTGCCACCATTGTCGTAATTTCTGCTTCTTGCTATGTTTTTGTATAGTTATAAAGCCAGCAAATACGAATAAACTCACAAAACTTGTAACTAAACTAGGGATAAATAAATACGGACTGTCAATTCTGTTTTCTGTTCTCTCTTGGTAACGGAATAAATAAATCAACAGTAAAATGATACGTTTATTAAACATCTAGAACTGTCGATATATTTCAATACATGTACAGTATTCGAGCAACAATATATAATTAACATACGGGCGGAACTACTAAAATAATATTCTTTCTCTTGTATTTTAAATGCGGGCCGAATGGGATTATCTTAAATTCTACAATGACAACGTAAATAAATGCAAGGCATACAGCTATCTGCGCTGCTTTTTACCTCTAAACTACGACCCTTACTTGTAATATAAACTGCGAGGCATACAGCTAAATGCGCTGCTTCTTACCTCTAGGAACCACCGGGCTGAGCCTTGCTGCAAGCCAAATGTAAACACAGCAAAGACTCACGATCGTGACGTTGCACTGGTATTTATTTGAAATTACCGGAAGTAAATATTCTAAGCAGGAAGAAAAGCATAACGTCAAACACGGACATAAAATATAGGAGTCCTCGACTCAAAATGCTTATAATAATACACTTTTGTTACTAAACCAATCAAGACATATTAATTCTTCCAGTTAAGACCTCACAAATGAACACTTTTGGGTTCACGATTACAATATTTACCCAACGGTAACGTTCTGAATAATACATGACAAAGTTGCGCCATATATGACGTTATCGATACAGCTAATAACATAAAGTAAAACGTACTTTAATTACTCTTTCAATATACTAAATACTAGAAATAACTTCTGACAACTTATATAAACTCTCTTAATACAATAATAACAATATTTCTTTACTTGGAAATAACCAATACACACATTTACAACACATTGCAAGGTCGTGCAAATATGATATTCTGCTTTGGACAATACTGGTTAATATAAGAGCAATAACACTTTATTGTGTACAACTTCTTTTCGACTTTTGGCAGAGCTGTCAAAAGTTTACAAAACTCAAACTGCCAGACAGGATGTTTTGTCAATTACAACTGATCAACCTGCGTGTGACAGGGTATGTCCTAGATATTTTTTAAAAGGGCTCAGTTTTTTTAATGTAAATGAGTTTTTGAACTGAAATTATTGGTCGTGTTCATGAGATATAACTCTTTTAGTACCCTCTGTCTGCTCAGCTGACATTTTCGGCATCAAGAACTAGCACCGGTCTTACTTGTAAAAAAGGTTTTGATTGGTTACGTTTTTCAACATAGCCAATAATATCATCCAATGCATAATGTATAACCGACAACGAGGCTGAAGCAGTGCGGGCGATTGTTCATTATCTACTTTTGGTATTGTTTGTTATTTACTGAAACATTTCCAATAAGATTTGGAAAGATAGTGCTTGTTTTGTGAAATACTTCACGTATTCAAAGGTTTGCAGTAAAAAAAACGATGAAATAAACCAGATTAGAACGTTTCTTGCTAATTTTCGTCTCTTGCACATGTGCTAGAAAAAGCTAAATAATGTATCGATTTAATGATCATCAAAACAAACACTTTTAAAAACAAAGTACTTGAAATATGTACATAGCTAAAATTGATAACACTAACATGTATAATAGACACCTGAACAAAAGTGCCAAAAATGGCTCCAACTTGCCAACTGATAGTGTAACTGTACATGCGAATCCCTGAAAACCATCAAAACTTTAAGGCACTGGCTACAGTAACCTCAAACTTCAAAGAGAAACAATAAGAAATAATTATTGTTACTTCTGAAACTAATTGTCGAGATGTATTTCTGGAGAGGGACCCGATTTCATATGGAAATTGCAGGTAACAATAATTTGAATACGGGTCCGTTTGCCCTAAGTCATGTTTGCCCCATTCACGCCAACTTTCACATTCGCACCTTACACGTTCGCACCCTTTTTAAAGGTTATGCTTTAGTTTGTGTATTGCTATAAAATAAAGATCATAAGTGTGTTTATTGTTTAAAAATAAAGTGACAATCTAAAAACGTTAACAGATTTTGATTTTGTGAATTATTTTGACGAAATTTTTGTCATGATGATCAAAGGACTCTCTAACACATGTATTTAAAAGAAAGGTGGAAGATACCAAACGGCTATCAAACTAGTCACAATGACATTGCAACGACAACAACATATAAAACAAAACCAGGCTACAAACACATGTTTATCTTTCAACGTTTTCTATTGAAAATCTTCATTGTTTTTACAGTGATACCAGAAGTCCATTACTAGATCCATTACTTGAGTAATGGACTTTTGATGATACCCAATTAGCTTTTTAAATACCAATTAATAGTATTCATAAATAATTAACATTTAATAATTAATTATCTTATCACCAAAAAAAATTATTTCATTTGAAAAATTCACCAACTTTTATTCATGAAAATATAGATATATTGATATATACATCCAAAAAAACATCTAATAATTCAACTGGTATCTGCATAAAAATAGGGTGCGAAGGAACCCAGGGGGCGAACATGTAGGGTGCCAATGTGTTTTGGGAGCGAACGAACCCAATACCCAATAATTTTATTTTTTATTGTTACATGCATTTGTTACCTGCAAAATATATAAAAATGTTTGATTTGCAAGCAATCTGTGAAATAAATTTAAACAATTAAATTATGATGTTAAATCATTAACATGATTAAACTTCCGGATGTTTTGACCCATGTGACGTTTATTTTTGCCAAAGCCATAGGGGGTCGATTAAAACATCTTGCTATTCAAATGAACAAGATGTCCAATTTGTGGTTGGTGAAAAGTTTATATCTTTTCTAAATTTCAATAATAAGCTTCAATGATTCAAGATGGAAATTTTGACACAAAGACAGTACAAAGTATCCTGATGCTACACACAAAAAGACTTATTTGCAAATATAAAAAAAATTGTGGGTAACAATAACTGCAGGTAACAATAAAAATAATTTTATTGTTACCCTCGCTTTCTGTATGAAATTGGGTCCCTCTTCGGAAATACATTTCAGCAATTAAGTCTTGAAAGTAACAAAAATTATTTCTTATTTATAAACTTTAAAGGAAAACCTTTGCAAATGAAATTATATATATTATCAATATCAGGGGATAATAAAGACTATGGATATGTACTATGTTTACTCATTTCAATCAAATTTTAAATTCGGATTTTGTTAATTCAGAATTCTTGAGTAGTTTTCTCTCCTTTTAGGGTAATGATGCCGACTCATGACTAGAAAGTAGAAACGGATTAAGAGTGAATTTTACTGTTATAAAACAATGTTTATTTCCATGAAACAAATTTAATGACAATAAATAGTATAAATATCTTTCTTAATCATGTCTATGGATTTTTTTTCATTCGATCTTCACTACTCTGTTTTCAAAATTTCTGAAAAAAAAAAAAAAGAGTTTTTACTTCTTTAAAATTGTTTTCCACATCTTGGCATGAGGAGATCTAAGTTTATTGCATGTCAAGCTATGACATTTTAAATCTTTTTACAAATATTTTAAACATAAAGGTTGTCAATTGGCTAAGATTTACTTCATTTAATTCAGTTTTGTGGAAAAATTATACATGTATATTGTAAACTGGTTCAGGATGCTGCATATTTTAGTTGTAAGAGTATAGTTTGGTGGTAAGACAAATTTTATGTCTGCATTGTTGAAGTTTTTTTTTAAGTCTTAAGTTCTTGCTAGAGACCTTAAATGTTGATCTGCTACTTTTCAGCATGGTAGGCACATCAAATTAAGACTTTTCGGGACTTTTTTCAAAACGGTTTTTTATTCGGAATTTTACATTTTGCACTAAGAGACGTTCTAAAAGGTAAATACAAATATAAGTTTGTCTTTAAATCTTGATTTCCATTAAAGTTATTGCAAAAACCTGTGAAACACATCAAATAAAAAGTACATGAGTATGAAGAGAGACATTACCATGAATGCCAAAAGTTGTTCTGTAGAAGAAAAAATTGGCAGTTTTAATTTATAGTAAATAAATTATATTAAGTGGGTTTTTTGTTCAGACATCCTACATTGTCCTGTATACTAATGTGTCTTTTTACAATATATTTAAAATACATAAATGTTCATTGTGCATTAAATGACCATTTGCATCTGGCATAAATTTTTAAAAATAAACGTTTAAATGCAGGAAAAAGTTCCAAAAAACAGAATGGAATGTATAAGTAGACAAAAATTGTACAATACTACAAATAACACAAATAAGAAATCCTTAATATTTTGACATCTAGTTAATCTTCAGTGATTTTCCTGCCTTTATTTTAGGGCCGAATATCGGCCCCGTTCCCAATCAGAAAATACCTAAAATTTTTCCCAATTTAACCCGTAAAATTCCCAATTCAATAAAGTTGTAGCGGAAAGGTAATTGATAATTTTATTGTTCGTAAGGATTTGCCGGTTTGTTTTTTTTTTTTCTGTGAATTGAGCATGCCCAAACAGACAACATGTCCTCTCATTATTCAAAATATTACCGTAGAAAGGCTTGTATAGTCCGCGGTTTTATTCTCCAAAATTGGACCTACCAGACGGGTGCGGACTATAGAGTACAATAAGCAAGAAAAGAGAAAATTTCAATTTCGGGCGAGATGGTTTGTTTACGTTCCGCCATCTTTGTTATTGATATTGTAGAGGCGCTCTTATCATTTTTTCAACTAATAATTTTAACTCATCCATATTAATAAGTTATTTCTATTCAATATCAACTTAATACTGATAAATATAAAACTAAACCTTTCATTACAAATTTCTCGTTTCTTTTCAATGCATTAGTTGAAATAAACTGGTATCTTATTGATTGAAACGATACAAACATAGTGAAAAGACAACCGTAAACCAGCTTAGAATTTGTAAACTACAAAAGCGTAATCGGTTATTGTTCTTTCCGTTTTGGTGTTTCATACTGACTAATATGGTTTGTATTAGCTTAAGACCCTTCAAACATTAATGTGATAGATATATTAAAGACTGTTTTACAAAAGATGGAACTGTTTTACTTTCAAAGTCGTATTAAAGTGATATCTGTTATGTACGGATTCGACTCTCACCGTTAATTTCTTCTTTACACGTGCTTTTTAAACTTCCTGTTTAAACATACACAAGTTTCTAAATTGTTTTTAAGTGAAATAAACTTATTTTAACAATCATGAAGCGTTCTAGAATCATTTACAAGCAGTTTCAGCTTCTGTTTGATGATGGAAAACAGGTTTTCCAAGAAAATACATAAAAAGCGACCGCTGGGATTTGAAATTATCGAGTTTCATTAGACCTTTTCTAACAGTTACAAAAGTTTTTACCTAAAATTTCGTGTGGAGAAGGGGTGCGGACTATGTACCAGTGCGAACTATACAAGCCTTTCTACGGTATGTTCATAAATTAAAAAAACAGAGATGCCACTGATTGTAAAAACTTGTTTAGCTTTTACTTTATTTCAATGCTTTAGTGGTATGATCTTTGACATAAGTTCACCATGGTCTGTGTCATTTTGGATTTGTTGTTTATTATTGGGTTGGTTTACAAATCTATGGAATAATTGATTCTACAGGCAAGAATTTGGTTCAGACCAGTTAAATCAGAAATATGCCCTTTTAATTTCCTCAAACTTGTCAAATGATTATAATAATAACTTCATGTTTACCTGTTTCTTAGGGGGAAGCAAATAGTTCTACTTTATTTTATACTTGTCTAGGAGAGAAATAATGTTTTGGACAATTTAAGATTGACAACAGTAATTTTAATGTAAGCCAAAATTAGCAAGGAGTTTGAAAATTAAGGTCAGCAAGAAAAGAACACTGAGGGACCAAAAATGTTACATGCTCTTAAATGTTGCTATCTTATTGTTCAATAATTGTTTTATATTTCCATTACAGGATTTTTGCATCTTTGAATGTCATTCTTTACATTTTGAGAACATTACAGATATAGTTTTGGTAAAAATGCCAACCAGATCCCGTAGTAGATCACATGACGTTTAGACCGATTGGTAGAGTTATTGTATCGTTGAAAAGATCCAGGAGTCAAGTCCAAGAATCAGAAGAAGTCGCAGCAGAAGTCGGTCGTAATAGTAGATCACATCGTGGTCATTAAGTCGCGACAGAAGGTCACCTAGGAGATCACCAAGAAGGTCACCAAGAAGGTCGCCAAGGAGATCTCCAAGAAGATCACCGAGAAGGTCACCAAGGAGATCCCTAGAGTTCACCGAAGAAGCCGTGGTCAAGTCGCAGTCATAGTTCATCATTAAGACGTAGATCGCCTAGACCAAGAAGTAAAACACCTCAATTGGAAATCGTACAAATATAAATGATATTGAGCTGATGAAGGCTAGAGTGTTTGTTGGCAATGTTCCAGTTGGAACTATTACGAAGAAAGAGCTTGAGGACATATTTGGAAAATACGGCAAAATAATAGGTAAAATTGACAGCATTGTAGTTAATTAAACAATCTGAAGATTCTGAGTTGTGTCGAATCCGTTGTTAGAAGGATATTAGGCCCTATAGTTAGTCAAACAATTCTGTGGAATGAGAAAAGAAAATTATTATTGAACATATACTCAAAACTTTGCTTATAGTTATACATATTGAAACAACTTGCAAAATTTTATAACAAAAGGAATTCATTCATTACAGTATATAAAAAATCTGCTTCAAACAGATGAGGTATTGGTGTGTTATTGTACATGCATTGTGACATTATTATTCATGAAACATTGATCTTATTCATTAGCAACCAATTTGATTGTGTTGCTGGACTGCAAATGGTATAAAACAAGAATGAAGAAACAAGAGTGCATTCTAAATTCTGTTGTATACAAAAAATATTCATCACTGA
The DNA here is from genome assembly GCA_017311375.1 of Mytilus coruscus. NCBI lineage: Eukaryota > Metazoa > Mollusca > Bivalvia > Mytilida > Mytilidae > Mytilus > Mytilus coruscus. Next base: position 41,987,301 of record CM029600.1, read on the forward strand.
TGTAGTAGTCATTGATACTGCCATGCAAGTTAGCAACTATGAGGACCAGTTATAATATGTTATTTTGTGAATGTTATAAGAAGACTGTGATTTTGTCAGCAGTCACTGTCATCAGTTTTGCTATTTACAAAAACAATTTTCAAAATAAAAAAATAATTTTGATCAATGTCGTCATTTAAATGTGTAAAGTTAAAAAAACAATTCATTCAATGATAGGGATGTGTTTATGACAATTGACGAAGCCACACTAATAAACCGTCGTAAAAGGTGTCATAATTTGTTGTAACAAGTATCCTGCTTATTTGATGAGTCAATAATGATCCTAAAAAATAATGCATTTTAATCGGTTCGGTGAGGCAGCATTTCAATTTTATTGTATTTTCATACAACCACAATTAGCAACTTTTACCTCACATGCAGTTTATTGACAGTCTGTGTCAAATGCTGTCATTCCGACGGTCCTGACCGATGAAATAGACGCAGGTCCGCCAAATCGTATGTCAGTTCCGGTACGTATGTCCGTTGTTTTCATCAAGCAGTTCTGTGACTATAAATAACTTATTTGATTTGGTTAAGATCTCATTGCATTGATTGGTCTAAATATCAAGTCATGTTTGCGAGAGTTCGCTATCGTGTTTTTGATTTGTCAATTTATCAAGTCACATTTTGACAGTTCTCATCGCATGCTGATTAGTCCATTTAATAAGTCACATCGGCAATGAGATTTCGATTATTAAAAATGTCAGCCCCAAACATTATAACAGTTAACATGGTTAAAATGATCTAAAATGGAAAGATTTCTTAACAATTACATTCCTAAGGCCAAAAGTGCCTAAATTAAATAACTTCAGAATTGAAAACCAAAGAGTTTATGAAAAAGACATTCTAAATACAAATGTAGGAAATATTTACTAAAATGGGAGACTGCAGTTATTCACATTAATCTTTCATAGGTGAACAAGGACGGATGGCCAAGTTTCTTCCAGTTGAACTTGAAAATTATTTTAAAAAATTGCATGCAAACTATCCAATAAATGCAAATGCTTAACTGTACCTTAAATTGAATATCTATATCCAAATTAAAGCAATAAAAACAGTAATGTTGCAAACCAGCCATGACCACATGCAACAATTGTGTGTTTACTTTTTGACAGCCATGTGTTTTGGCGGAAATCCCACTATCTACATGATCAAAGAAAACTGTTTACACAGTATCTGGTTATTTATAGCCAGTAAAGGATTTCAATTTGATAAATAGCTGAGATTGGAGTGCTATTTGAATTTATTAAAATAATGAATACTATCTAGGAGGGAAGCAAAACTGCAAATACTTGTATATATACTTACTTTTAATTGTTTTGTTTTTTTTGGGGGGTTCTTAATATGGTCATTTTTCTTAATATGAATATTACTTTGAAACATTAACAATTATTTTTATATTAATAAAATTTATCAACTGCTTTTCTGAAATGCAAATTTTACCATAAATATCATAAAACAACACAGTACATTTATAAACATAAACAACACAATAAGCACAAATGATGGGCTTAATTAATTGATTTTTGGACAGACAAATATCTGATCGGTCAGACAAAACCTACATACACATGTATACAACACTGTCTGACCGAATGTCATACAGAAATCAAAAGAGTTTGGCAGACTGTATTGTTAAAAATAAAGTTTGCTATAAGAAGAATTCTCTAATGAACTCATTAGAAAACATCTTTTAGGCCACAATTAAAATATTTCAGTTTGCCCAAACCTGACCCATGATGACTGGGTGTGGGTAGGTAGGTAGGCAAATTCTTTTTTTTTTATCAGAATTTGCATGAAAATATTAAAACAGTATATCTTTTTTTTCCGTCAAACCTTTGTAGAGATAATCAAAAGCCGTGAAAAACTGTCTGCCATTTTCACATGTTTTACTTCTTTACGTTCGTTAAATCAGAAGATGAAAACCGAGAACATCGAATATCGATTAACTGCATCTCTTACACGCTTTCTTTTAATCTTATTCACAGTTACTTTCAAGCATAAAGGCGACAAACATTAAGTTTTATACGATGACGGAGCAGACACCAAAAATCCGAAAAAAATTCTTAAAAAAACGTCAAAAAGAATTTGAGTCGGCATGTTTTTGGGTCGGTCGCATTGGGCAAACATACAATATTTTTATTTTGGCCTTACATGTACTTAAAATCCGGTAAAATATGAATATCAGATGTAATTCGATTTTAATGGCACACTTCTGAATTGCAAAACAATGTCATTTTCTGGTGTGTTTTCGTCTAACACAAAAAGTGACAATCCGCCTCAAAATCCTAGCTACATATAAAAATAGGTTCAGAAAAACTCGTGATTACGACATCGCCCATGGCTGGGATTGTAGATTTATTGTTCTTGTGAGCAGTGAAATAAAAAATGGTGGATTCTATCTGGCGTTGTAAATTTGAAGAAAACATTCCACATATGTTAATATCATGGAATAAGTTGTTGATATGGTTTTAAATGGAAACCAGAAGGAGTGAAACATGAGGAATTGATGAAGTCACATATTGCATGACCTCGGTTGCAAATGGTTCAGATTCTTAATTTGACTTCATTACTGAACACATTTATTTTTAAGTCTTGAATAAATTGGTAGTTAAAACATTAAAATTACCATTGTTAAAGTTGAAATGACAATTTCGATGCGAAAATAAGGTGAGCGTGTTAAATAGTTGATCGATGAAAAGAGTTAAATTATATAGAAAATGTTTTGGAGGGTCTGAAAGTGCCTGCTGAAACAAGATGACAGTTAAGTCAGATTTGACAGTAATGTTTATTCCCACAACTAACCAACTTAAAAATGTTGTGATTAAATAAAACAAATATTTTTTTTATAAAATGTGCTTTGTCAAAATTTCCTGATACTGTTCGCCAAAAGTTGTTCTGTAGAAGAAAAATTGGCAGTTTTAATTTGTAGTAAATAAATTATATTAAGTGGGTTTTTGTTCAGACATCCTACATTGTCCTGTATACTAATGTGTCTTTTTACAATATATTTAAAATACATAAATGTACAGTTCATTGTGCATTAAATGACCATTTGCATCTGGCATAAATTTTTAAAAATAAACGTTTAAATGCAGGAAAAGTTCCAAAAAACAGAATGGAATGTATAAGTAGACAAAAATTGTACAATACTACAAATAACACAAATAAGAAATCCTTAATATTTTGACATCTAGTTAATCTTCAGTGATTTTCCTGCCTTTATTTTAGGGCCGAATATCGGCCCCGTTCCCAATCAGAAAATACCTAAAATTTTTCCCAATTTAACCCGTAAAATTCCCAATTCAATAAAGTTGTAGCGGAAAGGTAATTGATAATTTTATTGTTCGTTAGGATTTGCCGGTTTTGTTTTTTTTTTTCTGTGAATTGAGCATGCCCAAACAGACAACATGTCCTCTCATTATTCAAAATATTATGTTCGCAAATTAAAAAAAGGCAGAGATGCCACTGATTGTAAAAAACTTGTTTAGCTTTTACTTTATTTCAATGCTTTAGTGGTATGATCTTTGACATAAGTTCACCATGGTCTGTGTCATTTTGGATTTGTTGTTTATTATTGGGTTGGTTTACAAATCTATGGAATAATTGATTCTACAGGCAAGAATTTGGTTCAGACCAGTTAAATCAGAAATATGCCCTTTTAATTTCCTCAAACTTGTCAAATGATTATAATAATAACTTCATGTTTACCTGTTTCTTAGGGGGAAGCAAATAGTTCTACTTTATTTTATACTTGTCTAGGAGAGAAATAATGTTTTGGACAATTTAAGATTGACAACAGTAATTTTAATGTAAGCCAAAATTAGCAAGGAGTTTGAAAATTAAGGTCAGCAAGAAAAGAACACTGAGGGACCAAAAATGTTACATGCTCTTAAATGTTGCTATCTTATTGTTCAATAATTGTTTTATATTTCCATTACAGGATTTTTTGCATCTTTGAATGTCATTCTTTACATTTTGAGAACATTACAGATATAGTTTTTGGTAAAAAAATGCCAACCAGATCCCGTAGTAGATCACGCGAGCGTTTAGACCGATTTGGTAGAGTTATTGTATCGTTGAAAAGATCCAGGAGTCGAAGTCCAAGAATCAGAAGAAGTCGCAGCAGAAGTCGGAGTCGTAATAGTAGATCACATCGTAGGTCATTAAGTCGCGACAGAAGGTCACCTAGGAGATCACCAAGAAGGTCACCAAGAAGGTCGCCAAGGAGATCTCCAAGAAGATCACCGAGAAGGTCACCAAGGAGATCCCCTAGAGTTCACCGAAGAAGCCGTAGTCGAAGTCGCAGTCATAGTTCATCATTAAGACGTAGATCGCCTAGACCAAGAAGTAAAACACCTCCAATTGGAAATCGTACAAATATAAATGATATTGAGCTGATGAAGGCTAGAGTGTTTGTTGGCAATGTTCCAGTTGGAACTATTACGAAGAAAGAGCTTGAGGACATATTTGGAAAATACGGCAAAATAATAGGTAAGAATTGACAGCATTGTAGTTAATTAAACAATCTGAAGATTCTGAGTTGTGTCGAATCCGTTGTTAGAAGGATATTAGGCCCTATAGTTAGTCAAACAATTCTGTGGAATGAGAGAAAGAAAAATTATTATTGAACATATACTCAAAACTTTGCTTATAGTTATACATATTGAAACAACTTGCAAAATTTTATAACAAAAGGAATTCATTCATTACAGTATATAAAAAAATCTGCTTCAAACAGATGAGGTATTGGTGTGTTATTGTACATGCATTGTGACATTATTATTCATCGAAACATTGATCTTATTCATTAGCAACCAATTTGATTGTGTTGCTGGACGGCAAATGGTATAAAACAAGAATGAAGAAACAAGAGTGCATTCTAAATTCTGTTGTATACAAAAAATATTCATCACTGATGTAGTAGTCATTGATACTGCCATGCAAGTTAGCAACTATGAGGACCAGTTATAATATGTTATTTTGTGAATGTTATAAGAAGACTGTGATTTTGTCAGCAGTCACTGTCATCAGTTTTGCTATTTACAAAAACAATTTTCAAAATAAAAAAATAATTTTGATCAATGTCGTCATTTAAATGTGTAAAGTTAAAAAAACAATTCATTCAATGATAGGGATGTGTTTATGACAATTGATGAAGCCACACTAATAAACCGTCGTAAAAGGTGTCATAATTTGTTGTAACAAGTATCCTGCTTATTTGATGAGTCAATAATGATCCTAAAAAATAATGCATTTTAATCGGTTCGGTGAGGCAGCATTTCAATTTTATTGTATTTTTCATACAACCACAATTAGCAACTTTTACCTCACATGCAGTTTATTGACAGTCTGTGTCAAATGCTGTCATTCCGACGGTCCTGACCGATGAAATAGACGCAGGTCCGCCAAATCGTATGTCAGTTCCGGTACGTATGTCCGTTGTTTTCATCAAGCAGTTCTGTGACTATAAATAACTTATTTGATTTGGTTAAGATCTCATTGCATTGATTGGTCTAAATATCAAGTCATGTTTGCGAGAGTTCGCTATGCGTGTTTTTGATTTGTCAATTTATCAAGTCACATTTTCGACAGTTCTCATCGCATGCTGATTAGTCCATTTAATAAGTCACATCGGCAATGAGATTTCGATTATTAAAAATGTCAGCCCCAAACATTATAACAGTTAACATGGTTAAAATGATCTAAAATGGAAAGATTTCTTAACAATTACATTCCTAAGGCCAAAAGTGCCTAAATTAAATAACTTCAGAATTGAAAACCAAAGAGTTTATGAAAAAGACATTCTAAATACAAATGTAGGAAATATTTACTAAAATGGGAGACTGCAGTTATTCACATTAATCTTTCATAGGTGAACAAGGACGGATGGCCAAGTTTCTTCTGATTGAAAATTATTTTAAAAATTGCATGTAAACTATCCAATAAATGCAAATGCTTAACTGTACCTTAAATTGAATATCTATATCCAAATTAAAGCAATAAAAACAGTAATGTTGCAAACCAGCCATGACCACATGCAACAATTGTGTGTTTACTTTTTTGACAGCCATGTGCTTTTTGGCGGGGAAATCCCACTATCTACATGATCAAAGAAAACTGTTTACACAGTATCTGGTTATTTATAGCCAGTAAAGGATTTCAATTTGATAAATAGCTGAGATTGGAGTGCTATTTGAATTTATTAAAATAATGAATACTATCTAGGGAGGGGGAAGCAAAACTGCAAATACTTGTATATATACTTACTTTTAATTGTTTTTTTTTTTTGGGGGATTTCTTAATATGGTCATTTTTTCTTAATATGAATATTACTTTGAAACATTAACAATTATTTTTATATTAATAAAATTTATCAACTGCTTTTCTGAAATGCAAATTTTACCATAAATATCATAAAACAACACAGTACATTTATAAACATAAACAACACAATAAGCACAAATGATGGGCTTAATTAATTGATTTTTTTTTGGACAGACAAATATCTGATCGGTCAGACAAAACCTACATATACAACACTGTCTGACCGAATGTCATACAGAAACCAAAAGAGTTTGGCAGACTGTATTGTTAAAAATAAAGTTTGCTATAAGAAGAATTCTCTAATGAACTCATTAGAAAACATCTTTTTAGGCCACAATTAAAAATATTTCAGTTTGCCCAAACCCGACCCATGATGACTGGGTGTGGGTAGGTAGGTAGGCAAATTCTTTTTTTTTTTATCAGAATTTGCATGAAAATATTAAAACAGTATATATATCTTTTTTTTCCGTCAAACCTTTGTAGAGATAATCAAAAGCTGTGAAAAACTGTCTGCCATTTTCACATGTTTTACTTCTTTACGTTCGTTAAATCAGAAGATGAAAACCGAGAACATCGAATATCGATTAACTGCATCTCTTACACGCTTTCTTTTAATCTTATTCACAGTTACTTTCAAACGCAAAGACGACAAACATTAAGTTTTATACGATGACGGAGCAGACACCAAAAAAATCCGAAAAAAAAAATTCTTAAAAAAAACGTCAAAAAAAGAATTTGAGTCGGCATGTTTTTTTTGGGTCGGTCGCATTTGGGCAAACATACAATATTTTTATTTTGGCCTTACATGTACTTAAAATCCGGTAAAAATATGAATATCAGATGTAATTCGATTTTAATGGCACACTTCTGAATTGCAAAACAATGTCATTTTCTGGTGTGTTTTCGTCTAACACAAAAAGTGACAATCCGCCTCAAAATCCTAGCTACATATAAAAATAGGTTCAGAAAAACTCGTGATTACGACATCGCCCATGGCTGGGATTGTAGATTTATTGTTCTTGTGAGCAGTGAAATAAAAAATGGTGGATTCTATCTGGCGTTGTAAATTTGAAGAAAACATTCCACATATGTTAATATCATGGAATAAGTTGTTGATATGGTTTTAAATGGAAACCAGAAGGAGTGAAACATGAGGAATTGATGAAGTCACATATTGCATGACCTCGGTTGCAAATGGTTCAGATTCTTAATTTGACTTCATTACTGAACACATTTATTTTTCGTCTTGAATAAATTGGTAGTTAAAAACATTAAAATTACCATTGTTAAAGTTGAAATGACAATTTCGTGCGAAAATAAGGTGAACGTGTTAAATAGTTGATCGATGAAAAGAGTTAAATTATATAGAGAAAATGTTTTGGAGGGTCTGAAAGTGCCTGCTGAAACAAGATGACAGTTAAGTCAGATTTGACAGTAATGTTTATTCCCACAACTAACCAACTTAAAAATGTTGTGATTAAATAAAACAAATATTTTTTTTTATAAAATGTGCTTTGTCAAAATTTCCTGATACTGTTCCTGGTTTCTAAACAAAACATCAAAAATATTGATTTTCACAAATTTAAATGACGAGGAATGGCATGCGGAACAGGTGAAAAATCTATTTATTCATTGACTTTTTCCGAAGAAACATGGATACATGTACATTAGTATGTCAGATTTTTAATTGTTGCCAAGTTAAAGGTATTTGCAGTTGTTATCTATACACTTAGTTTTCTGTCTCTCTCAAAAATAACCCTACCTACTGACCCATTTGAAAAAATTTTATGTTTCCATGAGTCTTAAGGCCAAGAAAAATATTTGTCTATTTCCTGTCTTTAGTCTTAAAACAAATTGGTCTGTTGGGATTCTTTTTCTCTTTTTTTGTTATTAGACAAATCCAGAAAAATCATGTGTTTTCTCCTGATTTACACGATAATTCCAGTAATTTTTGCATGGACAACCGAACGTTTGGAACTTCCTATGGTTTGACAACTTTTTTACTCCATTTTTTGTCAATATTTTTTTAAATATGTTATCGATTTGTAGTCTACTCTTAAATGCACAACACCATTTAGCGTAGGTTTTTTTGGCAAGTCAGTTTTCGGGTCAGTCTTTAAAAATAGTAAACATTAAGAGGTAGGAAACAGAAATACATTTTTTTTTTTGGTTTATGTAAAGTTTACTGTATTGTGGAGAAGAATAAAGAAAATAAAGAAAATTCAATTTGTTGTCTTCTTTTTGCCTTTTTAGTGCTATTAATTAGCAAGTGTGTTTATGCTAAGTTACTTTGAATTTGCAATTAAGTTGTTTGGAAGATGATTTAGTCGTTGAATTTTGTAAGAAAGTTTTATGGATTTGGCATTACCTTATTTCATCTTTTTTTTTTTTAATTTCAAAATGAAAACATTTGTACATGTACAAAGATTGTCCAATTTAGAATAAGCACACTTCCTTTCCTTGTATTGTTTTCCATGCCCCTAAAAATCCATGCTTGGAATGTGAACTTTGCTTCTGTTGTGAGTGCAAGAAAAATATATTCCTGAATTACCTGGAGATATATTCTTTCAAAGAATAAATAATAAGTAGTTCTCAAGCACCAGCACAACTAATGTACATGCATAAAACCACATTCTATTTCTTACCAAATTGATATTATTTTAGATGTTTTGACAATTTAATTCATTAAGACATAATAGAAATACAAGCCTTATGATGGAATAGGCCAGACAGGTGTTTCGTCTTCATAAGATTAATCAGTGGTGCTAGAATCAAAACAGAAAGGCAAAATCAGTTGCTTAATTGAAAGGTGTTGAAAACCAAGAATGCCATAAAGTTGTGCCAAACCTTTTAACAGCCATCTATACCTGGGGGTAGAAAATCTTAAGTCAGTGTTTTGAATGATTTAAATGTTAATATAAAATGTATTTATAGAGATGACTGTATCAGTGATATTTCATGTCGACACAGTAGTACTGGCTTCTGGGCTAGCGATATCTTAGGAATGAAAATTCCACCATCAGTGACATCAACTATTTGGCTGAAAAAGGTTATGAAAAATATTAGGCTTATAACTTGATAAGCTTAAAATCTAAAACATTTGACCTTTCGAAAGTCAGAAAAAAATTAATTCATAGTATATTGGCCGAGTGCTACATATATATGTATTTGATAGCCATCATATATTTGTATGCAATCCTTTTTACTACCTAGTAGTTTGAGCCTTATTCCTATCATATTCAGGCAATTTCTTTACATAATGCATGTACTTTAGGTTAGTGCTGCACATAATCTCGGGCCTATGTAATCAAAGCAGAAAATTGTGTCTACAGATTCTCAACAATTTAGCAAAGTTCACACTAAATAAATAATAAAAAAGAATGAGTACTCTTTGCTTTGCGAAAATGATCGTGATGTAATACTGTAAAACACAGCATCAAAAGCAGCAGAGATGGAAATTGTTTTGCGCGAAATTTCACGTGAGCGTTTTATCGTATTTAGAAATTTTGCTGATCTTTTTTATTTGACTGTTGACTAAGACAAATAGAACCGTGGATTCGTACTATATGGTAAAGTTATCAGTATACAAGTGTATTGTTATTGTACTTCCTCATGCTGAAAAGTACGCAGATCTGTTTTATCATTTAATAATAGGTTTTATTGTAAAATATGTTATGTTCATAAAAATGAAAATATTTATTACAATAAAAGTGTATAATGTAAGTCTTGGTATCCGATTATTATTTTGAATTAAGTCTTAAAATGAAATATATAAAGAAAACGAAAAAATCAACCGAGAAGTTAAAATATATGAAAGGAATAAATATGTAAACTCAATTAAAAACAAGGTATACATATACATCAGATTCAATATAAATATAAAATGTTTTAAAAGACTGAAATAAATGTGATCTATTTTACATACACAAAGCATAAAACAATTAACTCTTAAAAAATCCCAGCTTGAAGTATCCAGATTTAAAATTTAACCAATTTTAGTGGGAAAAAAAGATGATACATTTTCTGGAAAAGCCATATTGTGTTGAACATTTTCTATCTTAACAAATACAAATCAAGGTAAATAAACATTTTAAAGATAAGTTTTGAATTCAAAACTAAATTCATTTTGTTTAAAATATGAGAAAACAGCTTATGGGAAAAAAACCACTTGAAACATATGTAATTTTCAATTTTTTGTTTAGAGGGGTATAAAGTCTTAACATTTAATTAAAGGTATCAGTGGTTGGTGAATTCAATTTGGAATAAGAAAAGAGGTGTTCAAAGATTTAAAGAATGGTTGATACAACACAACTGTTTCTGTACTCTCTTTTTATATTCATGATATTATGGCTGTTGCATTGAAAATGTAATATAATGTTCCTTGAAAAGGGGATTTAATTTGATGTCTCAGAATTTGTCCTGTAGATAACATTAAAATGTATATGAACATATTGTTACAATGAACATTCATTCAAAAGTAAAAAAAAAAAAATATTATATGCATGTAGCTGTACAAGACACAAAATGTTTTGAGAGTAGCATTAATCATTGGGTACCAAATTCTCATTCATTTCATAGGTTAACAAAAAACCCATTAATGTTGGAACCCAACGATAAAGGTACTTCATTATAAAAATCAGCTAGAAATATGTGTATTATTCTGTTATGTTCCTGTATTTTAGGTCTCTCACTTCACGACAGAGGATTTGCATTTGTACAGTACGAAAAAGAAGAAGACGCACTGCAAGCAGTAGAGAACGAAAATGGAGGCCTGTTGAAAGGCAGTAAGTTAGGTAAGACTGAAAATGACAGGTTTAATATAAAGTAAAAACAGATTTTATTGTAAATTGGATGGTTGGAACCATATAAGCTTGTAGATAATGGTTGAAACATTTCTCAGGGAAGTATTTTAGAAAACCCACTTTGCAAGACATTATAGATTGTTATATAATCTTTTCACACCTTTCTAACCCGAAACATATCCCTCAATTATGACATTTTATTGAAGAGCCTCCTGTCCCTCAGTTAAGTCTTATTTGAAAAATCCCTCATCAATGACCTGATGTTTTGATTTTGGCTATGTTGATTTCATATGTAATTAAGGTGTAAATAATGAATCATGACCAAATTTTTCATTGTAATGATCCTTTAATTAAATGTTATTTTTTGTAGATGTTAAAATGGCATTAGATGGTAGAAAAGGAATACAAAATCCAGCACCTACCAGACCAAGTCCTGCAACTAGACAGAGTCCAAGTTCAACAGCCAATAGCACACCTGGTGGATACGACAGAGATAGGTATATGTTTAATTTCACAGTTTTTGCATTCAATTATGCTTTTATATTTTTGAACTATTAGTGTGTGAACTTGGGAATGGGGCTATATTTGACAACTAGTTATTTGGCTTCATGTTTAAATCACAATGCATGTGTCCAGCCTTCTGATCTCAAATTTTTTATTTTTTATGACCCGATTGTAGGCAACGGGGGCATTAAGTGTTAATTAAGTATTAATTGTCCGTCCGTCCCATTTTTGTTTCCGCACTCTTAACTTAAGTTTTCTTCATCCAAATGTTATGAAACTCATACACAATGCTTAGAACCACAACACACAGAGTTCGAATTTGGTCAGTGAGTCATTTACCGTTATGCCCCTTTTTATCTTGGAAAATAGCAAAGCTTGAGCGGGGGGCATTCGTATCCTCGGATATATTTTTCTTTTATTTATGTCGATTTTTTATGTAGAAAATAATTTCTTACATTGAAAAGTCATAGATCAAGTGTATAGCTTAACCTGTGTAACCTGTTGCACAAGTTCCAGTCAGTCAGTCCATTTATGTAAGAAATTCTACTCATTTAAAAAAAACAAAGACCAATGTCTGGACTTCCTTTATCATCTTCTCTAGGCAAGGGTTACGATCTAGTCCCCCCCCTCCACCCTTGGCAGATTAAGCTAACATTTGTGATTACAATACTGTGCCATCTACTGGAAGATAAAAGTCACGCCCATTCCGACTACATCATTCTTGACCAATGGTAGCACTTGAAATCTCCAGTGTGGATGTGTAAAAATGGTTGTGTCTAGTGATTACAAATTTCGTGCAGCAGGAACCGAAAATATACATTGACATTCCAACATTTGCTCGAGAAGCATACTCAGGAACTCCAATTAATTGATTAAGAACTTCAAAATTGTCACTAAATTTTGTCCTATGTTTTGGGGGTTAACACTTGTTGCACAATTAGCACATGGTAATTGTTTATTTAGATTTTCTCCATTTACACATGATTATCTTGAAGGTGCTTTTTGATTGGATGCAGTCAGTTACAACTGCAACAAATAAAAATCATTACCTTGTTTATCCGAAATTCTATCTTAATCCTCAAAGGTTGGAGAGGAGGGGACTGGATCGTAACCCTTGGCTAGCGAAGATGTTCCTTTATAGACTCATAAATTACTTACCTTGGTAAAAGAGTACCCTTGTTTATATTCTTAGTAAAATTATAATACAAATAAAATTGTTCATTTAGATATCCACCTCCTCCACAAAGCAGACCAGCAATAGACGATAGAGAAAGATCTACCATGTCTAGAGAAAGGCAAGTTTTAATGATATCTAAAGCAAAATTGTTAATTATTTTGTACAAGATTGATATAAAGCAAACAGTTAACTTTTGAGAGAGAAGAAAATCACAAATTACAACAAAGGGTTAGGACATTTTAAGAATTTTTTTTAGAGCTAGGAAGTTGAAAAATAATAATTATGCAGAAATGTTTGTTATTTTGGTTGTTTGTGAAAAGTTTACGAAACATTTAGGGCTTTTAAAATCAGAATCCTGTGTATACAATGTATATAAATTTGAAGTCCAGATCCTTGTTAAAAAATATTGAACTACTGTGGTCTAACTTAATTGTACTCAGATTTCCAGTCTTCACTTGTATATGGGCAAGGATGAGATAAAGTGTAACATTTGTGTGACATAAGTCCGTCACATTTAAGCCCATATATCAAGATTTTTAATATATTAGAGGAATCTTCAACTTTTCAGGGTTGACTTTTGTGATTATAGAGATAGTTCTTTGTTTCAATACTTGTCAACAGACATTCAAACAAAGGCACAACTTCTGTGATGGACGTTACATTGACAAGTTTGACATGCTAATTTTAGATTAAAGAAAGTTTTAAATGTATTTCAAATTAATTAAATTATATGGTTTTCATTCTTGTTCTGAACTCATGAAAATGCACATCTTGGAAGTTTGAAATTAAAAAGAATAATGGGGTTAAAAAAAAGTAACGGACGTCACAAAAATATGATGCATATTTGTTTAGTTTCCATTCCAACTAATCACTACTGGACACCAGGAGAGTCAAAATGGTTAGGATTATATAACTGGTATTAGTGAAAACCCACAGAGTCAATGGCAAATGGATATTAATTATGGTTAATTTGTTTAGTGTGATGGATGTTTTGTTTGACAGTTTGACATTTTATAAGTCACATGTCCAATCCGTGTAACGGGCGTCACAAAAATATGCTGTATATTTTTTTTATTTTTCAACCTAATTTCTCACAACTGGACACCTGTAGAGTCAGAATTGGTAAAATACATCAAAATGGTTGTATGTAAAACATAAAGAATCAATAGAAAATGGAAACTAATAATAATTCATTTGTATAGTGTGACAGACATTTTGTTTGACAGTTTTACATTTTACAAGTTAAATTTTACACTCATGCATGAGAATTTTAAAAGAAATGATGTACTGAAAACTTTGGTACTTAATCAAAGATGTAGAACCAGCATTTCTTGCATACTAATGAATAACATTGTGTATATCAACACAGTACGACAGGAATTATAAACTAATTATTTTAGGGAATATTGTCAAAAATAACGCCTGTTCTATATGATTTTGGAATTTGGAACTGAATGACTCAACTTCCCCTTTCTGTTGGCCAATTTCAATGTTAGGGTAGAATAATAACAGTTCACTGGTATCATGATATTCTCTGTTCAAAACAATGAGATACATACTTGCAAATGTTCGCCCGTTACACAGGGAGGTCAAACAATAACGGTCGTTCGTTGATTAATTGTCAAATAGTAATTGGCAAAAAAAGTTTCCTTGTTTTCATTAAAATATTTCATTTTAACAAACAATTATTATCAATAACTGTCACAATATCTATATTAAATATAACCATAACATGATACTTAGTGGTTGTATCTCATATGAGACACTTTGTACAATCATTAAATATTAAAACGCCCGTTATTCTTGAAAAAATATTTGACCGACACTAAACTTACCCTTCTGCAAGTTACACTATCTATTTTTGACACATAGATCAATGTGTACCCAAATCAATTACAAAGCACATGATGTGATGATGTATACCAATCTTTCATGTAAATATAGACAGTTTGATCGCCTGTTACTTTTTGACAGACAAAACTTTTGAAAATTTGAAATGCTGTCTTTTGAAATATCTATGTCTGAATGCAATATTTCTTAGAATATTTTAAAGGATTATTATTTGAAGGTTCCTGAACATTTGTAGGGTTATATTAGACATTGCACTTCAACAGTAAACAAAGTTAAAAATTAGGTCATATTTTGACAGACAGCATAATGGGCAAATAGTGATTTTTCAAGAGTTTTTTCTCAATAAATCTGCACAATTTATTCCTACTCTTAGGTTTAAAGTGTTCATTGACATGTTATTTCTCAATAATAATAAAGCTGAAGAACATGCAATTTGACAAAGTGATATTCTAATTCAATTTTCTCAAAGGCCTACCAAATGTCACAAAATGGCTGACAAAAAACATTGACATTTCAGGATAAAACCCAATAAAAAATCAAACCACAAATAGTTAATAAATGATTCTATTTATTATATATATACACTACAAACACCACATTGTTTTGGTTTCCGACTCTTTATTTACACACATAAGTAAAGAAAATTTTCACAAGAAATGTTCGGGCGTTACTTTTTACACTCTATCTGATCCTTGACCATATGTAAAAATAACATCCTTGAAATTACACTTGGAAATCATACAATTTTTTTATTTATATTTTTGTGAAACAGCAACCTTCATTTTGCTTAAAATGTAATAATCCAATAGTAAAATTGAGGTTGTAAAAGGATGCAATATTTATCTATTGTCTTGTTTGCATTAGAAAAAATATCAAATGGTGTTTAAGTACACAACTGGAAAACTTTTCAGTTAAAATGAATGTGCAGCTTTATACATTGTTACTACTGCATTGTACTGTATTAATTTTCATTATGAAAGTAATGTTGACATTTTTTTAGAGAATGATATTGCTCTGCATAAATTAAAAGCAAGATACATCTTGTGTTGTAATTGTGATAAAATTGTCAATTCAGATATCCGCCTCCACCAGCCAGGTCTGGCTCATCTGATAGAGATAGAGACAGGCAAGTTTTGATCACTTTTTATTCTACACAAAAGTTATATCCATCTTTAAAATGAGGGATGCATAGAATTGATTTGTATACATAGATGATGCTATTTGTAAAATTTCAATAAAATGCATAGAAACAACAGTAGTTTTAACAATTCTTTTTTAAGATATATCTCAAAAGTATAAAACTATTTGTAATTTAAATGAAATTCATGGTTCTACTTTCTTTCTTAGATAAAAAAAAAAAACGTCAATAAATATAAATGTTCACCAAAGAAAATTACAATAAGAAAGTATGAAAAAGTGAATAATTATCCCTCATTTTGTTGGATATAAAAGTATTATGGACCATTGGGAAGATGATATTATTCAATCCATAGTAATATTATTTTGGTTTTAACAGATATCCTCCACCCCCTGAAGGAAGAGAGAGATCCCCACTGAGAGCAGATCCATATGATGATAGATACAGAGATCCCTACAGGGACCCACCCCCTCCACGGTATGTCAAGTTATTAGAACTGGTTCTTATCTTTCAACATCAGAATTAATGTAAAGGGGACAGTTTTACTTGTCTTGCCATATTTTGTTGTCTCCTTTATTATAATAACAATGTTTACACTGAATAATCAAAATAATTTTGGTGCATGTATTTCATCAAATATATGAGGATTATTTTCAAAAGCTATGCTGTAAAAATCATTTATTTGAAATAATTATGACAAACATGTAGGACATACTAAAAGATTCCTGTTGAAGATAAAGTATTAGAAAGATGAAAGTTATCAAAAATTGTGATCTGATGAACTGACTGATCCAACATCTAACTTTATATTTTAGTTTTGGCCAAATGAGCAGCTAAGCAGAGGAATCAAAAGGAATAAGAAATTTTTTTTATGTGTTGTAATGTGGTAGTTTTCTTGTTTTTATCTAGTGCTATTTACAGGAGAGATGATCCCTATGCTGACCCTTACAGGAGACCACCACTCCCAGATGATCCATATTATGACAGATATCGAGATGATCCATATAGGTACTTTTGCACATTGAAATTATTTGATAAACAGCAACAAAAAATGCAGTACGAGAGTCAATGATTAAATGTTTAAAACTTCAAGGTGTTTTTTATGCCTCCTCCGTAGCGGAGGGGTTATTAAGTGTTACCCTTGTCTAAAAATAAACAGTCTCCGTTGTGTACATCCCCAAAATTGGTTTCAGTTCTCTAACTTTAGATTGATATAAATGTTATAAAACTTATACACAATGCTTATTGCCACAAAACACAGATCTAGTTTGAAATTGGGTGGCGTCACTTTTACCGTTCTTGAGTTATGCCCTTTATAAATGGAAAAATTGCTAAATCTATCATTTCTGTTCTCTAAAGTTTGCCTCAACCAAATGTTATAAAACTTATACACAATGCTTATAATCACAAAACGGTCTTAACTACGTGAATCCTGCATCTGTATGTTGAAGTTGACTCGTGCATATTTACAAGCGGGGGCATTTGTGGCCTATCTCTCAATTATTTTTATTGAAGTTAGCACAGAAAGAAAAGTTACTGATATAGAAAGATAGCAAATGTTTAACACTTTAGATAGTGCTTGGATTTCTGGATGCAAAACTTTTATGGTTTATTGGAAAATCATTGATCAATTGATTGTTAAAGCCATGTTTTCCACACTTTTTGCATTTCATTCAGTATTTGAAGACAATGTTTGATAATCGACAGAATTCACAAAAATCAGTACCCCACAAATAGCAGCACTATACAGATACACCAAAAGTCCTTTTTCAAGGGAGTAAACACACATCTTATTATGCTTCTTAGACACAGTAATCTGCAGTGTAGTTTTATTCTAATTAACAGTAAAAATGTTTTCACAGAATAAAACTTATCAGCACATAAAAAACCACAGATAAACAGCTACAAAAACAATGGACTGAAATTGTTCTGTTTTATTTGTTTTAATGTCATTTCATGTATATATTAGCAGATACCCACCACCACCCCCAAGAAGGGATCCATATGCCGACCCCTACAGGGATCCATATTACAGAGACCCAGCTTATGAAGTTCCTGCTGTGAGAAAGCCTCCACCACCACTAGACTGTTCAATTATTATACTGAATAGTTCACTTATGTATGTATTTATATCTTCACTTTTCTTATTACCATTTTATTGGAATTTTTCATCTTTTCACCATAGAGAATAGAATTACAATTATAGATAGGAAAATCAGATATGTTGATGTATTTGGGAGAGTATGAAAGGACTTTCAAAATCCCACCATAGCCAACATGCTTTCTTTTTTAGTAATTTAACATACAACAAAAATGATCAATGTGTAAACTTCACTTCCTATCTCTCCACATGTATTTAAATGGAATAGCCTTAAAAAAAATTCAACAAAAGTAGCAAATACTGTACAGATGTCATTATATGTACATTCATATATATTGAAAGAATTCTTAATTGATATACAGTTAAAAAAGTTTTGCCACTTAATAAGAAGGGGTGTTAACTATATCTTACAGCAGTCAAAACAAAAGCTATTTCACATGTTACTATCATTTTATGGATTAACTCTGTTACAAGAATGGAACGAGTTTGATAAATTCTATAGAAATAAAGAAATGTCTTTGAAGTCTGACAATACTGGTGTTAAATATTGACTGTCTGTGATTTGGTGAAACAATTATGGGTCAATGTCCCATTTTTATTAGTTTCCAGACATATAAATGCTTAATCATATTTTATGCATACATATTAAAGTTGATTAGATAAAGCAGCTAGCTAGAACATAAAGCATCCACATCCAACCTGCAAGCTCTATACTGGAACATCCCTTAGAGCTAATTTCCTAATGCTTGTAGATTAAGACTTTGGTTGGCCTGCTTGCTTTGTTAGTATTAACATTTGCTCAAGCATTGTAATTAAGATTGACATCTGCAAACAATATAAAATAGGTGGAGCTAAATCTGTATACATTATACTTAAATTTGATTGGATGTTATCCTGGAGGTTAGGAATACCCAATTGTACATGTAAACATTACAAGACAATGTTAATAAGGTTTAACTCTGCCCAATCTATATCGTTTGCAGATGTCAATCTTAATTACAATGCTTGAGCAAACGTTTATACAAACAAAGCAAGCAAGCCAACCATAGTCTTAATTTACAAGCATTAGGAAATAAGCTCTAAAATTTGATGTTACTTGCTGTTAGAGAAGAGAGAAAACTGAAAGTTTTCATATTGACAGGATAATGTATCAATTGGTAGAAAAGGAAATCAAGATCCATTAGATATTATGATATATGTAATACTTAAAAACTTTCTACACCTAATTTCAGGAAATTTGCAGAGTTTGTTGAAAGAAAATTGAAAGCTGTACAAGTGTTTTGTTCAATCAGCTTGATAAATGAAGAGCGAACAATTCCTCAAGTTGTAGAGGATGCTGCCAAGAAATTGTGCCTGTTTGCTATAGTTGTAAATAGTCAAAACGAAGTTCATCAGTCATTAACAGTCAATATTTTACACGGAACTCCACAAGGTAAGGCTGGAATTTTGACTGATAAATTAAGATAATAGGAAATTGATAAGAGGCAAAATGTTTACTCCTAATGAAGAGATTAAGGCTAAAATTATAATATTGCATTAGATTCACAGTTGACTATTCTTCAATATTCCAGTTTGATGCTATATGCACATTTTGATACTGCTATGCAATTTCTGATAATGGTCAGAAAATGAGTGCTTCCAGTTTTGCCAACCGAAATCACTTGATTATACAAAATGCAAAAGAATTTGAAGAGACACTCTTAGAGAATTTATACCAGATGTATGAAATGTCTTGGTTTACGGAACAAATTTCAGACATATGTAAAATATGACTTGAAATTCTCTTTCTTTCTAAATCTATCACAATCAGCTGCTTTTAACATTGCATGTTGTTCATCACAAAATTATAGATTATCTATAGTTCTTAAAACAAGGAGTTTCTGGGCACAATCGCATCATAGGGCAATAGCTATGAGATGAGATGTAGCAGAGAAACTTCCTCAAGTTTGAAAGACCAACAGTAACTTGTATGGCATAATAAACATTTATATTGAAAACGTAATGAAGATGCATATTAGATTTATCAAAGTCAAAAATATTCTTAACTGCAAAATATAAAAGTACTGCTTATTATAGATGTTGAAGTTTGAGATGACTTCATACAATTACGTATACCTGCAGACTACATGAAATTCGTCGGACAAATCCGGTGAATAATGGATTGGTCTGGTAAAATTTTGTTGAATGGATTTTCTAAAACCCTACATTTTTCCCAATTTTGGGATCAAAATTCCCAAACAATCTCAAAATTTATTTTCATCTTTATTATTCATAACAGCGATGTTTATTTAGTTCAACCGCTAGCTTTATGCGGAAAAATCGCCAACAAGTAATGTGTAAATCCGAGTAAAAACATATCTGACTGACAAAAACAACAATGGCTGCCATCAACCGGAAATATAGACAATACCGGATCAGATTCCGGGAACGGATAAGGCCAATTCCGGGTTTGCCGATCAAATACAATAAATAATTAAAAAAAAAATCCAAGCAGGTTCACAAAATACAGCTATGAAATATAAACATTAGAATTGAAAACCAAAAGATATATGAAAAAAGAAAGAAGATACAAGAAATATTTTATACAGAAACTCTAAATTATTTTTAGTTCACAAATAATTTTCATGTCAAAATCCAATAAAATGTGACATTACTTTTCTTTATCACTGAAATGCATTCAAGCAATTGTGCACAACTTTCATCAAAATATACACTCTTGTCACATGATTTTGTTTTTGTGCATTTTGGAGAGGAGTAGGGCACAACAAGTCATAAGTTTGTTGTATTTTGTCGGATAATATACAATAAGATGTAAAAAAAATTGGTCTGGTAAACTTTCATTCGGTCTGGTAAAGCTAGGTTGTTTACCAGACCGAATGTTCTGTAAAAATAAAATTCATTCGTGTAGTCTGTACCTGTAGATAAGATTGAGACTTCAAACAATTATGTATACCTATATATAAGATCGAGACTGCAAGTAATTGTGTATACCTGTATATAAGATCGAGACTTGAACAATTGGGTGAATATGATAGAATATCGAGACTTCTTACAATTACGTGAATATGGTAGAATATCGGGACTTCTTACAATTGTGTGAATATGATAGAATATCGGGACTTCTTACAATTGCGTGAATATGATACAATATGGAGACTTCTTACAATTGCGTAAATATGATAGAATATCGGGACTTCTTACAATTGCGTGAATATGATAGAATATCAGGACTTCTTAAAATTGCATATTTATGAGTGAAGATGAAATCTTCAATGAATTCGAGTATAAGATAGGAGATCGAGTGACTGTGAACAATTACATGTAATACATAAATGATTCAATGATGCTCACTTTAGCTAGCATTGTATAGAATTTATTGTGAATTTTCAAACAAATTTTTCTTCCTACTATATGCATCATATTAAATTTTATCGTTGCCTTTATTTATAAAATGGAAAATTGATATAAAATTATTTGATAAAAGTTGCATTTTGATGTCACGCTTTTAATGTATCTTAAATAAGGGCAAACTTGCAAATACTTATAACATGTTTATGTAACAGCTTCATTCATTGGTTATTTGCACTGCATCAAACAAAATCAATCGTATGATTCATTATGTGAATAATTGGCATGTGTTTTCTATACAAAAGTTATGCTTAAAAGAACTTCCCCATATAGTTACTTAGTAATGAGGGTCGAAAAGGTGGGGTATGTGTACGAACGAACAGGAAATAAAATTTCCATTTCATTATGAACATTTAAAAAAAAGTGTGCACGAAACACATTGAATAACAAGCTGCAAGCTCTAAAAAGGAGAAATAAAATTAACCAACATGTTGCACAAAAATAACCCTTTACCACCCTCAGTTAAACTTGTCATAACATACCATAGTTCAGGTTCATATATCACAGTTGTTGTGGTGTATTTGAGAAAGTAAAACAGTGTTTTAAAAAGCATAACAGAATTTAAACAGAAAAAAAACAAGACAATATATACATGATATATAACTACATGTAGTTGAGGTCTATTTCACAAAATAGTGTAAAAAGTGGTGCTAATGCAATTTACTTAGATCATTTAAAGAAAAGGACATGTGACATAATTAACTACAGTTTATGCATGATCAGGTAAAATGAAAATAGCCTTGCATCACCTTTTACACTTTTTTGGGGATAGCCCTTAAAGCTATTTAAAATTCTCATATTACCTTTCATGGTATAAATGAAAGCTGAAGCTGTTAATCTGTGTAATTTGAATAAAATATTAAATATAACAGGGTTTTGTCATTTTGGTCTTCCACGAGTGTATAACTTAAAATGATTATTTACTGTATTATAATGCTGGAAACACTTAAATAGAAATTTCTTTTTACGAAACCAAGATCACACATAATTTGTTTAATAAATTGATTATTGTATATGGTCGTGAAATTGATAAACGTGTGAACCTCTAAAATGTGTTACTACTGAATTCAAAGTTTGAAAT
The DNA here is from genome assembly GCA_017311375.1 of Mytilus coruscus. Classification (NCBI taxonomy): domain Eukaryota; kingdom Metazoa; phylum Mollusca; class Bivalvia; order Mytilida; family Mytilidae; genus Mytilus; species Mytilus coruscus. The sequence goes on from CM029600.1 coordinate 42,009,729, forward strand.
ATATTATATTGTTAGATATATGTGTGTCCTAATAATTATTTGAGCTGAAACGGTTGCATCATCGACATCTCATAGAATAATTTTATAAAATTCATGATGCATAATATATGTAAAATAAACGTGTTATGTTTTAAATGTACGCGCTTTTGTTTGTTGGATGTTAGTTGCTGTATAACAAGAAATTATTCATATAAAAATATACTAATTAATATATGTTAAAGTACTCGAGGACGAAAATTACGTTATGATGTTGCTTTTGCTAAGATATGACATGGTTCTATGTAAGATAAGAGACAAAAAGTGGAGAAAAAAATATTATAAATATGAAAGCGGTCATAGAGTGATCCTTAAAAGCTTGCTGTATAAAAACTGAACAGTTTATTAAATGCATTTACTTAAATAGGTTATTTAAAAAATCAGGTAATACACTACAAATAGTATACATATGTAGTAATCAAGCATAATCTAATGGAATGGTATCGTGTCTTGTACCAAATAATTATAAAATTAACCAATGTCTGTACAATAATGCTTTAACATTAAATACTTATTAAAGCTTTAATTCATTATAAAGTTCAATTTGCTAGCCTCACTTGCATTATAAACAGATTCGTGTTTTACACTATTGGTCACCTTAGGGTATTTTTGATCATTTTGAAGGTGTTTTGTATTGGCCTAGATAAGTTGGATATAAGCGTTTGAATTAGAAGTATCTATTCCATAATTTTTTTTACATAGTTTTCTTAAATAAACTTAAACATATGCGTGTTTGACAATTTGTTTGTTTCTTGAGGTCTTCAATATAACTGGACATATACTAAGTTAATCCATTTTCAGTTAGCATTGCTAAAATATTTTCATATGTACGGAGCTTTAGGAGATCATAGCAGTAACATTTGTGCTTTATGAAAATATTAAAAACTGTCCTTGATTTACAAAATGATCATACATTACTGAAATAAGATTGTTAAATCTCTTCCGAATTATCGGTTTATAGCTTTAGAGCTCTCGAATACCTATTCATGACATAATTGATTTAAGATAATCGTGTAAAAATGTATGGATTAGAAAGATGTTGGTATAGATGATTTCTGAAGTCATGTTACGAAAAAAAATAAATGAAAGGTTGAGTTACTTTATGTTTTTTATCTCTAATATAAACATTGTTTTGAATATAAGATCATAAGATGATCTGCAAAGTTTAAAAAGTATTCTAGTTAACTGATGTAAGTTCTATATAATAACGTATATTCAAATACTGCCGCATTATATGTAAAATGAAAAAAATGCTATCTGTTAGTAATTAATGTAAATACAAAAACGGTTGCGTGTTATGTAAAATGAACAATTGTCATCTGTTAGTCATAAAATATATAAATACAGCTGCGTGTTATGTAAAATAAAAAAGTGCCGAACAAAATTTCTTGTTATACAGTCGACTCGTGTTTACATACAAAACAAACATGGAGTACAAGGTAATGAATTTGTTCATAACTTTTCTTCTATTTTACAATAAATTTTCTAGACCATCACTGACTAAAAGAAAATTGTTTTATTCAAAATTATTCAGAGTTATTTAAATTCAAAACGAATCTTCTGAACATAATTATATAAACTTCAGATTGAAATGAATTTTAAATTTTCAGTGGAAAAAATTGCTTATTCAGCAATGGAGGCAGGATAGAAATAAAATATTGTGATGTAGATTGATTATCTTTTACTTACCTGCCTTTTGTACCATTTTATCCACAGAACATAGAAATATGCCAGTAGATGATGCTATCACTCTAATCGGTAGAAGTTTTGATGCATATCAGCTCGCTAAACGTGAAAAAGAGACAGCAGCTGCCAGACCTGCCGTTACACCTGCGGCAAGGGCTCCGCCCCCGTTTGTACCACCTTCACAGGACATACTCTACCTATTGAATCTGTTGGCCGACAAGAGACAACTAACTGTTGAGGAGTTAGACAAAGTTATTACTTATTTGACCGAAAGAAGAAATCAACTTCTAGAGGCTGAGGGTCGTATACCTCCTAAATCTTCTTATCCTGACAGTAAGTATTTTGTTTTTTATGTTTTGCTCTGATATACAAGTCTCCAAGGGATTGGAAAGGCAGTACCCACTTAGCTCATGGCAAGTTAATTCAAATGAGGGCTATTCCTGTAAAAATCATACAGCTTACAAACTTTGAAGGAATTATTTATCCATATAAGAATTAGTGATTTTTATCACTCCAAATTAAAATCAAGCATGGTCTCTATTGCTACTACTTAAAGAAAATTTGATAAAAATTCCCCAAAATTATGAAATCCATTTCCACAAAACTTACAGTAAATGAGACATTTTTTATTATCTCTGAAACACTAACCGAACGGGCTTCAAACATGGATGCCATTATTACTGAAAAAAGACAATTTTGAAGAAGAAGAAGAAGATTGAAAAACCTTGCAATGCCACACTTAAGTAAATGATTATTGCTGTCATACAGATGATTTCTTTTACATAGAAATAAAATTTTAAGTTTTTCACAGTTATTTAGCCTGAATGGATCAGATCTTTTACATTTGGGAATTTCATGAAAGAAAGTTTAAAATTCATTAAAAAGTACTTTGGTGTCTTGGTTACTGTCCATTTGATACAAATCTGCAATTTTCATGGAAAAAGTGTTGATTGTGGTTTTTGAATTTTATGAGGTAGGTATATCATTTTGTATTTGTTACTTTTGTTATTTTTGTTGTTTTTATTTTTTTTCATATTTGATTATGTTCTTTTATCGTAATTCCCAACCTCAATATGCCAAAGTTAAAAAATACTAGTAATCCTTCCAAGAACGCCAACCGCCTCTGTGGTGGTAGCTTGGTCACCTTGAGTGACGGTGGTCATGGGTTGGAACCTGGCAGGGTCAAAGCAGAGACGTTAAAATTGGTTTTAGCTGCTTCTCTAAGCACGATACATTAAGGAGTAAGAGCAAAGACTGGTTGGAATAATATGACCAGGTAGGGTGACATGTTTTTCAGCGGACTTTTACCTTGTGAACTAGCCCAATTAAAAATCTGGCTCAACATGTCGGTCTAGTACAAAGCTGGCTAAATATTACATTAAAATAATTTTGTCCTGAAAATGCATTTAATTTGCTGCTGGACATTACACAGCCATCCACCATCATTGTCCAAGAACCACCACTTTCAGAGAGGGTAGTATACTGGTATCATTTTGTCCATCTGTAACTTATGTTGTCAAAGTATGATATGATATTTGGTCTAGAACTATAAAATGTTGTACTGTATAAGCAATGTTTAGAGCTGCCCAACATTAACTTCCTGTTTGACAATACTTTGAATTTTTAATTATACCCTCATTTGGTCAATGTTTTTCTTAGCTTGTACGGAAAGGAATGACATCATATTTGTTCTGGAGCTTGATAATGTTGAGTTGTACTGTGTAAGTGAGTGATGGTATACCTTGCACGACATTATATGCAACTTCTTTATCTTATCTATCAGTACATGTCACTTTAGTCAATCAAAGCTATATAAGGATTTGAGTCGTGCTCTAGTCATTTTCCATAAAATGGCTGATTTAGTGGTTTACCCAGGATTTTCCGAATTCTTGACCACCAATAAAACAGACTTAATCAATACACCTGCTGCTTAATATGCATTGATTTTTTATTCAACATGTTCAAGGGTTGTTGTTCCGTTTATAGGAATGGATATATACATACCCATATATGCTGCTCAGCACATACAGAAAATTCCCACATAAAAGCCGAGTTTTTAATATATAAGAACATCATTTATTATCCGTACAAAGCATTGTAACATAGCCATTGAAATTCACAAAAGGTTATTCAAACACTTAATTTGATGTGCTGACAAAAATGTATATAACATTGAATCAAATGGAAATACACTTGAAAAAGCAATTAAATCTTTCATTAAACATTAAATATGTGATAAATTATTTCTAAGGGAGAAACTTCCATAAATGGATAAGTCCCAATGAGATTGTACAAATAAGGCAAGTGACTTTATACCCCTAATAATTTGCAAGTCTTGTATACAACTTTTGTGTTCATTACATTAATCACACACTTCTCGGTATATATTAACAAAATTCCCACTATGACTTGTCACAGTTATTTTGTACATATATACTTAAATCAATATGAATAACATTGTATGTTAAATTTTCCACACAAAACATAGGGGAGTAATGAAATTGTAGGAATCTTTAAAGAAAGAAGTGTTGAATACCTGTAAAAAGTCAGGTGGTAAATTTTAGTTGAGTTTCCGTCAATGACAGAACCTGGCCACAACATACCTACCGCAGCTGCATCATTTTTGGTGCGGTACTAATTTTTGGGAAGTTAGTAGAACAAGGTGAACCACAAATTAAAATGTTCAAACAAAAAACATAAAAATACACACTGGACACTACATGAGCAACAAGCAATCAATAAAAGTACAATTTTTCCTCAATCGAGAGTACCCTTGAAAGTAAAATTGAATTCTCAGTAATTTGCATAATGACATAAAGAATGCCTTAACAACCTTAGGGGCCTCGGTGGCCGATAGCTAAGTAGTCGAACTACTGTATCTCTAGCCTGTCAACGCTTAGGCTGTAAATTTGATTCCCACACGTGGCTAGTGCGCTCAACTCCAATCTTAATTGACTAGGATTGTCAGTTTAACTATCGAAGGTCAGTGGTTATCTCCGGGGACTCCGGCTTGCTCAAGCAATAAAAACTGACCGCCACGAAATAGCACAATAGTGCTGAAAGTGGCATTAAACACCAATCAATCAATAATTCAATCAACAACCTTAGCTTTACAACAGACCAAAAAATCACATAAAAGGTAATTATAACAGCATTGAAAAAAAGACAACTGAAAAGTAAAGTGATTGTAAAAACACAAAGGGCGTTAACTAAGTGAAAACAGTCCTTACATGAGACTTTGTGTGTCCATTTTAGTACCCTAAGTTGAGGGTTTTACCTTCAACTGTAGCATAAATACTATTTACAAAAAATGGAATTGCTGGAATCTTTAAAATTAATGGGTTCAAGATTACTTATCCTTGAAATTATATAGTTTTTCAACTTCACAGTTGTTATAGAAGAATTAAGATCCCTTTAAAATTGATTGGTTTCTTTATGGTAACTCAGCTAAAACAATAAATTATAAAATCAACACTTCTTCTGCTTCATGGCAATTAGATTTTCAGATAAATAAATTTATTACGTGTCTGTAGGGCAAGTGTTTTCGCCTTATTGCAGAAGCATGCCTTTGGCTTGCTGTTTCTGGCTGCAAAACGTCGACAGTTGTTAAAAGTTTGTGATTATGCTACACAGGGGAGACATATCTGTGTGTTAACAAATTATGTTATTGATTTATGCTCCTTGGTAGATTAAAAATCCTGCTGTCTGCCCTTTTCTGACTAAAACTTCATAAATTTAAAATGTTATGGTTGTAACTTTTATTTTATAAGTATAGTTTTATGCCCGATAAAAAAATTAGTCCTTGTCTATATTATGAAAATGATCAACTCAAGGAGCATCTGTTTACCTGTCTAGTTTTGAATCCTTTTAATTTTTAAGAAAACTGTATTCAAAATGACAATACTGTTTCCAAAGAAACATTAAAATTACAACCGCAAGTAGAACATCAACAGTTTAAACATTCTTATCCCTCCACCAACCCCTCCCAATCTCCAACCCCAAACATGCAAAATAATGAACATTGAAAAGTAGTATATTAACTTTAACATCTTTAAGAATTACATTCCATATCTAAAAATAAATACAAAATAAGAAAAGAAAACACATACAAAAATCTCGTAGCACAGTGGAGTGAAGTATTATATATGGGAAATAGGTTTTTATGCTATGAGGGTTGTTTGTTTTGCTTGTAGGAGACCCTGAACTGATGTCTTCAAGGCATCTGAAAAGACCATTAGATAGTGCTGATATGTATTCTGATTCTTCTGAAGCATTGAGAACATCTCAATATATTGATCGTCTAATGTCCATTGGAAAATCAGAGGAGCTTCCAATGGATGCTTACGACATATATCAGAAACAATTACAAGTTGCTTTATTGAAGGAACAGACAGAAAATGCTATATTAGCTAAAGTAGGACTCCTTTCTGCTCCTCCAAAACATGCACTTCTATCTGTTCCTGAGCCTGTCCAACCACCTCATTTACTGGAAACTCCAGTTGCTAGTTCACATGGTCAGTTACTAAGCTTATTTGAAGTAAAAAGTGAACTTCCAAGCTTGTTTGATACTCCAGTTCAACCACAGAGCTTGCTAGGAACTCCACTACTTGAAACGCACCCATCTGACTTGTTTGAAACAGCACTACCGGATACAAAGGTTCAAAGTTTAATGAGCATTGATGTAGGTCCAAAAAAGAAGGCAAGGTTGTCTGGACCGCAACCATTGATGCAGCAGGATGTACAACCAACTATGTCATTAGAAAGAATGAGTCAGCATGGTAACAAGAGAGTAGAAAAAGTACCAGGAGATGGACCAAGATCAAAAGAAGAACGTAGAATGATGGCCAAAGTTGATGGACCACCAGTCATGCCTGCCATAGCTGATGTCCTCAAGACTGTATGTACAACGACTGCAAATATGTATCAGCTTGTAGAACGCTACAATATTCCTCAGAATTGTCTATATCTGAAGCCACCTATTGTACATCAGGATTTGTTTTCCAAAATTGATGCGAGACAGAGAAGTTACGACAATTTTCTCCAAAGCATGCAGATGCAGTTAAGTGTTGCTGTAGTACCACTTATTCAGACTTGTGCCTTCTTTGAGAACAGCATAACAATCGACAATGAGGTGGTGTATCAGCTTCTCAAAGACAGCATGCTTCTCTTGTGTAACTTCATTCTGGAGATGACCGTCAAACGCAGACACCTCCTGAGAAACCATCTTCCAAAGGAGGTTAGGTGGCTTTGTGTACGCAAGATGGTGATCGGTGACCATTTCTTTCCTGAAGAGTTTCTTGGTCATACTGAAAATGCGAAGGCTTTGAGACAAGCATTTGACCAGGCTCACAAGACTGGTGAAGAGGAAAAGCATATATTTGCACAACAGTTGCTGAACAAAAAGCGTGTCGATGATACCTTGTCAGATATACCAACATGGTCAAAGATTGCTGAACTAGTTAATTTAAGCTCCACCATTCCTGTCAATCAGCAGTTTGTGAAGAAACTGCGAGAAAAGTATCTGATACCTGAGAATTGTCACTGTTTAAGGCCACCAACATGTAACCCTAGTATCTGGCATAAAATGAGTCATGAGGCAATGCATGATGATCGAGACTTGCAGAACCCTCAGAGGTTAATAGGTCATGCTATTGTACCAATAATTAGAATGCTGGAGAGCATTAAGTTTGTTAATGTACAACCGTTGAAGATGTTCTCAATGCTAAAGGAGACATTGTACATTTTATGCACTACTCAGAGGGAAATATCCGTCATGCGAAGGCGTTACTTGAAGAATGCTCTTCCAGAGCCATTTAAAGTCAAGTGTGATAGCAGGATCCCAATTACCCGCTATTTGTGTGGTGATGGTACAGAAAGTAAGATTAAAGTTAACCAGACAAATGTATTGCTATTTTTTTTAGGAGAGAAAGAATACATGCTAGATCTTGTAAATGTTATTTGTACATTATTAAGGGGCCTCAATTAAGGTTTTGATCAGGTATTGTAATAAAAATTGATCTCTTAAAAAGTTTTTAAAAACGACCTAATTTCTTATTTTGGAAAAGTTTTGTCATTTTGTTTACATACAAGTTGCCAATACAGTGAAAAAGAACAGGATGACGATTGCTATACATCTTATTCAATGTTGCCTTACTGAATATGCATAAAAGTTTGCCATTGGAAGTTAAACAACAATCAATCAATCAAAGATACCCTATACAGTAATACCAATACACGTACAGTGACACAAATAAAAGTCCTTCTTCCTGTTAAAGGAAGGCCTTAAAACTCAGCATATGTAAGTCAATGATGCCAATACCAAAACCAGTATTGACATGATTTAAATAGATTTTGACTAATTTTTCAATTAATAAATTATGATAGTTCCATTTAGTTTGACGCTCACAAATGATAGATTAACTTTGTTGCCAGAACTTTTGGTCTGTAGTGTCCCTGTTGTAGTTTGTACCCAACATGCATTGTGATCACTAAAGTAGGTGTCATATGCTTTATTCAAGTGAAGGCCTCACTTCCATAGAAATATTTGCCTTAAAGTAGAGGCACACTTTTTTTTTTTACCTTTGCATCAAATGAAATATGGTGTCATCTCAAACAAATTCTTTCTTGCCAATTTGGGTGCCCCTTGAGGCCGTTTTGTACAAAGACCAAAAAAACTTGTATGAACAAGTTCAAAACATAAAATGAAGAGGAAAAAGTTATTGTTGTAAAAAGTGCAAAGCAATCCTGTTCAAGCAATGATCACTGAGGCCCCTTAATAATTATAAAAACATGAACCACCAACACTATTGGTCTTGAACCTTGTATAGATTCACAGATCATGAAAATGTGAACTTCAATCAGTTACTGATTGAAATAAAAAAAACTACACTTACTGCAATTTGTGTTAATGTATTCAGCATACGAGGTCTGAAAAAGTTACATGGTATTGTAATATGTATTCGCTGTACAATCCTTGGTGGTGCTACCATCAGCTTAATAAACCATTGTAAGCAAAAAGCAGGTTTGAAGCTGCTTTGTAGTCATTTAGATGGCAAGCTTATTAAGTTACCCTTGTAAGCAGCTATGAAGCTGCTTTAGAATCATTTTGGTTGACAGATACTTTTAAGTATCTATCAAAATCTATGGCCATTTCAAGGCCTAAAACATGGAGCTTCAAAGGTGCATTCATATGATTAAACACATTTTTATTATTTTGCCCATCCTTAGGCTTAATCTGTTGCCCTGTATTTGTGTTTCCTAAATAAAAGAGTTTCTTTTATAAAGTATTGCCATTATTGCACAATCCCTTAGATATATAAAAAAATTTCTTTGAACAGACAATAATGTATGTCATAATGTATTCGGAGTTTTACTGGAATCTGGTTCAGTACAAAGTAACCTAATATCACATTATAGGTCCTAACTATTTTAAAATGCTTTCATTATGCTTTACTTTACGTAAGTCAGAAATTCTGTTTCCACTGGATGGTGTAATAGTTAATGTCATAGTAATTGAGTTGAATATTCACCTAGATATTCCACATAAGCGCAAAGTTAAGTTGCCTCAGTTGCTTTAAAGGCAGTAATATATGGTGTAAGAACCTATGACTGCAAGCTTTTACCATGATTACTGTAAAATATTCAACTTATTATATTGGTCTAGAACACATCAGCATCTTTCACATAGCCTTACAGTATGTTCTTTTCTCAATTATGTCAGCAGCAAAAATTTTGTAAACTATATATCTTACCAATTTTCTTCAATTGGAGCCTTAAAATTGGCTTGTAATTCCATCCTCAAAGAAATATGGCTATTATGTATCCAAATTTTCTTTGTAAAATAAAACATTATTAAAAAGATTTACTTGTAAGCTTTTAAAGTCTGTATAAACATTAATACACAGACGGAAAGTTAGAACTAAGATGTTTGTTTTCTGCTTTTAGGTTATGGTGCAGGAGAGCCAAAACCTGATACACAGAAAGATCTACAGGCTAAAATATTAAGTATCTTAAATGGGCCAGGAGAAGGACCAGGACTAGGAAGCATGGTAGGATTATCACAACAGCCCCAGGGCAATGGATCTATGGATGGCAGACAAGCACCAGGGGGAATGTCGTCTCTCATCAATCTGGATAACCCCAATGTTCAGAAAGCTTTAGATAATCTCATTCAAAGTGGTCCTAACTTGTTAAAGACATTGTCACATGCTCCTGGGAACCCATTACAACCCGGAGCTGCTATAACCAGCCGTGAGAGTCAACATACTCAGCCTCAACCATCAATGGGGCAAAATCAAGGCTATCCTCCCAGAGGACAGTCTATGGGCATGCAGCAAGGAGTCAGACCTCCCTTTGGTGGTGCTGGTGGACAACCTATGAGAATGTCAAATCCAGGGGGAATACCACCCAGACGGCCACCTCCACAATACTGATGAGACTTGTTATTATTTTATTATGACATTTTAGTTACATTTATGTAGTAACATTGCTTTAATTTGTTTAACTTGGATAAAGTGTAATGACTCTTGACGTATTTTCAACATATCGTGCAAATGAGGAAATGTCAAGATAGCGAGAAAAGGCATTGTTTACTTGAAAGATTTACCAATTTTTAATGTAAGATTTTCATTGAAGGATTTTTTTACTCATAATATATATAGTTGAATGAGAAAATGATTCAGAGTAAAAGTAGATAAGAGAGAAAAAGCACCTACAGTCATAAAAGAAGCTATCCTTCATTCTCATCAGAGTCCACCTTGATTTTTAATTTTTATACGACTGCAAAAAAAATTTTCGGTCATATATTGGTATGACGTTGGCGTCGTTGTCCGAAAACACATTGGTTTTCGCACTCTAACTTTAGTTTAAGTGAATGGATCTCTATGAAATTTTACCATAAGGTTCAATACCACATAAGGAAGGTTGGGATTGATTTTGGGGGTTATGGTACCAACAGTTAAGAAATTAGGGGCCAAAAATAAGCATTTTTGTAACTTCCAGACATAACTTGTGTGTTAGTGTATGGATCTCTCTGACATTGTACCACAAGGTTCCATATCACAAAGGGAATGCTGGGATTGATTTTGGGGGTAATTGCCTCCAAATTTTAGGAATTAGGGGCCAAAAAAGGGGCAAAAAAACAAGCATTTTTCTAGTTTCATGACAATAACTGTGTTTAAGTGTATGGATCTTTCTGAAATTGTACTACAAGATTCCATATCACAAAGGGAAAGCTAGAATTGAGTTTGGGGGTAATTGCCCAAAACACTTAGGAATAAGGGGCCAAAAATAAGCATTTTTCTAGTTTCCAGACAATAACTTGTGTTCAAGTGTATGGATCTCTCTGAAATTGTACTGCAAGGTACCATACCACAAAGGGAAGGCTGGGATTGAGTTTGGGGGTGATGAATCATAAGGGGGTTCAAAAAATTTGAGAGGGGATTTTTTTTTTTCATTTTTTTTTTCTTTAAAATTTTCCATTTTAAATTGGTTATTTCTGATTAATATATAAAAGCAAATAATAATGATATGGTTTGAATAGGTAAATTAAAAATTTTTAAGTACTTAGACCACATTCATTCTGTGTCAGAAACCTATGCTGTGTCATATATTTAATCACAATCCAAATTCAACGTTGTGTCCATACTTGCCCCAACTGTTCAGGGTTCAACCTCTGCCGTCGTATCAAGCTGCGCCCAGCAGAGCATTTTATTTACCATTGAAAGAAAAAGATTAATTTTTATATTAGACACTTTGAAAAATAGTAAAATTATGTTTTAAAAATTGTCTGTTTGAATTCATTAAGGGAGTTGGTCGAGAATTTAAGAATTTTCCTTTGTGTCTACTTTGAGCATGGTTGGTTCACATTTCTAGTCTGTATCAAACAATAGCTTATTTCATTTTCTGCTCACTATTTCCAAGGTACCAGAACATTTAAGAAATCATTAACAAATAATATTTATCATAAGAAGAAATAATCATAATGATAATGTGTATGTTCTGTATTCTTTGTTAGTTTGTTGTCACATTTTTGTTAATGAACATTTCTCACCTGTCAACAAGTTGTCAAAACATTAGAGCATTATTGATTGTGTACAGAATCATGTTTATCACACTAGAACTGTCATTTTATTGTAGTTTAAGAAATGATTTTACTTAATTCATCCATCTTGTTGTTCTTCCAATAAACCATTTGAAAATCATTGTATGATGATAAACAAAGTCCATATTTCTGTCAAAATTTTATAGTTTTGCCTCCAGTTAACATAATAGATATTAAGTGCCAATCTTTGTAAGAATCAGGCAATTTATAAAAATTTCAAAACATGGCCGAAAAAAACCCAACGACTAAACCATCCTATTTTGAAGTTACCCTCATCCTGAGTTAGAAATGGGAGGTCTTTCATTTCTGCTTGTCTGGTAATTCGAGAAATCTACATAACTTTTGGTTAGAATGATAGCAGATTACAGAGTTAGCTCCCCTTAATTGTTAATTTCTACTGCATTTCAACCAAATTATATCTTGAATTACCAGAACAGGAAAGGGAAACAAAAGTTATATTCGTGCACCATTATACAATTTGAACATAAATTAATGTCAACTTGAGTGCGTTTTTGTTTGTCATGTTTTCACCACTGCCTGATTCTTAGGCAGATTGGCACTTAAAATGTCAAGTTTAGAACATTATACAATACGTCACAGACTTTTAGAGGTCAAAATCTGAAAATTTGGCATCATGTCTTTGTTGGTTTTTATTGTGGGAAAGGTATCCATACTGCTGTTTATTCTGTGTATTCACTGAAAAAACTTAAGAATCACTGACAAACTGAAAATATTAATATTGCATCTTTGATGAGTTTTTATAACATACATTTTTTGAATCAAAACATCAAAACATCAGTATTGTAATGACTTTATAAAAAATCCTATATTTTTGTAGGAAATATCATTTCAGTATAAGCATGTTGAATCATTCAGAAGTCTCAAAAAATCTAGTATCAAATTTTAACATCATTGTAAAAGGCCATTGTATGAAAAATAAAGAAATTGATATCAATGACTGTAGTAAATTCTTTGCTGCCTTATACTACATTTAAAGGAGTAACATTTTGTTCGTGATTATACGATAAGTTGAATGTTTAAAACATATGGTGATCTTTAGATGTTCTCTTTCTTGTTCTCTGATTATTAGTGAGATGCAGACATGTCTGAGACTGAAGGGCTCTAAAAAAAGAGTAGATCATTATAAATTCCTTGAATTACACAAAAAAAGAAGCATCTAAATAAGTAAAAAGTGAATTCAATAAGGAAACAATTAATCCTCCAAATGTTGTCTTAAAATCAAATATTTATGATATAAGGTGTTCTGCAATTTAATCATTATCTATTAAATAAATTGCATAAACTTCAAAAGTATCTTTTCACAATCCTATTCAGGTAAATTCTGGGTAATTTGTTAATACTTTTTTTTACTGAAACTATACCAAAATTTGAATTCTTGTAAGGAAACTGCAGTGCTCAATAATGCCTGAGAAAGGTTATATGACCATGGCAATCATACCACATCTCCTTATTTTTATATAAGTGCATTCATGAAAGGTCACTTGTATTCTCCAAGCACTCAAGACTTCTACAATTACATACATGCATTTACAAATATCTGAGGTTTTTTTATTATATATAAAAACTGAATGAAATATATTCATTGAATTGTTTAGCATACCAATGACATTGAAAGTAAAAACCTTCAGCAAAATTTCAACAATGTACAAATTATCAGTATTGAATTGTTGCTGTAACACTGTCCCAGGTTAAGGTGATGGTTGAGCATTTGCATACAAATTAAACTTGCCACATATCTATGTGCATATCCTAAGCTGGCCAGGAGCCTTAGTCATGTTGATGTCTTTCGCTGTCGTTATCAGTTTGCACTTTGATTTATCTGTCAATCGCCATTTTTATTTCTTTCATATTTGATATAAAGGGGCCTTTTATAGATTACCTCAAAGTTATTTTAAAGGAGTTTTTTGATGTGTAAGTTTGATGGACTCGCTCCCAAACTTAATGAAGTCCAAAGGACTTTGTTTATGTTAAGTTTGTAAGAGAAAGGCAGAGTTTACACCAATAAACTCTGTAAAAATTAACTTTCTTGTGATACTTGTTATTCCAATAAAACACTCAAAATATGTCTAGATAAAAAATTTCATCAAAACTTACATAATCATTTCGCCTGTGTAGGAATTTATACTTTATGATTGCCATGACGCTCACCTATGAAATATACCTTAACATACAACATTGTAAATATTTATTTATGAAGGCAATAAATGAATATGATCACTTGTAAATGTGTAGAGATATCACTTCCAAGTCCTGTAGTCCTTGGTGCATAGTTGTCTAAATAGGAATTTCTTTACATCTGCTTTAAGGCTTGTATTTAAATAGTAACCAGGTTAGATTTTTGCCTTGCCTGTGATGAAAGTCGCACAATGCCAGACATGGAGAGAGATGCTAATCTGGCAGAGGTGTAAACTATTTTATAAAGCTTTATATTTCAAAAGGAAGAAGACCTGGATGCTTCAATTCGTCATGTGCATTTTCCTTGATCTCATTTATATGGTACAGTGACTGCTTTAACACTTGTATAGTAATAAAATGTATTGTGAATTTCTCCTTTATTATGAGTAGAGGGATAAATATATTTGGTATATGGGATCCTTGCAATGTCTTTATGTATATCAAACAGGGTTCACCTGACCACTACTAGTGGATTCCATTTTTATGCCCCAGTTATGGGCATTATGTTTTTCAGTCTGTGGGTCCATTCGTCCGTCTGTCCCGCTTCAGGTTAAAGTTTTTGGTCAAGGTAGTTTTTGATGAAGTTGAAGTCCAATCAACTTGAAACTAAGTACACGTTCCCTATGATATAATCTTTCTAATTTTAATGCCAAATTAGTTTTGACCCCAATTTCACGGTCCACTGAACATAGAAAATGATAATGCAGGTGGGGCATCTGTGTACTATGGACACATTCTTGTTTGGATCAGTGATGAATGTAAAGGCTTCATAAATATGTTGAATTCTATGATACTACAAGCTATAGGTCAACCATAGTTGTAAAGTGTTCATAACTGTTGGGTATCATCTGGCCTTTTCCTCATTGTCATGGTTCTTTGTCAATGTCAAGTTTCTGTGGTTTGGTCCATTTCTCGGATAATGTCATTAATAGGTCAGCTATATTTGGGAATAGCATGGTTCATCTGACCTTGACCTCATATACATTGTTCATTTGCAAAAGTTAAGTTTCATGGCTATGTGTGTGTGTCAGATACGATAGGCAATAGGTTTACTATTTTGAAGGCTGTATGGTGACCTACAGTTGTTAACTTCAATGTCATTTGGTTTCTGGTGGAGAGTTGTCTCATTGGCAATTGTACCACATCTTATTTTTATACGACCGCAAAAATAAAAAATTTTTGGTCGTATATTGGTATCACATTGTCGTCGTCAGCGTCATCCGAAGACAGATGGTTTTCCAGATAATAACTTTAGTATAAGTAAATAGAAATCAATAAAATTTGAACACAATGTTTATAACCACAAAAGAAGGTTGGGATTGATTTTGGGGGTTATGGTTCCAAAGCTTTAGGAATTAGGGGCCCAAATAAGCATTTTTGCAGTTTCCAGACAATAACTTGTGTTTAAGTGTATGAATCTCTCTGAAATTATACCACAAGTTTCCATACAACAAAGGGATGGCTCAAACCATTTAGCAATTAGGGGCAAAAAAAGGGGGAAAACAAGGGTTTTTATGGTTAAAGGACAATTTAAGACAATTTAAAAGCAGTGTAAGGGAGGTAATCCAATCCATTTAAAAAATACTGTTGTATATATGTTTATATGTTTGATTACATCCCTTACACTGCTTGTAAATTATGTATTAAGAAATGATGATTGTCTTGAGATGATTAGCTGTAAATTTATTTTTAGAAGTTACTATTAATTAATATTACTTTTAACCATGACTGTATGTCATTTTATATTTTTAATATTTTATTCACAACAGCATAGTGTTTTGCACAAAAGCAAAAAATTGAATATAAATTCAAATCATATAACCAATTTTAAGTTCTTTGACTACACTTATTCTGTGTCAGAAACCTATTATGTGTCAAATATTTAATTACAATCCAAATTCAGACCTGTATCAATCGCGAATAATGTGTCCATTTTGGCCGCAACTTTTCAGGGTTAGACATCTGCCGTTGTATCCAGCTGCGTTCAGCGAAGCAATTTATTATATTGGGAACTTGGTGATTTTTCAGGAATATTTTCAAAAATTAGTAATAATTTTGGCATTTAACCAAATTCTTTAGAACTTCACAGAGAGTTAGCGCACCTATTGAGGTTATGCGCCTTCCATCTGCTAGTCAAAGGGGGCATTAACTTAAGTGTTACCCTTGACCTTCCTTCCTTCCGATTTTCATTTCCACACTCTAGCTTCAGTTTTCCTCAGTGAAATTTTATGAAACTCATTTGAGTCTTTAAATCTTTGAATGACTGATCTGTTTTTCTTCTTTTTTTTCAAATGCATCATACTTTTTTGTAAATATAAAGATATGAAAATGTGGAATGATTGCCAATGAGACAACTCTCCACCAGAGACCAAATTACATAGAAGTAAGCAACTATAAGTCGCTGTAGAGCCTTCAACAATGAGCAAAACCGATACTGCATAGAAAGCTGTAAAAGGCACGTTAAGATTTATGTACAAAACAATATAGGAAAACAAATGATATACTGCAACAAACGACAACCACTGAATTACATGTTCCTTCAGGTGGGTACAATAAGAATAGTAGAACTGAAAAATAAATGATTTTTTTTTACGTTCATATGAACTGATGAATGTCAGATATTTGTTAATTAAAGTAGAAATAAATTCAATATATGTATACTCTTGATTCTTCAGTGGACAAGACTGGTAACTGAATAAAAGAAGTAGAACTACCAAGTATTAAATAGAATAAGGTCAATATGAACTGATGAATGTCCGATATCAATTGATCTTGTTGGACATTTGTCTTTTTTTTATACTGGCTGGATATGTGTCAAGAGAGATGTGGTTTATCTTCAATGAGACAGCAACCTAAATATACAAAAATCCTAAAAGCATTTATGCTATATTTAAAGTTGGGGAAACTGCATAAGGAACAATAAAGTCTACTAAGTTTATTTTTTTACACCTGATGATAGCAACACAGACAAATAAATAATATTAAAAACAAATGCACTTGACATGATAGGCATAATTGTATTGACCCAACAAATTATGGACTCCCATATTGTATTGGGCCTCTGTTTGTGTTGCTATTATCAGGCAAAAAGACTTAACATTTTCCATCTTAGGTTCAACCTGCCCCAACAAAAAAGATTATCAGAAGCATTATGGATATTTCCAGTTAAAATTTAGAGGCCTAGCCCACTCAAACTTGACTTTACCTCTACCAAATGTTATGAAACTTGGACACAATGCTTATTACCACCAAACACAGATCAAGTTAGAATTTGGGTGGCATAACTTTCACCTTTCTTGAGGTATGTCCCTTTATGAATGAAAAAATTGCTGAATTTGCTGTAAATCTACAAGCTAGGGCATCTGTGTCCCATTGACACATTCTTCTTTTATTTCAAATATGAGCTTAGATATTGCTTAGTTTTAAAGCATAAAGTTTGTACTTCACAAACCAATGACGTCATTTCAAGGTATGCTTATCTGCCAATAACGTGAGAATAAAGAAGTTATTCACATTTCAAAATGATTGATCGATTGATTGCTGGTTGCTTAACGTCCAGTGGCAAATATTTCATGCATGTTCAGGACGAGAACAAGTTAACAATAAATACAATTGGTAGGTCTTGTAATAGAGGCCATCCGGGATGAAGGTCGGGGAAATTTGGACTGCCACTGGAAAGTTAGGGTATATTGGATAGGGACAGAAATTTTGCCTTGCAACAGGCCACCTACCGACCCCTCAAAGAGTTGTTACAAGGGTTCTTAAAGTGCAGAGAGCATGGCACTCTTTTTACACGAGGCATCGGATTTAACATCCCCATTCTGACCGGACGTGGCTGCAAATTTGTACATCCCGCACAGTCAAATGGACGCCCCACTTTCGGCAAGCATTTTACTGCCGGTAGGAAGAAGACCAAGTGACCATACTTCTATTCCCTAGTCACCCTTGGGGTCATTTCAAAATGAAAAATGTTGAATAGTGATGTTTGGTACATTTTTGTCATTGTGTAACCATGCAATATAACTAAACAAATATCCTTTTCATGTAATTATGGGAAAATATTCACAATTTGAAACTGGATGTTAAAAGCAGCCACCGATCAAACAATTATTGTTGATGTGATATTCACTTGGATTCAAAGTAAGAAATTGTATTCACTTGGATTCAAAGTGTAGAAATTTTCTTTAAAATTACATATTTACCATAATGAAAAAGGTAAATTTTAGACTGCATGTCTTAAATGTATACATCATTATTCCTTGCTAAAAAGTTGAAAGCCTTTATCTTGTACAACAATATTTAGTTTGCTTCTAAATGTTTGCTGATTTCATTGTATCCCAAACAAGTATCCTGAAGCATCAACGCTGGAAGATTCAAGAAGAAAGACAGGATGTCGAGAAAGACAAAGATCAACTAACGGTACTCCTTTCTGTGTACTAAATGAAATGTATAAATAAATAAAAAGCTATGAATAAAACTTACCCAAATACGTGTTTTTAATGCTAAAACATATTCTTCAGTTACAAATTTTAATTTAAATATAAAAATGCGTATATAAAAGGTACTGAAATACTTGAGGTAATAACATGCTGAGGAAAACCAAAGTTTGAAATATTTTCTACGGAAATAATTTGCTAATAAAAAAAATTTAAACAATTGTTTTATGATTTGTTATCCGACTCAACATCGTGTTCGAAAAGGCACAATAGAAAAAGAAAATAATAATCTGAGTGGAATAAATTAGCTGCTAATTGTCTTCAGTATGGAAAAATCTGTATTTTGTTCATCCGAAAGGATTTTCTTCAATAAAAAATATAAATACAGCTTCTTTTGCAAACAAAGCTTCTATAAAAAAAAAGCGCACAAAACGGCTTTTGTTACCGTATATAACAAAATGAAAAAGTAAATCTTGTAATTTTGTGACATATAGTACATGAATAACCTACAAACATGTTATAAATATATTGGTATCACAGTAGTTACCTCCGTGTAAAATTTACGGTCAATCGTTATTCAATCCTGCATTCAAGACAATAGACCACTTTCGAGTTTGTTGCATTTCCGTCAAAAACTTTGGTTTAAGTGAACATCATTCTTGTGTTTAGGGGCGTTGTCACTTCCTTCCCATGTTGAACGAGCGGTTGAAAAAGTATGATGTTATATTGCACGAATTATTCGGCAAATTAAATTCTTATAATTGATAATCAGCACTGCTGTCATTAAGAAATTGTGATTAAGTCCCTACGGAACAAACCAGCGGCGGATCCAGAACTTTTTATAAGGGGGGCCTGCTGACTGACCTAAGGGGGGCCCGCTCCAGTCATGCTTCAGTGATTCCCTATATAATCAACCAAATTTTTCCCACAAAAGGGGGGGCTCGGGCCCCCCAGCCCATGGATCCGCCTATGCAAACATTTTTCTAGTTTATCCTGCATAATGACGATCACACAAACTCCATACCGCGTTATCGTTCGGGTCGTACTTCCCTTTCTCTACAAAGAAGCGAAGCATGATGTCACCACTGTTTCGGAGTTTGGACGATCACGAAGACGCTTGATGAACTTTAAAAGTGCAGGGATACAAGGGGTCCCCTCTATCTGGTAAATGACGTCATAAAGGCGCGCATAATTGACGAACTTTTCCAGTGAAGGACATAACTCTAAAGTGGTCTGTTCTTTGATTAGAACTAAAAAAATATTCTGTGTAGCAGCGTTAAATTGTAATAATAAATCTTATGTTCACTGCAGTACAACGCTGAATAAAATATTGCTAAATAAACAAGAAAAATGTCTCGAGAATGTTGTAATAAATATTAAATTAAAATTAAAAAACAGAGCAATGATCTTGTCTTGATGCAGTATATTTTCTTCTTTCTTATTTGATGAGTCTGGAATAAAAAAATATTATCAGTTTGAATATTTATTACTAATTGAAAATACAATATAAGAGTATGTTATAATGTGTTTTATTCAAGTGTTAAATCTTGAGATATAACAGTCATTTAGTAGCCAAATACTGGTTAAAATGGGTTTATTTATGTGTTTAAATCTTGAGATATTACTGTTACTTAGTAGCCAAATACATGACATTTAAGAGCACAAATTGTATTCAAAGAATGTTAATTTCTAAACTTTGGATTGACACATCATGCCTTTCCCACTTTGATAGTACTTCAATAGATCATCTAAACAGATAATTCTCTGTGAGCTTGAGCCATTGATTTGGTTCTGTTGTCAGCATTAAGCATAAAAATAGGTGAATGATTCTGGTTCTGTGGCGCTTCTAGTTTGAATTAGGTAAATTGTATAATTGATGCATTCAGCGGATATTTTATGTTTCTCAGTTACATTCTGTTATAACTCTGGCTATGGCAAAAATTCTCAAAAATAAAAGAAAATTAGCATTCAACTATGATAAGTTTTGATGTTAATAAGCTGATTTGAGGAATTAAATCTTTGGATACTTTCTTTAGAATGTTAGTCAATTGAAACTTCAGTGAGTTACTTCCCCTTATTGAGTAGTTAAATGTGTTCTTAAAATTTATAAAAAAACAGAAAAATGTGTTACCTAAAGTTCTGGTCATCTTTTCTAATGATTTCTATTGAAGTTGTGCTCTGACAGTACCTAGCCATAGCATTTGATGTTCTAAGAATCTTACAAATTTATACTCAAAGCTCACAGGCACTTGTCTCAGAAAAAAAATTTCATATATACCTTAATATATATAGGAAATTTTTTTTCTGAGACAAGTGCCTGTGTCAAAGCTGAATATTGATTAAGATATATCAAGGTGTTACAGAATTATAATGAGAATTTCATATTTAAGTCTGAGATCTTGTTATTACTTGGCATCCATTTTGGTATGGCTTAGGGTAAATGACTTGTTGAGACACCGGTAAACCATATGGCAGTATTAGAGTATCAAATTTCTTCAATCATTTCTCTTAACTTGATGGACACTGGTACTTTTCCAATTTGTGTGAGGTACTTTTCTTAATATTGTTCAAATACATTGTATAAAAAAATCCTAAATCCAAGAAGTGCATATCAGAAGTTTAGAAAGGTAAAAGTATCTGGTAGTGCCTCTTAATAATTAAGATAGATGCTGCAGAAATTATAATATAGAAAAATTAGAAAATTAGTTATGTGATACATATGTGAGCTTAATGTGATTTAAAAGGAAAACTTGCAAAGGGGCAACTATAGTTTTAAATAATAAATGGACAGACAAAAGCTAGGCTATATGTGACTAAAGATTAGGCAGTACCAATTCCACTAAAACCTAAATACTAGGATGTTCCACAAGATTTAGCAGTTTCAGCTCCTTGATGCCACAAATATGTTTTGTTTTTTCACTTATTACTGCTGACAAGTTGTATGAGAGGAAAATAAGGGATACATTTTCTTGATATCCAATTTCAATTTAACAGTGATTTTATTGTTGTTCTTCATTCTTACAGGATTTTGAACTAATGAGTGCATAACAATACTGCCATTTGTTGAAGGTGAAATTGACAGAAAAACAAGTCAAACCCGATAATAAATGAATTGCCAGTTACCACTCAGAAGATGTGTAGTAAGTTTAAAGCTCCATAATGTTCAGTTATTTATATTTTCAGGTGTAAAAACTGGTTGATGTTTCCATCTAAGGTTTAGTGATGACTGCCATTTTCATGACAAGTTTTGGAAAAGAGTCCTGACTCAAGCTAAGGTAAGTTTAAAAGAATTATCTTCAAGAACATGAATGATGGTGTCACATGACAAGAGATGATTCATTTATACTGTGTCCCGTAGTTGTATTTTGTATTTGTCAGATTTATGACCCATCATGACAGATTTTTTCTTGAGGGGCACACAGACTGCAGTATGTCAGTTTCTTCAAATATGTTTAAAAGTGACCAGGTCTTGCCGTCATAAAACATTACTCAGTACTCGGTGTACGAAATTTGAGCTTGAAACACCAAATCCAGTATTTTGATTGTTGAGTCTGAGTACAATAATCGTACTCGAAAGTTTTATGACAGTAAACCCTGTTGACCTAAGGCATTTTTAAAAGTGACCTTGCGACCTTTGTCAGGTACTGGAACATCGATAATCAAATGCAGCTCTAAGTCGTTGAAGGTAGGTCTTTGATATTTTCTGTTTTATTTATTCACAACTTTAATAGACTCAGACAATATAAATCTTGACATACTGAATAGACGCCTATCTATTGATTTTATGATGACATCTAGATGTCTTTTTGTTAATGTCATTTGGCTGTTGTTTCAATTAAATATTGGCAGAACCTTCTTCTATTTCATAATTGCATATTAAAGTGCAAAGACTTCATTATGTTGGTGTTAATAGAAGACTGACACATTAGATTAAGAGTTAATTTCAATCAGATATATAGTTTAGGTAAATTCTAAATTTTATACTGAATAAATCATAAATTGTTTAGGTAAATGCTAAATTTTATACTGAATAAATCATAAATTGATGGTTTCAAGTCAATTATATGAATTTATATCCCAGTATAATATACGTATATTAGTAAATCTGGTGAGGAGTAACAACTTTTTCTGTCTGTGGAACAGCTAAAAAGTTAATAAAATATGAGCTATTGAAAAAAAATCTGTTTTTAATCAAGTGATAAAGGTATTGGGATCACTGATTAGGATAAAACTATATGATACTAAACTCACCAAAACAAGTTAGGAAAAGAATGTCCTTCTTTGTGTTTTTTATCAAAATGAAAAGAATGAATTGAAATCTTCAGCAAAATAAGATCTGTAAATTGCCCTCAAATGACTAATTTTTACATTTTTTTTATTTTGCCAATTAAAAAACTATTTAATAATTTTAATAACTTTCTTAAACTATCCTTGATTTTTACCAAACTTGGACAGAATCTTGTTTATGATCTGACTGATCAAAAGCTAGTATCTAGAAGGAAATTTTATAAAAATTTATTTCCTGTTTTCAATATTACTTATAAATGGACAGTTTTTCTTCCAGTTAACATTACAAACAGTCTGCAGTTAAAAGTTTTTAAAATATGTATTAGATTCATAAACCATTCTGGATTTTTACCAAACTTGGACAGAAGCTTCTTACAACCAAAAGATAGTATCTAGAGGAAAATTTTAAATAATTTTTTCCCCATTTTTGTTGAGCCTGCGACTTTTGTCTTCCAGACAATCTATAGATTTGATTGCATACTGTATTCATTTTTTACAATTTTGTTCATACATTTCAAACATTTTATTTCATTAACTGTAAATCTATTATGTGCATTCCCCTATTACACTGAAAACATAGACAACAGCAAAAGTAGGCGAGACACTGGAATCCATGGAACCCTTACGAAATTTTATTTCTTTACGCATAATTTATTTACTTTCATATTAAAGTGAATTTAGAACGATAGTGTTCAGTGTCCTAAAAAAGTGATTTATACATAGGATGAGATATTTATATTTTCAAATTGATTTCAATTTCCCTTTCAGATGTTCCTTGGTGTCAAGAGATGTTTATAGACCAGAGGAACTCCCTTGTCCCTTATCTAAACCTCAGAGGTTGAATCACCAGTAAGTATTGTACTTATTAAACGGAATCTACATCGAAACATTTATATTATTAATGACACATTTCAGAACCAAAGTTTTAAGTTTTCATAATTGGATCATTTAAAAAATGAAAACAATACGTTTTAAATTTCATGCATCCAAAGTGCTTTTCTGGATTTACCTTCATCAGGAACGCTCAAAGCTGAATATTGGAAAGCCAAGGATGTATAAGAACTGAAAAATTCAGAATAAGACGAAACAAAAAACATCCCAAATTTTATATTACCATAAAAAAATATTTTCAGAGTGAGAGAAAACAACAGACATCCTGAATTGAAATTTTAGTATAAAAAAGTTAAAATATTAATAACCACATGTAACAAAAAACTAATAAGTATCGCAAGTGTTTATTGTCCCTTGCACGACATGTTGTGGGGGACATAGAAATACCTGGCGTCTGTCCGTCCGTCCGGTCTTGTTAGCGCTCTCATGTGTACAACTATTGCCAGATTTTTAGGAAACATATATCATAGCTTTATATCAGCAATGTCTCGGATGAATTTGAAAATCAGTGACGATGAACTATTTTTATTAGAGTTATGCACCTTGGAAACATTAATTATATGGAAAATTGCTACTTAGCGCTCTCATTTGTACAATTCTTGCCAGATATTTATGAAACTTAGGTTGTAGGTTTATATCAGCAATGTCTAGGACAAGTTAGAAAATCAGTGCCAATCAATAATTTTTAAAAGAGTTATGCCCTTGGAAACATTGATTATATGGAAAATTGCATCGTAATAGGCTCTCATGTGTACAATTTTTGCCAGATGTTTATGAAACTTTTATCATAGGTTTAAACTAACATTGTCTTGGACTAGTTTGAAAATCAGTGCTGATGAATTATTTTTAAAAGAGTTATGCCCCTTGGAAATATTTTAATTATTATGTTGGAAATTGCATTGCATTTGCTCTCAAGCCTTCATTTCTCTTAGATATTTATAAAAAGTTTAAAAGACCAAACAAAAATTTTTTTTTAAGTTATTGCCCTTGGACCTTGGACAGATAAAATATGTTCAACGTGGGGGACATTGGAACTCTGTTCTTTTATTTCATTATGGATTCTTTTTATAATTATTACATTTGTTATTTTTAGGCAATAAATTAGATTGACAGGGAGGTAGATGAACTCTGGAGCACCATGATAAACCTTTGGAGGGAATCAAATAAATCAAGACAAAAATTGATAGTTTCTATGCTCCTCTGAGAGCCTGGAAGTATGTTAGACACTGGGGTGGTCTTCCTCAGGCCAAATAAAATGATTAAAAAAATTATACGGATATCTTTGTGTGTTATATTATGGATACTTCAACTTCATTCTTAATTTGGGCGGCTTTTTAACTTCTTGATTAGAGCATCACTGAGGAGTCTTTTGTAGATGAAATGTGTGTCTGGCGTACAAAATTTTAATCCTCGTATCTATTATGAGTTTATTTATATTATTAATTTTTTTACTGGATAATAAGAACATATATTCTCTTAAGAAAATTTATTCAAATAGAATCGTGCAAAAAGGCATTTTCATATTTTATTTTCATTGTTGATATTGTAATGTTTCATGATTTTTAAAACACCAAACCCCCCCCTTTAAAAAAGACTCTTTGACCAAAAAGGAATACATGATTTCATAATAAGGAAAAACTCAATACAGGAAATGCTGAAAAGTGCACTGTAATTCATGATCATCAGTTTAATAAATCAGCAGTAGATGGGATCATGCCTTATTTTGAAACACCTTAAAGCCTGGTGTTCTTGTTGGGACCAAAACTGATCATACTCTACTACTATGGACTGTTCAAACAAAGCTATATATTCCTATCAGAACAAGAATACCATTATTTAAAACAAACATTCATGGACATACATGATTAGAGAGAGAATACAAGATAAACTATTGAGCATTACACAATAGCATGTCTTCTGCACTGTTCATGATGTTACTGAATGAAAATATACTCTAGTTCACCTGCCATTAGTATAACATAGGAGTGCATGATGTCTGTATCAACAGGTTAACTACTTAAAAAAGTACTTTGAGCTTGCTTTTAGTATCTGCAACTTTTCTTTGACATGGTACTGTTAAGTATTGGTTTACCTGTACCTGTGTTGTGTGTTGTCTATTTTACAGGTATGGTACCATTAAAACGTTTAAACCCGCTGCAATTGTTTGCACCTGTCCTAAGTCAGGAATCTGATGTTCAGTAGTTGTCGTTTGTTGATGTGGTTCATAAGTGTTTCTCGTTTTTTATATAGATTAGACCGTTGGTTTTCCCATTTGAATGGTTTTACACTAGTCATTATTTTTGGGGCCCTTTATAGCTTGCTGTTCGGTGTGAGCCAAGGCTCCGTATCGAAGACCGTACTTTGACCTATAATGGTTTACTTTTATAAATTTTGACTTGGATGGAGAGTTGTCTCATTGGAACTCATACCACATCTTCTTATATCTTATTATTGAGTTCATTGTTTATTCTATACTGATTTTTTGCTCACTTGGGTCATAGGTACAGTGTGAGCTTTTGTCATGACTTGTTGTTGTCAGTCCTTGAACATTTTACATTTCAATCTTCTCTGAAACTGCCAGTTAAATTAGAACCAGGTTCCCTTTTGGGAAAATATGACCTTGAAATTCAACTTTATCATTAAATGTAAAAAGGCATTGACTTGTTCTTTATGAATCTTTTTTCAGAAGCCTTAATGCTAAGTAAAATTAATCTCTTTAAATTAAAAAGTGCAATATAGGCTCCACAGTCAGCACATTTTGGAGATATTGTCAAAGCAAATATGGATCTGCCCATGATGTATATCAGGACTAGAAATATTTTCATCAATATATCAAATTTTAGATCGGACACTTCTAGCATTCAAATAAAATATTATTTTAAATTTCAATTTCACAGGAGGCAGGGTTTTCAGTTACATTATTAAACACAGCATCAAAAGTAACATGATAAAGATAAAACTAATACTAGTATCTACACAAAAATTAAAAAAGGCAAAATTTATAAAGATAGTCTGAACTAGTTTTAACATCATATTGAACTAACAATGGGAAGAGTCAATATGATTTCATATAATACAACTTTTTCTTTTTTAAGAACTGAAAAACATTGGAAATAAAATGTTTCTATTAAGATCCTGTATTG
This sequence comes from Mytilus coruscus, assembly GCA_017311375.1. Lineage (NCBI taxonomy): Eukaryota > Metazoa > Mollusca > Bivalvia > Mytilida > Mytilidae > Mytilus > Mytilus coruscus. The sequence goes on from CM029600.1 coordinate 42,036,506, forward strand.
GATTAAGGGTTCTGTTCCTATTGTTTTTTGTTTTTTCAATGCTAAACATACAAAAGTTTTTATGGAAAATCCACATGCTTTTCAACTGCACCCTCACATATGAAAATTCAGTACTAATTCAATTGGAAATATAGATATTGATTAAAAAACAACAATATAGATATGGACCTATTTTAGTTCACCTTGAGGTTGTGCTCAACTTTAGTGACTAAGTGTGAAGTTCATTGACTGAAGTGTAAAGATATTTTAACACTTTCGGTAAACAATAAGCGATTGCACAACATGGACAAACAAGTGAATAATCTTTATATAAACTGTGATAAAAAAAAATCCCTGTATTAAAATTTTTTGTTTCCGTTCTATAACTTTAGTTTGCCTCAACCAAATGTTATTAAACTTATACAAAATGCTTATTACCACAAAATACAGATCAAGTTTGAGTTTTGGTGGTGTCACTTCAACCGTTCTGGAGTTATGCTCCTTTACAAATGGAAAAATAGGAATCTAATATCTGTTCTAAAAATATCAATGATGTAATTGTTAAAATTATTTTTAAAATTGGAGTTATCTTCCTTTGTCCATAATTGTAGTTGAATCAACTACAATTATGGACAAAGGAATCAACTACAATTATGGACAAAGAAAGATAACTCCAATTTTAAAAATTAATTTTAACAATTACATCAACTACAACCAATGCTTTATACAATGCAATGTTCACTGAAAAAATTAAAACAATCTTTACCCATCGGTGCTTACAAGCACTTTGATTAATGTTCTTCAGTTTTGTCCCTTTATAACCTTATATGATATTTTGTTTCCGTTCTCTAACTTAAGTTTGTCTCAACTAAATTTAATGAAATGTATATATAATGCTTATTACCACTTAACTCAGTTTAAGTTCAAATTTGGAAGCGTCACTTTTACAGTTCTTGGGTTATGTCCCTTTATAATGTTATATGCTAGCGGGGGCATTATCTATGTCCCTATGGACACATTCCCCATTTACTTTTATTGCTTCATGTGTAGGATCACTTATACTTAGTAGCCATGTCAGTTAACTGCTAGTAGTCTGTTGTTATTTATGTATTATTGTCATTTTGTTTATTTTCTTTTGTTACATCTTCTGACATCGGACTCGGACTTCTCTTTAACTGACTTTTAATGTGCGTATTGTTATGCGTTTACTTTTCTACATTGGCTAGAGGTATAGGGGGAGGGTTGAGATCTCATAAACATGTTTAACCCCGCCTCATTTTTGCGCCTGTCCCAAGTCAGGAGCCTCTGGCCTTTGTTAGTCTTGTATTATTTTTACTTTTAGTTTCTTGTGTATAATTTGGAGTTTAGTATGACGTCCATTATCACTGAACTAGTATATATATTTGTTTAGGGGCCAGCTTAAGGACGCCTCCGGGTGCAGGAATTTCTCGCTGTATTGAAGACCTATTGGTGACCTTCTGTTGTTGTCTGTTCTGTGGTCGGGTTGTTGTCTCTTTGACACATTCCCCATTTCCATTCTCAATTTTATATATAATGAAATGCAAATGAACTAGTAGGTGTAATTATACACCACAAATACACAATTCCATGATATATAGTTAAATTTGTACTCTCCAACGAAAGAAAAATGAATGACCAAAAAAGCAGTTTGTATTTACATAAAAACATTTTAAAAATACGAGCAAGTGGTTATCATTGGCGTATCTTTTCCGAGTGTAATAATTAACTCGATCACATAACAGAAGTGTTATTATAATGGATCGACAATATTGGTAAAACAAGAGAAGAAAAATTCAAGGGTAAATTCAAATATTCGGTTGTTACAAAAATACCAAAAGGATAGTCAAAACTCATAAGTCGAAAAACAAACTGACAAAATGCCATGGCAAGAAAAAAGGAAAATGACAAAAGACAAACAACAGTACACAGAACGAAACATGGAAAAATAAAGACTGAGTAAAACAAACCCCACCAAAAAACCGGGGGTACAACGATCGAGTGGACCCAATTACCCAGTCACAAATAAGACGTTTGATTCGAAATTATAACCTGGATTACAGTTTTTTATATTATCCCACTGACAGTAAGCCCTTGTATATTTATTAAACAAGAAAATAAAGTTTGTTCCGATCGCACTGTCACATTTCCTCATTCAGCGATACGTGAAATCTGGGTCAAAATTCTAATTCTACTTTATCCGGATTATCTTTCTGTTAAAATATACTGTTCTCAACAGATAAACAGGACATAGCCATATTTTTTTGTCCGTATCATTAACTGTTATATATCAAGATGAGCTGTGATAAGGATATTATTGTCCCCTACCCGCGCGAGACCGGGTGCGGGGGACATAGAAATACCAAGCGTTTGTCCGTCCGGTGTTGTTAGCGCTCTTGCGTGTACACTTCTTGCCAGATTTTTATAAAACTTGTCTCTGAAAAAAAAATCCTGTATACCTAAATATAACAAGGTACTTAACAGGATTTTTTTTCAGAGACAAGTGCCTGTGTGTGATCTTATATCAGTAATTACACCTTATGTAAGAATCCTGGGTTTTGATTGGTTGATAGCCAGTGTATTTTTCACCAATTTACTTTTATCAAATGTATATCGTTCATTTTTAAACAGCGCCGGGGTATATGCAAAAAGGATATGCCTTTTTTACCCTCTCTGCCGTGGTATTTGCCAAAAAATACTCTATCTGACTGGACGCTTGTAATGTCACGATCATCAATGCGTTTTATGTCACGATCATCAATGCGTTTTGTAATTAACATTCGATATAGCATGTTCTTGAGGGTATTTGCGAAAATACCAGTCTTGAGAATGAATTTCCCTCGCCTTACGGCTCGCGAAATTTAACATTCTCTCGACTGGTATTTTTCGCAAATACCCCTCCTTAACATGATATATCTGTTCACAATGTCTCGGACAAGTTCGAAAATCAAATATTTTTAAAAGAATTATACCCCTTGGAAATATTAATTATCTCGGAAATTGCATTACATTTGCGCTCAAGCCTTCATCTCTCAAGATATTTATAAAAAGTTTTTAAGAACAAACAAAAAAAAAGTTTTTTTAGTTATTTTCCTTGGACAGATAACCATGTGCAACGCGGAGGACATTGGAACTCTCTGTTCTTCTATTTTACCAGGTTGGAACACGCTGGATTTTCTTAAAGGGAACAGTTTGGAGACGAACTTCGCCTCCCTTATTGCTGAAGTTCCTCTAGAAAAGTTTCCCGTGACTCTACTCTACAATTCATCTGGTTATTGCTTTTTTAAGTTCTTAATTTTTAACCATTTAGTCTAAAATTGCCAATGAGACAACTATCCAACATAGTATGATTGCCAATGAAACAATTATCCACCAGAATGCGAAAGATGCTATAAATGTTCTTGTGTTCGTTTGAAAATTTACGTACACTGTCCTACATATTGAATTATTGACGCAAAATTTATTTGGTTGTTTCTGGGACTATTATACTTAGTATAATAGTCCCAGGTTGTTTGCTATTGATAATCTGTCTGTCTATCCTAAAATATCTGGAGAATTATATTTTTAGATGGTAGATGGTAGATGTCTGGATGCTAGACATGTAGCATAACGATTATTATTGTAACTGGATTTATAGTTCTATTCCTGTCTTGAATAAAATGTAGAGATTTATATGATCTTAAGAAACATATGTAGGTCGGTCTATATGAACAATTTATATTTCATGTGGAATTATGTTATGAAAGCATAGTGTAATGTTTATTTGAACGCCAAATAAGGGACCTTAATTGAAAAAATAAACTATTCCAAAAACAATATTGAATACCACATTTCGGTTTAGTTCACGTTTCAAGATATATATAAGACTTGACTTTTCAAGTAATGTCATATAGGAAAAGGAGTGCATATTTTACTCATCTTTATAAAAAATCAATCTATTTTAAAAACTAAACATTTAAATGGTCAAGATGGAAGTTTCAATAAAGAGTGTCAAACAAAGGAAATCTAATTACTGCTATAGACGGTAACAAGTTGACGCCATCCTTTATATAGAAAAAGGGCAAAATAAACTGGCAAGCATTACAAATTGAAAGAATGCGCATTAAAAATTACAAGAAGATGTCAATGTATAGCAAAACTGAGTGGAAAGTTGGACCATATAATGCGAACCATTGGTAAAATGACTAAGCAAGTGTATGCACATTTACTGTTTCACATTTTACACATTTTCTTTAAAAAAAAATGACTTGAACTACTTATGTCATTGTCCATTGCACGGTCTCAAACCAAGATATAGCCGGATGAAAGTAATATTTTATCATCAAGAGTACCATAATTGTTCATTTATACAAATAAATATATTGTATATTGGCGCATATGAATTGTTCTATTCATTGTACATGTAAATTTAGTGGGACAATGATAATGAAAAAGAACTATCTTCATGCATGTCCCTTAACCTATAGGTCCCAGACATTATCCTTATAGAATAAATGGCATCATACACATAATTAGACTCTTTCTTATACATAATGTCATTGTGTTTTATTTTATTTTTCGACCCGAACAATTTTGGGGTTTTTACGTATGGACCTTGACATCTATACAAGTAGGGAAGCGGAGGTTTTAATTGTTTTTCGAGTTTTATTTGATGATCACAATGCTTTGTTGTCGTGGTAATACTAATTAAACGTCAATATCGTCCACCACTAAAGCTATTGTTGTAAATAAGGGTCATATAGTAAAGCCTATCCTTTTTGAGATCTTGACGGTACTTGAGAACTTGAAAAAAATAGGAAGGGTGAAAAAGAAATTTCAACTTGAAAAAAGCTGTGAGCAGATTATTAAAGCAATAGATTAAGAAATTGACGGCTAAATACGTGTTTAAAATTGAGAATGGAAATGGGGAATATGTCAAAGAGACAACAACCCGACCAGAGAGCAGACAACAGCCATGGCAACAAAGCAATTTTTTTGTTCAAATGAAACTAATATATAAAAATAAGAATAATATGTGGTGTGATTCCCAATGAGAATTATCCACCAGAGTTCAAATGACGTGGATGTAAGCAATAATGGGTCACCGTACGGCCTTCAACAATGAGAAAAAACCATACCGTATAGTCGGCTATTAAAAATGCCCTCGATATGGCAAATGAAAAATTTGCCAATTACAACCATCTAGGGAGGTAGATCTTGGGTTTAGGGATCTTACTTTAAAAAAATCACGAGTACGTTTGTATCAAACTTTTTCATGAATGTATTCGGAGCTTCTAAGTAACACGGATTATTTTAATTCTGTTGCAAGTGCAATCGGCTTACCTCGGGCAACTCCGTTTCTGTTACGAATGGTTGCAATATTATTGATTAATGAAACTGTCTCTCGTCTGAGCTCGGCCGATTCCGTTCCTCCATAGAAGGAGAGTAGCGGATTCAACCAAGGATTGCCGATCGATGAAACTGTATTACAAAATAAATGCGTAACTGATTTAAGAGTTATCTCCCTCAACCCAAGACTATTCCATTAAATGTGTTCCAGTAGTCTCAGCTCAAACTAACCATTTCTGAGCCAATTTTAGTAGATATGCTCCACACACACCTGCTTGTGTAAATTCTTCCAACAATTATTTTGCTGAATAACAGATATTGCTTCGTGTTGTCACACTGCACAACATGACATCCCCACCCCCCTTTCCAAAAAAAATTGTTATAGTTTTGATAAATTTTATTAATTTGTAAGTGAATTAAAATCGCACCATTTGAGTAATCTAGCGGGTAGAAAAGAGAACCCATTAATTCAGATCTCTCGTGTATTCAATCCGATAATTGAATCAGATCGTAGCACGAGCGACAAACACATCTGACGAAGCATGAAAATGAGATTGTTAAATAGAACTGAGGCTTTAAGCATTCATAATAAATGTCACAACAAAAAGAATTTTCAAAATCCTCAAAATTCTCAAGAACACACTATTTAAAATATATATGGATATATGGACTTGTTCTTACAAATATATCTTAATTTTGGCTCAAAATATTGAAAAAAAATAAACCAAGACGTTTGAAAACTGCTCCACTGTCCAGTGCAGTGTTGAGACACAAAACAAAAATACAATTAAAATTTGCTAAACCCATAAAACAGCAAAATTTTTATTTTAATGTTTACCCTATAAAAATAGGACACGTTGTACATGCCAAGGTACAGACAGAAGTGTTGCGTCATTGGCGTTAATAAGACATGCCAAGGTACAGACAGAAGTGTTGCGTCATTGGCGTTTATAAGAGAGAAATGTTTAAAAAAAAAATCTGAATGTTCAATTTTCAAAACGATGTCAAACACCTCTCACATGTGTTGGTTGTGTTACCATGTCTACAGGAGTTTCGTTCAGCTCAGCAGTAAGGTGTGAATTAGTTTAAGGTCACAGATATTATTTAAAACTATCATAGACATATATATATATATGAATTCACTTAATAGCGACTTATTCATAACCTGGAAATACTTTCACTGGTAAGTATATAATCATTTATTAATTGGAAAAATTATGTGTCTTTTTTATTTTTTAAAAACATAGCGTACAATTCTATTTTTTTCTTATTGTTTATTGTTTTTTGGTTTGTTTTTTTTTCTCTATTGGATATTTCATTACCTTTGGTGCAACCTGGATTACAGCAAAATGCTGTATATAATTATGTACATTGCCGGAAAATAGATTTAAAATCCTTTTAAAAAAATAAGAAGAGAATGGTTGCAATGTTGTTGTTTTTGTACCTTTGAGTTTTACTTATTTATTCTATAAATGAGATATTCTGTAAATGAAATGCATTTTACATGGCGATTTTGATTGTACGACGTCATTAATTTTGAGGGAGTAAATTTCATGGTTGACCTATCAGAAGCAGATGACGTTTCAATTTATCAGTTATGTATTATAATACTTGCGGATGTCGATCTAAGATTTTAGATCTATGATTATACTGTCGTAAATATCCGTTTTCCGAAAACGTCGCAGGAAATTTTAATTTGAGAAAGTAAAATCAAGAACTGACGTTGGCAAGTATAAAAACGCATAAATTGTTATTCCTCTATTTGACCCACGAGCACAATTAATCCAAAATAAATATAGACAACAAAAAATCAACAAAAAACGCCAATTTATGTAAAGACTACTTTAACACTTGAATTACTGTGTGATTTGAATTCTGAGTCAAAGTGTATTATGACTTTATTGCCATAACAGAATTTGATCGAGTTTCTGAGAAAATGTTTAACTGTTCAAGTGAGAGGTAAAAGTAGATTCCACTTAGAAAAGAGCGATTCCTGTGAGTCAATTTTTCTTCGATTAATAGAATATTTTTAAAAAATCGCAACCAGTGAACTGATCACTTATCCCTTCAAGTCATGGCTTTGATTGTTCATGATAATTTTTAATCCAGAAATAGGCATCGAAAACTTTAGATGTTCATGTATAAATAAGTTACAGGAGAATATGTCATAGCAGTAAATCTTTTTTTGTTTATGACTGGTGCGTTTTGTACCGAACTGATGAATTAAGCCCCTTTCAACTGATTGGCACAGTTTGTTCTATAGTTGTACTGGTACACTACTGTCTAATGTAAGGGACGGAATGAACGCTCAGTCACACATTTGTTTTATTTAGCATGAATCATGACGTTGGTTTTCATTATTTTTTTGTTTCACATTTTTGTCATTCCGAAAATGGAGATGTGTGATATGCTTCAATGAGACGGCCACCTAATATTTAACAGGTAACCCAATATTTAATCCATTTTAAGAAATGTTTGACGTATTAACGGTACTTCAAAATAAAATCAGAAACAGTTTGGTCATCAGCCTTTATTTCATTCTAGATCGAGTGACTTTATTATTTTTCTTTTCGGTCTATCTGTCGGTAACCCTTATTGGTCTATCAATGAATTATAATTCACTGCTGCAGTACAGAAGTTTTGAACAATTTGATCATCATGACCTTCATTTCATGCTTGAGTGACTTTTGTTATACTAGTATTTCATTTATGAGTTCATATTATTGAATTCCCTAACTCACGGGTGTCATTCGGTTTATCGAGAGAAATGATCCGGTGAAAGAATATTTAACGGTGGTCAAGTATTGCGAGACGATCGTGAAAGCTCTAGTACCGGATCGTGAATGTAATTAAATGTAAATTCTACTTCAGAATGTGTGAAAAATCGCTGAATTTTCAAAATGCGGAACAAATCCGAACAAAAAAATATGTCTGTCAAAATGATTCAACTTCCTCAACATTACTGTGCAATAAGATAAAGAAAATATGCAGTTCTTTATGAAAAAACACAAAAGGTACAATGCATGTCTATGGGATTAATTGAAAAAACACGTTTTTTGTACCTATAATGGTCATATTTCAATATATCATGATATATTTGAAATTTAATCTTTGTTGTGTCCGAAAGTACAGTAAAATAAAAGTATGCTCTTCTCTTAAAATCGTTCATTTTTTTATGAAAACCTTAAATTTTGTTGATTTTTCATCAAACTTTATCGTGAAAGATCAGGCAACGCATTATTTTGATCGTGAAAGATAATGCGTGACCAGACTTAATAATCAGAAATCAATATTTCTTTTACCACTTGATATACCTGCAACTGGTTGAAGTCTGTAACTTTTTTGATAAGAACGAACATGAAAGCTAACATTTGTTTTTTAAATTCAACACTTTACCTCTAAAATAAAAAAAACAAACTTAAAACGTGTCTAAATCAGTGTGAAAAGTTCAGCTCTGAGAATTGGACTAGTACAATTCAGGCAGACCGCCACTATTTAGCCAATAATATGGGTATGCAACGTTTAAACCAAAAAGTTAACCATCAACCAAAAACTTATAGCAAAAACAGCTTCTTTCATGAAAATTTGAGATTGAATGATAACCAACATTTTGTGCAACAATACTTTCTTAAGTTATATGTATCTTTGTATACAACGTAGCAGATGCGGATTGATTTCCAATGAGATAACTATATATTACAGACTAAAGAATACCAGAGCGCAAATGCTGAAATGTCTCGTCTGCTTTACTTATGACAGTATATTTGTTGAACTTCTGTAATATTAAGGGTTTTACTAGAAGTGTCACATACGCTTAAGATTGGCAATGATTCATAAAAAGAGGTCAAGGTCAGATGAACCATGCCATACAGATCTCTACAAAAATCCCGTACACCAAATATAGGTGATCCGATGCTTACGTACCTTATAAACTGACAAATGTAAAAGTTATGTTTGGCCAATTAATTCGGAACATGAGGTGGAAAGTATATGAACCCTGACCGACAGCCAGACACAGACATCTTACTATCATTCAATATATCAAATACAATTGACGTCATATATGAAACATGCAGACAGACATGTACACCATACACCAAATACCGTGGCCCTATAGCATACAGGTATGTAAGCTTTATAAATATAATGGGCATAAAAATGAGAATTCAAAGTTATATATACAAAATAAAACATCTTAATGTATAAAAAAAAAATACTTATGAAGGACGGACAAATGGACTGGTGTTGATACAATTTACCAAGTCTGTGTGGTGGTATTATAAGATATTAGATCCAATGGCATTGCACGATTATAGCCCTATTCACCAACAAAAGAGACCCGGGTCAATCATGCCAATCTAGTTTTTTTTAATACCAATAACAAATATTAATTATCATATAATTGAAGAATAATTTGAACGTCTTCGTAGCATCAGATCTTTCACGATCCTTTTCACGATCTTCAAAAACCGGTACGTGATCTTTCACGATCCGAAATATCAATCTTGTGTAAATATTTCTTTTTTTACCAAGTTTCAGATTATGTTTATACAAAATAACTATAAGAACCATTTGATGCACTGATTCAAATAGAATGCCCTTTTTCGAAGAAAAATAGTTTATTTTATTCGATTTTGTGAAAAAATCATGTTTGTTTACATTTTTGATGTCACTGAAATGTCGAGGAGCAATATGCCTTTTGTTGTTTTGTAAAAACTATGCATTTTTAGAACTGGATTTTCTCACATACTGATCATAATGTTGAACCATTTTGACAGACAGTTTTATTTTGTTGTAAATTTGTCCGTGTAATTAATTAAATTAGATTATTTACTGACTTTTCATATGTCTTCTCGATTAAATTTCTTTCACGATCCGGTACCAGAGCTTTCACGATCGTCTCGCAATACTTGACCTCCGTTATATATTCTTTCACGATCATTTCTCTCGATAAACCGAATGACACCCGTGTAACTAGTGGTATTTTGACAATAATGTTTAATCGCAGCATTCATATTGTATTGTGAAACATACTTTTTTATCATTTGGGTCGTCATTACCTACAATTTTATCCTTGGTCGACTTGTCTTAAGTTTTGTATTAAGGTCCAAATCACACTATGTAAACGGTGTCCTTTATAAAATGTGCCTTCGTGTTCACGGTGTACTATGACTTCTATTGGTCAAGAATTTATAGTACTAACGTCTATAATATATACGTCCTTGTGGTGTTCGAAATGGAAGCCACTGTACACAAAGTCACATCTCATCGATGACACCATTTACAAAATATACATAGTGTGCAAATGGGAGCCTTTCAAATATGTTTTTGAAGATGGGGCATATATAAGTGTTGTTCAGGCAAAGCATTTAGTTTCAAATCATTAAAAAAAATACTATATATATAATTCATTTTTCAGGGAAAATACAATGAATTTAACAGATACCAACCTTTAAAAAAGAATGTGTAACATCAGTTTGACTAACTCGACATGTGAACAGAGAACAACCACATTGTCTCTCAGTGTTTGTGTAATGTCTACCGTGATACTGGCGTCAGCGGTATCAGTTGGCACTAGCGCCAATATTGGCGCACTTTGTAAGATTTTTTCAAGATATCAACAATGGAGAAGTAAAGTTCCTCTGATACAACTATTATTGGTGTCAATTGTTGTTTGTGCAATTTTATGTCCGTTCGAAATCGTACGCATTTGGTTGGCATGGACTAAGCATGACGTCATTTTACCCTGTACCGTTCATCATTTTCTGCATTTGATGGCAGAGACTTGTACTTTTGTAACTACTTTGATGATAACATATGAAAGGCTCCAGAAAATTAAAAACAGATACCCCATAGATGCACAGATGAATCCGAAACGAGCAGTTGGATTGTGTTCCTGGCTTTGTATAACTCCAGTGTTTTTGTATTTGGCTAACAGAGACAACGAGAGTGATGACTTCATATCAGTGTTTTGTTACGTTTGCTTTCTCAATAACAAATTTGTGTCAACATATACGATACCACAAATAATCTCATCAAGCTTCTTTTCGTTGTCTTTCATACTTTCTTTAGCTATGTATGCTATTGGGATAAGAATTTTATGGACTTCATCGTTGTCGGCCGTTAGTACAATGGAGTTGAGAGAAGGGTCCAATCATTTTGGTCCAGATCTATCGCATTTAAATAAAGTTAAACGACTATCAAGTCCATTCAGAGCTTCAGATTTCTCAGAATCAAAGAATAAGTCACAAGACGATTCCCATGATGCATTGCATATTGAAAGCTTCAGCAGCAATACTTCACCTAGCAAACAATCAGAAAGCTCAAACCCAGAAAGTACATGTCTAGATGTTTTGACAAAAGATGAAATAAAACTGAACATTGAAAAACTTGAAAAATTAAGTAATGAATTTATGGAGCAGTCAACGTTGGGGAATGTATTCAATGATAGTAAATCTGACGATGATATTGACCCAAGCCAGTTGAACCCATTACGTCACACACGAAGAAGCGCTGGAAACACGTGGAATTTTGGGGTTGACAGTGATACAAGCAGCATGTCCAGTAAACACTCTATGCCTAACAGGAGTTCAACCATGAGGAAGAGGCTCAAGAAAAAGAGAGACAAATTGAAAAAACAAGCTTCAGTAGATAGTGTTGGAACAGCTTCGGATGTATCTGAACAATCAAACACTTTCGCTAACTTGGATGGAACTGACATCGTCCAAATTTGGAAAGACGATTTCGTCAGAAAAAATTCAGCTGGGAATTCAAACAATCAACTCCCCGCCGAACCTAGCCAGGATAAAATCTCAATTATTCTTGAACAGCCTGAATATGATATAACTTCAATTAAATCAAACGAAGGTTGTATACGAGAGAGTGAAGGAAATGTTGAAAAATTTTGTGTTGCAGAGAGAGAAAAGGAAACTAGTTCTAGTACAAACCCACTAACGACAATAAGCTCTGGCTGTTTATCGTACACTTCTGATAAGAAATCCGGGTTGTCTATAAGTAGTATCGAGAATCGGCATTTGAGTGGCATGTCGCCTATAGATGATAGATGGAACTCTTCGAAAACCAGGTTAATTCACGTAAAATCGATGGAACGCGATTTTCAAAGAAGAAAATCCAGAAAACGTTTTCTTCAGTACTCGAAAAGCTTGGAGATGCGAAGAAAAGAGAGCTGTTTTTTCTGGGATGATGAAGACCAAAAAACTCCTGTAAAGCAGTCTTTAAAGCAAAAGTCTAAATCATTCGATATGAATATTATGAGAACTAGCACCCGCGACGAAATGCCATTGGTAAACATTCAGGATATTGGCGAGTTGGGAGTCGATCTCAGAAAATTTCACGTTACTCGACTGTCAAGTTCTATGATAAATTTGAAAACACAAGAATTTACACAGAAGACGACGTACAGGTCTTCACAAACTCAAACTGACAACGAACTATTTTCCCCCGACAACCAGTATGATGATCTACCTGAAATCCGAATAATTCGTCCAAGTGTTCCTTCTAAGCACATATCTCCACGACGGTCGCAGTGGTCAAAACCAATGACTGTCAGACGGATATTGGAAGACGATGTTACTGAACTAAGTCCGAATACTGAAAATATACGACAAAGGGCTATGACAATGGACAGTCAGTATAGAAGAAATACATTAGGTACGCCAACAGGGCATCAAGCTACTAGGAAATCTACCATACAAACAATCAAACGAAGCGTGTTAATAATGGTTGCATTTGCGATAGCATATTTTCCGGTGTTTTTAGTAACTGTCTTGAATTTAGGGAGTTTAATTTCATTACAAAGCCTGTTAGACTGGTATCAGTTTTGTAAATGTATCCAATACACGTATTTTGCCTTTGTTCCGATAATATACGTATATACAAACAAAGGTTTGGTGAAAACTTTGAATCAAGCACCACGGAATTTTAAATTTTAATTAAGAAAATTAGAAATTTACGAATTTTAAATTAAATAATGCGTCAGTTTGTACCATTTCTTTGTACTGTCATGATGCTACTTCGATGTTGACCCTTTGATAAAATTTCAGTTGAAATTGTTGGCAAATGTTAATACGATTAGCTGATTTTTATAATGGCTCGGTGTGTATTTTAAATCCTTTCAAGGGCGTAGGAGCCCGGGTGAGAGGCCAACTATGTTTGACACCCCCTGGGCCCCACTGTCAAAACAAAATTATTGACAAAAAAATGAAACATAAAAGAAATTGTCTTTCTTTTTTTTTATTGTTTACACATGTTGCTATGGTCATTGAAAGTTTAATAGTATATACAGCAGTATAATAAAATATTTGATGTTATATTCTTATTTATTCACAAATTATATAGTATTGGGCTACAATATATAATGCATCTTTTTGGTTAAAGACAAATTGTCAAAAAACAACTGATTGTTTTGTATGTGCAAATACTTTGGAGCTTGAAGATGCATATATATATAAATTCCATTGAAAAACTCCACGTAAAGATAAGAGATTTGTTTGTTGAAATCATTCAATTTATCTGCATCTCTGCTCCCTAGCAACAGCACTTAGAAGATAGTTTTTGAAAGTTGGTAACAACCCTATTGTGAAGAGAAAGTCGGATACACCTTTTACCCTTTCATAAAATTTACTCTAATTTCATAACTGCTTATGATCGCAAATGTGCTATAAGAAATATTCGATTTCAAAATTACATCGTCCTGAATATGCGTAAAATATTTACCACTGGACGTTAAGCAAACAACAATAAATAAATGAATCAATTCAAGTTGCGCTTTAATTTACTGGTCATTATTGATTTTCTCAATACTAAGCATGTTCTCCTCAAAGCCAGTATTAGTTCAGTTATAACTAGAGGACGCAATGACCTTTTTCCTCGCCTGAAACTAATACATTTGTGTTAATGATGGGAATCTTGTCTTGCTGATTATTTTTTCTGGATATTTCGTCTATTCATTAAAGTTTTCAAAATAAAAGGGGAAAATGAAAAATAAGGATTAAACTGTGATGTAGAGACAGAATAGATTGACTATTACAATCATATTGACTTTTTTTGTAGATATTGATCTTTTTTTACTGATAATTTTTACTGCTTAAGAGTTGCTCGATCTTTATCTCCCATAGTTTTCACCAAAAGCACACATTAAGGTTAAATCTCGTCATTTAAGGGCAATTACTCCTTTAAGAAGTGGACTAAGTAGTGGTGGATTCAAGGGGTGAGGCGTCTTTAATCGGAAAAGTAATAATTTTTGGCACAAACTCTCCACAAAATTTATTACGTTTTCTGAATTGCGCCCCACCCACCTTTCAAAAATCATAGATCCGACCCCTGCTCACGATTTTGGCCTTGTCAACCTATTTGTAGATCTTATTTTTCTGATCGTTCTTATTTTCTGTTTATAGTGTTGCTATATCTACTAAAGTTTCCACCAAAAAATCACAAAATTGATAAATTCACATAAAAGGGTGATACCTCGTCTAAAGAGTCGACTGATGAAATTTTTGTAGTCCGGCAAAATCTTTTCTTATTGATCATTTTTGCTGTTCAAGTTTTTTAAAGTTTCTATTGATTACAGTTTTCAAGATAATAGCCAAACAAACTCCATGCGTATAAATCTTACCTTGCTGATCTTTTTTGCTGTTTACAGTTTTGCTCTGTCTTTTATTAGTTTCAGGCAGAATGCAAGGTGAAAATCGTTATCAATAAAGGGCAATAACTCCTATAACAAAATGACTGGCGACTTTTGCCATGCATGTTGACTAATGTGTAGATCTTATTTAGCTAATCATTTTACTGTAGTTTTCATAAAAAAATAATCAAACTCGTCATTTAAGGACAATTACTCCTAGAAGGAGTGGACTGACGATTTCAGCTTTGATCTATCTGTAGATCATATTTTGCTTATCATTTTTGCTGTTAACAGTTTTTCTGTTTCTATTATCGTCAAATAACTAGCAAAACCGTAAATAGGACAATAACTCGTGTAGTAACTGACGATTTCGTCCATGTTGTTGTATATAGTTTTGATCTATCTACTATAGTTTCCGCCAATAATGCCAAAAAAATTTGGTAATCGTCATCAATGTAAGTATACTAGTTGACTGACAACTTCGACCATGTTGACTCATTTGTAGATCTTTTAGAATTCTACTATTACAATTTCCATCTACTGACATCATCTATCTTTTTCACACACAAAAAAAAACCGCCATAAATGGGTTAAAATTGTCATTTAGAGGAATAATTCGTATAAGGAGTCGATAGACAATGTTCTCGAAAACTGGCGGTCCTGTCGGTACTGACCACCAAAAATCAGGCAGGTTTACCAATTTTGAGTGTTGTGGTGGTCCTCAGTGATGTCCAATTAAAAGTTTCGGGTGGTTTTATTCCTTTTAAGGCTTTCTGGTATTTAGTAAAGTTCCTGATCACAATGTATATATATACATGTTGTTGGCCTTATCAATTCATACATATAGAAATTACTGATAGTAAAAATTTAACTGCAAATACAGGACCACCAAATTTTTACAGGAACCACCAAATTTGTAGGTGTGGTGGTCCTAATGACCAACAAGCAAAAAATGATTTTGAGAACTCTGAGTCGACGGACTATTTCGGCGATGATATAGATCTCTATCTATTCTAGTTTTATCATAATAGCCAAACACGACAAAAACTGAAATATTGACATTTCTCATATATATCAAGCTATAGAAAACATCATGTGATTTAATTGTCGTCTGATTGTCTAATGTGAGGGTACCTAAATTGCACCCATTTTGACAGTTTTTTCACCTACTTTTTTGTATGATCCAGACAAAAGTTTCCATTATGGGTTTATTTTTTAGATGTATCCTTATTTACTTTATAGTTCCACCAATTTTATTTTGAATCCATATTGAATATTAGAAAAATTGGTTTGAACCGACCTCCAATAGATCCATGATTCTGTAATGAGGAGAACCCAAATTACATCCATGGATGCTTAAATTCAAATCCTTAAAAATCGTATATATAAGATGTTTTGTTTTATTTCTTCAAATATTATGAAAAATTTAACATTAGTCCATGCTTACTATTCATTTTTTAAGCAATGGATGCTAATAACATATTTTATTTGCTCATTTTTAAAAGATGACTTTTTGTGGATGTCGCATGGCGACGTTTCCATATATATTTTACTTTTTCCAGTGAATACTTCATCTGTTGATATATACTGTGAAAGTTTTGTGCATATTTACATCTAATTAGCTATGTTGAAAGACGTACATTATGTCAAATCATAAAAATACAAATTGTTTAGTCTCTAAAAAAAACTTGTAAGATTTCCGCTGTTTTTTTTTTTTTTTTTGCTAAACAGGTGCAATTTGGGTACTGTGACGTTAATTAGTCCATATCAATTTCATCACAGTCACTGGTCTCTGTTTTTTTCTTCTTCCTATGTACCTTAATATAACACGTGTAACTAGTATATATTAAGGTATTTATGAGGGGGGAATCAGAGACAAGTGCATGTGTATATCATTACATATAAATACACGGGTATTGTTGGAAACTATTTAATTGAACAATAATCAAAGAAGCAGTCATAAAGTCGGAGCTCTATCTATACATCCTGAACATATTAAAGGAAAATATGGTTTCGTCATAATAGCAACAACAAAAAAAAACACCCCAAAAAATATTGAAAATCGTCATTTGAGGATAATTTAACTTCTATTCGGGGTCGTCTGACAAGTCCAAGTAATTATGACGTCTTGAAAGGCTGTTTTAATTTTGTCACAGCAAAAAAATAAAAATAGCTTTTCAAGACGTCATAAGTATTGTCGTATAGGAAGGCGTCACAGCAAAAAAAAAAAAAAAATAGCCTTTCAAGACGTCATTATTATTTGGACTAGGTATAGGTCATGATATATCGGCTTTCCACAGTTTTGTCCAATGTCAAATTTCCTCCATCTATCATGCGTGATCATCTATAACGGTTTTCAAGATACTAGATTTTTTCTTCTTTTCTTTTAACCCTATGTTCTGTTTTTAGTCATACAGCCGTGACGGTTGGCAGTCGGGTCAACTCGGAAACAAATTTTAAACTAGATAATTTAAGGATGATATTGTGCCAAAGATCAATCTTGGTTGCAATTGGCAACGTAGTTTCAGAGAAGATTTTTGTAAAAGTTAAAGGATACAATGGACATCATCAGAATACATTTTCTTCCTAATTTAAAAAGCGTCAACACGAATAATGACATGATATTTGTTTACATCCTCTCCCTTAAAATGTTTTCCATGCTCCACTTTTCTGATAATCAAACTCGTTTAAAGTTTCGATAGAACATAATTGATTCAAAATTAGAACGCCGCCACATTAGCCTGTAGTTCAGTGGTTGTC
Organism: Mytilus coruscus; assembly: GCA_017311375.1. Lineage (NCBI taxonomy): Eukaryota > Metazoa > Mollusca > Bivalvia > Mytilida > Mytilidae > Mytilus > Mytilus coruscus. The sequence goes on from CM029600.1 coordinate 42,054,234, forward strand.
GTTGGTTCATGTCTGTCATATTTGTTGTTCGTAAATTGTTTTGTTATGAATAAGGCCATTAGTTTTCTCAATTAAATTATTTCACATTTTTCATGTCGGGGCCTTTTATATATAGCCGACTATACGGTATGGGTTTTTCTCATTGTTGAAGGCCATACGGTTGCCTATGATTGATTACATCCACTTCATTTGAACTTTGATGGAGAGTTGTCTCATTGGCAATCATACCACATCTCCTTATTTTTATATTATCGACAATTATGTGTTTTATATTATCGACAATATGTGTTTTATATTATCGACAATATGTGTTTTATATTATCGACAATATGTGTTTTATATGAGGGTCTTCATTTCTATATTCTTAGCCACGGTCTTTGTTTTGACCCATTTATCTCTACTCAGTCTAATTATTCCATATACCCAGTGCATACCTGTTATTACGGGGTGCTCATTTCAAAAATTAAGCGGTGATTCTGGATCTTGAATAGAAAATTAATGCTTCTTGTGATAAAGGTAAAAAAAAACATAACATTTTGTTAAACTTTGCTGCATATATTGATAAAAACATCCAGGAAGATATACTATGCAAATCCGGAAAATAATTCTATATAGAATGTTTCTTATAATCATCCTATACACAATGCATTTTCTCAAAATCTATTAATTTTCAACCACTATAGTTTAAGCACACCTGTATGTGCAGTGTTGTAGCTAGGCCATTTTAAACGGTATACGCCCGAACCTCGACTGAGCCCTGGTAGCCCCAGGAAGCTCACACGATATCGAGAAAGAGATACCATTCCTGTCATTAAAAACTCACCAAAATGCAACATACTTTGGAGACTAATGTGTTTATATTTTTATGTTTGATTTATTCATTGTACTGAATTAGCACATTATCTAATGGTCATTGGTTTCAGAGAAAAAAAGGTAAAAAAAAAGTTGCTGTAAAATATGTTTAAAAGGAGATATGGGGTAAAACAATCAATCTACGAAAGATCAAAAACTTTAGAGATAGTAAAAAAGCAATTCTTCATTTCAATGTTGTCGTTATATTCATTATTTTGACTTTATCTAATTAATTTTCTCTCCTTTTTATGCGCAAATTTCGTAAATGGACACACGAAATAATTAATTTTCACAGATTGCCAGGTGTAATATAAAAATGCAAACGACAATTACTAGTGAAAAAAACTTCAGTCAAAAGTAGATAACTGACATGTCATTTTATGTGTCAACGAGACTGATGTATACAAAGCAAATGTTCATAGATTGTCAATTTTCATAAATTTTTACACCAGCATATAATTCAGGATGGATTCTCGATTAATATATGAGCTGCGTCGGTTAGAAATCAACCTTATGCAAATGAATATCAATATATATACATCTGTTAACCTATTTCGGGTTGAAAAAAATCTCTATGCAAAGTCTGTAACTGTTTGAAAATTGAGTTGTTATAAGAACCCTACAAACTTGAGAGACCAAAATTATTTTATTTCGTATTTGAATGTTCCAAAAAACAATCAGAGTCTTATACATGTACATGTATACGTGCACTTGCATAAGGTCGATTTCTATATCCGACGCAGCTCATATGTTTTTTTTTAAATCCAAGCACTATGCATTTTGGTGGGCATTTTCGTAAATGGTGTGTAACCATTAATTTTGACTCGGAGACTCGTCAATCACCTTGAAATAACTTTTATACGCCTATATATCAGACTTTGATAGACATTTCTCAAAATTTTTGATTTTTTTTTCACCAAAAAAGAATTAAGTTTTTTCCAAAACAAATGACCCTAATTTCACTTAAATATAATATGCACATCTACATATTATGCACAACTGTATAAAATTTTATTGACCTTCTATCTATACTTTTGAAGTTTAAGCGTTTACAAAAATTGTTCACGGACAGAGGGACAAAGCGAAAACTATGCGGGGCCCTATAATAAGTACATTTATCAAACAATCAAATGTAAAATTTTGTACAATATTGTGAATAAAAGTTACCAGAATTGTATAAATCACTGCAACAGTCAATGCTTAAGAAATAAAATATATTTGAAGTTTAAAGTCAGTATTAGTACAGCATTTTCCTGTTTTAGCGTGTTAACATGGGTAGATTCAGACTTTGATAGAAAATGAACAAATATATAATATGATACCATTTGAATAAAAGGTAATATTTCGTCACTTTTATTTTCAATTAAAAGTCATAGAAGAAAGAATTACAAGGATCATGTGTTTTTTATATTTTTACCAATTCTTTTAATTTATTTTGATGATTAAAATTTTTTTATATATAAAATTCATGTGTACACCCAGGCGTTTTGACGTAAACGTAGCTACAGATGTGTACTCCTTTTCAGGGAAATTTCTGTATAAATAAATAGTCCTGTTAAAATCCGTCCGTTAAAAATCTCTGTGATATAAATATAGGAATTTAAGAAAATAAATTACAAAATAATCAAACGTTGAAAGATTGAGTATTTTCTATTGAGCTTATGATTACAAGCATTCTGTTGAAAAACGTACAAAACAGTTAAGAATTCAATTTATAATTGAAATATGTTTTGTCACCATAATTCCTCTTGCATTAATCATTTTAAATTTACTGATTTCTTAGTCTTGATATAAGAAAGAGTATTCTCATTTTGATTTTGTGAAAAATCTTTCGAAAATTAACTTATCGACAAGTCAATTATATATGTTTTATATGAGAGTCTTAATTTGTCTAAGAATTCTTACAGCGGGAAAATTGGATGGGGATAATCCTGTTGGGTGCATTCTAGTTGGTTTTTAGCATGTTGTCGTTAATATAATTTTTGCAGCATAGGGCGGATCCATGATTTTAGAACGGGTCGTAATTCCAGAAAACGGAATATATATCGCCGAGCGAAGCACTGGATGTGGAATTTATTGACTCTTCAGCGAATGAAGCTACTTAACGATCTACGCAGGCACTCAGAAACAAACTTCTATCATCTAGAAGTTTGAAAAAGAAAAGACGCTACACATGCATGATCAGTTTGCATAACGAAGATTCTTAGAGCGTAACAGCAAATAAAAAATCATGCTGATCAACCAAAATAAATATAAAAAAGAATTAAGAAAAATCTAACCGAGTCGATTATTAGAACTTTTACTTCTAACTGGATTTTCCTTGCAATTTTAGTAAAATTTTCTTTTTTGAGAAGTTATCATTAGATACATTAGAACAACAAATAATGATGATGATTTACAACATATTTTGTTACAGTTGAGATTGAACTTAATAAAAAGAAGATACAAGGAGATTGAAATCGAACATTTCCATTCTCAATTTTATTAGAACATAAATGAGGCATTATCATGTGATAGATCTGATTTAATCAGAAAAAGGCAAAAACACACAAAGGAAATTCCTTTAGTATTGGCAACGAAATTCAATCCATGCATTCATAAATTAAAACAATGCATTAGTAAACATTGGGATCTACTAAAACAGGATGCGGTTTGCAACGAAATATTTTCAAGCAAACCAAAAATAGCTTATAAAAAGCATAAAAATATAGCAGATCTATTGACAACGAAAAAATTAAAATAAACTGATAGGTAAATCCCTGATGATGGCGGGCCTACAATGCTTAAATCCATTCATAAATGTTATACATTTATCATTAGCATATAATACAAAAACCGCCGAAACACTAAATTAGTGTCGGATTGATGTAAAGCAATTGCAAGTCTATATCACGGCGACATGAAGGAAAAAAAAAGGATTTGTTAGAGTTAGCAAATAATCATCATCCGTTCCTAAAATTCACACTAGAATTTTCAACTAAAGAAATAATATTTCTTGTTGTTAATATTTTCAAAGGAACGAAGTTTTCTAATGAAAACATCTTGGATGTCAAAACACACTTTAAACCAACAAATGCTTTCCTTTATCTATACATCGTAAAAGCTGTCACAGTCGACACGTGTTTGCAGGTTTTACCAAGGGCGAAGTTATCAGATACATAAGAACAACAAATAATACTGATGATTTACAACATATTTTGTTACAGTTCAGACTGAACGTAATAAAAAGAGGATACAAGGAGATTGAAATCGAACAGAACATAAATGAGGCATTATCATGTGATAGATCTGATTTAATCAGAAAAAAGGCCAAAACACACACAAAGGAAATTCCTTTAGTATTGGCAACGAAATTCAATACATGCATTCACAAATTAAAGCAATGCATTAGTAAACATTGGGATCTGCTAAAACAGGATGCGGTATGCAACGAAATATTTTCAAGCAAACCAAAAATAGCTTATAAAAAGCATAAAAATATAGCAGATCTATTGGCAACGACAAAATTAAAATAAACTTATAGGTAAATCCTTGATGATGGCGGGCCTACAATGCTTAAACCCATTCATAAATGTTATACATTTATCATTAGCATATAATACAAAAACCGCCGAAACACTAAATTAGTGTCGGATTGATGTAAAGCAATTGCAAGTCTACTAGTAATACTAGCATCATGTGATCATTATTTTGTAATATAATTACAATAAAATACTAATAGTATGTATACCGAGTCTTCCGAATAAGATTTTTTTGCTATCGGAATTCAGATTGATGTTGGAATGCGTGGAAGTTAGGTGTCACTTTTATACAAAACTGTTCAAGACGAAGGATGTGGTGAACTCGGAACTCAGAATTCTAAACATGACTGATTTTGTAATTTGTATAAATGTTAAATGCCATTAAAAAAAAATACGAGGGGCCTCGATGGCCGAGTGGTCTAAGTAGCACTGAGGTTGTGAGTTGGAATCCCGCACGTGGCATGTGCGCTCGACTCCAATCTTAATTGACTAGGATTCGCGGTCAGTTTTCCAACCGAAAGTCGGTGGTTTTCTCCGGGCACTCCGGCTTCCTCCAACAATAAAAACTGACCGCCACGAAATAGAACAATATTGCTAAAAGTGGCGTTAAAAACCAATTAATCGACCGATCAATCAATAAAAAATACGAGACCGTCGTTGTTTATTCTGTTTTAATGGTAATAATACACTACCTTCAACAAATTTCCGCTACGAACGCTGTTGGAACCGGAAGTATACTATTTCCTCATGAAACTGAACAGATAAAAATAATTTATCTTCAAAATGTCCCAGTATATTCAAGTGGCCGAAGACGAAGGTGAAGAGCCAATTGAAATCCCTAGCGAAGATGATGCGACTCTGCTATTGTCAACTTTATCTGCCCAGTTCCCCGGAGCATGTGGAATGAAATATAGAAATCCGACCACTGGAAATTTTCGAGGCATTAGACTGACGGATGGTACATTATTCCCACCTGATGGTAACTGGGGACAAAATGTTTATATTGTAGTGTTTGCAAAAGGTAATGGTAGTTTGAACTGTCATATATTTTTTAAGAAAAAATGTGTCATTTTTGCAAATTAGGCGCTGACCTTGTTTACATCTCAAAATTAATTCGGAGTCCAGAACATAGAAACGTTTTAACTTGAGGCACGGCTTTCAATACATATAGAGTTATATACATTTTGTAAGTTAGAAAGAAAATCTTTTTGTCATATATGTCCTCACGACAGTGTAGTCTCTAATGTGGGACTTTCCTCTTCTTATGTGTTGTTATCTCCCTTGTATACACTACTTTTTATTTGTAGGCCCTGTTCAAAAAGTATTAATAGCATATAAATTAACTGGAACAATTAAATAATGCATATGAGAGTCACAGACAGACAGAAAAAAAACAAACAAAAATAGTAAATAGCTATCTTAAAAACCGAAGGTCTCTTTGATCTCAGTTACAATGTAGCATGGTTTATAACACAGTGATCAGGTGATGGTGTTTTCAAAACTTGCTGAAGAAGAAAGTCCAAATCTAAGTTGTTCTTCCAGTGATAAAATATATAAATTTTTTGTACAAGTTTTTCTCTTTCAGTTTCTCTTTTTTTCAGAAAATTAAAAAATGATTCCTGAATTTCATTTAATAGTAAATTGATACAGACCCCTCTGTTTGAATCAACTTTTCTTTCAGACTCGTTTAATATTATCTTTCTCAATTTACATTTTTCATTTTGGTAATTTTAATTTTGAAATATTCATTTAACATGTTTAACCAAATTATATAAAATGAAACTCAACGTTCCAATGCCATGAAAACTAATCTAATTTTATGCAATTTTCCATTGAATTTTAATCTCTTTCTTTGTCTATTTATAAAGAAAATAAAAGAAAAGGTGAGGAAGGTATTGAAAATCCTGGAGCAAAGAACAAATGTCTAGACAAGCAAAGATGCAGTGACCTAATTGTTCTTGGGTTGCCATGGAAGAGTACAGAAGATGATCTGAGGCGGTACTTTTCACAGTTTGGTGAACTTTTGCTGGTTCAGGTGTGTGTAGTCTTGGAATTAATGATACATTTGTACTGGAAGTGAAAGTGAAAGTTAAAGATTTTATTGATATAAAATCCAAAATCTGGATTGTCATCAACACACAAACAAAGAACAAACATTAATCATTACAATCAATTATATGTATATAAAATGGTAGTATATATGTTTAATATATCAATACAAAACGTAAAAAGAAACATATAAAGATATATAGAATTTTGTAATTTATTTTATTATTTTTATTCCTTTCTATCTATTTGACTTGAGGAGGTACAGTTTTACATGATAGAAATACATTTTATATAATATATAACGTAAAATAACTTAAGTTAGTGAACGTCTGAACTTGTACATCTCATTGATATCTTTTATGCAACATTTACTGACATCATAATCATTACTTCGAAATATGAGATGGAATTTTTCAATGTCTGAAAGATTATTGAAAGATGGTAAAATATCTAAAATATTCTGAAAAAAAATTATTCCTCAACTCATTGAGTTTGGTACATTTTATGGTGAAGTGTAATTGATCTTGTGAAATCTTTATGTCTTGTAAATATACACAAAACATGATGATGCAAAAACATTTGAAAAAAAAATTCTATACAGGAAATAGAGCATTCTATAAAAAAAAGAATAACAAGTACTCTAAGAAGGTTAATACAAATTTCTACAGCATAGAACCATATTTACATAGTTAGGTACCAAATTTAATTTTATCATTATCATGTCTGTAAATGGTACCTGGAAGAAGAGTTTATCTCATTTTTGTTTGAATGAAAGGTATAAACGTTTGTAGAAATGTCTGGAATGAGCTTGTTTTCATAAATGCAAAATATTTATGTTTGTTGATTGAAGTAACATGAAAACAAGTATTATCCTCCAATTTTAGGTAAAGAGAGATCCAAAAACAGGACAGTCCAAAGGTTTTGGTTTTATTCGATTTTCTGAATACGAGTCTCAGGTCAAAGTTTGTTCACAAAGGCATATGATTGATGGTAGATGGTGTGATGTCACAATTCCAAACTCTAATGTAAGTACCGATTTAGATTGTTTTACTTTTATAGTAAGCATGGCCTTTTTTAGAGGTACAAGTGGTCCAACCTTGTACAATGTTATGCCCACCTAAACTTTATTCATACCTTATAACAGTATACAAGACCTGTATATTAATATAGCTTATATGATCAGAATTTAAGATTAGTGTTTGAATTATTACAGTACTAATTCTATCACATTTTTATCACTAATTAAAAAAAACAGAAAAAATTTCTGAATTTGCAATATATTTAGAATAATTCAGTCATTAGCATTCAATGTTAAAAAAACACTTACAATAGCTATTTTTTAAATGAATCACTTTTTATGGACTGTACATTTAATGTAAATTTAACCAGTATCAATGAATCACTTTTTGTGTACTGTACATTTAATGTAAATTTAACCAGTATCAATGACCAACCAATGACTTAAAATTCCAGGAAGGTGCTGCTCAGATGGTTAGTCGAAAAGTGTTTGTTGCCAGATGTACAGAAGATTTAACAACAGAAGATTTACGTCAGTACTTCAGCAAGTACGGGGAAGTTGTAGATGTGTTCATTCCAAAGCCATTTAGAGCTTTTGCATTTGTTACATTTGCAGATCCAGCAATAGCTCGAGCTCTGTGTGGTGAAGATCATATCATCAAAGGAGCTAGCGTTTACATTACTACAGCAGCCCCAAAAAATTCTGAAAAAATTGTGATGAAGGATAAGGAGAGGGGGTATCAGAATTCTGGTGGTTCTCGTAACCAGAATTATCAAGGTGGATGGAATGTGCAGCAGCAAGGAAAACCAATTCAAACCCTTCCTCCTGCACCAATGGGTGATCCCAATTTCAACCAGTTCGGGATGAATTTGTTGAATTCTGCCATGTTTGCAGCTGCCCAAGCTGTTTTAAGTGGCCAGGCTAATTTTCCTGGGCAACAACAACCTCCACCTGTTCAGCAAACCACCCAGCCCGCATCAGCTAGTGATTCTTTCACTAGTCAGACTTATGATTCAACACGTCAAAACAGCAGTAGGGGTTTCTTTGGGGGATGGAGTGGGGGGACAGATGGCAGTAGTTATGCCAGCTGGGGTGGGGCACAACAACAACAGCAACCACAGCAACAACAACCAAGTGGTTGGAATTAGGACTTTTTAATTGTTATTGTTTTAGCATCAGTACTTAAATCCTCAATAGTAATCATGTAGACAAAAACTTGATATTTTCCATAACTTTTCTAAAATTTCTACACTTGAGAGGTTATATAATGGAACAGGCCTGCCATCTTCAAGATGATGTAATTACCAAAATAGTGAAAACAGTCTAAATTTTCCAGACAACCCATTCTGAACGTTTTCAGTTTATGCAATTTGTCTGTCTTGGTACAAGATTTTAGTTTAGATAAGTTTTTGGTTTCCACAGGACTCCCCTGAGACATGTTTCACTGTTAATGCATTTTACCCAGTTTCATTTCAGAACAATTCTTTTAAAATTCTAGCATGGCCTGATGAAAAATTGTAGACAAAAATTAGGCTAAAGCAGTCCTGGTCCTCATTTTAAAATACACGTCTACTTTAACAAAACTTGGTAGGTGTTGCGATTACCTTGATTTCAAGTTTTACAGACTGGATTTCAATAATGTTGCATTTGACAAAAAAGTATTTTACTTTCGTAGGATTTTTTTCTCTGATAAAAAGATAGAAGCAGCATTTCTTTATAGTACATTTACTTAATGTTGTTTCAATTAGGTTTTTGAAAATGCGACTTGGGTTTTTTGGGGGTGCATTGATGCTTAATTCATTAATTATTAAGTAAACTTTTACTCAGGTCCCCATTTGGGTATTATATTCTGAATAATTGTCCATTTATAATCCTTTGCTGGAAGACAGTGGACTCTTGATTATCTTATTACAATCTTCTTGTAAACATTAAAATGTCCATGTTTAATGTTCAGACAGCTGTCAAAATTTATTATAAAGGAAGTATTGACGATGAAAAAAATTTTTTTAGTCTAGGAATTTAAAGCTTAGATTTGAAAATACTAAAAATGTAATGTCATATAACCATCATATATTTAATTCCTACAGATAAAGCACATTTTTTTTACTTGTTCTGGCTATATAAAATGCATAACTTTGGTGGATAGTTGTCTCATTGGCAATCATACCACATCTCCTTATTTTTATAAAAGACAATTTAATCATCTTTCAATTTCAAAGTCTATTCTCTTTTGAAAAAAGCTACAATTATTTTATATAACATTGATTCAAGGAACTGTTGATATTTCATTTTTTCTCAAGTTATTTAACTAGATTGGTGTATGTTATTATTATTTCAGCATAATATGAAAGCTCAGAATCAGGTTGTTCCCAGTTCCCAATTTTTATACATGTTCTAGTGCTAGAGTAATATTTTTATATTTTTTTTTTTTCTGTTGTTTGTTATTTAGTAAAATTTATATGGTTTTATCTGTAAATTCTAAAAAAAAATATGTTGGTGCGGTTTTAAGTGACGAATGAATTTTATTGAATCATGAACTAAAGAACTTGGATGTGATGATGTGTGAAATTAAGATCATGGGTGAATATTGAAAGATTTGACATTTCCATTAAATGGATATGTATGAACTAGACTTGTGTGTATCAGAATGGATCGGATCTGTACGAGTAACAAAAACGCGAACTCGAACAAAATGTGTGGATCTTATGATGGACTGGATTGAATCGTGTGTGGATTTGCTGCAGACTGAATTGAACTGAATGGATTAAACTGCTATCTGTTATTTTGTGTGGACTGAATTTGTGTGATTTTTGAATGAAATGTTATTTTTGGTTGGATTCTTTGACAAATGAAATTAGTTTTCAAAAAAAAATTATGAAATGTGTGTAAAATCATAATTTATTCATTATCCCACCATTAGAATTCATGTTTAACTTTTTTGAAGCCAAATGCCATTAAATTTATTTTCACCTTAATATAAATAATTTAAAATAAACAGTTTTGCTTACTGTTTTCAATGAGCATTAAATACATAAGTGGCATATAAACTTATAATCAAGCAACATTTAAAAAATATTGGGAGGGAAGGGGATCTGAAAGTTTTCAAAAGAGATAAAAGTGAGTGCCGTCTGGTTTCAGCTTTATCTATGTTGATATTTTTTGTGACCTTTGAACAAATTTCAGAGGTTCGCAATTGAAGACGAAATTTAATACCCCAAACAAATACACATTTACCCCTGTCTTTTGGTCTACATAGGGACTGCCTCATTACTTGCACATATATTGTATGCCAGTGTAATGTTAACTCAAACCGAATAAGTTTTTTTTTTTCTTTTCAAATCAGGAGCAATATAATCATGACTTTAATCACCCAAGTTTCAAGTACAAGTGTTTAGCTAAATACTGTTTATTTATTGATTAGCCCCTTCTTGAACAAAAATCAATTTGCTCTGGCTCACCTTAACTTATACAAATTAATTTGGATGTGATTTTGTGAATGTGGTGTGAATAAAAATATATATCAAAGTATACTTGTGTTTGTATGTATGAAGTTTGCCAGAAGATGAAAGATGGTGTCTGTTTTGTTTCAAACAACATACTTTTTAAAATTTGTGTTTATTAGTTGGGAGGGGTTGGGGTAGCATATATGGGAAGATAAGTAATTTAGATTTGATATGCTAACAGAGATATCATTGTACATTTATACTGACATATTTTGTTCATTGCACCTATTTAAACCAAACCTAATATTTTATTTTTGGTGTTTAAAGTTCCAAAATTGCCATTCCTTAAAGTTTTATAATACAAAATTCATCATGTAAACTGCAGAAAAGGCTGTTGTTTGAAACAATTTGGCATGAATGTGGATTCTTATCATTAAAGATATTCACAAGGTATCAAATTAACTATCCAATGAGTTAACATGTGCCAAAATTACTATTATATCACTTAATGATATGTCTAAATGTGGCCACATTAAAATTATGTTTGAATTTTTTCCTGCTTCCATATTGCATATATTGTCAGGTTTCAAATTAAAAACACTGAATTATAGTCCAAGTTTACAAATTTTGATATTGAAACATAAAATATGAAATCATTGGTTTAAATATGAATCATGCTTTGTATTTTGAGATAATGGATATCTTAAATGTAAAAAGAAAATTTTTCTTTTATAGATTTGAATTCTGCTTTGTAATTTAACTTCTTCTTTTAAAATGTTTGTTTTTTTTAAAGATTTTTAATTTTACAAACCATTGGATAGTATTTTGAGCAAGTATTTCCATGAAAGATGGTATACAATTTTTTTTATCATCATTGATCTCTTGTTGCTTTTTAGAAAAACTGGTGTTCAAAGACTTTAATGAAGATATTGGAAAAAAGAAAGATTTAAGTACACAGCTAAGAAATAACACGAGAATTGGAGGTGTTAAGAACCAGCATGTAAATCATTGAAAGCTGCAATTATTGAGGATTAAACAGTTACTCAAATAGCAACTCTATTTCAATGAGGATGCTAAGCTCCAAGAGGTTGCTCTATTTAAGATATGGGCGATCAAAAGAATAAATTAAGTTTGAGACATTGGAAAAAGGAGAGTACTCTCAACCCAGAATATAAACTGCTTATATACATGATATATAGCTCATTGACATTCTAAAAGAGAGACTAAGCAATAATGTCAAGTCAAGAGATAAGGAATAACTGCCCTGTCCATGGACACACCCTATGATAATGTAGCATTGAGCTAATAAGAGAAATACCTTGCACTTCACACCTGTTTCAGTAGAACTAAATGGTTGCCTGATTTTTTTTTGGAAGGACAACAATTCAAAGTTGAAACTGGTGCTTCAAAGTAGTAGACAGTTCTACTAAAAGTCTTTTTAGTTAAGCCTCTCACATCTTGCTATTCCCCTCTTATTTTCTTTTAAAATAGGTTTCTTATCCAAATATACATCTTCGCGAGCCAAGGGTTACGATGCAGTCCCCTCCTCTCCAGGGGACTGGATTGTAACCCTTAGTTAGCAAAGATGTCAAATATAAACATATATAGTAGAGACAACTTTTGCAAGAATGAGAGACAAATAATGGATAAAGAAAAACACAGAATCTTCCTTCCACTTGAATTAGTACACCAGCTGACATATTTTGCAAGTTTTGACTGATGTAGTGGTTATTTGTGGTTTCTCCTTAAATATTTAGAACCCAAACGATGTGGTATCTGGGACGGCAGCACTTGAAAGCTGTGAAATAGGGAGTGAATAAAGGAAAATTGCAACTGATGCTGAAAAAGTTGCTTTACCAGCTACTAATCTAGAACTCAATGAAGAATGGTTCTGGATATATTTATATTTTGGTCAAATTTAATTCCTAATAGATATGTCTTATTTGCTAAATGTTGACTGCATGGTCACTTTTGTGTTCTTTTGGACTGTTACCTTGTGAAGTAGCACGTAAAAAAATCAAATCCAAATGTTTATTCAAAACAAAGCAGGATTCATTTTCCTACTACACTAACATGTTGTTGTCCTGATAAGCATACACTATTAGCCAATGGATGCTAAACACCAATCTATCATCCTAATCAAACCAAACTATTATGCTTCTATTGATTAGTGAATATTAAAGACTTATAAGTATAATTTAAGCAGTATTGGTGTCTCGTTAGAAGTAATAGGTAACCACTTAAGATAACTATACATTGAAGGGGTTTACAACTACCGTCATGGGTTGATCCATCGAAGGCCTCTAACTCCATTTAGGAAGTATAGCAAACAGGATATGAAAGGACTTCACTAACTAGTCCAGTAACCATATTCCAACTGTCCGTAGACTCGTGGAGGGGGGGGGGGCATTGGATTGCAGAGATCAAACCTATTACGCATATTCAAGATAGGTGGTGATTGGTGAACAGCAAGCAGAAAATTATCGACTGATTTTATTAACATCATAACCGAGCAATCTTTTAGGACATATAATCTACGTACACGTTCTCCTCTGATCATACAGCTCTCCAAGTGTAAAGGTAGTTATACATTGTTGGTCTTCAATTTTGGGGGTATTGGCACTCTGGTGAAGGTAAATTCAGAAAAAACCCTTCGGATGCAAGAACATAAATAGTGTTATTTTAATTTTTCTCACATTATTATTATATCATGGCTTAAGATGAGGATAAGTCAGTAAAATTCACACAATAACGCTAAATGACTTCGTGAAGCTAAATGGCTTCCTGAAAAAAATATGACCAAGGAAACCAAACAAGTAGTCATACTGGACTTCTCAAAAGCGACTGCATCGGAACAAACAACAACAAATAGACATAAAGGGGACACACTTGCATGACTGGAAAACAGTTGTTGAAGGTGAATAATCGAATAAAGTAAGAATGATTTGCATCAGAAGTGTCTGAAAGGACCTGAGTGGATGCCACCTTAATTTGGTGGATGTTTCATTCCCGAGGGTAGCACCATGGTCAGCACTTGTGATGACATGAAAAATCATTGATATGTTCATTTTCTGTAATTTTATTGTTTATAAAATATTGAACTATCAGAAACACGAAGGGTTTTCTACCCCGGGCATACATTGATTACTGTAGTCGTATTTGGCATGATAACTTTTCGGAATTATCGGTTTACAATGCTATTGGTATCTTCGTATTAAATTCGGCCTTCAAACTGTTTTAAGCCGAGTGCGGGACTGCCACTGTTGAGTGGTATAGAAACTCGCGTCTGGTACCAAATTCTAAGCCTTGTATATCTTCGGTGAATTTTACGACCACTGATTTTCCTCTGCCACATATATGGTCTGCCAGACAGTCACTTCAACAGTCCAAATTTCGCTGGTGAATATCGCCTATAGATACAGAATAATTAAAACTCCGGATGACTTGGACAATCTACAAAATATGGGGATTGAGATTCAATGCAAAATAACTTCCTACAATGAGCATTAGAAATACTAGTACTACACTCTGAACAACCATATATTGGAAGAGGTTCAAGACGGTCCTCTATAAATATCATCATGGATTGAAATGGTCCATTCCATTAAACAAAGAAGCTCGAAAAGTTGAATCCACACCCAACAAGGGAAGTGAGGGGTTCCAAATCAACCAAGGCTACGAATGAGTCGGAAATGACAATGAAGTTGTGAATGACGGTCGACACATGCAGACATATAGGCCACACCCAACAGGCAGGTTGCAGTCGGGCCTTGAAAAAGTATTCAGTATATCAGTTCGGCGAAACAGACATTCCGGTCAGATATGGGATTCACATGCAACCCCACCCCAAAAAAAATTACGCCCGTTTTTTATTCATCATGTTCATTTAATGCTAAATAATTCTGTTGAAAATATTTTTTTGTTATAGCAAAAAAGTGGACAAGATTATTGTTTCAATCCAGATACGGCCAGAATTTTGTTTAAGGCAAAAATCAGGGTCAGAATTTTTCTCTAAGATCAAATGGTCCGTACCTTAGACTTTAAGTCTATATCTAGAGCTTACTGACTGGGGATCACTATTCAGCAATGTTATTAATGGGCTGGGGCGTGTGGGGTTAAACATGTTTTCGTAGGTAAATAATATTGCTGTGGAACTTTTTTTCATGAGAGTGTAATAGAGTATTACTTTCTGTTGGGTGGAATTGTGAAATAGAAGTCAATACGTTCTTGCTCAATACTTTGTCGCTTTGAAGGCGTCATGCTTGTCATCCTCAGCCTAAGCAATGTGTTACTGTAATTTGAATTTCAAAATGACTGAGTGACGTTTTTTTCGACGAACTGGTCAACTCCACCGTAGAGAATCACATGACATTGACATAATCAATATATATTACAGTAAATACGAGCGAAAAATATCTTTATAAGTAAAGAATTGTCGCATGAAAATTAAATACACGGGAAATGGCAAAGTTCACGAAGTCTAGTCTGATTAATCATTTTACAAAAAAAAAAAAAAGTGCAAGAAAAAAGGGGGGACGCCCTCTACGCCCCCCTCTGGATCCGCCACTGATACTTATTACCACAAAACTCAGATCAAGTTCAAATTTGGAAATTTCACTTTTACCGTTCTTCAGTAATGTCCCTTTATAACTTTATATGATATGCAAGTCCGGGGCATCATCTGTGTCCGATGGACACATTCCCCATTTATTTATTCTATAAAGAGGGGGTGCTTGCCCGGAAAAAAACGTGAAATAAGACATAATTTCACGTAGAACGTGAAATAATTTCTGTCATTAACGTTGCACGAAAAATAAAGATTTTGTGACAGATTCACTGTCTTCCTGCATGTATAAACTCTGTTTTACTTGATATTCCCGATTTAGTATACACATTTATGATATAAATGGTATGGTTTACGGCTTTTAAAAAAAGTACATACCGATCTTCTTAACTTTTAAAATACAAATAACTCGCAGACACGAAAGTGTATTCTTGATCTACTTCATTGTCTTTATCAACAAGAATACATACGTTGTCATGTTATCCACCCCACCAGCTACCGTGGCCAAGTATCAGAAATAGGAAGTTTGAACTGACATGATGAAAAGAGCAAACACGTTAAAAGCTCATCACTGTTAAGATGTAGTTCCTATTTATAAAGTCAATCTTTTCATTTTATCAAAATATTCAAAGCATCGGCAATGAGGAAGCATGTATCTAGGAGATACAAGTTGAAAACATATCAGATTTTCACTTATTATGAAGTCTTTATGTAAAGTTGTTTCTTAGAAAAATCTAACGGAAATATTTGTTGGAATGACGAACAGAAGCAAAAGTTGATTGTAAACATCAAAGGTCTTTCCGCTTTATCAAAAAACAAAATTGAATCATTTTTTCTAGACGATCCCTGCCAAGTGTTTGAATTTTATTTGAAAAATATCGAGCACGCAAAATAAGCATTTGAAAATCACGATGCATGTAAAATTAGATAAGCAGAACACGTTGAACGAGGTACTTGTCTTGCACGACTGAACGTAAAATACAATAGTAAAAACACGTTGAACGTGAAATAAAAAACGGCAATCACGTTGCATGAAAATAACTCTTTACCACTCTCTATAATAAAAGGGTTTTTACTAGTCCTGTCGGATACACAATTTCTCTTATTCTACGATATCTTTTCAAATGAACGACGCTCTCTTCACCAATGCTCCACAAAAAGCAGACTGAACACAATTAATTAATATCTCTGCTACTATTATAAAATCTTTTAAAGACTTTAAATTGCTTTATCATCATGTCATCATTTGAGAACGATAGCGTGTTGGCTCTCTTTTCTGGATAGAACCGTTTCTGAAGCGACGGTTCTTTTCACTGGTTACGATCTTAGATGTTCTTCCATCAAACTTTGTACATGTATACGTTTGATTTCTCAATTTGCAATTAACGTCATTGCAGGGTAAGCGACAAAGAAGAAATTACAAAATCGGACCTCTTTCTATAAAATATTTCTATTAAGGACTTAATTCTTAACGTATTCTGTTGACAGTTTTGACTTTTCTACTCTTTACACTACACTTCCACACAATCTTATCAAACAAAAATTTTACTATTTAATTAAATGGTCGTTTGGTAAATCTGAATGCAAATATATTTGCTGCAACTCATTTAAAGCCTTCTTCTCTAATGAGAAAGGTAAATATGCTAGATATACTTACTGGAGGTGTGATGAGATGATTGAAGCTGTTAATTTTCTCCTTGATAATATTTATGTACATTTCGGCAACAAAGTTTATCGACAGGTTGTAGGTATTCCTATGGGCACTATTTGCGCCCCTTTAATAGCAGACTTGTTTTTGTACTGTTATGAATCACAGTTTATGACCAAACTCAGTAAAGACCCGTCTAAATTGCATTTAATTGATAAATTCAACAACACTTAACCGTTATCTTGATGATATTGTTTCGTTAAACAATCAAGAATTTTCTCAGTATACTGCCGAAATTTACCCAAAGGAACTTACTTTAAATAAATCAAGTTTAAAAGAGGGACGAAAAGATACCAGAGGGACAGTCAAACTCATAGATTGAAAATAAACTGACAACGCCATGGCTAAAAATAAAAAGACTTACAGACAGATAATAGTACAGTTAACCGTTACAACTGTCCTTTCCTAGATTTAGATATTTCGGTTTTACACGGGAAACTCCACACTAAAATTTACGACAAAAGGGACGATTTTTCGTTCCCTATTGTTAATTTTGGTGATGTTCCTTTGGCACCATCTTACGGTGTTTATATTTCACAACTCGTTCGCTATGCCCGTGTCTGTTGTGACGTTTTTGATTTTAACGAACGTAATCTATGTAATCTATGTATAAACTACCGGTATTACTGGTAAATTATTAAGCTAGGGATTTCGTTACCACAAATTACTTAAAACCTTTACTAAATTCTTCCACAGATATAAAGATTTGGTTTTGAAGTTTGGTTGTACCTGTAGAAAACTTATTTCAAATGGGATTGCACATCCTCATTTTTACGGCAATATTGTTTACCGTGCCCGGAAATTTAGAAACGATCCTGGTAAACTTATCGATCCTTTAAATAAACTTATTCTAAAAGGTTACCAATTCAACACTGTAATTAGATCATTAAATATTGTTTTTATTGGTACTAATATTGATTTTGTTATCAGTAAACTAAAAGCAAACTAAATATTATTGTTATATACATATACACATTCATACGATCTGTCGATACCTGTATCTTGGCATTGCACAAGGTCATGTTTTTCTCTGAGTGTTTGTGACGTCTTTACACTAAATCCATTGGATGTTGGATGTGTACGGATAGATAATTTAGTCTAAGATGCATGATTTTTTTTATTAGTTGTTAGTGGCTTTGAACTAGCTGTCAGTAAATGCGAGTACTCTCTGATCTGTACTAAGTGTCTTTTTGTTGTTTGGATGTTCAAGTACCCGGCCACGTCCACTTGTATTTGTAGTATTTGTATTTTTATCCATCTGATGAGTTAAGCCTCTTTCAACTGATTTTTATAGTTCGTTCTTATGTTGTACTGTTACACCACTGTCCCAGGTTAGGGGGTGGGTTGGGATCCCGCTAACATGTTTAACCCCACCACATTCTGTATGTATGTGCCTGTCCCAAAGTCAGGAGCCTGTAATTCAGTGGTTGTCGTTTGTTTATGTGTTACATATTTGTTTTTCGTTCATTTTTTGTACATAATTAGGCCGTTAGTTTTCTCGTTTGAATTGTTTTACATTGTCATTTCGGGGCCTTTTATAGCTGACTGTGCGGTATGGGCTTTGCTCATTGTTGAAGGCCGTACGGTGACCTATAGTTGTTAATTTCTGTGTCATTTGGTCTCTTTTTGAGACTTGTCTCATTGGCAATGATACCACATCTTCTTTCTTATATTAACATTTTTAGTTGTGTACTTCTTTTGCCTCCATGTTCTGTCCATCTATGAAGTGATCGGAAATGGCAAAAGCGCGGGAAAAAATAATATATTTGTTATAGGAGCAAACAAAAGTCAAATCTCTATCACAGTCCAAGGTTTTGACCTAGTCTTAACAACTTTTATTTTTAATGGAATGGAGTTCTTTTCTTGCAGATGACACGTCGAGATTTTCTAAATGGTGTAAAGAACTATTGTGGTAATAAAATGAATGTACTACCAACAAATTTTGGATTCATAATTGTCCTAGTCTTTTTTTTAGGCTCGCATTCGCATAACCAATCATAGTCGCGACAGTTTAAGTATAGTAAACACTCTTTTGTACGATTTTTGAACAAGCACATTTTCTATTTACATTAATCAAAAGGCTCTATAGTCACGTTAGGAAAATACCAATCACAAAGACGGTTTAGGGAGGGGGCTGGGGGCCCTGGTCCCCCTTGTGGAGCTACATAATTATATGGTTAACACTTAAGACATTTTACATGTCCCACTTCTAACTTTGCCTAGTTTTCTTCCTTTCTCAAAATCCTGGATCCGCATCTGAATCAATCAATACAATAAGTGATGAGAGGAAATCCTTACAGGTTGTCAAAGGTTCGATTTTCTTTAAATGCTTTGCAGAAATGAGTCTTGAAAGCGATTTGAATTCTGCAGTCTGTACAAGAACACGTTGTTTTGATTCTGCGAGACATAGAGTTTACAATCCGTCAACTATTTGTATATATTCCAGAGGGCAGAAGACCCGAATGCATCATACCATGTTTACAGATGCCTTATGTGACGAAGTTTACGTCTGTTATAATTATTTCAGCGATCGTTTGAAAAAAAAGGGTTTTTTTATGGTAAAATTTCCACTTATTAGTGAAATAGGATAACTGGGTTTCTTGCAAGCTAGGTCTTCATGTCCTCATTTGATGGATTAGTAGTGAAGGTTAAAGTTAAGTGATTATGTAAACTTTGTTTCTCAGATACTATAAGCAGTAAGTTAACTATATTTGGTGTGTTCTATGAATGTAAGGTTAACTATTTTTGGTGTGTTGTATGAATGTAAAGTGTACATGTTCGTCTGGCAGGTTTCATCTGAACTTGACCTCATTTTCATGGTTCATTGGTGAATGTTTAGTTTTTGTGTTTTGGTCTGTTTTTTTTTCAGACTATAAGCAATAGATAACTACATATTGTGTATCGAATGACTAAGGTGTACATGTCTGTCTGGTATCATCTGACCTTGACCTCACATTCATGGTCTATTGGTCAATGTTTAGATTTACTGGATAAGTATGTTTCGTAGATTCTATAAGCAACAGTTAATCTATATTTGGCGCATATTACGATATTTAGGCATAACTATCTGTTTGGCATGTAACATCTTACCTTGACTCAATGTTCATTGTTTTTGTAATTTGGTCGATTTCTCAGATACTATAAGCTATAGAAAAGCAGTATTTGGTGTACGGAATGGCTGGATAAGGTGTACATGTCCATCTCAGAGGTTTAATTCTGACCTCGACTTTTTTCATGGTTCATTGGTCAATGTTAAGTTTTTCCAGTTTGATCTATTCTCCGATACTGTATGCAATAAGGCCAACCATATTTGGTGTATGGGATGATTGTTGGGTGTACATGTCTGTCTGGCAGGATTCATCTGACCTTGACCTCATTTTTATTGTTCAATGGTTAATGTTCAATTTTCGTAATTCTGTCGATTAATTTTCTACGATACTCTAACCAAAAGGCTAACTTACATATTTGGTGTATGGTATGATTGTAAAATGTACATGTCTATCTTATGACCTTGACCTCATTTACACGGATCATTGATAATGTCAAGTTTACGAGATATTTGTAGTAAAACCTTCATATTACAGATTCAATCAGGATAAGTAAAGTAGGTGAGACATTTCAGCGTGTGAACTCTTTGTTTAACTATGCTTTACATCCTGTATACCGTATTCAAAATGAGAACATGTAATAAGATTATGAACCTTGCTTTATTCTAGAATGACATATAGAGCCGGCTTTGAACTAGCTAGTTTACTAATTAAAAGATCATTGAAACACGTTATTTCTGCTCCGGTAGGATTGTCTTTGTTCTTCCTCATTTAAGCTACTTGCTTATCAGAGAAGCAGCTTATACATTTGTACCAATTTTAAAGTTTTTGGTTTAATAACCTGGACAGGGAATGAATCGGCATTTAATATGACAAGACCAGAAATACCCCAAAAAATTGCACTGAATTAATATAATGCAGTACTAAAAACATTCTGGCAAACCAAACATGATATTTAGAATTGCTAATTAGTGGGATTTACTCTCTCACAAGTTAGAGATGGGCCTAGTTCCCTAGAGTCTTACCTATGACGCTTTGACAAATCACATAGAAAACCTTTCAAGTCAAAATATAGTCTTAATTCAAAGAACTGATTTGGTTATAAATTCTTTGGGTCGATAACCTATTGAGAAATGTCTCATCTGTCGGCGTAAAAACTCAGAAAAAGACAATCTGATGAACATCAACATTGTTAATAAATTTTAAAGTCCCTGGATCATGAACTAGTGGGCAAGGCCTGGAAATGGTTGACAAACTTAGATGTACAGGCAGTAATGTAACTTTATAGAAAATATTGTTGTCTATAATTGTAAGTAGTTTCTGACAAACTAACTTAAGCAGAAAGCTTAACATTGAAAATTGGTAATTAATTGAAAGTCACTGTACCATGACCTACAAGCAGGGAGTCGAACTAATCGTCAAACTGATATGTACTGATAGTAATGCAACTTTATACAAAAAAATCAATGATCTATCACAAGTAGTCCTATCAAACTAACTTAAGCAGAAAACTTAACAATTGTTGACGCCAACTACTACTACCGTGCCAGAAAAGCATTCCCTATGTCTAGCTTTCTGCAACTTTCATCGCAGGCGACACAAAAATGGAGTTCATCATTTTTAAATGTATTAACAAACAAGAATGTGTCCATAGTACACGGATGCCCAACTCGCACTATCATTTTCTATGTTCAGTGGACCGTGAAATTGGGGTCAAAACTCTAATTTGGCATTAAAATTAGAAAGATCATATCATAGGGAACATGTGTACTAAGTTTCAAATTGATTGGACTTCAACTTCACCAAAAACTACATTGACCAAACTTTAACCTGAAGCGGGACAGACGGACGAACGAACAAACGCAGACCAAAAAACATAATGCCCCTAGGTGGGCATAAAAATATACCCAATCAGTTTCAGTTGCATCTAAAATAAGAAAACAGGCAGACTATTTGAATATGACTCACTTTGATGAATAAGTTTAAATATACATTCAACAGGTAATAAGTCACCATAACCACAAAGTAATTAATTTCCTTTTAGACTTCAGTTTCTAAAGTTGTTTCTTCTCTTCGATTTTTCATTCATTCTATATAAATTTTAGGTCTTAATTTTTGCAGAGCTTTGGTCATTTTCTAATATGTATTATAAGAAAATGTAAATTTATAAATTTTCGCGGTGTTTTTATTTTGTGAAATTGAGATGGGATAGGTTTAACAAAAATAATAAACAGCTGCGCCATGAGCACATGATACGCCCGTTGTCTTGTGTGTGAATTTTTATGCAATAATCATAAATAGTTTCTGACATACGGCCTGACATGCGAAAACCCCCCTTTTTTTTTTACAAAAACACTCAATATCTCTAAAATAAAATTTTGAATCAAAACCAAAAAGTATACAGATCTTTAGATTAATATAACTAAGAAGTGTGTAAAATTTTGAGCAATAATCATAAATCGTTTTTGAGATATGGCGCGACATGTGAAAAACCCCTCCCCCTTTTTTTACAAAATACTCAATAACTCATAAATGAAATTTTGAATCATCACCAAAAAGTATACAGATCTTAAGATTAATATAACTAAGAAGTGTGTAAAGTTTTAAGCAATAATCATAAACTATTTTTGAGATACGGTGCGACATGTGAAAAACCCCTCCCCTTTTTTAACAAAATACTCAATATCTCTAAAATAAAATTTTGATTCATCACCAAAAAGTATACAGATCTTAAGATTAATATAATTAAGAAGTGTGTAAAGTTTTAAGCAATAATCATAAATTGTTTTATAGATACGGCGTGACATGTGAAAAAAAACACACACCTGTTTTAGTTACTAAGTCCCGTAACTCAAAAAGTTTTAATCTTATTTTCACCAAAAAGTATACAGATCATTTGACCATCATAAGAAACAACGATATTAAGTTTCATGAAATTTGGATAAGTCGTTCTCAAGTTACGGTGCGACATGTTTACGCCGGACAGACAGACGGACAGACGACATTTGTATACCATAATACGTCCCGTCAAAATTTCGACGGGCGTATAAAAACCATCATTTCAAATTTTTATATCATTATTTGTATTCAGGACTTTTATAAAAATCTTTGAATTCCTTAAAACTAAGCATTTGTCTCCATTGTTCAACCATTGCAATAATCAATTCACACAAAAATTTCAGAATTTACAGTATCAAAAAAGGACAAAGGACAAGAGCAAAGCATAGTAGTTTTAGTCTCTTAGATACTGAACTCAAGACAGTAATTGATCCCTTTCTGTTACCAAACAATTTTAAATATTTCAAGAGTTTTTCATAGAACTAAGAATAAACAAACATTTTTTTTATACTGTTCCTTTATTGAATATTTTTTGAAAAGTGAAAACAGGAATTTCCCTTTACTTATAAACAAAAATCCACTTTACGACACGATTTATTATTTAATAATGTCAAAGTTGATATTGATCAACTGAAATTTGTGCTGGTTTTACACATCACCAATCTTGTCACCTGTCCATAATCTATGGCTCATGGTTATTTAATTTAAAGCGAATATTTAACATAAATAGTGTCCTATTATGTGTTGAATGTAAATTTAAACCTCTTCATCAAACAAAGAGAACACTTTCATCTACCAGTTACTGTAAAATTTTTGCTTGCATTTAATATCTATGTGATTGTTTAAGAATAAGATTAAGATTCCAGGAAATGCTTCACACCAATAATGCTATAATAAACTGTTGACACAAAGATATGTCTCACCTGTCAGCAGAAAATCCAGAAAAAGACAATCTGATGGACAGCAACATTACAAATTAATTCAAAGTCACAGAACCATGACCTAGTGGGCAGAGCTTTAAAATAATCATAAACTGATATGTACTGATAGTAATGCAACTTTATACAAAATATCATTGATCTATCACAAGGAGTTCCTATCAAACTGATTTAAGCAGATTACTTAACAATTGTTGACACCAACGTTCATGCCGCTGGAAAATGCAACATAAATGTCTCTCTCTATGTCTTTCGTCACAGTTGAGACAAAAATTTAAAATGCCAGTTCTCCTTTTCGCGAAACATGTTCCTTTCCAATTTTCAAAACAGAAAAAAGTTTTTGCCAGGCTATTTACAGTATCCCATTTTAATTGGTATTGATGCCAGCCAATACTATATTTTGTAAAAAGCTGTTTCAATGAAAAGACAAAAAGACTTCTAGATGTTTTATATGGTTTAAAAATTCCTGCAGGTCAAAAAAACACATTACACTCAATAATATTATATATCAATATAATAAATTCTTAATATTTTCTCTCATAAAGGCATTTACAAATTTCATTACCAAATTTGAACTCTTGTCAAATGTTACTAGAGCTAATATTTGAGAGAATTGCCAGAAACTAGCAGTAAAATATCAGATCTATTACAATGTAACTGACTCAATGAGAATCGGATTAACTAACATCTGATGATCTAAATCATCCTCTCTACGAGGTGCACACTACTAGATAAAATGTTTTTATACAATGTTGGGTTTGGACACCCAAATTCTTGATACATGTATAATATCATAAACTGACAAAGACGTGAATAAGATGAAGAAAAGGATAAATAAGACAGGAAACACAAGAGTAACAAAGAAACAAATATATAGTTAACATGGTTATACAAATACAGTGCGTCATAAGTTATAAAATAATAAAAACAGCTTTTTTGTACAATGAAATAAAACTATTGCTAATTTTTTCCATGATTGGTACTTATAAAAATAAGAATAAAAAAATCCTACAAATTCTTGATTACAGAAAACTGTGCAGAAATGTAATAAGTTAACAGTGCAGATTCTGTTATAAATCTGGTTTGGAAATCTTTTCGGTAATTTTACAATAAAATTTTGTCAGTGTTTTTATACAATGTTTAACTTAGAAATATGATCTAACTGATTTATAGTATGTAAAATTTATAAACAATTGAATGTCAAATGAAAAATTACAGCACTCACACACATGCAAGCAGGTTTTAGAATGTACATTACTTGTATCCTTGCAATATTTTAAAATTTCCTATGATAATGAGTCTGTTATAAATGTTATTATTTTAAATTATTTATGATCTGACTACTCAAATTGTGAAAAAAAACCATGTCCAACAGAAGAATTAATACAGTAAGGCCCACTATTAAAGTTCATTTACACGGGATTGAGAAAATTTTAATGAGATACATAAAAAAAAATTGATGACTTTGAAATCCAAGACTGAAATAAAGTGTGTGTATGTGTGTATGTCCCTCAATGTAAGGGACCAGCCCATGTATAAACAGAAAGTGTATTAATATCGTAGCTCATCCTATACTAAGCGTGTAGCTGATTATACAGGCATTATCTATATAATCATAGGCACCATACATATATATATATAAAATATATCACAAGTATTTCTACTGAAGTCTAAGTCTTGCTGGTCTCACTAGACCTTTTGGCACACTTCTAGGGATTTGCTTCCCTTCATTTTAGTCCATATCCTTTGATCATTCGCTCAAGTGTTTTTAGTTGGTAATCTGATTGGCCTCATTGCATCAGAATGCCATGTCCTGATGTTGGCTAATGCTCTGTTAATTTTATTGCACCAATTTATCCTTTCTTCTTTTGTGTCAGCAGAAAGCATATGTCTAAAAATAAAAATAAAACATATATTGATTGATTGAATGATGGGTACTTAAAATCCAGCAGCACATATTACATGCATTTATTCAGGATAACAACATGTTTATTGAGATACGAATATGCTGCTCTTTACAAGACCAATGCAAAAGTCTAAATCGGAGTTAATCAGTCTTTTCTTTTCCTCCTATATTCTTTGTGCAAATTTTAAAGTTTTTGATTTGACCAAACCCTGGATTCAACCCCCTGCAATAGAATCTAGAACACTACCCTAAACTGATGAAAGTGTATATTAGCTGTGACAAGTTACAAATATCATGTACTAAAGATGAGAACAAGCTTTAAAAGTCGTTATATTTTTTACACTACCATCCTGATCTTTTTTTCAGGGTTCACGTGCTTAATAGTGTTAGAATGTCTGATAGGTTCTAACTAGAGGCTCTCAAGAGCCTGTGTCACTCACCTATATTTACTGATGCTTTGGAAATCATGTAAAATAAGGTTAAAATCATAATTAATAATATTAGATATTAGATATTATAATGATATCTAAGATAATAACAAAAAACTGCAAAATTTCTGTAAAATTACTAACTCAGGGGCAGCAACCCAACAAGGGGTTGTCGGATTCGTCTGAAAATTTCAGGGCAGATAAATCTAAATCTGATTAACATTTTTGCCACCTGTCAGATTTGCTCTAAATGCCTTAGTTTCAGAGATACAAACCAAAATCTGCATTTTACCCGTATGTTCTATTTTTAACCATGTCGACAATGATGGTTGGAAGGCGGGGTCATCGGACAAATTTTTTAAACTAGATACCCTAATAATGATTATGGCCAAGTATGGTTAAATTTGTCTCAGTAGTTTCAGAGAAGAAGATTTTTGTAAAAAGATTACATAAATTTACGAAAAATTGTTAAAAATTTACTATAAAGGGCAATAACTCCTAAAGGGGTCGACTAACAATTTTGGTCATGTTGACTTATTTGTAGATCTTACTCTGCTGAACATTATTGCTGTGTACAGTTTATCTCTATCTATAATAATATTCAAGATAATAACTAAAAACTGCAAAATTTCCTTAAAATTACCAATTCAGGGGCAGCAACCCAACAACTGGTTGTCAGATTTGTCTGAAAATTTCAGGGCAGATAGATCTTGACCTGATAATCAGTTTTAACCTTGTCAGATTTACTCTAAAATGCTTTGGTTTGAGATATATAAGCCAAAATTTACATTTTACCCCTATGTTCTATTTTTAGCCATGGCAGCCATCTCGGTTAGTTGGCGGGTCATCAGACAAATTTTTAAACTAGATACCCTAATGATGATTGTGGCCAAGTTTGCTTAAATTTAGCCCAGTGGTTTCAGAGGAGAAGATTTTTGTAAAAGCTAACGACGACGGACGCCAAGTGATGAGAAAAGCTCACTTGGCACTTCGGGCCAGGTGAGCTAATAAAAGGGTGTAGAAATTTGCCTGCCTAAGGATAAGATTTTTTTTTTTTTTTTGGTTGATTGGTCTGAGATGTTCATTATAACATACCATCTACTGACCACTCATTAAGTTAATGGATGTCCATCTCTGTCTGCTTTGTAAACTCAAGCTTGGACTTTGTCAATGACTTTGAAAACATTTTATTTTGTGTTTTTTTTTTTTTGCCCTAAAGAATTTGGTGTTTGTGGCAGCATTATCATTAGTAGTCTCTGATTAATTTATAAGCAATTTGTCTCAACTCCAAAATTTTCAGAACTTCACTTTCTGTATAGACATAACTCTATTGAAGACTATGTGGACCTCATTTTTTCCTGGTTTTATTGCATTGTTATGTTGTTGTCCAACAAACCTATACTTGGAACCCCATATTTTTCATGTTTTTTAATCATTATTTTAGATAATTTTTTTCTTTGATTTCATTTTATTAATCATACCTTGTGGTTGTCATGGTATTGTATGTTTTTGAAATCAAGGTGTCTGGTTCCCCTCGTCTTGGCTGTCGCACTGTTACCAGTTCAAATGTATTAGGTCTTGCACAGATGTCCCGCGGTATCAAGCCTACTTTTTCTGTAATACACCTCTTCAGGTCAAAATATCCAATAGGATCCTGGAACGGAACAAAAGTAACATCATTTACCATTTTTCAATATTAATAGATGCTGTATATTTTTAAGGTGTGAAAGTGTCTGAAGTTGTATGTCATTTAGTTATGTAGTTTTTTTGTTTTTTTATAATAATTAGGGTTTTGATGACAGATCTTTTGTTTCTGTCAAATTTTAGGCTTGATGTTGCCCACTGGATGTCTTTTGGTTTTTTGTGTCATTAGGTGGTTGTCTCATAGACATATACCCCATAACTTTTTTTTTTCAATTTACATGTCCTGAATATAAAAGCAGTTTGAAGAGTTCACTCCATGACGTAAAACTAATATGTCAAATTGTTTAACATAACTATTCTGAATTTTTTCCATTTGAAAAAAAACAGAACTTCTAACATCTGAATTAACTGTCCGCTTATTAAAACTACCAGAAAAAACGTAAAACAATCTGAACAGATGTTTCACTTAGAATAAGAATATAAGACATTTGAAATAAAGTTTTCCAACAAAAGTTCTACCCAATATCTTTTTCATTTTAACCTATTTTGTATGTCTATATTCTCCGAACCATTCCCTTGTACCTACTAATATTACTATTGTATTTGCTTTCGTGCAGCAAAACATAAACACACTTAAAAAATTATAACAAAAGCACTGGTCTCTATTCATTACCTTTTTCTGTTCATCATCAGGGTATTTCCAGAAACACAACTTGTTACCAGTTAAAACACACCATCTTCTGTGCCAGGCTCCAAGACCACTGACATCTTCAAACATTGTCTGAAAGGAGGACATTTTGAGATATTAGTTTATACAAGCTTGTACATAATTCATAAATTTATTTCGCTTTGTTTGACAAAAATA
Source organism: Mytilus coruscus (assembly GCA_017311375.1). NCBI lineage: Eukaryota > Metazoa > Mollusca > Bivalvia > Mytilida > Mytilidae > Mytilus > Mytilus coruscus. The sequence continues at coordinate 42,083,055 of CM029600.1, forward strand.
ACGGTCTGGTTTTGTAACCATTCCATATAATAAATGAATAAACCCTGCTCATGTACTAGATTGACACGCTGAAAAGATGTAAAATTGGGTTGACATATTTTTTCTTGAGTTTATTTTCATACTTGTTTCACTTAACAGTTTCGTCATTTCTGTGTTATCACTTGAGTATGTGTTCCAAGAAAATTTATATTTTATATTTTGAGTATTGCATAATTTTTTTTCATTTGTAGTGACTCTTTTAGTTTCGTTTTTTTCTTTTTCTATCTGGAACAAAATGCATTTAATGCATTTAATGGTCGGAAGGCATTTTTCTCATATCCAGCACCAACATAGGGCGAACAAAAATGCAAAATTTAATATTAACTCATAACTGGAGCAGACGTAACACTGACAAGTTGTGATTTATTAATAGTCCATAAAGAAACAACCTTACCAAAAATCCTCTCTCTTCAACATTTTGTTCCATCAAACATTTCAGTCTCATGTAAATGGTTCCATGCAAGGGAGATAAATAGGAAATCTGAAATATAGAAAAAAATCATTTGTTCAAAAATGTTTCTTTCAGCAAATTTTTTCACAAAATATTTAATGCATTGTGTGTTAAATGAACTTTTCTTTTTTAATTATAAACTTAAGAATAATTCAGAATTTTGCATTTTTGTTTATGTATGACTATAAGGAATAAATAACAACAAAATTATGTATCTTGAAAAAACAAAAGTTCTAAAACTGCCAGGGTAGCGTTGTCTTACTAGAACAAATCACTTAAGAATATTTATAACCAGAAACTTCATATTACTTACTCTTTCTAAGGTAAAACTGGTCTTGTCTAAGGATTTCATTGAGATAGGCAGAGTTGTTATCAGTGTAAAGCTGGTTGTTCTTACAGCTGTCGGACCACCAGGACTTGGCACTACAAATACATCAAACTCATTCATTTCAGATGTTTACAACTCGGGAGTATGTAAGTGAGAAGAGGAAATTGGTCTTGTCTGAACACTTGTTCATTTTTTTCAACTGACTACATTTAAGGGCTGTTGATTAAACCATACACAGTATCAAGGGAAGACACTTTAATAAAGAGCTGACCATGAGTTCATGATACGCCCGTCGCTTTTTCAACAAATAAAGTTCCATTACTCCTCAATGTCAACTGAAGGATGCTTATTTTAATAGATATAAACCAGTCACCAAAATTTCATCCCCACTTTTTTATGAATAAAATCACCAAACTCGGAAACGTATATATTTAAAATTTATAAAAATCAAAAGGGAGCTTACATCAATAGATATAAACAATTCACCAAAGTTTCATAAAAATTGGTTAAAGCATAAATTATGAGTTATTGTCCGACATGTTGATGACGGACAGACAGCAGTTTACATAATACGTCCCGTAAACAGAAGTATAAAAATGGGGTATTCGTGTATAGAGGCAATTTTAGAATTTTTCCTCCATTACACTACAAAAAAGTCTTTAACACTCACTCATAGTTCAGATTTCACAGTGTCTTCCTAGGTTCCATGTATGTATTTGTGGAACAGACATCAATTTTAAATTACTTTACAGCCCTCTTTTAATTCTTTTAATAATGTTTTGCACAGAAAAAATATTTGAGGTATCTTTCTCAGCAGGGTTTGAGGACAAGATAATTTAATTTGTCAAAAAGGTTACTTTTTCCCTCTTCACATTGATTCAATATTGTTTTCTATCAATATTTCACTATGATACTTGTAAGTTATAAATAGCTAACAAAAACCTTTTCCAATCATTGGGGAAAACCAGTTTGTGATTAATATATACCATGTGATACAATCCACAGCAAAGTGTTGAAAAATTGGTGCAAGCAAATCAAATGCAATTGTATGAAAAATATGGATCAAGAGACCATCACTTTTGAAAAGAAATTCATTTTAATAACAATAAGAATACGAGTCTTTGTGTATGTATTTTATATAATTTCCATCACTAGGTCACATCAATCCAACCATACCTCTGTTTCTTGGACAATTACAACCAATCATACAACATGGACATGTGTATGCTAAAATTAAAGTTAATTATCTATGCAATAGGTATTTTTCAAATTGTTTTTACAGTTAAGTATTTCTGTAGTCCCCCCCTCCCCAAAAAAAAAACCAAACACCAGAAATCTCAAAGGATTATTATGTTTATGGTCCAGAAGAGACAAGTTTTTATTTCTCATTAAATTCAAGTCCAAGTAACAAAATAAGTCTTTTCCATAGACAGACACAATCATAATAAAGTTTAACAGACGGAATAGCTGCTTCCGAGATATAAATAAGTCACTAAGAAACCTTTCCTATAATTAATTTTTGCAATGTTAAATATTTGTAGTTTGTCTCCCTAAATTTATGGCATTTAAAAGCATTGATACCATATTGAAAGAAATACGAGTATAAGAGAATATTCCTAATGTTGGATATAATTACAACTTGGCAAGTCAAATGCATGTATAACATACAATTTAACTCCTTGTGTCAGTTCAATTTATTGCTTTCTTGAAGATTGTTGAGGAAATGTTAACCAAACTAATGTACCATCATCTTTGTCTTTTTTAGGAATCATTTGGTCACTCATGGTACAGATTACATTAGATCAAATTTATAAAGTCTTATTTTTTATTAAAATTAATAAAAACCCATTCTTTTAAAGTCTGTCAAATCTATGTTCAAACACTGATTAAGTAGGGAGAATATAAATTATCAAATTATTGCTACAGAAACTTGTATACACTTACTAGTAACATGTGAACTTTTCATTGTAGATTTTTTAGGTGTTTTCTTCTTTTTATCTTTCCCAACAGACTCCCTGGAAACATTCTGAAATAAAAACAATTGCAATGGTTTTAATCAGAATTAATTTCAAACATGTGAGGCCATTAAAAAAATGTTTCATCAGCCTCTTCTGGTTCATTGAGACTATTGTGCTTCTGTTTTTAAACATTTTTCAAAATAAAATTTTCCCTCATTTTGTAAAGTATCTAACTTTCTTTGCAAGACCCATTTTGGCAACAAACTGCACTCAAATTGATGAGTTTTAATGGTGGACAGAATAAAAAATGTTTTGATGTTCATAGAGTATGGTCTTTAAAACAAGTGAATCCGTGAGCTACTGCTCACTAATGATACCCCCCCGCTAAAAGTATAAGGTAAACAGGAAGTTGTTGAGTGATGAATCTGAAAACGCATCACACAGTATAGCTGACTCATATAAACCCTGAAACCAAATTTCAGAAATCCTTGTAATGTTGTTCCTGAGAAAGATGCGACGAAAAATATTCATAGGACGGACGGACGGACTGACGGATGGACGGACAGAGGTAAAACAGTTAAACAACTTTTTTAAAGCGGGGGTATAATAATAAGTAGTTGTAGAAACTGACTTTTTTCACGACAAATCATAATAACATTGAAAGTTTTAATACAAATTACAATCAATTAAAGCATATAAATTTTTTTTGTGAAAAGATGAAAAGGAGTATAATCTATTTAATTTTATTATTAAAATTAAGAACTAGGATTTTAAATTCTCTCTGTCAAAAGCATATGAATATTGTATTAGAAACACTATTTTAGAACAAGCATAAAACAACAATTTACAAATATCTCACCATACTGAATATTTCCATTGTAAGTTTAAAACTTCCTGAGATTCCATGTATTTTGATCAGGTTAGGAAAGTCCAGACTTCCTCTCATCATAGGATCATGGGTAGATAACATCTGTGTGGTTATAATCTGGGCATTGTTTCTTATCAGGATTAAAAAGTAATGTACTGTTGTATCTGAAATGATAAGAAAAATTGGTCAAATACTATTACTATTGTTAATTCATACATATGTATAATGCATGTCTCATGCAATATTTGATAAGATATTTGCTTCATTTTATTAAATATACCCCTTGGGGGTACCAAATTGTTTGAACAGCATGTATGAAAATCATATACACAGTACAACTTGAAATTACCAAATTACATACAAATATAAATTAATTATTCCTTAGCACAGGAGCTGAATCATATGCACTGAAAATTTTCAGTTCCTATTCACCTTGGCAAGAATTGTCAGATTTTTTATTCCTTTTTCAAACACAATACTAGTCCTAAATGATACAAATTTGGCCACTGAAAAAATGTGGAGCAAAGATTATATAACAAGACAGAACTAGATATGTCTGTACGACATGAATGCCCTGCTCACAAATTTTAAGTCCAAAGCCTGTAATTTTGGCAAATTTCAGCGGAGCGGAACCTAACGTAAACTCAATCTAAAAGTAATCATAGTAGACTCACATACTAATATCAGCTCAATATGTGAAGGCGTTTAGAAAAAAATTCTGTATTACTCTTATTTTCACAAAATTTTCAAAGTGCAAAGCCAGTAATTTTGGCAAAAATCAGTGGAGCAGAACCAAACGTAAATTTGATGTGTAACTCAGTATAGTAGACTCACATACTAAAAATCAGCCCAATATGTGAAGGCATTTTGAAAAAAGTCTGTATAACTGTTTGTTGCGGATTGATGGATAAGGGTAAAAATATATGGCCTCAACCACTTTGTGGCGGGGCCATAAAAATTAATGGATGAACATACCAAACATAATTCACTTCAACCATTGCTTAAGAGAGGTGTGAAAAATGTTCACAATAAGACGGTCAATGAATGACATTTGTATGACACGTTGTTGATATTCATTTATCTCTTCTTTTTTATAAATGTATACCTGATGTTGTTCCAATCTTTGTAACAAATTCCTTTTTCAATGGCAGTCTGATATCACTTATTGTAAGTGAACCTTTAGTACCATGTCCTGGTGGGTCCAACTGTCCAGTTTCTTTCAAGCGCTGCATTTCTGTTAAATATGCTTGCCTTTTCTGACCTAAAGTAACATTCAAAATATTAAAACTTTTTCTTTGCAATATTAACACTCTTTAGAGCGATTAATGAAAACTTTATGTCTATTTTCTTTTACACTTGATGATTTGGAAATTTAAAGTACACATGTATATTTGCTTTTTCTTAAATGTATGACAAGAAAATGTAATGTCATGTGAACATAATAAGACGTCAAGCCAACAACAATAATAAACCCCAATATGTTCTTTAAATAATTGAATAATTTGCGGTAGGTTCTAAATAGGGAATTAATCTTTTCTTGAATCCTAGTCAGGTTTATTCCTGTTTGCAAGGCTTCATCTTTGATCATTTTTCTTTTTTTTTTATTTGGATCCCTAAATATTCTGAACGAAATATACAACCACCAGTACCTGACACCCCATTCCCGATTTTATTTTAAATGAACTATTGTGCAATTTAAAATCATCATAATTTATTATAACTTAATTGTGAAATAAACATTTTCCAAACCAGCAGCGATCATACACTTCACAGCATTCCCAACACAATTGGAAGTAGTACCTCTGGCCAAGTGAAGCCAGTCGAAATGGTACGGAATTGTCAAGTGCTGTTCAAATTTGGGTCTAACACAAACTGTACACAGCCAGATAATTACTTATATATTTTAGTTCCATTATGTAAGATGACAAACATGTATTCATTCAACAAACATTTTAATTTCAATGACATTCACATTTTATTTGACTTTCTTGTTCAAGTTCACTTCCATGCATGTCTACTTTCACTTTCTATTCATACTCACCATGATTACATTATGACGTAATTTATGCATACCCGATTTTGTACTTCAGGTGCAATTTTCTGTGTTGTTTTTACCCTAATGACGGTGCCCTAGGCACCGAAACATGTAGATCAATAAATTTTCTGCAGCAGTCCCTAAAGTGTTGTTGTTATAAGACTTTCTACATTTTATGTGCTTTATCATAACGACCCTGCATACCCGAGGTATCCACTTCAGGGACTCTGCCGTACTACAAATTTACCAGGCGTTGGTTCACTTTCGTTTGTAATTTATCTTTTTATTTTATCTCATAATATAAATACATTATATAATAAGAATACTCACAAGCTAGCAACAACAATCTATTGCATTCTACTTGTTCTGCTGACCCAGCAAAATGTGAATTACCCAGACAGCACTGGTTTAGAGCATTGCTGGTTTGCATTATGACACTTTGTTCTTGACTGACTAGTTCCTGTAACTCCTAAAATTATAAATCAAAACAATTATTTGAATTTTCCAGATTGTAGGGATTCTATCTGGTATCATAAGTTGATTCCTTGACAAATGTAGTTCTCTTATTCTCAAAATCAAGCCACAAGTACAAAAAATCAACAACAAAGAACAAAATCAGAAATTATTGAGATGTTTTTTCAATGCAAATAACTCGCATTCTGATACTGGATACATATAACTGTATGCAGATTTTCATGAAATCACAAGTATTAATCTCATATATTTGTTCCTTCTTCAAAAATCGCAATAAGTGCATGCAAAAATTTCTGAATTTACAGTACATGAATGACAACATTACCATTGCATAAAGTTTGCTTTAATATTCTCATTTTACATTTACTATATTTTTATGCTTGAATAAAAAAAAATTAATAACTTGATCATACATGAATTCTCTCCTGTACAGACTTTCTTTCTACATCAGGTGGTAGATGAGTGGGCATTTCTATTTCTTCTTCCTGAATATCTGCCTGGAACTGACGATTTCTCACAATTTTTCTGTCTGGAGATGTTGGTCCATCCCTATATAAAAATAAAATAAAACTAGATAAAAATCTGTAGACAATAACTTTTCTGTCAAAATATATAGTGAAATAAGGTTTTTGGACAGGATCAATTCAATAGAATTTGCAAGGTAATATACGTTAAAACACTAGGTTTTTTGTGTTGTCATTTTCTATTCATTAATTTTGGCTTAGGCCTTTGTTTCTCATGACCATGTACATGTACATGCTGATATGAATACAAGAGACTTCATAAATGTTTTATTAAATATAAATGTAATATTGTACAGTGGATTGCTTCAATGGGCCTGCACCACTGTACAGTGTACAGGTAGCATGGTATTGGATATTATTTTAATGTACATGCAGCAACCAGTGTTTTCATTAAAAGGACAAGCTGAAACTCAGCTATAAATTTATTCTAATTTCACGTAATTGATGAAACATTACCGGTAAATGTTATTTTGGAGGTCCAGGAAAGGAGTGTGCAAATGCTTACAATCTGTATCTTTTCATTTTGATGAACAATTTTGTACAGTTTCTACTTAAAACTTCCATTCCTTTTGAAAATTTATTATGTATACTAGACCGTTGGTTTTCCTGTTTGAATTGTTTTTCACTAGTCATTTTTGGGCCCTTTATAGCTTGCTGTTGGGTGTGAGCCAAGGCTCCGTGTTGAAGGCCGTACTCTGACCCATAATTGTTTACTTTTTACACGTTGTGACTTGGATGGAGAGCTGTCTCATTGGCACTCATACCACATCTTCTTATTTCTATTGAAAGAGAAAGTGCTGTTTTAATTGTTTGGTTTAGATTTAATCGCTTGCAGGCAAATCCTGATAAATTCCAAGCCATTGCAGTTGGAAATAAAACATTTGAAGCCTGTTTTCATTATAGTCAGCTAAAATATCATGCCATGAGATTGTCAAAACTTTTAGGTATTGTTATTGATTAACTTAATTTTAATCACCATTTTAAAAATATTTGTCGTAAAGCATCTTAACAACTGAATGTTTTAAAGCGCATTGGTCGCTATCTTTATTAAATTAAATAAATTGACCATTTTTCACACATTTATTTTATCTAATTTTAATTTTTGTCCTTTGGCATGGCATTTTTGCAACAAAAATAATACCACTAAATTAGAAAAAATTCAGGAAAGGGCTTGATGATTTATATATGAAGACTATGTTAGTTCGTATGATGAATTACTCGTACGAGCAAAGGTTCCATTACTGAAAATAAGATGTATGCGTAACATGGCTATTGAATGTTTTAAAATTTTATATAAATTGTCACCACCATTTTTACATAATTTAGTTGTATTGAAAGATTGTTAATATAATTTTAGATATTCTAAAATTGTAGATATACCTAGGGTTCGAACATCAATCTATGGTAAGAACTCTTTTAAATATACAGCTGCTGTTTTATGGAATGATCTACCTGATGATTTTAGAAAAAATTGCTAATTTCAGTCAGTTTAAAAATATTCTAAAGTCATGGAATGGAAATAACTAAGTGCAGTTTGTGCAGATTATTAATTAATATATTGTGTTAAATTTTTACCATTTAGATCATATCTTATTTTTAATAATATATGCTATGCATTGTACCAGATTTCTAATCATGCAAAGATTAAATTTTATATGCTTTTAGCTTTAATACCTAGCTTATCAGGCTTATATAGATATAGGAAGATGTGGTGTGAGTGCCAATGAGACAACTCTCCATCCAAATAACAATTTATAAAAGTAAACCATTATAGGTCAATGTACAGCCTTCAACACGGAGCCTTGGCTCACACCGAACAACAAGCTATAAAGGGCCCCAAAAGTACTAGTGTAAAACCATTCAAACGGTAAAACCAACGGTCTAGTCTATATAAAAACGAGAAACGAGAAACACGTATAAATTACATAAACAAACGACAACTACTGTACATCAGATTCCTGACTTAGGACAGGTGCAAACATTTGCAGCGGGATTAAACGTTTTAATGGTACCAAACCTTCTCCCTTTTCTGAAACAATAGTATAACATAACAACATAGAAAACACACGATAAAACATCAATTGGAAAGCTTAACTCAATCAAAACGTAATTAACACACTATGAACGAATAAATTGATCTGTGATACCTGAAAGTAAATACATAGTTAATAAAATATTAGGGACAAACATTCAAGGCCAAAAGCAAACAAACAAGTCCAAATAAAGCCATGGCAATACACCACCGAAATATTAAACCCTTAGAAAATAATCACTTTTGAAAAAACGGTTTTCATAATATATACAGGTAAATGAAAATAACTTTGTCGTTTGGGTATACTTTTCTGTCTATATAAAATCTTCCAATAATTAGGAATACCAAGAAAGGTCTGTCATATAAATACCTAATTTAACACTAGATACATAAGGGTAAATATCAACAATAAAACTTCCTGTACAGATTAAAGGAGAATAATCTTGATGTTCATACAAATGTAGTATGAAGAAGTGAAAATTAGTAGATATTCCAAATAATCAAAGCTGGTATACAGACAAGATCCATATTAATATAAAATAACAAAAAGTATTAAAAATAGTACCAACAGGTCGAATTAAAAGAAAGTACGATTTGAGAGTACTGCAGTTACAGACAGCTAGTTAAAAGCCAAAACAATTAATGATAAAAATCATGCATCAGAGACTAAAATCAACTAAAACACATCCCAGGGATTTAGTATTTTAACGTCATGAACAGTCAGAGAAGACATGACTTGTGCAATGCCAAAATAAATGTATCGACAGGTAGTAGGATAGTGAGGAGCTACTTCTTAAGAGATAAAAATAACGTGTGTGTCTCTAAACATCCCGCCTCAAAAGAAGATACAACTTAGTTATGTTTTAATTTGCTAATGACAAAATCGATATTAGTGCCAATGTAAACTATATTCAGAGATCTAATTACAATATTGGTACGATAACCCTTACTTATATAAGTTTGTTTAAAGGTTCGATGAGTTTACACGGATCACATAGTGATTTCGCTTTAAGTACAATATTACCGTAAAATTTAGGATGTGAAATACCATTTTAATAAGTTTTCTACAGGTACAGCCAAATTTACTAATCAAATCTTTGTATCTATGAAAGAATTTAGTAAAAGTTTTAAGTAATTTATGGTATCGAAATCCCTGACACAATAATTTCCCAGTGATGCATTGATTACGTTCGTTAAAATCTATGACATCAGAACACACACGGGCATACCGAACGAGTTGGGATATATAAACACCGTATGATGGAGCCAAAGGCACATCGCCGCCTAAAATGGAAAATTAACAATAGGAAATAAAAATCGTCTCTTTTGTCGTAAATTTTAGTATGTAGTTTCCGTTAGAAATTGAAATGTCTAAATCTAGAAAAGGGCAACTGCTGCTGTTTATGTTAGATTTAGTTAAAGTAAGTTCTTTTGGGTAAATTTCGAAGTATATTTAGAGAACTCTGGATTATTTAACGAAAAATATCATCCAGGTAACGGTAGGTATTGTTGAATGTATCAACTAAATATAACAATGATGGGTCTTTACTGAGTTTGGTCATAAACTGAGATTCATAGCAATATAGAAATAAATCTGCTATTAAAGGGCACAGTTAGTGCCCATAGGAATACCTACTACCTGACGATACACGTTATCGCCAAACGTATATAAATGTTATCTAGCAGAAAATTTAAAGCTTCAATCATATCCTCACATTTCCAGTAAGTGTATCTAGCATACTTTCCTTTTCATTACAGAAAAAGGCTTTAAACGAGTTACAGCAAATAAAATTACAATGAGATTTTTCGAAGACCATTTTATCAAATACAAAACTTTTTCTTTATAAGATTGTGTGGTTATAATCTGCTTATTACCACCATGCGTATATTGCTTCATTTTGTGTTATGTAACTTATTGCATGCATATTATGTATTGTATTGTTTTGTCTTGTATGTCAGTTAAAAGCTCATTAGAGCTAATGTTATGTCATTATTTGTATACAATGCTGACTCTAAATAAAGCTTATTTATTATTTATTTATTATTATAAAGTTGCTTACCTTTTATTTCTATACATGCTTACACTGTATACTAGATTATGTTCATCACCATTGGATTCATATGCACCACTAGTGGCTATCATGTGACTTCTTCTTTTTCTCTGAAAAATTGAACAGGTAGGATTTTAACAACCAGAACATATCTAGGGTTTTCTTATATCAGTCATCCAGATCATATATTACAGGAAGAAAAATGTATGTACTAATTTTGGTGTATGTGTGTGCACAACATTTTTGTTATACCTCAGACAATATCAATAGAAATTTCAATATATAACACTTTGGGTGAATTAAAAATAAATGTTCTTAAAGTGACAATGAAAAATACCATGAACTTTAAATCTTTAATTGCATTTATAAGATAAATAATCTATGAAAATATATTATTAATGTCACTCAAGACATAAGATTATTGACCATATTTCATTTACAAATGTTGAAGTCAATACAGTAGAATAAATATAAAGTGGAGTTGCAGAATAGATGAAAATAGCTTCTAACTTACTGGTGTTACTTGTGGTGGTTTTGCCTCAGACTCTGTATCACTCATTGCCTCATCAAGGAAATCATCAATTTCTGCTTCATTTGTTTCATCATCATCAGTTTCCTGCATCCTCCTTGAATCTTCATTGAATGAGCTCTGATTAGAATCAGTCTCACTGTTCAGACTACTTGATGAACTCCCTTGACTTGAAGATGTTTCGTCAAGGTACTTTTTGAGATTTGTTGTGCTCTGATGTCTGACTGCTGATGGCACAGATGCCACTGTATGTTGTGTTTTTCTGCTGTGACTTTCTGATTTCTGTGGGGTGGTGTCTTGTGGTGGTGCATGAGGAAGTATACTTTCTCTTCTAACAGAAGCTGGTACAAATGCACTAAGACTGCAGTCGTCTCCATCAGTGTCATCTTCCATGTAATGGCAAGCTTGATTATTAATGGGAGGTAACTCTTTATTGACAGGATGATCTACATCTGTAGAAAAAGCACTATTAGAACTTCCAAAAGAATCATCTTGTGTATCCATATCATCTGTGGTAGGATCTCCATTTTCTCCTATGTCCGTCTCATCCTCTGTGCTGGATGAAGACTTTTTAACATACAATTCATCATCTTCAGTACTATCAAAGCTGTCTTCAAACTGAACCTTCTTTCCAGAATTATCTTGAGTTTTGTTGGTCGGAACATCTGGCTTATCATTCCTTTTCTGTGAGATAAGTCGATATAAACTGGTTCCTGGTTTTGCAGACTGTTTACCATTTGCTTTATAATTTGGCTGAGTTGTTGGGCGGGGTGGCAATGCTTTGTTTGTTTGTTCTGGTAGTGGTGGTGCTGCTGGAGGTAAGGGTGCTTTCCCCTTTCGAGAGCTCTCCTCCCCTGAAGATTCAGAACCACTTTTTTGTTGACCTTTCTTGAAGTCATAGGAAGCCTGTTCATCTGAAAGGTCAAATCCCATTTCAGCTAACTTTCTATCAAAATCTAGCATAAACAACAAAGCAAATAAAGAAACCAATTACCAAGCATGCAAAAGAAAATTAGATTATTGTTAATACAGTGATTTTTATGTAATGTTATCTTATTTTCAATGTTGAATTTAAAAAAAAAACACCCATACTTTTAAATATTGTTGATTGAAAGGGCAATGGAATCTATTCATGCATTTGCCACCAAATGAAAGTTTCTTTGGTACAACCCCATTACATGATCCCTTCACCACTGTTAACCTCAGATTAAAATTGATAAGAACATGACGAACCAATTAAAGCAATAAATATCAGATCAGAGAAAAGCGCTGTGAGCATAAGCTTGATTAAATTGGAATAAATTACTTTTATGACATATGGCAAAGACAAATAACACATATAAACGGGTTTACCCATCCATATTTTGTGCCTCAACCATGAGATCTTTATGGTTATAATTGCCAATGTTTGTAGGGCTATTTTTTCTGAGATATAGTTTGTTGGTGAGGACTGTTGCATTGTCCAATATTTTTGGAAGTCCATGTTGTTTTATTCATATTTATTCCATATCATCATGTATTCCTTGTGAATATTTTAAATGATTGCCAACTGGATGTTAAACACTTATCCATCAAATATGTCAAGTGTTAAAATATTTCTGATAATAAAAAAAAATAAAAAAATGTTTGTTTACCTTCTCTTGCTTTTGCTCTGATTGCATCCTTTTTCTCTACTGGAGCAGTTGCATTCTTGACCTCAGTTGGTTCATTGACATTGTCCTGAAATAATACAGTGTAAACATTCCATACTGATTATACCAATAGTTGTCTCATTTGTTCAAATATATCTTAAATATTTAGGTCCAGTGCAAAAGAGGAACAAAAAGAGAATGCTATTTCTTTTTTTGTATGCTTCTATTTTTTTTAATATATAAATGCCTTAAAATCCATAAAAAAAATCAATTTTAAATAATGTCTTTTTTAAATGATTCCTTTTTTTATACATCTTCACAATCCAATCACTGTATATCTAGTTCTTATGATCTGGTTTCCAAGCTTCAAATTTTCATACTGGAATTGATCAAGCCATACAATTTTAATATTGACATTAGCTTTTAAACTTTAAAACAGTGTTCTCCCCAGGCCCTTAAAGGACCGCGGGCCCGTGATGAATAATTTCTGAGTGTGGTGCTATTGGTCTTACCGCGATGTATAATTTTTGTCCGCCGTGCTAAAATTTTCAGTAAAAAAATCGTAAATAGGTTAAGTTTAAAACGACTTGTTAAATCTTTTCCGTGCGGTATAAAATTCCAGGTGAAATTTGACCAGTTCAAACCAGTTCAACACAGATTGTTTACACCACGTGATCGATTTACCTTATGAGGTTAACCTTGTTGATTGGATTTAATAGATGTTATTTACACTTGTTACATGATTCTTTTGTGTTTTAATTAAGAGTTCATAACTTTATGGTCACAGATAACTATTTTATGGCTTCACTCACCACCCAAGCGCTGACCTGTGACAAGTCGGCAAATACTTTGTACACAAACAGTTGTAAACAAGCCGGTACATTTTTTGTACATAATAAAGTTGGCTGATTAACGGATAATTGACAATTATACATTTCTCAATTCTTATATTATAGTATTATATGTCTCTGATTAAACCATGGCCAAATTATCTTTAATTAGGACAAAGTTATTGCATGATAGTCGGGTTTCAAACTATAGTATCTGTCAACAAGTAAATCATCTGTACATATCACATGACCCAGTTAGTTCACGTAGAATATTCAAGTGTATTTACAATTAATTGCAATCTATTCTATTTTATAAATAAAATGCATGACTGTAACTTTTCAAACTGGATATCTATGTCCATAATTAATGAATAACAGAAGTAATCTTGCAAATTTTATCCATAAGCACATGTTAAATCTATTTATATCTACTTCCTGTCATTAAGGCGGGAAAAATAGGGAGACTTTGTTGTTGTCATTGAATATGGTTACTTATAGATCTATAAACCTAAGATAAATTTATAGATTTAGGAATTCTTTATAAATGGATCATGACAAATAAAGATTTAGATTTGAGTGCAGTATTAAGTCTGTATCTTTGTTTGATTATCACCAAAGACAAGAAAGGTTAATATTTACATGAAATCTATTGCAAAATGTTTTAAAATTTATGAAAAATTTCTTTTTATTTAAATTTAAGATAGAAACTTGTTCAAATAATAAAACAATATTTGTTCTTGTTAATTTTATATCTCCTTTGACAGGAAACCTTTCACATACAACAACTTTCTTTCTAGAAACTAGAAAGTTTTTAAATTGAACATTTTTGTTCTCTTTGAATGATATTTTATTTTTATTGACCATGGATTTAATAAAAGATTTCATTACTTTAAATTTAGATGAATATTTTGTAATTAATAATGTTTTATTTATTTAAAAATATATTAAAGTAAACAAACTGTTTTTTGATTTACTTTTTTTACCAATAATTTTCTGACTCAATGTCTACATAATACAGTACCACAGTATTAAAACAAAACAAGAGACCTAAAAATTACAGTAACTAGAAATATAGCTTAGCGACGCGACACAACTGATAGTATGAATCATTTCACCAAGCTGTCTACACGCGTTACCCTGGTGCTATCCTAAAATCCTGGGGAGAACACTGTTTAAAACCTAATTTTACCCTGAAAAAGACTTCTACAGAAGTGCATGGTCAGTATCTTCATAAGTCTAAAATTGAAAACTGTCACCCCAATTTGCATTTTCCAACATCTGATGCATTCTGGGTAATACTTATCATTTTAGGGTGAAAACAATGAGTCGTCTCCTAGGTTTATTAGAAACAGCGAATTAATGCAAACAGCAACTCTTCAACTTCTGATCATACATTTTACACCTTTTAAAGGAACAAACATATTAAATTACCTGTAATTTGTCCTCCTTTAGTACACCATTAGTCCATCTGTTCTGTAAAGTATTTAGTTCTGCCATTCTTTGTTTCCTCATCTGATCAGCCACGTCACCAGTCTTACTGTGCTGTACCTGATCAAACAACTTCTGATGGATCATTTTAGTAGCGCTGCCTATCTTACCAGCTGGAGATTGTCCAGGCTGAAGGTTGCTGACTGGAGTTGATATACTACTCTGTATTTTGGTTGCCTTTTCCATGATACTATCTTTAACAACTTTACTTGGAGTTATTGTTCTTGCTTTTGATATATTTGACTGTATTGGACCTTGTCTGCATGGAGATTTGGTAGGTGAGCTTCCAGGATCAACTTTCTTAATGTTTGAAACTTGGTTTGATGATGTCATGGTTTCCCAGGCAGACATACGAGCATTGACTGAATAGGCTGTTGGCTCTTCTTCTTTTGGTGGCACAGAACTGTTCACTCTTTGTTGCCATGATGCCATTCTAGACGACACAGGCTTAGAGGCTGGATCATCACTGTCTGGTTCCCTGTTTGCAGTAGGGTGTGTGGGTTCAGACAATGTAGTCTGACAAGGTGGTTTATTATTAACTGGTGTTGCCATCTGTTTAACTGGTTGCTCAACTTTGGAAACAACAGGCTTACATGTTGCACCAATAGTTGTACCATTTTTAGCGGACAAATTAACTGGTTCTTTGTATACAAGTTGTTTAACCTGATGCTTAGGCTTAACCTCTGAACTATGAGGTTCCATCAGTACAATTGATGTTTTGCTCTTAATTGGTGATCCAGTTGGAGGAGCTGGAGCTGCATATTTCTTTGGTGAGGGAAAGGCAGGTGGAGGGGGTGGGGCAGGTACACTTCCTGGACTTGTTTTCTTAGTTGGTGATTGCATAACAATGTCTGCAGACATCTCCCTTTTTGATGTTTGCCATTTTGAATCAACATTAGATTTTGGAGCAGGAGGTTGTACACTATCATCCTTCTTAGGGGGCTGCCATTTTGGTCTTTTCTCTTCTGTATTTTTACTACTTCTGCAAAAGAATAATATGGTCACATTCATAATGTAAAGCTAAATCCTAGGATCTGTATATACATGTCTATTTTCATATCTTGGGCCTCTAGTTTCTGCAAAACTGACATTAACATAAATCAAGCTAAGCATACATGCTATACATTGCTGTTCTTTTTGTTGTTGATTTGGTGTTTTTAATGCTTATTTTACCTGTGAATTAGACACTAGTGGCCATATTTTATATATTTTTGCATTTTACTTCTAATTTTTTTTATGTTTTTTTAAATTTCAAATGTCACTTTTTGAATCATTCAATCCTGTAAATCCTCTTTTTGTACATGTATGTCTGTTTACTTGGGTTTTAAATATTGAAATGTATCAATTCAGAATAAGCCGAACAATTTAAATATACAGTATTGTTAACTATCCTGACCAATAAAAAGAAGATGTTGGGTATGTCTCAATAAGACAACAACCCAAATAACCAAGAGATCTCTAGAGGTTAATATAGTCTTCAAATATAGACAGGTGTCTACATAATTTGTCAAACTCTTTATCATCCAAAGTTACCCTCTAAGATTTTCAAAAACGTTACATCATATATACAGTACATTTGGAGACTAACTACGACGATAGTCGGACATCTTACCTGTCCGTCATCTCATCTCGGACATCTCGGACATATGTCCGACAGTCATAAATCAATTATTTGTCAGGTACAGCTACCTACATGAGCCCTTTCATCCTTAACCGACACTAAAGACCAGCACGTGTTAATCGATCTGTTACGGTTGAACGCTTTTATCTACCTGTGTTAACCAGGTAATGGTTTTAAACATGATCATTATCTTTTCTGATGCAATTGACGGAAAATGATATAGATGTATTGTAACTTTATTACAATATATTTTAGTTTTGTCGTGTGATAATTTTTTTTCTTTTTTTCTGTTGGTAACACTTTTAATTGTTTTCTATCTTGAATTTTTTTATTTAATTCGTACTTTTAACTTCATGAACTAAATGTACTTAATGTCTTTTCGTTTTATACCAATAATAAAGGCGATTTTGTTTTGCTAATTTATATTTTGGAAAGTACACAATGAATTATGTCCATCAAATCTATTATTCATGAATTAGCCACACTCTATTAACTATAACCGTGGGAAAATTACGGAAATATATATACATTGAAATTGGTGCTGACTATTCGAAAATTTTAAACTAATGGATTTTATAAATTTCAACTTAAATATTAAGAATTCGACATATTTATGTCAATTAAAAGACAATTTAAAACATTAATTTCGTGGTCTATAAATCACCTCGATGTAGATTAATTATTAAATCAGAATTTTGTTAATTCGGGATGAAAATATAGATTGACTCGTGTAAATAATTTAATGTCCAATTGAATAGATGGAAATAAATCATCATAGTTAAAATGTCAAATCTAACTTTTAATTAACTTGTACTTTTGCTAGTCCTTGAATTTTACGATTGCATACCATGCATATATTATAATAAAACCAAGGTGTTCAATTGACACAAGTTGTCGATCCCACATAATTAATTTTATGACCGGATGTAGAACAAAAACATCGTAGTATTGTAATCCTATAATAAATAGGTGAATTTCTTTTCATACAATGTACCGTAATGTTTATGATGTTGCAAAAAGTCGCTGGAATTGTGCTTCTTATCAAAATAATAGTTATATTAATATATTGTACATGTTTTGTATCGTTTTCTTTGTAAATTTAAAACCAGAATTTAATTGGCCTTTTTGTATTGGTTTTTTTCTCGAAATACAATAAAACAACAACAGAAGGTCACCAATAGGTTGTTTGAATAATTTTATTGTGGTTTTCGATTGAATTGACTCAAAATGCAGAATGGTAAGAATATGGATGAGAATATGATTTTTCCACCAAAATTGTAATCAAAACCAACTGAAAACCTTAATTATCAACACCAACAATAAAGAGATTGAAACTTGTCCTGAATATACTAAACTTGCCACTGGACGTCAAACAATCATCTATCCATTAACAAAGTCGAACTAGAAAAAACGATGTATCGTTATATCATAATTTATTTTACCTCTAAAATCAAATATTTAATCATCAATATTAAAATTACACAATAAAAATCATCAATTGTCATCAATACACAAATGTCATTTACTTCTTCTGTTGGATGGGCCTACGAAGAAACTGGTTGATTTTCTCAATCACCATAGCGGCGTTTGCTGATTCCAAGTCACACTTGGGTAGAATGCAGTTACATAGCGTCGAGATATTGTTTTCTTGTGTCGTCTAGTGGTCTTTTGCTCAACTTTCCACCGCCTCTATAAGAAAAATACACCCTAAGGTTGTCTGTAGTAAAGAGTTCTTGAAACAAATACTTAATAACGAAACGGCAAAAGCACCAGGTGTGGTCGAGCTGCTTGCCGCTTGGTTCAGGTCATTTTCTGACAGACGAACTCCATCTGGAATGTCCGCGAATAGGTGCATAGGTACAGATCTTATTGTTGTTGGTGCTGTTGGAGTTGTAGGCAGAATTAAAGGCATTACTGGTGGAATTGACGGAGTAACTGGTGTATCTGGTCTTTCATCTCTAGTAGGAGTATCAAAGTCTGGGAGCTGGCGTTGATGGCAAGTTGGAGTTCTTGGCGTAGTTGGAGGTGCTGTCAAACGGAATGATTGCTGTCTTTGCATGGCCACCAGGTAGTCGATTTTCTGTTGTTGAGAAAGAATAATACGCTCCATCTCTGTTTGCCTTGCGTTGTTTATCTCCAACTGTTTATAAATTGCGCCATAGTTTTCTGTATTGTAAATGCAGTTGGTTCTGTTTCTGTTGGACTAGTCTGATTGCATTTGTCATTTGGAGATGGTGTTGGTACAATTGGTGAAGTTGGTGACGGCGCTTCTAGGTGCAACGGCAGTTGTGGAGAGATGGATGGTGAACGATAGGCATATGGATCGTGAATGCCTTCCTCCATACTGAGTAAAACGGCCTCCTGTCTGGGTTTCTTTGATGTAGTGGTTTTAGGCATTTTTTCTTTTGCGATAACAAATGGTGATGCTACTGGTGATGCTACAGGTGATGCTACTGGTGATTGCGGTGAGTGTGGCGATGAAGAAGTTGGAGAAGTTACTTCTGAGTTTTCTGTCTCTGTTTTTCATCTGGAGATAGTCGCCAGTATCTATAACTTCTGCAGATTCAGGGAACTGGCACTGTTCCCGTACATCACTGGGTATCTGCTGCCTACTTTACACGACCTTCGGTCATTATCTTAATTCTTGGACAGGTATAAAGAATACCATCATCATACTTGACTAAGAAGTGAGAATACTCTGTAGCGGCTCTGGATGACATTGTTAAACTAATACAGCTGATCGCTTGAGCGGTCATATTTATACTTAAATGATAATTTATGATATCAACTCATGTGTTAAAACAACATTCTTTGAAGATAAGATTAATCATAACAGCTTTTGAATTTAATTTATTTTTAACAATGTACCCAGCGTGTGTGATTACGCTTAAACCAGTTGATATTCGAACAAAAGAATTAAATAGGGCAAACAATGGTATTAACGGATTAAACATTGATTTTGATTAAATCTGGCTTCTTCTTTATTTGATTATACATAATTTGATTGTATTAATTACCACATAAATTATATTTCATTAAAATCATATATTTTTTACTTTTAATTTTTGTCTTTTAAGGAAATTACGTAATTATCTAATTTATTCAATAAAAAGTAAATTAAGTACATAACAATTACAATATTGTGTGGTTATTTTTCTGCATGTAAATTTCAATAAAATAAATTGTGTTTTGTTTATTTAATGGAAAATAAAATAATAAAGATATACTATGAAATTATAAATGAATAAAATAAATAAATGAAAGATAAATTCAAATCAATTAGATTATTATTTCCTTTATTATACATATTTAACATGTGTCACCTCAAAGGTAATTGTCAGTTGTGATGTCGACATGTGTATTCAAAATACAAATGTTTGTCAGTTTTAATTTGTTTATTATTTTATACAATTCAAATATAAACATGATAAAATATGATCAATTTCTTGTCATGAAGTAACATTTCATATTTTAAGTATTCTTTAACAAGTTGGTGAAATACGGTATCAGGTGCGAATCAAAAATAAATCATGCATTACAATCTACTGTTAAGATTATCGGAAACGTACATTTTTGACACAATGCAAACAAAGTCGTAATTATATAATTAAATTAAATTAATCAGTAATATCAATTAAAACATTATTAATTCATAAAATGAACTTGACCTCACTCATTTTATAGAAGATGTTTACCAGCTGACAACAATTTACAAAAATCCTGCCGACAGCACGAGCTAATATTGGCGGAAAA
Source organism: Mytilus coruscus (assembly GCA_017311375.1). NCBI lineage: Eukaryota > Metazoa > Mollusca > Bivalvia > Mytilida > Mytilidae > Mytilus > Mytilus coruscus. The sequence continues at coordinate 42,103,667 of CM029600.1, forward strand.
TACTTAACGGTAAACACGAGTTATATCAATGGGTCAGATTGCCAGGGTCAAATAAGTGTATTGATTGATGGAGAACTTAAATGATAAGGCTCTTACGGGCATGGAGATGTGGGAATTTATTTTATACAACTTATTAATTTCCCGATTTTGAAAAATGATTCAGTTAGTAGGATTGAACAATTTGGATGTGTATCTTAAATGTTTCTTTTAGAAATTTTTATGCATTCACAAAAATAATTATCCTTTTCTGTTTATTCAGCCGTAAATTCTTTCATAAATTGGTTCGGCTGATCTAGGTCAAATTCAGCAGTGATTGACATGAGAAAATAAACGTAGAGGCTCTTACGGGAATGTGAAATCGGAAGAAAATAAGTTTATAGTTTAAAACTGATTAATTTCCAAAGTTTTAAGTGAATAACAATTGATTTGTACATGACATATCTAGCATGATGAAATATCTAACTAAGCTGAAATAAACAATTTCAATGTTCATTTTATAGCTAATAAATAAAACTGAAATATTTTTTATCCGTAATTTCATCTATTAAAAGAGTGAAATATGTTACAGGATGCTATCATTCATTAATCTATAAAATGTACAGGTAAGATTACAAATTTATCAATCACAGCTACAGATTAATTTACGACCTTCCAACAAGGTATTACACAGGTACATCACTGCAGGGGTAATTACAGTCAGGCGGATGTCCGACTAGTCCGCCTTCTTGTCCCATTGGGACATATATAGGAGCAAGACTTAAAATGTACTGTATTTATACTGTTTGTAATACCACTAGCCCTAAAACCATTACTTACGGAATTGTTGGATGACTAAGATCATCCTCCCAGTTATTTATTGTGGCGGCTAAGTTAGCAAGTCTCCCTCTCCTCTGTCCTTCTACTTTAGGTGGCTCTTTTTCCTCTGTTAGGGTATTCTGCATGGACTTTCTTGGTACTGGTTTAGGATGTGAAGTGTTAGAATCTGTACCATCTGTATTTAAAATTATGCAAATCTTTTAATCACAAGTTGTGCGACAACTTTAACCTTCTCAATTTAGTTGTCATTAAATATGTATGTATATCTTGCTGCTATCTTTATTTAGGCTTTTGACTTTGGTGGATAGTTGACAAGTTGTCTCATTAGCAATCAAACCAAATCTCCTTATATCTATATGATTAACTACTGCATAAAAGTCAATTGAAATCTTGTGCAGTGAATGTTTAAAAGAAAGATATTTTTTACTATTATATTTACCAAGAAATACAAATAGTGTACAGGACTATTTCATACCTTCTGTAGACCAATCAGTTCTCTGTTGTGTCAAATGATGCATTCTAGATCTGACACTACTTATAGCTGGTGTGTCAGGCTTTATATTTATTTCATCTTCTCTAACACACTGTCTCTTCCCAGGTGATGCTGAAAAAAGATGGTTGCTGAGTTATTGTGAAACTAGGAATTATAAACACAATATTAATCAGTCTATAAATTCTTTTGCATATTTAAAATAAGTCAAAAAAAGTTTCATACCATTTAAATATTTCATTTATCTACCATCTCTTTTTCATTTGTACATTACAATGTGTTTCAGCACTTCACTACAAAACTTCAAGTTAGTTTTAACAGAGTGAACTGAACTAATCACTACCATGAAATAAAGTCACGGTGATTCAGCCTGTCACTACAAAACACTGTGACAGTTTAACAGTCTTAATTGAACTGGCCACTACCATGGAAAATATTGCAATGCATATCCTAAACCCAGTTTTCAAGGTTTGTGTATGTCAAGATATGATATATATATGTATTGAAATTTGTAAATAAGCTTTCCAAAAAATAAGTTTTATTTCTTGTAAGATGCCACCTGACACATTTTATGTACATTTTTGGTTTGGCACCGTTCAAGTCAAGATCATTTTGGAATTTTCCCAATATCTTCAATGTAAATTATTGAAGAAAAAACAAACTATTTTACCTACCAACCTACCCTTTTTTTTTCAGCCAGGAGACAGGAAACAAATATTAAGGTTTTGTTGTGTCTATGATCAGCATGACGTACACATGATACATGAATTAAAACCTGTAAATTACCAACATTACCTGTATCAGTTATAAAAATGAAAATACCTTCTTTCATGAGAATTTTGGTATCAGATTGTGGTAAATTATCTGTGGTATTGTCCTGCAGGAATCTTTTTCGAGGCGTAACTTCAGGGGTTTTCCCCATTTTCTGATTTAGCATCTCTCTTCTCTGTCGAGTTCTCTCTAGAAGTTGCTGAAAGTACAATTGCAGAGTATATTTATTTCCACACTGATCATTTCATATCATTTTATTAATTTACCTGAATAAATAGTTTCAAGCTTAACATGTATATCTAATATGAACAAAAAAGGATGTATTTACATTAATCAAAATCCAGAACCCTTTGAATATTTACTCTAATATCAGGGTTAATGTCCAATTCAAGTATTGTCACAATCCTATTTATTGACAATTATGCAAAAATTAGGATACTTTTTTTTACATTGTTTGAGTCATATTAAGTGAAAAAAATCCCTAAAAAAATTACATTAGATTTTGAGTATTCACTATTGCCCTCAACTTTTGTATACTTGAATAAAATTTGATAACTCTTTTAAAACTGCATTTTGCAGGGACCCTGACTTAGGAGGGACTCGTCAATTGCAACAGTGCTATTTTTGCATTTAATTTTATTAATTAACACTATATTCAATTACTGTAACAAGGTTTAAAGTTGCCTGACCCCGAGATAATTTAAGGAGGAAGGATTTCCCTACTGCCTTTCTAGCTTCCCTTTGCAATAAGGATTGTTTAATCTTAACCATTTTACTCTTTCATCTCCTGCTTATAATACAATGTCCCGTTCTTTCCACGATTCTATGAAAATCACCATGTTGAATTTTTATTTCCAACTTAGACAGTCAGGATATAACTCTATAGGGTTATTACAGAAAAATAACATACATTTGTTATTGTGGACTAAAAATCAAAGAACTGTGATAACTTATGTATGTTATATGTTTCAAAGGGACAATGTACATCATTAGTTTAGTTAAAATGTATAAAAGTTCTATTGATATTACTTTTGTCTATATGTATACTTAACTATTGAAAGATATAACAGTTCATAGTTTGCCAATTTTGCATAGTACACCTATATGTTATTACAGAAAAATATGCCTGTAATAACTAAAGGGTGTTATCACAGCTTCTATATCACTTCAAAGCATTTGGTCAGACATACATCATGCTTAATTACAATGTATTTTAATTTATTGTAAGAAATAATGACCAGAGCATGTAATGAGGTTCTGCTTTCTCAGTAATTCCCAAGTGTCTTATATAATAAGTTAAATTCCTTTAATAACTGAGCCTTGTTATCACAGCTAAGTTTATCCCTTAATAGCCTTGTCTCATTGATTTACCATGGTTAATCAAAATGTATTAATTTAATTAAAAATTAGTTATCAAGGCTATGCATTTAGTTTCTCAAGAAAGTCTCAAGAGATCCCTAGAGGCCACTATAAATGAAATAATTTTACAAATAACAAACATATGTTATTACAGATTTAGAAAATTGAAGGAATAAAGAGTAGACAACTCATGAAAGTATCTGTAATAACACATGCAAGTTATTTTCTGTAATAACCCTATAGAGTTATATCTCTGACTGTTAGACATCACTGTCCACTCTGTGTCTACAGATTTACCTCTTATCCCTTCTATTTTTTAATTAACAGTTTTAAGTGTTGTAGTATATATATATATAGGAAAGAAGAGTCTCTATATATATACTGTCCAGGATATAAATTCTATTTGCATAAATTGGCATTTACAACATGACTTATTAAACACAGTAGAAATTAAGGGACACTCAATGTATCAAAATAATTTCATGCTGCTCTGCTTTGTTCAATATCTTGTGTTAGTAATGTGGTTTCAATCCAAATTTTGCAAGTACAATGTATCTCATAACATTCCACTTATCAACTTGACTCAACCTGCTTCAGGGGCACTTTTCACATAAAATCTTCCAACAAATTATATTGAAATGTTCATGACTTAAAAGTATTATTTCTCGTAAGATTTTTGTGAAATGAGTCACAGGCAGAGTTCTCGAAATCTTTTTTTCCTGGTGGTCATTGGGACCACCAAGACTAAAAATCTGGTGGTCCTGTAATTTTACTTGAATTTATCAAACACCTATTAGTTACATGAAAGTCATTGCTCAATACTATATTAACTCCATCCTAGTTTCTATGTTATGTTTGGTTTTTTTAATGAAAGTTTGAACTTTGCATTGTTCACTAATTTTTATACTTTGTCAGTTTGATAACATGCTTGATTTCATTTTTGTTTTATATCTCATGCATTATACTAACTGTAGAGTCTTTTAAGGGCTCATTGTGACAAACAGCCTTTATAGTCATGATGAGCCATCAGTATTTTCGTTTAAAATGTCCTTCTCTAACAAAAAATAGTTTGCCACATTGCTACTAGTATATGAAAATAAGAAGATGTTGTATGATTGCCAATGGGACAACTCTTCACAAGAGACCAAATGACATAGAAGTTACCAAACTATAGGTCACCGTACAGCCTTCAACAATGAGCAAAACCCATACCACATAGTCAGCTATAAAAGGCCCCGAAATGACAAGTATGAAACAATTCAAACGAGAAAACTAACTAAATATATTTTTTTTTAATCTCATTGTCATAAATAAACACTCAATAATAACAAACATTTAGTTTTTAAAAGATACTGTAAAATTGAAATATAGAATAAGATCATGAAATCATCATGTTGACTTCTGCAAGGGAGCATGGGATTCCTCTATAATAGTTTATAAGATATTTCCCGTCAAGTTGAAGGATAAAATCAGAGATTTTTCCTACTTTTGAATATTTTTCTTAACAATTATAGATTTCTTTTCCGGACCATCATTAAAAAAGTTTGGACGTAAAATTATGCCTCAAACACGTGTGTTGCTAAAACGATTGTAAATTACCAATTTCAAATGAATTATTACTCTCAAAAGTTATAAGATAAAATTTAAAGTCAGAGATTTTTCTTACTTTTGAACATTTTTGTCATAACAGATTTTTTCCAGACCATCGTTAAAAGAAAAGAGGAGACGTAAAATGTGCGTCTCTAAAAGGATTGTAAAGTACCCACTTCAAAACAATTATTTCAATCAAAGTTGTAAAATATCCTTTAAGGTGAAATGTGAAGCCATTTAACTACACCATTTCACGAAACAATACAATCAACACATTTATTAATTATAATCCTTTGTTGCCGATGGCTATAAAATGCAATCAGATGATTATTGTCGTAATGAGTTCAAGGTGAATTCCAGTATTGTCTGATCAGGGAACAGTCCAAAAACACGAAAAAGTAAACAAGATGGACACAGTCGAACAGTTATATTTCTTTCGCCAAATTCTTTCGTCAATAACAATTTTAATCGCCACAATTTTATTTTTTCGCAAAATGCGAAAATGGCGACCGCCAGCGGAAACCCTGGTGTGTCATGACTCATGTACATAATATTCATTATGACATTAATTGGCATCACAAAATTTAGACTAATTTCTGGGTAAAACATTTTCATTCGTTATTGTAATGAATTTGGAACAAGGGTACACTTCTCATTTATACGGACAAATCATGCACATACATCCACATGTTATTATTTTTTTTTTATTTGAATTCAATTTTCAAAACAATGCCTTGTCTGATCAGCATTTTTTCAATTGGTCAGTTGTGTGATTTTTACAGCTAACACAATACAAATTTTATTAATTTTCAGTTATGTAGCTTCTACTTACCTCTGTATACGGGTCCATTATTAATACAAATTCTGTTTATCTTCAAATATTTTCGGTAACATTAGCCAATTTTCCCATTCAAATTTGGCGGTACGAAATAACGTAAAATCTCGAGCATCTGCGAGAAAATTCAAATATTTTGATCTCAATCCACTTTGCGTTTCATGTTTATCAAAATTGATCTTGAAAGTTGGTGTCACGTGATGATCATGTGACTTTACAGAAGGGGTTAAAAAATCCTAAGCCATGTCACTGGGGAAAACAGTTGCCTTTGTCCTTGTGTTTGTCATCTGTTTACATGGTTCAAAAGCATCTAGATCGAGAAATTTCCTAAATTTCGGCGCGAATGGTGGAACCAACTGTGCCAGTAAGTTTCTTGACTTTTTATGATATATAATGATGACCGTTTTATGATCAGATTAGTTTACCAGAGCAGTTATCATCTGTCTAGACAGGTGTTACCTCTGACAGAGGACAAAGTCCTTTTTAGTATTTTTTGTTAACTTATAGAGAAGACATTTTTTAAAACTTTTCAATAATGGCACCAATATTTTTACACCATACTTAGTATAAGAAAAAAAATCAGTTACTGTATGAACACATTATATTATAGTGGAAATACAAGAATTTTGACTTTGTCACCTATTTAAGGAATTTAAAAATTTTCTGATCATTTTTTAACATCGCAATACAATTTTATGATGTAACAGAACAAAAGTGATTGTTTTGCAAAATGCAAGGATTTGTACATTTTTGTATTTCTTACTTAATAAATTCGTAGCAATTAAAAGTCATTACCTCAGTTGGAGCAAAAGGAAGGTCAGTCAGAGTAAAATCCTTGAACTGCAATTTGGTGTACACCCTATATATATCATTGCCATTTTGATTGAAACCTGAAGGAACAACAGATTTCCTTCCTCATAAATGAGTATGATAAATATACAGTACTGTAAAATCCTTGGCAAATGAAGCTCACAAATCTATACAAATAAAGTATGAAACAATTTGGGATAAGATTTCCCTACTGACATGACTGAAGACTTTATCCCATATTTAACTTAATGCAAACCCTCAAATTTAAGCAAAGTTTTGTGCATTTTAACAGCAATGTCAAAAAACCATTAGTTTGCAGGTATGAATTATATCACACTTTGACAGCTTTAGATGTTGCCAGAAGCTCTGTGTGATCATTTCAATTTTGTATGTTTAATTTACAGATATTGAGTCACTCAGACAGAGTGGACCTTGGTCTATCTATGAAATAAGTTTTGTAAATCTTTGGATCATTGGGTGATACTAAAATCAACTTGGGATGCCTGGAGTTTAAAGGCATCAAGAAAGAAAATAATAATGAAAATATGTACATGTAGCTTTTAATATTTTGTATTGCATTCTAAATTAAAGTTTTGGTAAAGCCAATTTAGATTATTGAGAAGTTTCTCTGAGGGTAGTATATATTTTGGACAAACAAACAAAAAAGATAAATAATTGCTTCCTGGGAGCCTATTAAACTCAGGCATCTCAAATTGCATTTGCAATTTATATTATTTACTAAATTTGCAAGGTTCAGGCCTATTTAAATTTTCATGTGAAAGATCCTTCTTAAGTATGTACTTAGGTGAAATTAAAAATCTAGAAATTTAAAATTGATACTATAAGTCAGAAGAGCATTAGTTATGGAACAAAATAAGCTAAAAATATTGATACTGATAGGTTATGGAGCACCTTTTGAGATATTTAATTTAAAAAAAATGGTGGGAAAAGGATGACTCTGACTTCTACCTTATATTTGGTATTCTTTGGGTCTCAAATTTAAAGAAAAGAAATCTAGAATCTGCTTAAATTTTGGTAAATGACCTTTTATGAGTTATTGAAGTCTTAAATGAAAAGAAAAATGGGTGTAAGGGGCAAAATATTTTACCTTGTATCATAGGAAAAAACCAAGGAGTCTGAACATCTGACAAAATTCCTAAGCCTGACCTAAGTACATCCTTAAGAAAGTCAGAGTATAAAGCATTAATGAAATGGACAGAGATCTTAGACTTTTATTACTGTAATAAAAAGTCAAAGGTTTGCAATGGCTCTAAGAAAAGAAGGTCTTGGATCCACACTAATTTTAAAGATTGTAGTTATTGTTTTCTTTCTGAACATTTGTTAGAATAGGTCGTCTTGATTAATGTTCTTTAATTTATTCTTAATATTAAAATTGAAAATATTCCATTTTTCAGCATGTACTGTTATTTTACATTTGGAGAACAACTAGCAACTATACACAATGAAACAGTAACGAAATCTTTAGAAAGGTTCTGCAATTATTTACCACCTGCAGTCGCAATACCATGTAAAGTATTTGTAGACTACATTGCATATGAGATTATACGTGTAAGTAAGAGAGTAATATTTTGTGCTTTGTGACCATATAGATGTTTTAATTGCCATGTAATGAGTGACAGGATCTACAGAGGGCATTATTCATGAGAAAAACTAGTCAAAGATACCAGGCTTAAACCTGCTGCATTTGTTTGCACCAGTCCTAAGTCAGGAACCTGTTTCAGTGGTTGTCGTTTGTTGATGTGGTTCTTAAGTGTTTCTTGTTTCTCGTTTTTATATAGATTAGACCGTTGGTTTTCCTGTTTGAATTGTTTTACACTAGTCATTTTGGGGCACTGCAAATTATAGCTTGTTGTTCGTGAGCCAAGGCTCCATGTTGAAGGCTGTACTTTGACCTATAATTGTTTACTTTTTACATATTACAGTGACTTGGATGGATAGTTGTCTCATTGGCACTCATACCACATCTTTTATTTCTATATAGTAAAAAGTTGGTGGCCATGTTGAGAAAAGAGTGTATCTGTTTAGTAGAATCATCTTATATTCATTGATGATTTTACCTTGCTTTGTACACAAATGATATATTTGTCAGATTTTTAGATGCGAAACTTTTAAGGAGCATTCTGGCTATATGAGTCTTTGACCCATTTATTTATGATTTATGCTTGTCTGTTGTATGATTGAAAATGTTTTATTATCCAGAAGTTAATGACAATATAGATGTGCTGACTGCAGAAAAGCTTCAGCAGTTTATATACATGATATAATTTATTGATAAGAAATGAAATCAACACGTTATAAATTTAATGTGTTCGAAGCGCATTTCTGGATTTACCTTCATCAGGAATACTCAAAGCCGAATATTTGAAAGCCAAGGATGTATAAATCTGAAACAGTTGAAGAGCTATATAATAAAAATGACCTAAAATAATAGCCAAATCCTTCTAAGGCCAACTCTGCCTGAGGGAGAAACCTTAGTTTCTTTATAATTTAAGGTTTATGACCCTTCTGTGGCCTGTCAATTACGAAATTTTCCAAATCTATACAAATAAAGTATGAAACAATTTGGGATAAGATTTCCCTACTGACATGACTGAAGACTTTATCCCATATTTAACTTAATGCAAACCCTCAAATTTAAGCAAAGTTTTGTGCATTTTAACAGCAATGTCAAAAAAAGATCCAAAATATTTGGAGTGAGATCAACTGATTGTTAAATTAAACAGACTATACATTGTAACACAACATAAAGCAAGTTTTTAACCTTGTGGTAAAAACATTAGTTTGCAGGTATGAATTATATCACACTTTGACAGCTTTAGATGTTGCCAGAAGCTCTGTGTGATCATTTCAATTTTTGTATGTTTAATTTACAGATATTGAGTCACTCAGACAGAGTGGACCTTGGTCTATCTAAGAAATAAGTTTTGTAAATCTTTGGATCATTGGGTGATACTAAAAATCAACTTGGGATGCCTGGAGTTTAAAGGCATCAAGAAAGAAAATAACAATGAAAAATATGTAGCTTTTAACATTTTGTATTGCATTCTAAATTAAAGTTTTAGTAAAGCCAATTTAGATTATTGAGAAGTTTCTCTGAGGGTAGTATATATTTTGGACAAACAAAAAAGAAATGATAAATAATTTGCTTCCTGGGAGCCTATTAAACTCCAGGCATCCCAAATTGATTTTGCAATGTATATTGTGCAAGGGTACACATTTGCTAAATTTGCAAGGTTCAGGACTATTTAAATTTTCAAGTGAAAGATCCTTCTTAAGAAAGTCAGAGTATAAAGCAATAATGAAATGGACAGAGTTCTTAGACTTATATTACTGAAAGATCCTTCTTAAGAAAGTCAGAGTATAAAGCAATAATGAAATGGACAGAGGTCTTAGACTTTTATTACTGAAAGATCCTTCTTAAGAAAGTCAGAGTATAAAGCAATAATGAAATGGACAGAGGTCTTAGACTTTTATTACTGAAAGATCCTTCTTAAGAAAGTCAGAGTATAAAGCAATAATGAAATGGACAGAGGTCTTAGACTTTTATTACTGAAAGATCCTTCTTAAGAAAGTCAGAGTATAAAGCAATAATGAAATGCACCGAGGTCTTAGACTTTTATTACTGTAATAAAATAATCAAAAGTTTGAAATGGCTCTAAGAAATGAAGGTCTTGGATCCACACTAATTTTAAAGATTCTAGTTATTGTTTTCTTTCTGAACATTTGTTAGAATAGGTTGTCTTGATTATTTTTTTTTAATTTATTCTTAATATGAAAATTGAAAATATTCCATTTTTTTCAGCATGTACTGTTATTTTTACATTTGGAGAACAACTAGCAACTATACACAATGAAACAGTAACAAAATCTTTAGAAAGGTTCTGCAATTATTTACCACCTGCAGTCGCAATACCATGTAAAGTATTTGTAGACTACATTGCATATGAGATTATACGTGTGTAAGTAAGATATTAATATTTTGTGTTTTGTAATCATATAGATGTTTTTAATTGCCATGTAATTAGTGACAGGATCTACAGAGAGGGCATTATTCATGAGAAAAAACTAGTCAAAGATACCAGGCTAAAACCCGCTGCATTTGTTTGCACCTGTCGTAAGTCAGGAACCTGTTTCAGTGGTTGTCGTTTGTTGATGTGGTTCTTAAGTGTTTCTCGTTTCTTGTTTTTTTATATAGATTAGACTGTTGGTTTTCCTGTTTGAATTGTTTTACACTAGTCAATTTGGGGCCCTTTATAGCTTGCTGTTCGGTGTGAGCCATTAGGCTCCGTGTTGAAGGCCGTACTTTGACCTATAATTGTTTACTTTTTACACATTGTGACATGGATGGAGAGTTGTCTCATTGGCACTCATAACACATCTTCTTATTTCTATATATAGTATGCCAGACATGCGCCTGGTCTACATAATACTCATCAGTGGCGCTTGAATCAAACTATTTGGAAGGTTAAATCAATTACAAAGTTGAAGATCATTGAAAACCAAATATTTTTTTAAATCTTGCCAAATCTGGCTAAGCCATCTATGCCTGGGTAGTAGGAAAACCTTTGTATTTCAATTTTGAATTTTCAAATTATTTGACATATTTTAAATGGTCGGATTGCACAAAGAGAAGTTACACTTATTATATGGTGAAAATTGGAAAGTTTAGTGGCCATGTTGAGAAAAGAGTGTATCTGTTCAGTAGAATCATTGTATATTCATTGAAGATTATTACCTTGCTTTGTACTCATATATTTGTCAGATTTTTTAAATGTGAAACTTTTAAGGAGCATTCTGGCTATTTGAGTCTTTGACCCATTTTTTATACGACGGCAAAAAATTTTTGCGGTCGTATATTGGTATGACGTTGTCGTCGTCATCATCGTAAGACACATTGGTTTTCGCACAATAACTTCAGTTTAAGTGAATGGATCTCTATGAAATTTTACCATAAGGTTCAATACCACAAAAGGAAGGTTGGGATTGATTTTTGGGGTTATGGTACCAACAGTTAAGGAATTAGGGGCCAAAAAAGGGCCCAAATAAGCATTTTTCTAGTTTCCAGACAATAACTTGTGGAACGGTGTATGAATCTCTCTGAAATTATACCACAAGTTTCCATACTACAAAGGGATTGTTAGGATTGACTTTGGGAGGTTATGGCTCAAACCGTTTATGAATTAGGGGCAAAAAAGGGGGAAAAACAAGGGTTTCCTGGTTAATGGACAATTTAAAAGCAGTGTAAGGGAGGTAATCGAAATACATTTAAAGTATTAAAAAAAAAAATTTGGATTAACTCCTTAAATTGCTTTTAAATTATGTATAAAGATGTTGTATTGTCTTGAGGTGACAGCTGTCAATTAATTTTAGAAGTTACTATTAAAGGAATATTAATTTTAGAAATGGTTATGATTTATGCTTGTCTGTTGTATGATTGAAAATGTTTTATTATCCAGAAGTTAATGACAATATAGATGTGCTGACTGCAGAAAAGCTTCAGCAGTTTATATACATGATATAATTTATTGATAAGAAATGAAATCAACACGTTATAAATTTAATGTGTTGAAGCGCATTTCTGGATTTACCTTCATCAGGAATACTCAAAGCCGAATATTTGAAAGCCAAGGATGTATAAATCTGAAACAGTTGAAGAGCTATATAATAAAAATGACCTAAAATAATAGCCAAATCCTTCTAAGGCCAACTCTGCCTGAGGGTGGAAACCTTAGTTTCTTTATAATTTAAGGTTTATGACCCTTCTGTGGCCTGTCAATTACGAAATTTTCAAACTGCAATAGTATCAAAAACAAAAATAATGAATAATAGAGATGGACCATTTTGTACATATATCAAGGGAAAGTTCGTGCAAAGCATAATTATTTAAAGTTTAATTGCATTTAGTAGAAAAAGAGAATTTGGTGAAAATAAAACCAAGATTTTTGTAGAAAATCCACAGACTTTAATACAGAGATTTTTGTTATAAAATTTTAAACATAGATTACTCACTTGTTTTTCTATGATCAGCTAGCGTTTATTGTTTACAAAAGGTCCTAAACAACCTTTAAATTCCAAAACACCTCGTGCTGAGTCACAAAAGTCGAGCGCACCCTAAAAGGTGTACTTGAATTGGTCCATATTTATATTTGTTTTAACCAATATCTAAATTTATAAACTTGTTTTAAGGAAATCATTGCTAGCACTGCATGCAATAATCCTCTATCTATCAAGCATCGAATTGCCAAATATGAGAGTACAAGGGGAAAGGCTGTGGATTTTCTATAAAATTTCCATGTGTTTAGCATTGAATCAACACAAGGATACATAATCCTTAAAAATTGTTAAACGGGCAAATTTAGAAAGGGTTTGTTATTAATCATGTCAGTACAAAAGTACTGACTACTGAGCTGATGATACCCTCGGGAACCGATAGTCCACCAGCAGAGGTATCAACCCAGTGCTGTAAAAATTAAAACAACACGTTATAAATTTAATGCTTCCAAAGCACTTTTCTGGATTTACCTTCATTAGGAATGCTCAAAGCTGAATTTAATTCTATCAAATCAATCAAAAATAACCACTTCAATCTTGGTCTAATTGTTTCAAGGTCCCAGGCTAATAAAATTCACACAAAGAGTTATGTGAAATCAATTTATTCTACAACAATGTATTATCATAATAATTCTTTCAGTCAGTGACTTTAAAAAAAAATTCTTTATCAGGCATTTGTAAGATGATATTAAAAATGTTTGTCTGTGTGTGACCAAGATTTCTATTTTATAGAAATTGTATTAGTTCTTGATTTTATGCCTTATGAAAAGTTACTTACCTCTGTCCCTATTGCTTAATTTTGAAAACAAAATCATTTGGCATGTAGGTAATTGATAAACTCTTATTTTATTATTATCAATATATTTAGATTACCAGCGAAATACAATCCAGATGAAGCCTGTCAAGGACTTGGTTTTTGTTTCACTGATACTGGGGAAGAACAGTGCCACCTGTTTCCAAAACCAAAAGTATGTTATTTCAATACGCCCATGGTAGACACGATGTAATATGGTATACCCTTGGCCATCTGTGCGCCTGTTCACATGCAAGATCAAAAGTTAAAGAATGCTTTGATCATATTTCATGAAACTTATATGGAATATTTCAATCTATGGGAAAAAACTCCCTTTGGATTGAAACTGAAACTAGTTTGGCTGCAACAAATTTGCCCAAAATAAACATTCTTTATCTGGCACCTGTCTATTGTTGAAGACTGTATATTGCACTCTGGACGTTTTTGGTTATTTTGATTGTTAATGTGCTCCTCCTCTTATTAACATATATACAACATCTTCCTAATTATATAAATTTAAGAAAAGCAAGAAATGATGACATAGTTAAGATTTTAGTTTTATGTTTCAAATGATCAACCTATACAAAAAAAAAAATTTTGTTTATTATGCCTACAAAGACTGAAGTCACATAAGAAAGTTGAACTTTATTTATATAGATTTATTTTTGAATAGGTTAGCCGAGTATTCAATGCAGGAAGGAAGAGAGCAGCTCCTAACATATGTGAACTGCCTGGAATTAAAGAGATTTGTAAACTTATAGACAAGTAAGAAGTTTTCATTTACCTTGTTCATGGCAAGTATCACCAAAAATGACTTGGAACAGATTTTTGCATATGAAGAGCAACACAATGGGTGCCACAAGCAGGGAACTAAATACCTTTCATGAGCATCTTACTTTAATATGTCTGTTATACAGTAAGATTTTTGTTGTTTAATCTCTAGTGTTTCATGTTTCAGTTTTCTGTCCTGCAAGTTGTGACATTTGTTTGCCATACTATATCTTCTTATCTTTCTGTTACTGACTATGCAGTTTGGGTTTTGCTCATTTTGAAGGCCGTACAGTGTCCTATAGATGTTAATTAGCTTCTGTGTCATTTGGTTTCTGGTGGAGAGTTGTCTCATTGGCAATCATACCTCATCTTCTTATTTTTATATGTTCTCATTTGGAACCCCAACCCTCTAACCTAATGAAAAGTACAAAAAAGTTAAGAGATTTACTGATGTGGCAATCTAAAACGACAAGTCATAAAAAGGAAATAGCACAATGGCCAAAAGAAAAAAGACAAATAACAGACCACTAAATACAACACAGAAAATATAACATAAGAGCAATAGAAACCCAATGAAAAATTATGAGCGTATTCATGTGCTTCGGAAGGGTTGGCAGTTCCTTACTGACTTGTGTGCTGCCTGACAGCAAAGCTTATGAGACACTTAGGGTATTCTCTCATCTTGCCATCGACGTCCTTCAGGTCACACTTTATAAATACGCAACTTCATAGAAACTGCCTAACACAATTCAAACAAACTTGAACAGATTATTCTTCTGGACACAAAATTGTGCACCTGCTATTTTATTTTTTGATCTGTGTGATTTTTGGAGTTCCTCTGTAAATTTTAAAACATGGACTTCATTCCATCATCTGTACGTCAACATAATTATTTAAATGTTACCTTAATTATTTCAGAATATTTGACGGCCATATGCCAGCAGTTGATTTAGATGGTGACAGATTTAGTGTCATGAAGGTATTTAAGGTTAAATGTGTGAAGTCATACACAATTAAACTATGCATTTTTCTAGATAGAAATATTTCTTGAAATGAAAAATGAAAATACAAAAAAGAAGAAAATTGTTATGTACTTCAGACTAAGTTTCAAAATGTGTTAATTTCTTGTGAAAATCTTGAAAATGCATAGTGTTTTTGCATCAGGTACCCCTATGTCTTTTTTTACACCTTTTTTAAAAGTACTGGTATTTCTCTTGTCTGACCAAAGAGATGTCTGGTGTCTATAAAAAGGCAACTTTGATGTAGCTAAAAAGAGGTGTGAGTGAATAAGACAGCAACCTAACAACGTAGAAAACATGATATCTAGATATCTTCAATCTAGGACAATTTTAAATTCTTTTACACAATTTTCAAGCTCTGTATTACCCCAAATATTCATTTCCTATATTTTTATAGACATTTAGAGGAACATCATGGAGGGGAAAAGACTGTGATGATGGAAGCAAAGATATACATCCTGGTTCCAGGTAAATTGAAGACTGAAATGTAGTTATTTACCCTTCTGTCATGGAAAAACGTACCTAATTAGGTGGAAAAGTGTTCCATGTATGATATATATGTGTTGTCTTTGTGACTGTTTGAAGTATTTTGCTGTTTTCAATCAGAATTTCTCTGCAAACTGTATGTGTGATGTACAAATGTTTGTATAAAAAATTACAGGCTCTAAAGAGCCTGTGTCGCTCACCGGCATCTTCAACGATAGCCACTTTTTGGTCAAAATCATCAGGAAAGGGCAATAACTCTATAAGGAGTAACTGACAATTTCAGTCATGTTGAAGTTTTGCAGATCTTGTCCTGCTGATCATTTTTTGTTTTTATACGACCGCAAAAAAATTTTGCGGTCTTATATTGGTATGACAATGGCGTCTTCGTCGTCATCCGCGTCATCGCGTCGCTGAAGACACATTGGTTTCGCACTCTAACTTAAGTTTAAGAGAATGGATCTCTATGAAATTTTACCATAAGGTTCAATACCACAAAAGGAAGGTTGGGATTGATGTTTGGGGTTATGGTATCAACAGTTAAGGAATTAAGGGCAAAAATAAGCATTTTGTAACTTCCAGACATAACTTGTGTGTTAGTGTATGATCTCTCTGACATTGTACCACAAGGTTCCATATCACAAAAGGAATGCTGGGATTGATTTTGGGGTTATTGCCTCAAAATTTTAGGAATTAAAGGGCAAAAACAAGCATTTTTCTAGTTTCATGACAATAACTTGTGTGTAAGTGTATGGATCTTTCTGAAATTGTACTACAAGGTTCCATATCACAAAGGAAAAGCTGGAATTGAGTTTGGGGTAATTGCCCAAAACGTTTAGGTATAAGGAAGGACCAAAATAAGTATTTTCTAGTTTCCAGATAATAACTTGTGTTTATGTGTATGGATCTCTCTGAAATTGTACTGCAAGGTACTATAGCACAAAGGGAAGGCTGGGATTGATTTTGGGGTAATTGCCTCAAAATTTTAGGAATGAGGGGCCAAAAGGGCAAAAACAAGCATTTTCTAGTTTCAGGACAATAACTTGTGTGTAAGTGTATGGATCTTCATGAAATTGTACCACAAGGTTCCATATCACAAAGGAAAGCTGGGTTTGAGTTTGGGGTAATTGCCCTAAACGTTTAGGAATTTAGGGCCAAAAGGGCCCAAAAACAAGCATTTTCTAGTTTCCAGACAATAACTTGTGTTCAAGTGTATGGATCTCTCTGAAATTGTACTGCAAGGTACCATACCACAAAGGGAAGGCTGGGATTGAGTTTGGGGTGATGAATCATAAGGGGTTAAAAAATTGGGGGATTTTTTCCTTTTTTCTTTAAAATATTCCGTTTTAAATTGGTTATTTCTGATTAATATATAAAAGCAAATAATAATGATATGGTTCCAATCACTAGTCGACTGCCATGATGACTTATTTGTAGATCTTGTCTTTTAATCATTTTGGCCCTTTAAAGTGTCCGTCTATCTAATACAGTTTTTAAGATATTAGGCAAAATGCCAAAAATTGTAAAAGTCGTTATTTAAGAGCAATAACTCCAATAAGGAGTTGCTTGACGATTTCAGCTATGTTGAGTTTTGTAGATCTTGTCTTGCTGATCACGTTTTCCTTTTAAAGGTTCTCCTATCTATTATAGTTTTCAAAATAATCAGCAAAATGAAAAAAAAAGGTAAAATTTCACATTTAAGGGCAAGAACTCCTATAAGAAAGACACTGTTGACGTAGATGGACCTCAGGTAGATCTTAACATTTTGAACATCCCTGATCGTGTTAGATTTTCTCTATTCAGAGTGGTTTTCAAGATAATAGACAAAACTTGCATTTCACCCTTATGTTCTATTTTTAGCTATATTGGCAAACAGGGTCATCTGACACATTTTTTAAACTATATACCCTAATGATAATTGTGGCCAAGTTTGGTTAAATTTGGTTCAGTAGTTTCAGAGGAGAAGATTTCTGTAAAGTTAACAATGACGGTCGAATGTTGAAGTTTTGCAGATCTTGTCCTGCTGATCATTTTTGGTTTTTATACGACCGCAAAAAATTTTGCAGTCGTATATTGGTATGACAATGGCGTCTTCGTCGTCGTCATCCGGCGTCATCGTCGTCGTCCGAAGACACATTGGTTTTCGCACTCTAACTTAAGTTTAAGAGAATGGATCTCTATGAAATTTTACCATAAGGTTCAATACCACAAAAGGAAGGTTGGGATTGATTTTGGGGTTATGGTATCAACAGTTAAGGAATTAAGGGCAAAAATAAGCATTTTGTAACTTCCAGACATAACTTGTGTGTTAGTGTATGGATCTCTCTGACATTGTACCACAAGGTTCCATATCACAAAAGGAATGCTGGGATTGATTTTGGGGTTATTGCCTCAAAATTTTAGGAATTAGGGGCAAAAAAAAACAAGCATTTTTCTAGCGTCATGACAATAACTTGTGTGTAAGTGTATGGATCTTTCTGAAATTGTACTACAAGGTTCCATATCACAAAGGAAAAGCTGGAATTGAGTTTGGGGTAATTGCCCAAAACGTTTAGGTATAAGGGGCCAAAAACCAAAATAAGTATTTTCTAGTTTCCAGATAATAACTTGTGTTTATGTGTATGGATCTCTCTGAAATTGTACTGCAAGGTACTATAGCACAAAGGGAAGGCTGGGATTGATTTTGGGGTAATTGCCTCAAAATTTTAGGAATGAGGGGCCAAAAGGGCAAAAACAAGCATTTTCTAGTTTCAGGACAATAACTTGTGTGTAAGTGTATGGATCTTCATGAAATTGTACCACAAGGTTCCATATCACAAAGGAAAGCTGGGTTTGAGTTTGGGGTAATTGCCCTAAACGTTTAGGAATTTAGGGGGGCCCAAAAACAAGCATTTTCTAGTTTCCAGACAATAACTTGTGTTCAAGTGTATGGATCTCTCTGAAATTGTACTGCAAGGTACCATACCACAAAGGGAAGGCTGGGATTGAGTTTGGGGTGATGAATCATAAGGGGTTCAAAAATTGGGGGATTTTTTCCTTTTTTCTTTAAAATTTTCCGTTTTAAATTGGTTATTTCTGATTTATATATAAAAGCAAATAATAATGATATGGTTCCAATCACTAGTCAACATTCATGATGACTTATTTGTAGACCTTGTCTTTTTGATCATTTTGGCCCTTTAAAGTGTCCGTCTATCTAATACAGTTTTTAAGATATTAGGCAAAAATGCAAAAAAATTGGAAAGTCGTTATTTAAGAGCAATAACTCCAATAAGGAGTTGCTTGACGATTTCAGCTATGTTGAGTTTTTGTAGATCTTGTCTTGCTGATCACGTTTTCCTTTTAAAGGTTCTCCCTATCTATTATAGTTTTCAAAATAATCAGCAAAAATGAAAAAAAAAGGTAAAATTTCACATTTAAGGGCAAGAACTCCTATAAGAAAGACACTGTTGACGTAGATGGACCTCAGGTAGATCTTAACATTTTGAACATCCCTGATCGTGTTAGATTTTCTCTATTCAGAGTGGTTTTCAAGATAATAGACAAAACTTGCATTTCACCCTTATGTTCTATTTTTAGCTATATTGGCAAACAGGGTCATCTGACACATTTTTTAAACTATATACCCTAATGATAATTGTGGCCAAGTTTGGTTAAATTTGGTTCAGTAGTTTCAGAGGAGAAGATTTCTGTAAAAGTTAACAATGACGGTCGACGCTGACACCAAGTGATGAGAAAAGCTCACTTGGCCTGTCTGCTAGGTGAGCTAAAAATGGCTACTGAGATAGCCTTTGCATCATGGGTATTTAAGATAATGAGATATCCATAGTAAAAATAGAAAGAAAGAAGAAATGTCTCCCAAATAAAATTTCCATATTCAATCATGCTTTTGTTAAATTAAAAAACCACATAACATCTTCATATTAAAGTATTCAATTATGATAATTTTTCATGATCAATATCATATATATATATTATATATAGTGCTTAGAGAAACAGATTCCATGACTGTATCTTGTGATATACAATATTTCTCCACCTGGTATATTTTAAATATTTAAATTGCTTGGCAAGCCTTGTGTCTCACTCAGTGCAGTAGTAGAATCTTTAATCTCTCTAGTTTTAGCCAGTTTATACTAATCCTGGACAATTTATTATTTTTTTTAAATCAGTACATGTTTACTTTTTCTCTGTTCTTCATTAAACTAAAATCAGCTTTGACTTGCAAATCATAAGTTTTGCCTTTGTGACATCATGGAATAAAGACAAACTAAAAAAGCTACACTTAGGTGTGTTGTTTTTGGCATCAGCATGACACCGTCAACAATTATAATAAGTTTATAATTAGGTCAGATTAAGGGAACCACAAGTGGTAGGTCAAATAGATAATTGGTAGGCAGTTGTATTAGCATTAGCAAATCTCATTTCCATGGAGATTATTTGGCCCAGCCCCTCAGTCATGGTCTATTGACTTTGCAACTTTTGCGTAGTTCACATGTCAAAGTTTGTTAAGTCAGTTTAAGGGAAACCACTAGTGGTAGCACTTAAGGTGAATGATATTTGGTATGCAGTTGAATTAGCATTGGTACATCACATTTCCATGGATATTATTATGTCAACAGTTTATTGATATTTTTACAGACCTCATTTCTCAGATGTAAATAAAGATACCAACTGTAATGGGATATATGTAAGTAAACATGGATTCTTAGATTCAACTTAGAAAAATATGACACAGGATAAAAAAAGTTGTATCATGGATCATAAAAACCAATCTTCACAAAATACACCAATCTGATGGACAAAACCAATATTTTTTGTCAGTCCATTTAACTTAATTTTATTACTGGACCAAATTAGGATGGACTGCCCGTAGTTTAAAAAGACTTGAATGAAAAACTCTATAAACATGGGAGATAATGCATGCTAGAATACAAATGATGTACATGTAAATCATAATTATTAACAACACGTAAAATATATTCAAAATTATATTTAAATTTTTTGTACCAGTATAATAGTATAAATAAATTAAATGCAGTTAAGTTTGAATAAAATTTTGTTGATGTTTGTTTGATTGAACTTTGGTGTTGAAAGCCACTTTTAGCACTCTTTGCTTTATCATAGCGACCAGTTTTTATTGGTAGAGGAAGCTGGAGTACCATGAGAGAACTTCTGACCTTCATAAAACTTAATAAACTGGAAATCCTAGTCAAAATAAAATCAGAGTCAAGCAAACCTGCCACGAACTCACAACCTCAGTGTTGACATTTCATGTTTTAAGAGCAGATTAGAATGCTGTTGAGCAATGAAAACAATTTGAAAGGAATATAATTTGGTTATAAATACACATAGAATATTGGAAAAATCTTAAAGCTTATAAAAAGTGGAAGCAGTTTACTTTATTTGTAATTAATCAAAACCAATAAATTGTATTTAAAAGCCACACCAAACTTAATTTTATGTTAATTAGATTTCGTGTCTTTATTTGTTTTTTTGTTGCTTTAGCTGATGCAATTCCTTCAAATTCCATGTTAAACCAGCATTTTTAATGTTTATGTTCTAATAACAGGGTGCTGATAGCTCAGGAAATGCATATGAAGACCAGTTGTGTCTGAACAGTCAGCAAAGAGGAGCTGTTGTCTTAGGAGATTCAATCAGTGCTCACTTCCATCTGCCAAGAGAATGGTTTAATACAACAGAAATGTCATATGTAAGTTACATATAAATAAGAAGATGTGGTATGAGTGCCAATGAGACAACTATCCATCCAAGTCACAATGTGTAAAAAGTAAACAATTATAGGTCAAAGTACGGCCTTCAACACGGACCCTTGGCTCACACCGAACAGCAAGCTATAAAGGGTCCCAAAATGACAAGTGTAAAACAATTCAAACAGGAAAACCTACGGTCTAATCTATATAAAAAACGAGACAGGAGAAACACTTATGAACCACACCAACAAATGACAACTACTGAACAACAGGCTCCTGACTTAGGACAGGTGCATAAAAATGCAGTGGGTTTAAACGTTTTAAAAGGGGCCAACCTTCATCATAACCTGAGACAGTGGTGTAACAGTACAAAATAAAAAGACACACAATAAAATATCAATTGAAATGGCTCAACTCGATCTAAAGGACATATACACAAAAACAAGTACATTTGTAAATATACACTGAACAAATAAGTTTGATCTATGACCGTGCAATGTATGGTTCTACTATTACTATTGTTGCAGTTGTGGCTGTAATTTCAGAAATTATTTTGTTATTGGTGTTCTTTTAAAATTCCAGATCAAAGATATTATATTTTTTGTGATTGATTGATTGATTGATTGTTGGTGATTAATGCCACTTTCACTTGGCTATATCATTGCAGCCACTTTTTATTTGTAGAGCTATCTTTACCTTTGGCTGGAAAACTGATAATATAATTTACATGTTCTCCTTAAATTTTATACCAGTGATCTTTGAACTGTATTGAGTTTTGTTTATACTAGCCTGACCTTTTTTGTAAAAAGATGGGGAGGGGGGAGAATCAATGTTTTTCAATGCCTTTGTCAGCAGCATGTACTATTATGTAATAAATAGAGCTTCAAAATTTTTTAGGTTGTTTTTGAACCATTGTTGAATATTTTAGAAAATGAACTTGATTGGCCAGAATTATCATCTATGACAGGTATGTATTTTAGCTAATGTTAACTTAATTTTTTTTATTTCTTTCCAATCCATAATATTGTTTTATATGTAACTCCCCTTAAGTTAAAATAAATTAGGGCTTACAAATGGAAAACTAAAATGTTAATCATATCAAAGTGAAAAGGTTATCAAATATCTTGAATAGTGAAACAGAAAAAATAATGTCATAATTCTATGTAATTTGTAACACATATTGGGTATGTCAAAAAAATGGAAAAAAGTTGCATGTAATATTATATTCTTGAACTGAATGCAGTTTTTATGTTGAAAGTTTTTAGCAATATGAAAACATTTTTCTTATTTATTTGTTTTTCGGGATGTTTTCCAAATAAAATGGTAGGTATTTTGTAATAGCTAACTAAATTTTTCAGCAGTATACACTAGTTTAATAATTCCCTGAAATGTTTAATTTATTTTTAAGTACATGAACTTACCTTAAAGCATCAGATAATTTCTTTTAAAGGATTTATACCTAACCCTTATCCAATGATTAATCATGGACCTACAGATTCTGTTTATATGAGACTGAAGGCAAGAAACAGATGTAACCATAGAGATTATCAAAACATTGCAGTCAATGGTAAGTTATAAGTTATGTTTAGAACTGGTCTATACTCGCAGAATAGTTTTACACAATAAAAAGATTGAGTAGATATTACGGTTTCATTGCATAAGTGAAAAATATGCTCAGATGTTAAGGCGGAGTCTTTTTTAGAGATGCAAATTTTATCATAAACTAAATGAATAAAAAAATTGACAAGTATAAGGTCAAACCAAACAATTATGGATAAGTTTCAATTATTCTACACATATAATTAATACTGCATGTGTTTTAAGGAAATCCTTCATAATTTTAAATGAACTTTCTTTTTCTGTACCAGGTGCTAGATCTGGTTCAATGGATGATATAATGTTAAGGTTTGTTATCCCTTGCTATAATAATACATGCAATGTTTCTCCCAGCTGTCAAAAATTGCACATCAACACTCAAGAGGGCACTCTATGATACATTGACACACACAAAAAGATATATGTACATGTATCTGTATATGACATTCTTAGTAAAACATGCATACATCTACAAAGAAAAACATATTTGAATATGCTATAGATAGAGAATAATGTGAATGTAATAGCACCAACCATTCATCTTTGTGGGGGCATGTTTTTATTTTTCTCAAACAGAAACTTTTGTTATTTTTTTTAACAAATTTTCAATAGAAACACTTTCCTCTCTGAAACAAATAACTTTTTTTATCAAGAAGTTTAGAATCAAACAAAACCCTATTGACCCACAATAGATGAATGGTTGCTGCTTATATATAAAGGGTCTCATTGGCAGAGTGGTTTAAGTAATTTAATTCAACTACTGTTATGTACTGTATCACTAGCCAGTGTCAACACTGAAGTTGTGAGTTCAAACCCCGCACGTGGCAGGTGCATTCGATTCCAATTTTAATTAACTAAGATTGTCAGTTTTCCTGCTGAAGGTCGGTGGTTCTCTCCAGGCACTACGGCTTCCACAAACCAATAAAAACTGACAGCCATAATATAGCCTAGTGAAAGTAACATTAATCACCAATTACACTCAATCAAATACAAAAAAAGGAATATCCTAGACCTGGAATTTTTAAATGAAACCCCAATACCATAATAATTTCATGAATCACATTAAACACCAACAACCAATCAATCAATCAATCTCAAGTATAAAATCATAAAAGAAATGTGTAATAAATCTTAATTTTTTTTATATTTGAGGTTTGAGCAATAGAAAACACACACATTTAGCCTTACTCAACTGCAATTGGCTTCAAACATTAACCACAAATGTTGCAAATGTCTTTTAAAGCTTTATCATAGAAAACACCATACTTTTCCCTTATACACTGAACATTTCAGCACTAGACAAAACTGAAAAAAACTGTTTAATTATTTGTTCTCAATTTCTTTTGGTTGAGATTGAGATTGGGAATGAGAATGCATGAATACTAAATATTAGTATAATTGAATACATTAATTGAAATAAAGACTTAACTTTGACAACTTATTAAAAGTCTCAAATAAAATGCTTCAGTGCTAGAGTGTAATGAATAATCTATATATAACTGTCTGATTGTAAAAGTCTTCGTGAAGAAATTTGCTTCTAATGAGCAGAGTATATTGTATGTACAACTATTTTTGTGTTGTAGTTTGTTCCGTAACCCAACAGCAGATTACCCAGTGATTCTATTTTATGCTTTGGTTGGCAATGATGTCTGTAATGGGTAAGTTTGTTTTTGATAGATTCTTTTTTTTCTTCAATTTTTGTTTTATTTGTAGCATATTTTGTTTACATTTTTTGTATCTATATTTGAACATGCCGTGAAGGTGGCAAATTGATATCTTCATCATAAAAACAGCATGGAAAATTCAATTTGCTACCTTCAAGGCATGTTCCGATAAAGATACAAAAAAAGTAAACAAAATATATACTACAAAAAAGTAAGTAAATAATAATACAAAAAGATTTTGTATATTATGCATGTCAATGATTTGGTAAGAGATGATAGTTGGCTCATTTGTTGTAGATTATTAAACATTCCAACATATTTGAAACGAGTATCTAAGAATACTGTTCATATTGACACAAGGGGCAATATTAATTGATCTTCCAGTAAGGGTTTGAAATCTGTACTAATCAATTTAAGCTTCCACAATGTTTACTTTGATTAACATCGATCAATGTTCAGTTTGAAGATCACCACAAATAACATTGATTTATTCTTTGAAATATGGTCCATTTTTATAATCACGCCTGTGACGAAAGTGGCAGTATTCGAGACATAGGGATTACTATCTGGCGGCAGCAATGTAAACTATTTGTATGAAACTTTATATTTCAGAAGGTAGAAGACCTGGATGCTTCATACCTTGTAGGCAGATACCTTATGTTACAAAGTTTCCGTCTGACACATGTCCAGTGTCTTGACCTCATTTTCCTGGCTCAGCGACTGCTTGAGAAAAAATATAGGTTTTTTTGTCATGTGAATTCTCACTTATTAAGAGTAATAGGATAACTATATTTGGTATATTGGGTCCTTGCAACGTCTACATGTCAGACAGAGTTCACCTGACCTTGACTTCATTATATGGATCAGTGATTAAGGTTGAAGTTACATGATTAGGTCCATTTCTCAGATACTATAAGCAGTAAGTCAACTATATGTGGTGTATGGAATGATTGTAAGGGGTACATGTCAGTCTGGCAGGTTTCATCTGACCTTTGCCTCATTTCTATGGTTCATTGGTCAATGTTAAAATTTTGTGTTTTGGTCAGTTTTACAAATTCTATAAGCAGCAGGTCAACTATATTTGTGTATGAAATGATTGTAAAGTGTATATGTCCGTCTGGTAGGTATCATCTGACTTTGACCTAATTTTCATGGTTCATTGGTCAATGTTAAGTTTTTGTGTTTTGGTCTGATTTTCAAATATTATAAGCAGTAGGCCATCTATATTTGGTGTATGGAATAATTGTAAGATGAACTTGTCTGTCTGACAGGATTTATCTGACCTTGACCTCATTGTCATGGATCTTTAAAATTTCATACTCATGTGATACTTGATCTTTATCTTTTAAGACTTTCAACATAATCAATGGTCAGTAAAACAGGTGAGACATTACATCGTGTGCACTCTTGTTTTATAAGGAAATTTTCCCACTATTCCATACTATAAATTCAGATATGCTTCACATTTTTTGCATATATAAAAAACATTGAAATAATTTCTGATTTCCAATATTCCTTCTTAGTAGATCTTCATTCTCTGTGAAAAGAATTAAACATTATTCATAATTATACCCCACGCAACGAGTTGCGGAAGGTAGAATATTTTTGATCCGTCCGTCCGTCCATTCGTCCGTCCGTCAGTCCGTCCGTCAGTCAGTCCGTCAGTCCTGTTTCTTGTCATCGCAACTCCTCTCAAACCACACAACAGAATTTCACGAAACCTTTTTAGATAATAAGGACATACTATGTAGTTGTGCATATCGACAGGAAATTACGATTCAATTCTTTTGCTAGGAGTTACGCCTTTGAACTTATTTACTTTAATGTACTACTGCAACAGTTTGTCATCGCAACTCCTCTCAAACCACACAACAGAATTTCATGAAACCTTTTCAGATAATAAGGACATACTATGTAGATGTGCATATCGACAGGAAATTACAATTCAATTTTTTTCCAGGAGTTACGCCTTTGAACTTATTTGCCCAATATACTACTGCAACCTTTTGTCATCGCAACTCCTCTCAAACCACACAACAGAATTTCATGAAACCTTTTCAGATAATAAGGACATACTACGTAGATATGCATATCGACAGGAAATTATGATTCAATTTTTTTCAGGAGTTACGCCCTTTGAACTTATTTGCCCAATATACTACTGCAACCTTTTGTCATTGCAACTCCTCTCAAACCACACAACAGAATTTCATGAAACCTTTTCAGATAATAAGGACATACTACGTAGATGTGCATATCGACAGGAAATTACGATTCAATTTTTTTTCCAGGAGTTACACCCCTTTGAACTTATTTGCCCAATATACTACTGCAACCTTTTGTCATTGCAACTCCTCTCAAACCACACAACAGAATTTCATGAAACCTTTTCAGATAATAAGGACATACTACGTAGATGTGCATATCGACAGGAAATTACGATTCAATTTTTTTTTATCCAGGAGTAATGCCCCTTTGAACTTATTTGCTTCAATGTACTTCTGCAACAGTTTGTGATCGCAACTCCTCTGAAAGACATACTATGTAGATGTGCATATTGACAGGAAATTATGATTCAGTTTTTTTTTCTGATAATTTTTTTTTTTACACTTATTTTATTTCTCCAATGACAATGTGGGGACGTGGGGTATGTGAGCGCGCTCACTAAGGTTCTTTCATTACCATCAAAATTACTATAACATAATTTGCTTTCAGACATCCAGATACTATTGATCACATGACCAAACCCGATCAAATGAAGAACAACACAATGAAAACATTGAAATACTTGGTAATTTCATCTTTATTTATTTCCTATGAATTAGATTTGCATTGTATTGTCACAAATAACAGCATGGAACAACTAACAATTGAAGGCTTAAATTACCTTTATGATTACAAAATGTACCTATAAGGAGGCTATTGTATCTGCTATTTATCCAATTTTGATTTTTATTGAAACATGTTTGATATGACATGCCAAAAAAAGAGCAGTAAATGATATTAATGTATTCATTTATTAAGTTATAAGAAAGATCTTGCTATGTGTAAAATTCCAAATATGCAATTGCAACTCAGAAAATCAACCATTCTTAGCTCACCTGGCCCATAGGGCCAAGTGAGCTTTTCTCATCACTTGGTGTCTGTCATCCTCGTTAACTTTCACAAAAATCATCTCCTCTGAAACTATTGTGCCAAATTTAACCAAACTTGGCTACAATCATCATTAGGGTATCTAGTTAAAATTAAGTGTCTGATGACACCCGCCTGCCTACCAACATTGCCAACATGGCTTAAAATAGAACCTATAGGTAAAATGCAAGTTCTGTCTATTATCTTGAAAATGGCTATCAATAGAGAAAATCTGAATGGACAGAAATGTTTATAATGATGAGATCAATCTACCTATCGTCTGTTTACATCAAAACTGTCAGATGACTTCTTTTAGGTTTATTGCCCTTTATTAATGATTTATATCAATTTTTTGAGTTTTGCATATCTTGGATACTGTATATATTAGAGAGAAACTTTAAATGGCAAAAGTGATCAGCAAGACAAGATGTACAAATAAGTCGAATGACTGAAATCGTCAATTCACTCCTTATTGGAGTTATTGCTCTTTAATGACGATTTTTACCCATTTTTAGTGTTCTGCCTTTTATCTTCAACACTATAATAGACGGACACTTTTAATGCAAAAATGATCAGCAAGACAAGATCTACAAATAATTCTTAATGGCCGAAATCATCAGTTGACTACTTATTGGAGTTCTTGCTGAGTGACTTTAATGATGTTTTTCACCAATATTTGGTGTTTTTGCCCCACTATCTTGAAAACTATAAAAGATAGACAGACACTTTAAATAGCAAAAATGAGCAAGACAAGATCTACAAATAAGTCTAACTTCACAAGTGTCATCAGTAGACTCTTTATAGGAGTAATTGACCTTAAGTTACAATTTTTTTAACCTTTTTTTGTGTTTTGGGAAAAAATTAAAGAAGATATAGAGAAACTAAACTGAAAAAATTACCAGCAATACAAGATCAACAAAAAAAGAGATTTTTGTCATGAATTCTATGCTAGTCCACAATGTTGGAGAGTGTCTATTGTTGAAGATGCACATAATCCTAGGTGAGCAACACATGCTCATTAGAGACTCTATTTTTTTAATGTTTTGTAAAAAAATGATATTAATTAAGTAAATCATGTTATTTTGCAGGATCAAACGCTACCTAAGGGCAGTCATGTTTTCCTAACAGCACTTGCAGATGGCAGGGTATTGTACGACAGTCTGCACAATAGAATCCATCCTATTGGTTCACTCAGAAATGATGTCACATATGCAAATTTCTATGATTATTTCAACTGTTTGCAGGTACGTGTTAATCAATAATTCCAATGTTTTATGTTAAGTCTTATTTCATTGGTGAGCATCATGTTGACCAAAAGTTTATAAACCTGTTTCATGAGGCCATGAACATGATTTCCATCACAGGTGAAGTAGTTCTGTAAGTGTTGAGGACATTTTATATCTGGACATAATTTTAGGTGCATTTTATTGGAATTATAGGAAATCTATTATTTAGTTTGCAAGTAGGTCAACCAAATTTAAAAACAAATAAACTCCTTCAAATTAACCTTTATTACTATAATATTTTAGTTAGTATAAGTTGCTATTTATATAGAAGTTTAAAGATTTGTGCTTTCTTTATTTATAGTCTCAATGTATAATTTTTTTCTGTTAATGTGGTTTCGTCAACTTCAGATGACCCAAGATCATTACATTTGTTGTTTTCTTGACACTCTTTAATGTACATAATATATAATAATATAAAAATATATATCTGGTATTGTGGTACCACTTCAATTATTGCTTAGTAATATGATATTAAGATTAAAATAAAATTGCATTATTGTTTAAATTTATTTGATTTTTATTCCATTAATTTTGTCTTTAGACCTTATTCAGTTCTGTAAATATTTACTTCAGGAAAATTTTGAATAAACTTTTCACGAATTTGGTTCTTTAAAATGTTGCACTCACCTTGTGAAACTTCTTTCTGAGCATGCATGCTCTTAAGTTTTCACAAACAGTCTATAATATTTTGTATGTGCATTGCAGGTATCCCCATGCACAGGATGGATGAATTCAAACGACACAATGAGAAATTTAACTACAGAAGTAGGTATACAATATACCGTGGATTCATTATTATTCATGGGATACCATTTTTTTTTATGGTATTCGTCAGCATAGGTTAACAACAAATTTAAACGTTTTTTTTTTTAAATAGCACAAATTTTCTATAGGTTTGGATGATGACTTTGCCAAAACCTTGAAAATAAAAAATTTCCTCAGTCTAATAAAATTGGTACCCACCAAAAAAATGAATCCACAGTTTATATTTTTTTGGTTTAGTATAATACATTTGTATCTTTGAAGTGTTCATTTTCTGTAACAAAATAAAGTATTGATACTTATGATATTTTCTAATTGTTACTGTTAGATAAATAAAATCATGTTATATTTAAGAAGAAAATCAAGAAATCCAATACAGTTTCAACAAAATATAAAGTAAATTCATCTTTATATATATTAACAAGTTAAAGTTTAAACTGACTCAACTGCCATGTTATAGATGTGTCATTTTATTTCGTTTTCTAATTTTAGAGAGCCAATGAGTTGAATTCAATTTTACAACAGCTTTCAACGGAATATCAATCCAAAAATTACAAGTTGTATTATGTAGATAACCCAATTAACCAAGGTAAGATTATTATTGTAGAGTAACTCCAATTTAAGTCTAATATCCTGTACTTTTTGCAACTCTTTGTAACTTTATGGTTAAAGCTAAACTTTGCCAGTTTTAAGTGCATCAAAAACTATATTTTCGAAGCTGTCAAATGTTCCATTTACCATTAGAGCTTCTCTGAATTAATCATAAATAATAAAGTTACAGCTACTAAATAGCATTTCAGTATCAAAAAGTAGATAAGGTTTATCCCCCTCCCACTTCTCCTTTTTCCATCATGCTTACACAAATTAATCTTTATTTCTAGAACAGATATAAAATTCATTTCAACTTTCTCTTTATTTTGCATGCATATATCAAAGATTGTTTTTTTTACTACGTTTATAATTTTTTAAGTTCTGAATGAGTATGAGAAAAATGGAGGACAAAAATGGGAATTGTTGGAGCCAGTTGATGGATTTCATTCAAATCAGGTACATGTTTACTCATCATTTCAACAAACTTAATATTATAGTAAAGTGAGTCAATTCTACCAGCAAGGTTACCATGCTTGTTATACTTTTGTACATATAATTTATTGCATGAACTTTAAACTGATAGTGACACTATTCATGAAATCTTTTATTTTCTTTGAATAGAAATTTCTTAAAATTACAATAAACTGCTTTGCCGAGTGCAGCTGGATACGACCGCAGAGGTCCAACCCTGAACAATTGGGGCAAAAATGGACACAATATTCAAGCTTGATACAGGTCTGAATTTGGATTGTAATTAAATATTTGACACATTATAGGTTTCTGACACAGAATAAATGTAGTCAAAGAACTTGAAATTGGTCATATGATTTGAATTTATATTCAATTAAAGATTTCTTGCTGTTCTGCAATACACTGTGCTGTTGCGCAATACTTAGTAAATCTGTTTTCAGACTATCTACAAAGAATTAGCAAACTAAATTTTGACCGCCAATTTTTTTTTTTGGAAAATTGATGATTTCTTTAATCTTGAGGGGAAAAAATTGACCCCCCTCTCCAAAAAAATAATATTTGAAGAAATTTTCTGGCTACAGGGCTGTATGTTACCTGTGTAACCTATAAAGTTGATGTCGATAAAAAGATTAAAAAGAAATATATTCATACAATTTTATTGATATCCAAACCTTCTGTAATTGGCAGTTTTTACCGAGCATTATTTTTTCTTTCACAAGATAAATGATACAAACTAAACTCATGTACATATTTGTTTATTCGTAATAATATTGTATTTTACAGATAGGCCAAGCTTTGACAGCCAAGGTGGTGTGGGAGAACCTAGAAACCAATTATCCTGATGTGATAGGCCCCGAAAATCCTAACAACAGTAAAATAGAACAGATTTTTGGATTACAGGGTGGCTACTGATGTTAAAGAAGGACATATTTGTAAAATTGACATTTAATATAATTTAATTTAGGAATCCGTTGGGAAAAAATAGATAATAATAACTTTAATTTAGAAAATTAATTAAATAAATTGATAAAAAAAAAAGAATTGTCTTTCAAAGACACTTGATATAATCTGTTGGGTATATCTACATGAATGACCCTGTCTTGTAATCAGTTTGAGAAGTACCATGGTTATTTGATAAAATCAAAACCTACAATTGTCATTTACTTCTATTCTGTTTAAGCAATAAAATTGTCAGAAATCAAATTTTAATTTGTTCATAGTTTTTTTGCCCCAAAACATTATTGTTATTATACCCCAAATCTAGGAGTGGGTGCTATATCTCATTCATCTTGGCAGTTCTTCCATCTAACTTTCCTTATTTCTGTCCATATGTTCCCCCATCCATCAGTCTGTTCATTGCCCAGCAATTTTTCTGTCACAGGTTTCTAAGGTACTACTGAACAAAATGATGTTATATTTGATCTGCATCTTGACAGTGATGAGTTGTAAGGTGTGAGCAGTCTTAGCACTTTTACGATCTATTAGACACCTATTTCCTATTGGCTGGTACTTTGAATTTTTCTTTATGTTGAATGAATTTAAAAGTTTTCTTAACACTCTTCTCTTGTACTACAGAATAGGAAAGTTCCAAGATAGTTGTTGTTCAATGTGGAGTTCGAATAAGTCGTATCCTGTTGCATTTTTCTATGTACATGCCAGTAAAGAAAATATAATGATTTGAATAGATCCCCTCTTAGAAGTGTCCACCACACTGTTCTAGTTTGACCGCCTCACCCTGATGAAAACCTGCCATAAGGTGTCATCTCCCATATGTTGATGTTTTCATACAGACAATGTTGTATTGATTCTAACACTTCATAGATTTCTGACATTTTCACATGACTTTTGTATGTAAAATGAAATCAGATATGGTAAAACAAATTATTTTGGTACTAAAGTATTACTTTATATTTGGTCAGCAGATTGACAGTGATGGAACAAACAAATTCATTACAGGGTTATGTGGCATATTACCAGGCAAACATTGCCTTACAAAAGATGCAATTGCTATTAGAATTTCCAGGCCATCATGAAGTTCAACAGAATCTTTTTATAACCAAACATAATTGATTTTTGTCATAATTTGAACTCATCCTGAAAATGCATGAAATATCTGCACTGGACAAGCTTAGTAAACAACAATAATCAATTTATAGTCCCAATAGGGCAGCATACAGTCTTTAATAATATATATAGTTGGTGTATTACAAAATGTGATCCTAAATTGCCTTGAATCTAGAAAACAAATAAACAATTGAACAATCATCTCCTTTAAATGTAGATCAGTGGAAAAACAAGGTGTATATAAAAGAAAACACAATAAAAATCATTGCAAGAAAAGCAATTTAAAACTGTAAAATACCATAAAATAGAAAAAAAGGAATATCAAAACAATGATAATAATTGCATTCTTAAAAAAAATCTTGCAGTTACTGAGAGCAAGATCAGAATACTAGTCTGCTGATATGAAATCCTGTCATTCTATACTCTAATACTGGTGGCTGTACATCAAAGTAGATTCAATACAGCAAAGTGATACAGAGTACAGGAATAAGTGATCTTATACAATATCACTGATAAATTTGTGTAGAATTTCAAAGAAGAAAAACAATTAAAGAGACATTTAAGTATGAATAAATAGAGATGTGTGGTAAACATAAATAAAACAGCAACCCAACAACACAAAAAAACAAGAGAATATTTTTAGTGCAATCTTTAACTTTAAAAATCTGAAAAAATCATTTTCATTAAAAATACAGAATCACACCTTCACAACAAGTGAGATATTATCTCCGGTACTTTTTGATCGAGGAAAACATTTATTTGTACAGCTTGCTTTTGTATGTTATTGAAAAAGAATTGCAAAAGGGGTTAGCTTGAATTTTCATTGTAATCATCACTACTATTGAAAGTTTATTATCTGATTAAAAATCAGCATAGCCAGAGAGCGGTAAGGTTGAACTGGTTTTTGCAGTCTGTAATTGATTGACAGCTTTTTCTATTAAACCCCTTGATATGAGCTAGTTAGATCAATTTCCCATTAATTACTTCAATTAAATCTTAATGTTGAAACCAACAGAAAAAAAAACATTATGCACAAGCACTGGGTAATACCAGACAAAAACTTTGGTTTAGTCATGTTTCTCCAACACTTGATAATTAGACTAAAACAACATTAGGGATTAAGGGGTCCTCATAAGGACTGGCATCTGGATAATCACCTGTAATTCACCTATATCAGTTCTTAACTAAAGTAATGTTAAAAGGAAAATTGTTTAAAGATATATATTTAGGCATTGAAAATCTTTTTTTTTTTTTTATAATTATTGGTTTTCATTTAATTTTGGTCTAATATAACCAGAAATTAGAATTACAAAATTAAAAAGTTTTTAACTAAAACTCCATGAATGAACTATGACAATTCAAATCAAACTCAAAATTTAATAAAAATTATCAAGAAATAATCTCAAAATTATATTTTTTAAATGAATTTTATTGAAAATAACATCAACAATCGAAATGTTCACTGACTATACATCATTTTAGTAATTTATTCTATTACTCAATATATTTTTGTATTTGTGTTACATGTAGATGTTCAAATCTAAAACGATGTGCAACAACAAAGTTTTATTTAAGTAGAAAGTCACCTAAAGCTGTTGTCTTCTAGTGCGAAGAACCATATATCTACCTAGTCGTTCTGTCTGTATATCATAAGAGCCGAAGTCAGTGCTCCTGGCATGCTGTCTAAGCAGATGGAAAAGTCAATCATATATATGTCCACTTTTTCCACGAAAAAGGGAGAAAACAAATTGGGTACATCACGTCGTGGACAATAGGGTGTTTAACTGTGGGAACTGGCTAGGTGCATTGGGATTTACAATTATTCTCGATTTTTCACTTAAGCATTGGACAATATATGCAAGTTGACTACAATATGTAAGTTGACTAAGAAATTTAAATATACTACATCTTTAATACTAAGCAGCGCTTGATAATTTTATAAAAGCTTAAAAGTCTTTTGTTGGTGTGGTTTATAAGCGTGTCTCGTTTCTCGTTTTTATATTGATTAAACCGTTGATTTTTCTGTTTTAATTGTTTAGCACTAGTCATGTTGGGGCCCTTTATAGCTTACTGTTCGGTTTGAGCCAAGGCTCTGTGTTGAGGCCGTGCTATGACCTATAATTGTTCACTTTTATACATTGCAACTTGGATGGAGAGTTGTCTCATTGGCACTCGTACAACATCTTCTTATTTATAAATAATGCCTCAAGCTATTATAAATTCTCAGTAGCTCTCAGAATATAAAATGTTTATTTATATTAAAGATCGCAAAATTGTAATAAAAAAATCATTATTATAAAAAATAGAGAAAAAATATGAAAACAAATTAAATAAAAAATTTACATTACTGTGCTAGATTATATCGACGTTTAAAATCTTGGAAAACTAGTTAAAATTTTTTATGAAAAACCCCAATTATTGTAAAAAAAAAATGTCAATGTTTTAATATTCAACTTTATAACTTTTAAAAATACCCTTTTAACAATATTTTAGTTAAGAACAAATGAATTACAGGTAAATATCAATATGGCAGTCCTTCAGAGGACCCCTAATCCCTAATGTTGTTTTAGTCTAACTATCAAATGTTGGAGAACCGTGATCACACCTAAACTTCAATGGAGTTTTTAAAGACAGTGTAAGAAAGAAAGGAGAAACTTGAAATCTAACGCTATACTTCGGACACGTACATTGTTCACCTATATATGTTTTCTTTGTGTTTCACATTTCAAATACAGTCTATTAGAACACAAAAAAACAAAATAATCAAAATAAAATAATCTGGAATTTAGTTTGGGTGTTTTAATTTTGTATATACACACAGCAAGGTCCTTAACATTGCTCAATACACAGAGACAATTGTGGGAAAATATTAAACTTCAAAGTATGGTATGGTGAATAGCTTATCTTCTGATGTCCATCATTCATTTTTTATTTAATCCACCAAAGGTTTGCTCTTTTTGAATACATAGATTGCAAAAAAAAATCCAATCAAATTAAAATCCAGTCCATCAGAGTGAATTTCTGATTTGACTAGATAAGATTCATATTTTTATGCCCCACCTACAATAGAAGAGGACATCATGTTTTCTGGTGTGTGTATTTTTTCTGTATCAGGTTAAAGTTTTGATTCAAGGTAGTTTACCATGAAGCTATGATCTCATCAACTTGAAACTTAGTACACATATAGATAAAAGGAGGTGCGGGTATACATACATGAGACAGCAACCTAGCAACAAAAATTATCAAAAAAACATCTAGAAGGCAATATATACAGTCAGTCTGAAAGTCTTCAATACTCGGACACTATTTGACATATAGCTTTTATACTTAGGAGAATATACAGTAAACAACAATAGACAGGTGTCTATACAAAATATCAATTTCTAAATCTACTCCAGTCTAGAAAAGTTGTACATAAATTTAACAAAAACAATCAAAGATCTTCCTTTAACATCAAAATCTCCAAATAAAGAAAAACATATATGTCAGTGTAATCAGTGTCTTAGGAATAAATTGAAAAGGATGAGGGGCAAAATGAAATTTCTGAAAGTGACCAGCAAAAAATTTTTTTCAATTATGTTTTTTGCCAAAAATATAATTTTTGCCACCCCTCATTCCACAAACACTTACTTACTACTACCTCCTTTGGTGGATTGAAATGATAGTAAAGTCACAGTACTCTTGCAGATTAAAACCACCATGTATACTCACTACAGTGCACAAATCTTTCATGTAAAGTTTACAACAATAATAAAAATCATACTGGCTTGATACAAGGGAGGGTTGAGATCTCACAAAACATGTTTAACCCACTTCGCATTTTTGCGCCTGTCCCAAGTCTGGAACCTCTGGCCTTTGTTAGTCATGTATGTTTTTTTTTAATTTTGGTTCATTTATATGTTTCAGACTTAGTGTGATGTCAATTTTTGCTGAACCAGTATACATTATTGTTTAGGGGCCAGCTGAAGCCCACCTCTGAGTGCGGGATTTTCTCACTGTGTTGAAGACCCATTGGTGGCCCTGGGCTGTTTTCTGCTCTTTGGTTGGGTTGTTGTCTCTTTAACGCATTCCTCGTTTCCATTCTCAATTTTATTTGTATTTTGAAATGGGTTTTTATTTTGTATTTCTTCTTCTTCTTCTTCTTTATAGTTCAGCACTCCATCAACATACTGATGATAACGTGCCGGGCACTGATGTCACTATGCCGCGCGTGCGTGGGATATATAATTTCTATTTACAGTTAAATATATACAAATAAAAGTTCAAAGTAATTTTCTTTTTCTTCTGTTTTGTACTATACATTTTGGTTAAAACTATATACATCATAATATTAATTTAAATGTGTAGGTGTTTGTTGAGAACAGATATTGGGATCTGTTCTCGGAAACAGTCTAGTGTAGTACATTTTACTGCAGCTACAGGTAGAAGGTTCCATTGCAATATTGTTCTAGGATAAAATGAGTACTTGTATGAGTCTTTAGATGTTTGTATTGGTCTGTAGGAATGATTGTGTGGATTTTGTCTTGTTCTTGTGTCAGATTGGATGAGCAAGTCTGTTGGATAAATAGCTACAAGATGGTGTATTATTTTAAAGAAAAAGATGATGCGTGTTCTTATTCGCCTTTTTTCTAGGGTTGTCCAGTTTAGAGTTTGTAGCATTTCATTGACGGAGCTGGTGTTATGATATCTGTTGCAAGTGTACCTAGCTGCCCTGCGCTGGACCATTTCAAGTTGGTGTGTTTGAGATTTGGTTTGAGGGTCCCAGACGCAGCTACTGTATTCAAGCTTAGGTCTGACCAGTGATGTATATGCTCTTTCTTTTACTGTTTTGGAATTGACCTTTAGATTTCTCTTGATAAAGTTTAGCTTTTGTGTGGCTGAAGCTGTAATATTATTAATATGTTTGTTCCATTTTAAGTCTGTTTGTATTGTTACGCCAAGATATTTTGTGGATTTTTCTTTTTGCAGTATATGTTGGTCAGTGTTGGTGGAGAGTGTAATCAAAATTTATTGGGTTTTTCTTTGTTGTTATCTGAAGGATTGAGCACTTGTCTGGATGGAATGACATGAGCCAGTCCTTCTCCCATTTTGCTGCTGATATTTGGCATTTGTAACAATATTTTCTAAATAGATTGTTAAAATTTTTGAAGGTGATTTGATTTCAGAAAAAACACCAAGCTACTTTTTGATTCATTTTTAATTTTTCTGTGAAAGTGACAATAATTTCTTAAAAAGTGAAGTATTAATATAGAAAACAAAATAAATATTAAAATTTTTTTGCTGGGACTATTACAGTAATATATTTTTGATACGTTTATCAGAGAGACAGAGATGTATATATATATATAATATCTGCTATGATATTATTTTTTTTTTGTATTGAAAAAAATATGTTGTTGTATATTTTGTATAGTGTCTGATTTTGTTTTTTTTTTTTTTTTTGGAGGGGGTTTTGTTTGGTTGTTTGTTGGGGTTTCTCACAATATGTTGACAGTTGTTTTATAGCTGATTCTTAGCTTTCGTCAAAAAAGTCCGCGAAACTAACTGCTTCACGGTCTTGCGGTGTAGGAACAGTAAATTATTCATCTCTCTTTATCCAATCAGATTCTTTGTTTAACCGGCATGCTACTGTGTCATCTGGTCATGTTCTCATAAATGAACCATGTGTTGTGCACTGACTTACGGTAAGACTTGAATGAAACTCAGTGTGCGTTCAAGTAGAAAATTTCTACAAAGATACGCCACGTCCATCTTAAGGAAATAGATAAATGACACAGCAC
Organism: Mytilus coruscus; assembly: GCA_017311375.1. Taxonomy (NCBI): domain Eukaryota; kingdom Metazoa; phylum Mollusca; class Bivalvia; order Mytilida; family Mytilidae; genus Mytilus; species Mytilus coruscus. The sequence continues at coordinate 42,142,536 of CM029600.1, forward strand.
AATTTTACAGACAAAACATTCACTTCAATGTCTTCATGGATCCTTATCCTCTCTTACAGTTCTTAGCTACGTCCCTTAGCACAGGAATTGGAAGTTCTATCAATAAATTCTGTAAATAATAAAGTCGAGTATCAATAGAGCTTCTCGTAGAGAAGCGAGAAGCTCTATTGATAGTCGACTTTATTATTTACAGAATTTTATTGATAGAACTTCCGATTCCTGTGCCCTTAGTCAACTATATCAGCAACTGATCTGATCAGGTTATGTTAACTGGCTGTTTGAACTTATATAGCCCGATTAGGCTATATATTGTACATTTAAGTTATATCGAGCAATACGTATTGAGATGCGGTTCCAGGATTTTGAAAAATGGGGGAGGGGGCCAAACCAGGTCACGTTAGTTTGACATATTATAAGTATGTGCATTTCCATACATGTAGGGGGCTACCTAGTCCCCAATAAATCAGTCTCTGCTATTGTAGTATTTTGAAGGGTTCAACTGAAACAAGGTTAAGGCACATAATACACTGTAAACAAACATACAAATGCATATATGGTCAGACATCGATCATGTCTTTCATAATCTATACATTAAGTTATAAACTCTGGTCTTTTATACTCAACCATAGAGAGAGCACCTGTTTATGCTGTTGGAGAGCTGATTTAAAGCTCATGACTGACTTAATTGGCCAACATAATACCTCTTCCAGTTGGTTTGAGTGAATCACAGTCTTTACAAAGAATGAATTGGGCTCGGTCTTCCAAGTATATGGAGTGGAGTCAAGTCCCTTTGATTTTTCCCCTTTATTGACACTTTAAACGTCTAGGTTTAATGAACCTTTTAGGTAAATTTTAAACAGGTGTTCTAGCTTACACCAAACCGTCAAACACCTTGTACAGAAATACATGTACCAGCTGCTGTCTCTTTTTCCTGGACGGCAGGTTATCTAATTTTAAATAGATAGCATTGTTGTGATCAATCCCTCTTCTCTTGATGTTTAATCTCCTGTGATAAATCTCACAGCCCTGATTTGGAAGCTTTCAAGTTGGTTTATATATTGTCTGTGGTATAAAGATAGCATGCCATTGCCCCATATTACTTTATAGATCTTATTAACAATATGTTATTTGTTTTTTTCAGTCTTTGAGACAGAATTGTAGGTTATGTTTGAGTTCAAATTTCTTGGAAAGCCAAGTGTTGAGGACGCATTCTTTTGAAACTGACTAAAACTTTCTTTGCATTGAAGTGCATACCCCATGGCCAATTTCTCTAGTTTATGTAGGTTTCATAATATTGTGTGTTCATGTTGTGATTTGATGTTCCTGTATACATATATCAGACAATTATCAGTAAACAGTTGATTTAACTGCACCTGGCACAGTTGCAGTTTAATAATGATGTGACCGAGGAAGTATGGCGGTCCCTAGTGGTTCTCCACAGACCACAGTAGACTAGCTTCTTCTGATTCATCTCCATCAACAACTACTTACATTTTCCTCTGTGTTAGTAACATTTCTAACCATTTATCGAGTTTTCTCTCACACATATATTCAGTATTGTGTTTCACAGTGTCAAATGCTTAGCTATATAAGGTTGAATGTGAGATTTACTGAACCTGTACAAAGCAGACACTTTTGTTGTCGGTAAATGTTTTATGTATGCCATGGCATGTGACAATGTGGTCCTACCATAAGAAATTATTTTCCACTTATTCATTACCTCGCATTTAGTTGTATTAAGAAATGCAGAGTTATCCCCCTTGCAAAATATTTACAGCTCATTGATAGTTGTTGAAATATGACAAATTCCATGAAAGGTCCAGATGACCTACATTAAAATAAGATTGGTTTGTAGCTTTATTGAAAATGAAGATGGTATAAATAGTTTTCAATTTTGCATAATTTAGCATGCAATTTCAACATTAATCATTCATTCGTTCCTACATTTTACACCTCAGCAAACAGTTTAATAACCAAGATTTTAACTTATTAGAATTTTGTTTTCAGATGTTAGAATATTCCATAATTGCAGCTCACAAGATGGAAACTAGCTAGATTAACCAGGTGAGTCTTGGTAGACTGAAGAAGGTGACCATGAGTTATTATGTTATCAAAATGTTAAAAAATAACATCAAAAGTATGCAAATACTTTGCACGAATTTATCTTACCATGGCTTATATTATGAAACAAACAATACTAGATACTCTAAATTCAGAAATTATTGTGTGCATTTTATTGCAACTTTTGAAGAATTGACATTGAGATTAATTATTGCAATTTCAGGAAAATCTGCATACAGATATATGTATCAAATGTCAGAATGCAGGGTTCTTATTATTTCAAAACTCACCCAGTCGCATTATTAGCATTAAAAAAAATCTCTCAATAATTTATGAATTTACAGTAATTTTATTTTCAGAAACTAGTGTATTATGGGTAATATTCCTTTATGTACACTGCTATGCCATTTTGAATTTAATGCCACAAAGGTTAAAAGTGATAACATTGGTTTTAAACATCATGAAGATTTTACACCCTTGAAAATGATCCATTGTTTAAAGCTGAGACTACTATAACAGTTATAGTAGTCTCAGTTTAAAGTTAAATGCAGTACTGACAGTTTCAGATGATTTCCCATGGGTTCTCGCCCAAGATAATATATCTGTAGCATGCCTGGAAGGGAAATTGCCCCAATTGTTATAGATGCTAGAGTTGCCAAATTCAATTTGAATAAGTAAACTTGAAAATAGTTCCTTTGTTATCAAAATTTATGAATTTTACTCTTTTTGATCTTATGTCAAAAAATTTAAGAAGATGTCATTTTTATTTAAAACAAACCATAAGATATTATGATAGTCTTTTATCAGTATCTAACTATACTTGTCGAAGTAATTGAATATACTCAGTACAAGCTGTGTGTTGTGGTCAAAATTGAAATCCCACACTTTTTCTTATAGTTATAAAAGGAAAACTTGCATTTGATTCCATGGTTTTGACAGATTCTGTATACATTCTTGTAGAAAAATCTTAATTCGTTGAAAATTTGAATTCGTGGTTCCCCTGTATCCACGAAATCTACATGGGTATTTAACGAATAATAATGAATCCACAGTATTTACAATTATAAAATCATTTAATTAACAAAATTCTTCTCAAACAAGATCTACAATCACTTTGTCTGACCTTTGGTCTAACAAATATTTTCATCATGCTTTTCTCAGGAACTACTGTACAAACTGATATTATATTTGGGTAGCAGCTTGACAGTGATGAAGTGTGTGTGTGTGTGTGTGTGCTGTTCATAGCTTTCTGTTTTCTGATACTTTAAATTTATCAATATGTTGAATGAAAACATAAAGTTTTATCACACTTTTCTCAGGATATACTGAACAGAATGATGTCATATTTGGTAAGCAACTTGACAGTGATGAGTTGAAATACGTGTGTATGCTTTTCGGATCTGTCTCTCACTTTCTGTTTAGGTGTGCTAACCACTACAACACGTGCAACTTGTTGTTTTGATTGATCCATTGTTGAGTCAATGACATTTCAAAGAATTTTGAGATATTTTTTCATGAAATGCTTGTTTTTCATTGTAAAATAATCCTTTATGAGTTTAATACTTCAATCAACATTTAATCAGAAAATAATTGTAAGTTGGCATGTATTTGTCTTTGCTTAAAATATTTTGGTACTAATACCAGAGAAATTTTTATAGCTATTTGGAGTTAACAAGTTGATCAGGCATGTGTCATGTAAGGGGTGTTGATCCATTTTGAGAATCTACAGTAAAATATCCCTTTTTAAAGTAGTTTATATGGGTGAAGAGTGGCATACTGATTGATATTTTTGTTGTGAAACTTTAACCTATGCAGACATTTTTTGAACATGTATATAGCTTTTGAAAAATCAAATTTTGATTAAGGCCAAAAACTATATTCCTGAACTATTTGTGGATGGGGTATTCAGTTCTGTAATTGTAAATACATCACCAACCAGTTGGTATTGTTAGTTTAACTTAATTATGATGAGTTAACAGATGTTGAAATTGAAAAGACTCCTATAAGAAGGTAGAAATTGTAGAAAAATAATTAATTTGGATTTTTATTGAAGTCGTGAGAAATATGTCAAGTTGTTCAATGGTGTATTCATAACTGCATTAATAACATTCTGTCTGATACAAAATTTATCATGATTCAGCAAATAATGTTTTATAAATTGCTGAGTCATTCTATCAGAGGTACTTGTAAATATATATATCTTACCAGAATCTAGCATGATGTGAAGGGAGTTTTGCACTGTCATTCAAATATTTCTACTATTCCTTTTGAGAAAGTACATACATATATATTCCTTATTTAATTTCTTAAGAATTTTTCATGAAACAGGTTAGTTTAATGCTTGCTCTTGAAAAATATATATTTTATTTAATATTGTAGAATTATATTGTTTTTCTGTATTACTTTATTACATTACTTTAGTGTAAAGACTAAATATATTGAAAAAAAATAGAAACTTTGTTGATGTAACTGTGTCTAGACGGCAATTATGTACCACTTTTACTTTTTCTTTTTGCATGGTTAAATGGGATAAACATTTTCTTTTCCACATTATTGTTGAGCCTGTGAAAGTGAGACATAGGGATCCTAGATTCTGTCGTTGTCCGTGGCGTCAACATTTATGTTCAGTCTGTGGTTAAATTTTTTTTTTACACATCAATAATGTTGTCGAAAATTTGGAGAGAAGCTTGTTTATGACCAAAACACAGTTTCCAGTGCAAAATTTTGATTATTTTCATTTTTCTGTATTTTTCAGTCATTAATAACTTTGTCAAACCTTCATGGAATTATATGAAATTAAGACAGAAGCTTGTTAATGACTAAAATACAGTATCCAGAGCAAAATTTTGAAGATATTTATTTTCATTTTCTCGTATTTTACTGATAAATGGACTTTATTTTTTTTTACAGTTAGCAAGCAGATACAGTCTGGGGTTAAAGTTTGTTACACATCAATTACTTTTTGAAACCTTTTAGAATTTTATGAAACTTTGGCAGAAGCTTTTTTTATTGTTGAGAGATAATGTCTGAAGCTTACTTTTGAAAATATATTGTCATTTTCAGTATTTTTCTGATAGTTGGACAGTTAACATTTACAGACAGTCTGGGATTCAATTATTTAGACATGATAAATTTGTAAACCTTCATGGATTGTAATGAAACTTGGACAGAAGTTAATCTTCAAGACCAAGAAATAGCATCTTAAGAAAAAGGTTGAATTTTTTTTAAATTCTGTATTTTCTGATAAATGGACTCACTTTTTAAGTCAACATTACACTTTTACTCTGACAGCATTAATTGCAGGCTAGACACAGGGTTCTGCGGAACTGACCACAAGGGACCTAAAACTTTAGTCCAAACCAACTACGGTCAACTGTGTCTGAGGGAGTTGGAACTTAAGTTTTTAAATTATTTCTTAATTTATCAATGGAAAATAACAAATAATATGTCATAAATCATTTCAGTAAAATTTTATATAGGGTCTCAATTCTTCTGATTTCAAAATTTTTTCTTAGGTTAAATGATAAGTTGTTTGATAAAAACTATAGTCTAGAGTACTTAACTTTTGTTTGAATTGATTGAAAATTACCATGGGCTTAGGATAGGTTAAATACTGTACTTTAAAATAATGACGTAGCGTAGCGGTGGGTTATTCATTAATGCTTTCCTCTTCGTTACTGAAACTCATAAATGGAAGTAGTTCATTTGAAAAGTTTTTAACGATTTAAGATTTTTTAAATGTTCTTTGTTTTATTGATCTTTACATAATGCAATTGTTCTGAAAACTGCTTTGTTATCCATGTACTGCCATACTTCACGGAGATTTGACACATTTTAAAATGATGATTTTTTTCTACAGAATTAAACACCATTAAGACAGCAACATACCACAAGTTTCCAAAACAAAGCATTAGAGGTCACCGTACAACCTTTTTTTTGAGTAATAATGTTTGCAATTAGGTTGCTATGTGATTGAAATTGATCATGGGTCTCCTTATTTTTTCAATAGGATTTTTAAAAATTCCGTAACTCCTTTCAGAAAAAATATAGGTTTGTTTATTATTAGTAATTGTGATACATGTATTAAAAAGTCATTATAGAACAAATAATTTTGTTAGGAAATGTACTGTTATGGTTTTATTGTGAGGAAACATGTGGGTTGAAAAAAATGACGAAAGTATTATTTTATATTATTTTTTTTACTGAATACTTAAATAAGTAAACATAATTAGATTTTGATCATTAAAGTGCATCTTTACATAAACAATTTAATTGCTTTCCATTTCAGTTATTTTATATGCTCAGCAATATCTTTAAATATTAGGAATTATGGGACCCGAATTTCTAAACACCTTGAACTATTTAGAATAATGAGAGCAGAACTTCTTTATTATTTTAGTTCTTTTTAAATATCGTCAGATCATATTTCTTATGTTGACGTGGACTTTTTGCCCTATTAACCAGAAACTTTTAAAATATAACCCACTTTATTAAGTTATGTCAATATCACCAGAAAAAGAAAAAGTTTTAATATCTGATTTTAATTTTCAAATGATAAATAGTTTTACAGTGGCCTGTAATTGTTTACATCTTTGTCCTTCAGTTTTTAATGGGGAGTTGTCTCATTGACGATCATTTGACATCTCCTTAGAATTATATATATATTTTCCATAAGATTTGAGATAACAGTTTCAAAAGCAAAACAATCACCTTTGTCAAAAATTAAATAGCCATCCATTTTTAGAATGTACAAGTGATGGGTACCATTCTATTAGTGTCTCCTAACATTGAATTAAAATTCTTACTAAAGTTCTTTAAAACTATTGACATATCAGATTTAGGTTGAATTTGAAAGCCATTTAAAAACAAAAATGTTTGAAAGCAAAAATAGTAATTAAGGAATCATATAACATGGGGTGAAAACTAGATGCACATTTTGAATAGCATCATAGCAGCATTCCTACCTTTTGTTAAATGATATGATATGTTTGATGGGATATAGTTCCTGATTGACAAAGAATTGGTCCATTTAAACTCAACATTCTTAACTAAGATTAACTGTTGTATAAGGAGATCTGATATGATTGCCAATGAGACAATTATCCATATGGGTCATCTTATAAACTCAGACTAAAAGTTTCAAAGCGGATGACGTCTTCTTATATGGTAACTGAAAAAAATTTGTAACTTTGTTTCTATTAAAATTTTGAAATTTGTTCAATGGAATAAAATAGTTCCCCATTAAAAGTCATTCATTGCCAGATTCATCTTAAAACAGACATTCTTCTTAGAAGGTGATAATTGAATGTGTCAAATACAAGTTAAATTGACATTATCTTTAGTGAAGAAAATCAATAGTCATCTGTACTTCAAAAAGATTACTTTTTACAGAAAAAAAAAACCAAAAGATAGTAATTAGGACTTGACAATATAAATCGGGGTTATCAGGGTTGGTGCATGGTTATTGATTACTGTGGATTCATTATTATTCGTTGGATACCAATTTTCGTGGGTTTCGTGGGTTTTGGTGAACCACGAATTCAAATGTTCAACGAATAACATATTTTCAATAGGATATGTATGCAGAGATTGGCAAAACCACGAAATCAAATATCCACGAAAATGCAAGTTTTCAGCAATCCACGAAAATAAATGAATCCACAGTATCAGTAATATCACTTAAAGTTTATCCTGCTTTTTGTTAGTTCACTTGGTCTCAAAAAGGACCAGTGTGACCTGTAACCATCAGTAAGTGTCTAATGTTCCTTAGTTATTCATATTTTCTCTATAAATCTATGGGGTAAATGTAAAGGACCTTGACATGTAATTTGGTTGATAGTCCTTCTGTAAAAAAGTAAGTTTCATTTCTCTTTATCATTGAGCTAACTGAACCAAACTTGCTTTCTTTAATATTCACGTCTTAAACCTTAGGGGCCCCGGTGGCCTAGTGGTAGTCGAACTACTGTATCACTAGCCTGTCAACGCTGAGGTTGTGAGTTCCAATCCCTCATGTGGCAAGTGAGCTCAACTCCAGTCTTAATTGACTAGTTTTTCTAGTCTGAGGTTCCCTCCGGGCAATCTGGCTTCCTCCACCAATAAAAACTGACTTCCACAAAATAGCACAATAGTGCTGAAAGTGATGTTAAACACCAATCAATCAATCAATCAATCTTTAACTTTACAGTTATGTTTTTGCAAATTTCATAGGTATGTTGATCAGAAAATAATATAAAAAGATTTCTTTCTTTCATGTAAAATTAAGAATTTACAATGTATCCCCATATTTTTATTTGCCATGAGGAACACAATGGTTGCCACTAGTGGAGCATGAACTACTTACCCTTCCAGAGTACCTTATTTCACTCCAGTATTTTCCACCATTTTATCATCATGATAATGTGATGCTATCTGAAATAATTTTCTTATAGATTGTGTTTATGAATGTGATGCTATAATTTCTAGAAACAAGATGGTATTTCAATATTCCCTATTTACCAGGATACTTTATAAAATTTGTTGACAGAATTCTGAACTCCCAGTTGTTTTGTTGGATTTATATGATGTTGATCAGTCTTCAGTTTTCTTCATTGTTAAGGATTGTTGTTAGTCTGTTCATCTTTTTCGTTTTGCCATGGAGCTGCTCGTCTTTCTTTGACTGATGGTTTTTGATTATTTGTATTGGTATTGTCTCCCCCCTTTTTACCAAGTATGGAAAAATGGGGGGTGTATATGAATTGTGCTTAATGTGATACCATTACTGTTTGCTAATAGTATCTGCACAATAAGATATAAATGTTCTGTAGATATACCATAATCTGGAGTTACTCATTTAGGAGAATTGTGTCAAAAAAACAATGAATGTATAAAAAGAAAATCACTTCAGTCTGTAATTTGATTAAAAAAATTGCCATTTTCACATTCCTGGTACATAAATTAAGTGTTGCTGTTTCAGAAATTGAACCCACTCAAAGTAGCTGTTAAAACAAACACGAATTATCAAACAAATCGGTTGAGAATCCAGGTTACTTAAAGAGGCCAAAAGCTAAAATAACTTAATGACATTAACATGATTAATGAGATCGGATCAGTATTGTTGTTCATATAAACAATTGTTATGTAATGTTATAGAATTGCTCATTTTGTGCTCTAGTTGATATTAATTAAACCTTTTATTTGAAATAAAGATGTTTAAGAAAAGTTTCTATTAACACATTGCTTTGTATATAATTGATTCTTGGTCATAGTCAATAATTAGGAGATCTATATATATATAATCAATGTTCTGTTATATGACTGGGTCATAATATAGAACATGTCGGCCTGTTTCATATTTTTTAAAGCGGGGGTGCTTTTAAAAGGAGAAATGTTAAATGGATAAATTAATCTTTAGATTGTAGTGTCGGTGACTTGTTATGGTAACTTGCACTTTCCATACTGAGTGGTCTTGATAGTCACACATGTGGTCAACATTAAACCTGACCAGGTAAGATTGATGGCTAAAATACAATGTTCATTTATCAATATTTGTTTTTTTAATGAATTGCCATTCAGTCCATTGTTTACATGGTAACTAGAATCTTTGTAAAAAAATTTATTTATGTTTGAATTATTTGTATAAGAATCTAGTAGGGCAATTGTCAGCTTATGTATACAAGCTAAATGTGTATATCTAGAAAATGATTGGGCGTCAAAATATTTCATATTATTGATATTTGTATGTAATCTGCTTCATAATTTAAGTGGTTAACATGTAGCATGGATTGATACAGTAAGTCATTAAGTTGGACATGTAGAGAAAAGGTTGTAAAAGCAGTAAATTGTTGAAATAAAACCATTTGATGGTTTATCAGATCTCAGTTACATACATCTAAATTCTTATACAAATAATTTAAACATATTTTAAAAAATTAACAAACATTCCAGAATTGAATTTTTCAAAAGGAATGGCAGGTGCTAAAACTATTAGGAAACAATTTCCTTAATGATTTAGATGAAGCTATTGTCTTTAACTTTTAAGGATGTTAATTGGATTGAAAACTCGGAAATATTCTAGCCATATGATTTTTTGCATTATTTGCAATCAATCTGAAAATATCTGCTTTTTAATGTAAAATAATTTTTTTTTATTGACACTTAATTTTGATAAAAAAAAATAAACAACAAAAACTAAGGATGTGTATTAAGTTAATCATATGATTAATATCCTTTTGTTCTTATGTTGTACTGTTTGACCTTTGAAGGATTGGCTTGAAGCCACTTAAAGATAACTAATGCCATAGTTTATTTATAATAAAAAGATTTAAGATAAAACTAAAAATAATAATGATGATATTCCTTTCCGAATGAGAATGATGTATTTTAACATCATCATTAAACTGGTCCTTGCTCTTAAATGATAATTCAACTAAATTTATTTATAGACACTCTTAAATATAAAAACAAAAGAACATTGTATTACAAGATTTCTTGGAATGAGGTTGCAGATACTGGTGCATTTAACAACTTAAAATATTTTTTTAAGTAAAGTTGAGATTTCTTAGAATAAGGCTGTGATATATATTCAATTGTAAAAATTGTTTATGGATTTTATTTAATCTTTGTGAGATAATTTACATATTTAGATATAGGAAGATGTGGTGTGAGTGCCAATGAGACAACTCTCCATCCAAATAACAATTTATAAAAGTAAACCATTATAGGTCAATGTACGGCCTTCAACACGGAGCCTTGGCTCACACGAACAACAAGCTATAAAGGGCCCCAAAAGTACTAGTGTAAAACCATTCAAACGGTAAAACCAACGGTCTAGTATATATAAAAAGCGAGAACGAGAAACACGTATAAATTACATAAACAAACGACAACTACTGTACATCAGATTCCTGACTTAGGACAGGTGCAAACATTTGCAGCGGGATTAAACATTTTAATGGTATCAAACCTTCTCCCTTTTTCTGAAACAATAGTATAACATCACAACATAGAAAACACACGATAAAACATCAATTGGAAGGCTTAACTCAATCAAAAACGTAAATTAACACACTATGAACGAATAAATTCGATCTGTGATACCTGAAAGTAAATACATAGTTAATAAAATATTAGGGACATACATAAGTAATCTTACGGCAAAAATACTAAGTTCTGATAAGATTATGTATGCTGTCAACAGCAAGTCAAATCAAAACACAATATAAAGGGTCATTTTTTTCTTTAGTCACCACAGATATTCTCATCAGCCTTTCAACCTTTTAAAATGCTGACAAGATATCATTTTCAACCTTGGAAATATTATCAACTAGATGATTTGTTTAGTTATTTGTCACTGTGGTATTTACTGAAAAGGTGATAAATTGTATTCAAATTCTGTATAGAGGCTCCATTGTAGAACATTAACAATTATTGAAATTCTGTATAGAGGCTCCATTGTAGAACATTAACAATTATTGAAATTATAGCAATCACCCAGCTTAAAAAAACTAATGCATCACAGAGGATTTTATCTAAATTTTGTATGTACATTGTACAATACAAGTTTTTTTGTATGACTGAAGAAAAATGACTAATAATTCCAATTGTAAATATTTGATATTTCAAGGCTGAATAGCAGCTGACCTGTTATTCACATGTTATTGTTTGGGTAACAGTTCAATGTTACTAAAATATTTGCTGTCCTTGTTCACTTATGATTGTCCATGGTATGTACATGATGTATGCATGTACTTCTTGTTGTACATGTGTCCTCACAACGTGTGCAGCTGCTGGTGCAATTCAGGACAAATATAATGGATAGAAAATTATCATGTATTGATTTAGGTATAAAACATATATCAGAGCTATTGACTTTTAAATTATACCATAATGATTCCATAAGTTGTTATTTTCATTCATTGACTGTGCAAATTTATGGTGTTATTTTGTTGTCAAAATTTCATTTTAATAAATATTGATATTGAATCATGCCTGCAGATGTTAACAAAAGTAAAGTTATGGTTCCTAAATATCAAATGTACTTATAAGTAAGAGTCTAAAATCCATATTATTGTGGTTAGATTTTTGCAAATGAATGACAGAACTTGTGACAACAACCCAACACTTCAAAAAAGACAGTAGACATTAAAAGGTCAACAAACTGTCTTCAATTTAAGACAGCTGTCTATACTATATGCCAAGCTCTAAATTTAGACAAGTGGTTTGTGAATAAATTTAATAAAGACTATAGATCAAAGATAGTTGTCAGATTCTTTGGCAGACATTAAACACTAAAATAGATGTTATAACCGACAACTCCTCCCCAGATTCCTAGCTTGAAACGTGCACTTTCACATGAAAAAGTGTTAAACATGTTTTTTGAGAATTCAACCCCTCCTTATTTTAATCTGAATCAATGCCCTTACAGAAAATAGATAGAAGAACAAAGAACAAAAATTCAGATGAAAAAAACTTTTAAATATTTGTTTTACAGAGGACAAAAACACAATTAGTAAAATTAAAACTAAATGATACCAGATCAAAGACTGTCTCCTATGATCTTTGGTGGGTACATGTAATTGTCACATTGGCAATCAAACCATATCCCTTTTTGTCTCACCTGTTACGAAAGTCGGAGTATTTCATCGCAGTATGCGAGACATAGGTATTACTATCCGGCGGCGGCATAAACTATTTGTATAAAGCTTTATATTTCAGAAGGTAGAAGACCTGGCTGCTTCATACCTTGTATGCAGATACCTTATGTTACGAAGTTTCCGTCTGTCATATGCCAATTGTCCTTGACATCATTTTCATGGTTCAGTGACTGCTTGAAAAAAATTTCAGTTTTTTTGTCATGTGAATTTCTCACTTATTATGAGTAATAGGAAAACTATATTTGGTATATGGGTTCCTTGCAACATCTACATGTCTGTCAGACAGGGTTAACCTGACCTCGACCTCAATTCATGGATCAGTGATCAAGGTTAAAGTTACGTGATTAGGTCCGTTTCTCAGATACTACAAGCAGCAGGTCAACTATATGTGGTGTATGGAATGATTGTAAGGGATACATGTCAGACTGGCAGGTTTCATCTGACCTTGATCTCATTTTCATGGTTCATTGGTCATTGTTATTTTTTCTGTGTTTTGGTCTATTTATCAAGTACTGTAAGCAATAGGTCAACTTTATTTTGTGTATGGAATTTGTAAGGTGTACATGTCAGTCTAGCTGGTGTCATTTGACCTTGACCTTTTTTTTTATTGGTTCATTGGTCAATGTTAGTTTTTTGTGTTTTGCTGTGTTTTTCAAGTACTATAAGCAATAGGTAAACTATATTTGGTTTATGGAATGATTGTTAGGTGTACATGTCTGTCTAGCCAGTGTCATCTGACCTTGACCTCATTTTCATGGTTCCATTGGTCATTGTTAGTTTTTTGTGTTTTGGTCTGTTTTTCAAGTACTATAAGCAATAGGTCAACTATATTTGGTGTATGGAATGATTGTATGGTGTACATGTCTGTGTAACAGTTTTTGTCTGACCTTGACCTCATTGTTATGGATCTTTAAGACTTTCAACATCAAATCAATGGTCAGCGTGTGCACTCTTGTTTATATCAAAGAACTTAATCACAATATCATTGTCCATGCTGTCTTAAATCATAACTAAAAAGAAACATATATTAAAGTAAACAGAACAACTATGCCATGGGGCCAATATAAGCTTTATATAGGGTATATGAGCTTGCTAAAGTTTCTTTCATTTATTTGACCTTGGAGGATAAATTAAGTCAAATTCCTTTTTTGTTATCAGTTAACTTAGAAACCTAATAAGTAAACTTAAAAACCTAATAAGTGGTCTATATAAATATACTCTTAACATCCTGGTTAATAAATACGAACATCGATACAGGAATTGACACTTTTATTTATTTAATAATCAAACGTGTTCTTCAATTTTTTTTCTCACAAATTTGGTTTTTGTAAGGGGTAGGTCATTTTAAAATCAGTGATTATTACTTGTCGTACTTGATGAAGAAAGATCTATTTTTGAATCAATGGAACAATTGTAGACTGGTATTTCTGTTTTAGATTCTGTGACCTTGAACTACTGATGTCCTACTTGTTTTTATACATTTTCTTATTTGTGGTAAACATTTTCTTGAACATGTGTGATGTGAAAAATTTGTATGATGCATATTTTATAGCAGAAGAATTATTTTATTAAATTGTGTTGTATATTTTATAAACATTTAGATTTTGATTATGTTGGCTGTATATATATATATATATATATATATATATATAAATTTTATTTAAAAAAAAACAATATATCTTTTCAGGGGGTGTTGACACAGTTGAGATGTGTGGGAAATATTGATCTGTCTAGGAAACCCTTTCCATTGACTAAGTGAGTCCTCCAAGGAAAAGAAAACACCCTCAGTATGTCTGCTACACCTCACAGGGAGGACTGCACTGATGTCATCATTATTGGTAAGGAGACAATTTATATCATCTAGGCCATGCCAGTTTTATTTTGGTTGCATTAGATTTATGTGACTTATAACCAAAAAAAGGTGTTGTTAGGAGTAAACAGTATTGTATGTTGTGATTTGCAGGCATCAATTGACAAATTGATGGTTTCAAATTGAATTTATTGTAGATGTGTTAGTGGAGTAAAGAAACAGATATTTGCAATCATCAATTGAAATTGATGTCTCCAAATCTTCAAATACAATACAGATATCTCCATTCTAATGCAATTAAATAAAAATACAGAGAAATCATATATTTATAAATGAATCACAGGACATATGTGTTTGTGTGCACAATTTAAGACCATCAATCTTGAAATTAATGTGCTGAAATTTGTGGTATTGTCCAATTGAAATGAACTAAAAAGTTGTAAATACAAATACAAGTTCACACATACTATAAATTCAGACATTAATATTATATTTAATGCTTGTATTGACTTGTCAGAACAATACAAAATTGCATTACTTAAAACTTACATTTTACTGTAATCAATGACATACATGTAATAGATTGGTCTTATTGTCAATTGACCACTTTCATTCAACTTATAATTATTCATAATAAGAATTACATATATTTATTGATTTCCAGAATTACAGTTGGGCTCAAGAACTGTGGTTCAACTCTTTTTCTTCTTAAGTCTAATAAATGAGTATTTTTTTGTACATTTTGTAGGTTTTTTAAGACATAATCCTTTTTACAGGAAATGGACCATCAGGGATCTGTCTGTCTTTCCTCTTATCAGGAAATCGTCCCTATTACAATGGAGGATCTCATTCCAATGTTTACTTGAATAAAAAATTAGAGAAGCTGGATAAAAATAAATCAATAGTTGAAGAGGTATGTAAAATAGTTTTTTTATTCAGCAAATAATTGATGTTGAGTAAGGATGTTTCGATTTTAACTGTTTGTACTTCCAGACATGTTGACTAAGATATTGATTGACCTCATAGCTGAGAAACCATGTATGGTATACAATGGTATTTTTTCAGTGCACTCTTTTAGTTTTATTCTACATCACTGTAACCCTTTTTAAAAAAAAATTTGTCTATGGAAATTGGTAGTACTAAATGGATTCATTATTATTTGCTGGATTCCATTTTTCGTGGACTTTGTGGATACAGGTGAACTACTAATTAAAATGTTTTCAACAAAGTACAGACAAAACCACGAAATCAAATATCCACGAAAATGTAGTTTTATTCAATCCACAAAAATTGGTATCCACGAAAAAAAAATAAATGAATTACAGTAATCTATACTGAAATGTTGATGACCTACAAGTTATTTTGTTAGATTTTTCATGATTTAAATTTTTTTGTTAGCTTACCTGATTTAATGTTGTATTAAACTTACCATTAAATGTAACAGCATATGCAAGATATATTCTTTCACAGAAATCTATACTGAAATGATCATGACCTACACATTATTTTGTTAGATTTTTGTGAAAGAAGAAGTAATTCATGATTTAAATTTTTTTGTTAGCTTACCTAATTTAATGTTGTATTAAACTTACCATGAAACGTAACAGCATATGTAAGATATATTCTTTCTTAATAGATATACTGTTTGATGAAAGAAATGGCTACATCTGCAGCTTAATTAGGCAAATTTATATTAACATACTTTATTTCTCCTTCTTTCAGGACCTAGAATATCTGTCTGAAGGCTTAGATGGGAGATCGTCTAACCCCATTGCTTTGCTTTTTGATAACCTGTGTCGACCTGATGCTGACATGGGTGTAAACAATCCATCTCTGTTGTCGTGGAAACATGAACCCAAACACAGTATTAATCACATAGTTCTTGGAAAGGGTAAACCCGGAGGAGCTTGGCAGGTAAGAAAGAATTTTTCATCAGCGTGTCATGTACAGCATTTTCAATTAATGGCGTCGCATTGACCATCCAATAAGAAAATTTAACGATTTTGTTTTGTGGTAAGCTTTTTACTTGAACTCTTCTCGGGAGTTGATTGGCAAATGTTTTTTTAGTTGCATTTATACATACTTACTTGTTACTTTGTTTTATTAGTTTTTGAACTTTTCTTCCTCGTATGGTAAAAAATGTTTTTGCTTGACACTTGTCCAATCTTCAAATAAGTGAACTTAATTTTCAATCACAGAAAATGGATGGCAATATGCAGACATTAAGCTTAGCCAACTGGATGGAGCTGCCATCTCTTCCATTTAAAGACTGGATCATGAATCATCACATGTAAGTAGCATACAAATAATTAAAGATTGGCTATTTTTTATCCAAAATTAGGAACTGCCATTCAAAAATAAGGGGCAAATGCTTAGTAATATTGTCTTTGAATTTTAATAGACTTTGTTGAGACAGAATACACTGGAAATAGCCTTGTTATTAAATGTAACTAATGACAAAGTGAAAAATGTAAAGTGATATCTGTTAAGATGGACCTTTATCATATAGATCATGTGAAAATATGAAACATGTGAAACATGCTAAACTTGCTGCAATTGAAGTTATTTTCTGATTAAATGTTTTTTTGATAATTTGGAAGCATGAACTGCAGGGCCTAATCTAGGTTTTTTGAGAGGGAGAAGTGACTTCTCCTTTCATGAGAGAGTAGGGAGAAGTGAAATTCCATTACCGTTTTGGTTGTGTTGTGTTTTCATGCTTATGATCTATGACATATATAAATTTTAATAAGGAAATTGTTTAATATATGCAATAAAAAATATACCTGCAGTGTTTTTATATGATACTGTATTTATTGAAAACTCTTTATAAAATATAAAATAGATTTGAAAATATAGTTGTTATTTATTGAGTCGTATCATTTGTACTGTAAATTTGAATTTGTTTAAATAAAATATCAAGTTTAAAGTTGCATTAGTCTATCTCAACTTATTTGAAAAATACCTCTCAATTTGTATCCGATATGTTTTTTTTATTATCAAGAACTGCTTGGCAGTGATCTAGGACATTAGTCATATATTAGTTAGTGTAATAGTCCCAGGAATGATTGGGCAATTTAATTTATATTACCACTTGTTATAATTTTGTAAAACATTATTGAATGTCCAAGACATATATCAGTTGTAATCAGAGATATCTCCCAATGACATGTTTAATAATTAACTGATAAAGAGCTATTATTTTGTTATTTTTGTTACCTGATAAAGATATCTCTCTTATCTACTTTGGTCGTAGAAACAAAATATGCTGCTGACCACGTGTCGTACATTTGCAATCAAATTATCAATCAGCTGTTTTTTTTTACTTTTTACATTTAAATTTTTAATCAATTAATAGCAAAAAATCTCCCATTAATTCTCACCTCTTATAACCTACTGATAAGAACAACTGGTCGGGTCGTAATAAATGAAAATAAAACAAATCAGCTGAGTGATTACACAACATCCTCATGACAAAAATCATTGTAAAAGATAACTCAAACAGTAGCTCAGTTTCCTGTTTAATTAGTTTTATATGTTAAGTCCAAGGATGTTCAAACTCGCCGTTGTATTTATTTCATTTAATGGTCGACAGTATTAGTCTGTGATCGTTACAAAAATCTTGATTTTCCTTGTCAGTCACCATTTTAGTTTACCTGTGCGACTTGTAAATCATAAGTTGTCTCCCTCATACTGATTTTGATAGCGATTTGACTTCACTGTGAAGTCAGTCGGCTGGCGAGTTTTAGTGATTTTCAAAATTTTTTGGCGACTTAAATTGTCATTTCGCTGGAAAGATTATGGCCTGATGTACTGTATATTTAAAAGGGCCTAACAGCCAAACTGGAAGGCCAGCTCTGTCTGAAGGTATTAAAACACAATTTATCTACTGAGAATTTATCAAAAATATACAACAAAAAGCATGGGGGAAGGGGTTTAGTTTGCTTGTTATAATTGTCTTTTAATGTTTCGAATTTGAATACCAGTACAGAATGAGCTGATAAGTAACATTAGTTTAATTTGTAGTTTCAGTTTGAGTTATATCATATGCTGACCTTTTAATATTAACGTGAATGTGTGTCTTGTTAAATCAGATAATTATTTATATTGTGGGATAATGCAAGACATTTCCACTGAGGATATTTCCACTGCCTACGATAGAGATATTCTGTAAACAATTCATTAAATTTCTCTCTCCCATAGAAAAATAAATCAAAAAATTAAAAAAAAACAGAAATATACTAATCAAACAAAAGTACACTTATTGATTTGGTTTTGTGATAGACAAAACATGAGATGAAAACTAGGCCGAAATGAGTAAATAATTTAAATTTTCAAAGTGTATATAATTAAACTGTTAGAAATTATTAGGGATCCACATATTAGGGGTATCACGCATTGTTGAACTGTGACCTTGTGACCCAAAGTTTAAATGTCATTGATAAGGAATTATATTTATCTGTTATTGACACTGTTTTTCTCCCACGTCAGAAAAGTATTTATAATGTAACCTGGTATGTTGTCACAAGAGTCTTCGAGGTCTTATTTGTTAACCAAGATTTATTGATAATAATCTTGGCCCAGATTTTAACCATGTTTTAAATACTGAACCTAAGACCACAGATTAACTATTTCCGTACACCCTAATGCTTTTAGTGGGTGTTTGAATCTTTTATATAATCTGTCTGTGCATGGATAAAATTTAAATTTTAATCTTCTTTACCAGTGAGTTTACCATAACAGTACACCGTGCAAAGCTGTAGTTGCATCAAAAGTACATTGATTTTTTTTCTCAAGGACCCATTTAATTGTTTCAAAATATCTTTGAATTTTGTACTTATAAAGTATTAAAAGTTATTGATTTATGTCAAGTGTGTTTTCCAAGGCATAGACAAAAATGTATAAATAGGTCTAATAATATGTTCACTGAGTGATATAATATTTTGTAAGTCTCTGTTTACAAGGGTGGAACTTACATTGTTGAAAATATTTTAAAATCCAGTTGCAAAAATTTAAATATATTCATAATAGAAAACATTTATAGTTTCCACACCCTTTGTATGATAAGGTGTCCCATTTAAATGACAAATACAAAAGTATATGGAACAAGTTATTTAAATACCAATACATTTTCTGCAGTGACATTGAAATTATTATTTGCTAGATGATGAGGAATTTGACACCAATGTTGGGGTATACCAGGAAATAACAGTTTATCACAAAAACAACACTTTTAATACTGTTCTAATTTCATCTAGACATTATTATCCGATGCGGATCCAAGGTTTTAAAAGGGGGGCTGAAATTTTGGTAAATAAGGCATGTGAAAAGATAACAGGAATCATCAGAAGTTTTTTTTTACAAAAAAATCAAAATTATAGGCCATGAAGAAATTTGGCTTTGAAAGAAAAGATACTAATACAATAAAAGATATGGTGGGGTTAAACCATAGATAGTTAAGTAAGGGTCGAGTGACGCCAAAGTGAAATAAAGTACTTAGTTTAAGTTGTTTCTTTTTACTTGCAGTTAAATTTTATGATTTTATTTTTTCACAGAAAAGAGGATGAAGAGGTGTACAGAAACCGTGCCAGTGTAGCAGATGTTAAAAATTACTATACCAGCTTTGTGAAACAGAATCAGTTGAATTCCTTCTACAATAATCATACAGTTACCTCTGTGAGAAAAGTGTTCGATTTTAAATCTTGCATAGACTCAGAAAGTGGAGAGAGGTTGCCATGTTGCAAGAACTTCAAGGACAACCATCCATTTTTGTGGGAAGTTAGAGGGTACATTGAAAATTTTGAAAATGATTCGGCTACAGACAAGGAACATGGAACTAAATTACATGAAGAATTTTGTTATAGAGCACCTCATGTTGTCATAGCAACGGGTACATTTGATATTTCTAATAGACTTAATATTCCAGGTGAAAATCTGTCATATGCTGTACATACACTTCAAGATTTTGAAAAATGCCTTGTGGAAAGACGAAAATATTCTTCATTGGACCCCATTTTGATTGTAGGGTCTGGTCTGAGTGCAGCAGACGCCATACTTATGGCACTAGAATCAAACGTTTCTGTGATACATGTTTTTAGGAAAGGTCCAAATGACCCAAGTATTATCTTCAAGAAGCTGCCTGCAGGCATTTACCCTGAATACCACAGAGTTCATGCCTTAATGAAAAATAAGATATCAGACCCCCTGTATAAGTCCTACTGCAAACATCAATTAATTGATTTAAAAGATGACCAAGGCGCACTTTTAGAGTCAACCGATAGCAAAGACATAATTTCTGTAGATATATCTATGGCTGTGATATTAATAGGATCTCGTCCCGATTTATCGTTCCTCCCATACGAAGCCAAAAACTTAGGTGTTGTACCAAGATATCCAATAGAATGTAAACCTAATCCATTAGATGTGGACCAGTATAGTTTTCAGTGCAATCATGAAGTTGGACTTTTTGCAATGGGACCATTGGTAGGAGAGAATTTTGTGAGATTTGGTTTAGGCGGTGCCTTAGGAATTAGCAATTTTCTGTACAAAAAGAAACAGAAGGACTGTTTGTAATGAAGAAATTACATTTTTTTGTTCTTGTCATAATACTGTTCGGAGAAATACATGTATTACTTTTATTTATTGCTATTTGTACTTTTGTAAAATGAAAAGAATTTTTATACTACATTGTCTTTCAAGAATACACATGTCAATTTGACTAACGTGGTAGAAAAATTGTACTAAATAATTTGAAGGTTTCATTATTTTTCAGGTCCTTTTTCACAGATATGCATTACCAATACATGTATTGATTTTTGTGTCACATGTTCCTAGTTTCATAATTTTACGTTGCAATTTATCAGACCTGCATATGTGGGTATATTTAGGCATGAATTATTAATGAGATTAGGGACTAATATTCATTAAAAAACGGTCATTTTATAGAAAAAAAGGAAGAAATAAAAGACACTTATTTCTATACATTAGATGATGAAAACTGTGATTTACCAGTAGTTCTGTCCCATGGCTGTGTTTTGGGATATTTGGGATAATTGTTCTCAGTCTTTCTCCTCAGTACATTTTTATGCACATAAGTTTATTGTTTACATTTGAACTTTTGTAGTGAAACAGGTTTTTATACGCCCGTTAAAATTTTGACGGAACGTATTATGGTATACAAATGTCCAGCGTCCGTCTGTCCGTCTGTCTGTCCTTCTGTCTGTCCATCGTCAACATGTCGCCCAGTAACTTGACAACAACTTATCCAAATTTCATGGAACTAAACATAGTTGTTTCTTATGATGGTCAAACGATCTGTATACTTTTTGGTGAAAATTAGATTAAAACTTTATGAGTTACGGGACTTTGTCACTAAAACAGGGGTGTGTTTTTTTCACGTCGCGCCGTCTCTCAAAAACGATTTATGATTATTGCTTAAAACTTTACACACTTCTTAGTTATATTAATCTTAAGATCTGTATACATTTTGGTGATGATTCAAAATTTTATTTTAGAGTTATTGAGTTTTTGAAAAAAAGAGGGGGTTTTCATATGTCGCGCCTTATCTCAAAAAAGATTTATGATTATTGCTTAAAACTTTACACACTTCTTAGTTATATTAATCTTAAGATCTGTATACTTTTTGGTGATGATTCAAAATTTACTTTTAGAGTTATTGAGTTTTTGTAGAAAAAAGAGGGGTTTTTACATGTCTCGCCATATCTCAGAAACTATTTATGATTATTGCATAAAACTTCACACAAAACAACGGGCATATCATGCGCTCATTGCGCAGCTGTTTATTGCAGAATTTATAATTGAATTATTTTCGTCTTTCATTCTACTACCATAATAAAACTGCACTGGTTTATGGACATTGTTACTAACAGATCAAATTGCCTTCAGAAATGAGGTGATTTATTTTTTCCTTTTTTGTTATATAAAAGAACAAAACATAAATGTTTCTTCACATTTAAATGAAATCCAGGATAATTATTTTTACATGATTATGCAGGAAATCAGCCGGTCAAGAAAAGTTATTAAAAAAGTATTTTGTCACGCCATGTTTCTCTAATTCTCCAACATTGAATGAATGCTTAGGCAGCAGTTCTGTTAGTTGGTTTGTCATGTTTCTCAGCTTAGAGTGATAGCTCAGGACTAAGTAAGATTTTTACAAGGGTGACTGTTATTGCAGCATCTAGAGCAAAAAATGTGAGAATTTACTGGAAGATTTATTTCCAGTTTTAATTGAACATGCTCTAAGTATTAAAAGGGTACTACAGTGTAAATTGTTTTTAAATTTTTAGTTTTTTTGTTTTTTATATATTGCTTGAAAATCTAAGCTTTTGGTTTTTTTATGATTTTTAACTTAATTATTGTGTTACTGAAAAATGGCAAACCAGGTCTTGAGTTGTGCTTTTTATACCTCTGTGCCAAGATTGACATACATATGGTATACTGTAGTATTTGTGTCACATTTTTCACACACATCATTCGGTAGCCAAAACTTACTTTTACCAATCCCATTTTTGCACAATTTACAGTCTAATGAAAATAATGTATTTTTTGTTGTTACTGATTTTCACTTTTTCTACAGTGACTTGCATGACTTAAACATTTTTTTTCATTTTTTATCAATCTGTTCTGTGGAAATTTGTACTCAATACAAGTACTCAAAATGAAATTTTTTGCATATATCAAAAGCTTTTTTCATCAGTTTTTGTAAAATATGTAAAGGCTTTCGATCATAGCATTAACCATGTTAGGTATAAATATGATCGTGATTGATGTTCAATCATACTATTAATCATGATAGGTATTGATATGATCGGGATTGATGTTCGATCATACCATTAACCATGATAGGTATAAATATGATCATGATTGATGTTCAGTCATACCATTAACCATGATAGGTATAAATATGATTGTGATTGATGTTTTATTGTACCATTAACCATGATAGGTATAAATATGATTGTGATTGGTGTTCGATCATATTATTAACCATGATAGGTATTAATATGATCACTGTACGATCAAAACAATAACCATGATTGGTATTACCGATAATATGATCGTGATTGCTTTATAAATGTTTAAAGATGATAGATTTCAAATATAGGAAAATACATGTAATTTTTATCAAACACTATGTCTTATGATTTAATAGCTGTTTTTTTTTCTTTTCTTTACATAGTTTCAGGTGCAATATCTAATAAATACATAATGTAATATTCATCCTACCCCATTTGCAAGTAAAAACCATGCGTATTGGTACTGCTGTTCATGAGCAATATTTTTGGTTACTTTAACCTACATCATCAAATTATCATGCTTATAGTACATTAAAATAAGTGTCTTTATAGAAATTTTATTTAGGCAAAGTTAACTTTCATACTTGAATGGAAAAGCTAAAACTAAATTTTAACAAATTAAATTTTTGATGATATACATGGCCAAAAATAAAATATTGTTTGTTTCCCCTCCCACGACCGACCTGGTAAAATCACCGTGACCTGAAAAATTTTATTGGCCGTTTGTGTTCAATATTTTTTTTTTCTATTTTTTTCCGTGATACCTTTTCGATGCTGTAGTCAACGAGGCATCTTGTTCATAAAAGGGTCTAAATGATTTGGAATCAAGAAAAAAAAATCAAAATGGCTGGTCAAACGATATTTGTGATTGCAAGGCCAAGGGTGATCTTTAATGAAAAAAAAACTGAAGCATCTTTCAACCCAATGAGTGCATATGTATTTGCTTGGTCTGTAATCTCTGTTCCTGTATAAAGGATAAAACTTTGAGTAAAAATGGTCTGAATCATGCTTTAAAATCTATCTACTTTGAACAGGTTAGGAACACCCCCGTTTTCTGGTGTTAAAAATAAACAGTTTACAAGGACTTCCTTTTCTTTTTCAATATATGGCATGAAATTTACAGAAAGGGCACATTTTCACTGCATAAGTAGAATTTGTAAATACTAAAGTATTTCAGGAACAACAAAACATGAATATTAAAGTGAAGCCTTGTTTTTTCTAGAACTCGCACATCTTTTGTTTAGTAATCAATTGACCAAGCTGCATGCTCCAGGTGTAACTGACCATAACTGAATTTGTTATCTTCTATTGAAAATTTCTATTCATTGAATTCAAATGCCCAAGTGATTAACTTATCTTTTTGTCATCTCATAATTGATGATCAAGGTATGAATTGGTGAACAAAGGAATTGTTTTGTTGTGAGTTATGCATGAAATTAGTCTTGAAATTAGCTTGATTTTTTAACTAATAAAAACACTTGCTATAACTGTAGAAGGTGCATACCATATAAATTGAATAGAAAAAAAGAAGTCCCTGTATACTAGGTTTTTTTAACAACAGAAAACGGGGGTGTATCCTGAATACAGGGAATACCCCACTTTTCCTGACTTGAGTCCAACCTGTTGAATTTTGTACAAATTCAATATAGAAAACCATATCAAGGAATAAAATAAAATAATTTGCCTACCTACCTACCCATACCCTGAAAACCTCAGTCAGGAAGGGGAAACAAAGATATTTTTAATGTTGGCCCATAAGAAAATTTAAGATCAGTGGATGCAGTGATAAACATTTTGAGTACAACAATCGATTGTTGTACTCAAGACTCAGAAATCAACCAATCAAAATACTGGATTTAGTGTTTCAAGCACAAATTTTGTTCTAAAAGTACTGAGTATAGTTTTATGACAGAAAGGCCAGGTGTCTGAATAGTATACTTCTGCTAGCTAGTGACAAGATGATTTTATTCTAGATCAACCAAAAACACAGAATTATTTTGCCAATTGAATTTGTTAGGTCATAGTATTTAATGGAACGAGCAAGTACACTTTCATGAAGGAGAGCTAAGAAAGAACTTGTCAGCTTTGCCTATTGAATGCATTGTCTTTTTTTTCTACCCCTGAAGGTCCAGCTGAAAATCTAGATACCCTCAAAATGTTGATGATTTTTACAGGATTTTGTTACTGCATGTAATTACAGAAGTGCCTTTTCAGTGATTTGTTGTTTCATATTGCTACATATGTATACATTTTGTACTAATAGGAAAATAAGTTTGTACCACAATATTTATTGCTGTCTGGAAAATCCATGAGTTAAACATTGTTTTTGAATTTGGACAACTTTTAAAACAAATATGTTGAATGCAACCATTATTTATCTTGAACCACTGGCATAAAGTGGCAAATTTTGGCATTTTTTAAGCAAACATTTTAAATTTGCACAAATATGTCTAACAGTAATAAAGTTTCCTGTTGTCATCTTTGTGAAAAAAAACTTGTAATTTAAAAACAAAGATTTTAACTTTTTGGATTCAGCAACATTGTGAAATTCATGGATTTCCCATTTTGATGAATTGTACAATAGAAAATTGTTCCTTGTCATGCATATTCTTACAATTTATACTTTTATTAAATGTTAACTGATTTGACTTTATCAGTTAACTATATCTTGGTTCCTTAGTTGTTTTCAGAATTTGTTTATTGTCTGTAATATTCGGCACATTTGGGGAAAAGATATGAATTATGTGTACACTATAGAAATGAAAATAGATAAAGGGTAAAAGTCAATTAGGCAGAAAACAAAAGGACAAGAAAAGATCAGCATATGGCCTACAACAAATGATAAGTGTCTGTATAGGATGTCAAGCTCTAAAACAACCATGATAAATCAATGAGGAGATGTGGTATGATTTCCAATGAGAAAACTATCTATCAGAGACCAAAGGACGAGGATACAAACAAATGCAGGTCACTTTAGGACCTTCAACAATGAACAAAACCCATACTGTAGAGTAAACTATAAAAGGCCCTGCCATGACAAAATGTATAACAATTCAATAGAAACACCAATGGATTGGTTTATGCTAAAAACAAACAAAAAACAAATATGGTAGACCACAACCATAGACAACAATGAATTATATGTTCCTGAATTGGGACAGGCACATAAAATTTGGCAGGTTAAAGATGTTTGTGAGCGTTTGACCCTCACCCAAACCTGGGAAAGTAGTGTAATAGCATAGCATTAGAACAAACTACAAATCAGTTGAAAAAGGACTGAATCATCAGAGTGGCACTAAACACACACAAAAAAAAGACAAAAACACAAGGTACCAGTACATGTATCAGAATACTCACAGTTACTCTAATCCATACACCATGTTCTTCTAGACTAAACATAGTGTGACGTCCATTTTCGAGGAACTATTATATATTATTGTTTAGGGGCCAGCTGAAGCCCGCCTCTGGGTGCGAGATTTTCTCGCTATGTTGACCCAATAGTGGCCTTGGGCTGTTTTCAGCTGTTTGGTCAAGTTGTCTCTTTTACACATTTCCAGTTTCCATTCTCAATTTTATAAAATAACAATCTGCACACAACCAATGACTTTGGTGAAAAGACAGTCCATAGAAGAGCATAACCTGGTGCACTGCCAAAATAAAGGATTGACAGGATGTAGGACCTAAAGTGTTAAATCTATAGCCGTACATGTTGGTTAGGTTTTAATTTATTAAAACGACATTATTCAAAGATCTTACCACAGTGTAACATTGACAACCTTTTAGTCTTCTACAAGTCCTGTAACCTCTAAAAATTAAAAGTGAAAGAATACTTTTGCTGTTAAGGTGACATTGTATATATAATTAAATTAAACACAAATCTTCAAAATTTTAATGCAATAGCATAAATTTGTGTGGTGATATAATTTGTTTTTAAAAATGAAAACAACAAAAGTTTGAGATATAGGAACAAGAATTTTTTTTTAACTCAATGTTATTCTCAAAATTTTTCCCTTATTTTGGATGGAAACAAACTTCTTTCACTTCTCATCTGAAACAAATCATATATAGATATAGGAACATGTGGTGTGAGTGCCAATGAGACAACTCTCCATCCAAATAACAATTTATAAAAGTAAACCATATGTATTGATATAAAAATAAGAGGATGTGGTATCATTGCAAATGAGACAACTTTCCACCAAAGACCAAATGAAGTAGGTTAGCCACTACATGTCACCGTATGGCCTTCAACAGTGAGCAAAACCCATAAGGCATATCAAGCTACAAAAGGCCCCAAAATGACATGTAATACAATTCAAATGAGAAAACTAACAGCCTAATAAATTTTAAAACAATAAATAAAAAAAACAAATATGATAAACAGCAACAAATGACAACCACTTAATTATAGGCTCCTGACATGTGACCGGCACACACAGAATGTGGTAGGGTTAACCATGTTTGCAACTATAACCTGGGTCAGTGATGTTAAAGCACAACATAAGAATAAACTATAAAAATCAGTTGATAAGGGTATTTTCGCTCATTGTTGAAGGCCGTACTGTGACCTATAGTTGTTAACTTCTATGTCATTTGGTCTCTGTTGGAGTCTTGTCTCTTTGGCAATTATACCACATCTTCTTATTTTCATATATTAATAATATTTAGTTGGGTAACAAAATCAATATTTATACCGATAAAATCAATATTTAAATGTCTAACAACTGTGTGCAATTGGTCACCTTTTAGAATAAGTTTATTCAAAGGATCAAGGAGCGATAAGTTTACCCTGATCATATCTAAATTTACAGGATTGGTAAACAACATC
The DNA here is from genome assembly GCA_017311375.1 of Mytilus coruscus. Classification (NCBI taxonomy): domain Eukaryota; kingdom Metazoa; phylum Mollusca; class Bivalvia; order Mytilida; family Mytilidae; genus Mytilus; species Mytilus coruscus. The sequence continues at coordinate 42,170,679 of CM029600.1, forward strand.
AATGTAATCAAAGTGCTTGTGAGCACTGAAGGGTAAAGTTTGCTTTAATTTATCAGTGGGAAGTCAAATTAAACATTGCAGTGTTTAAAGCATTGGTTGTAGATGGACAAAGGAAGAAAACTCCAATTTCAAAGATTACTTTAGCAATGACATCATTGATATTTTAGAACAAATATTAGATTCCTGCACCTTGCACTAGTTATGTAATTTTCTTGACAAGTATAACATCATTTTGTAACTTGAATATCTGAGCATATATTTCATTGATAAATTTCTGGAAATGTTCATGGATAGGATGTTTAGAATGTTATGATCAATGCACTATATTTTGTGTATCTCAAAAGTAGTGATAAACCTTGGAAGATTTAGATATCAAGTCAGTACCATAGGGCTTTGATTGCATTTCATGCAATCTTTACCCAAAAACTAGGATGTGTTATCCAATTTGTAATAAGTTTTCTACAGGTACAGCCAAACTTCCAAAATAAAAAGATTTTAGGTAATTTGTGGTAACGAAATTGTTGACTTAATAATTTACCAGTAATACATAGATTACTTCACTGAAAATCAAAACACCACTGCAGACACGGGCATAGGGAACAAGTTGAGATATATAAACACCTAAGTTGGTGCCAAAGGAACATCACTGTCCTAAAAAGGAAAATTAACAATATGGGAAAGAAAAATCATCCCTTTTGTCTTAAATTTTTGTGTAGAATTTCCAGTGAGTCCTCTATCAAATAATTAAAAAAAATCTGAACTAGTTGTAAAGCTTTAATAAATACATAATATTGCACAAATCAATAAATTATCTGTAGCATCATTCACTTTTGTTCACTGTCTTTATTTGGTTCTTTTTAATGTCTGTGGAATGTTTAGTTTGCAGGTAATCTTCGGTTTTAAATATGTTCGGCACTTCATAGTCTGCTTGTTTTGTTACTTTAGTCTGCATTCTTTTCTGAAAATAAAGAAAGAAAAAGTCAAAACATGAATATGTGTCTAAAGGACACATGCTGCCCTACTCGCATGATCTTTTTTCATGTTCAGTGAACCCTGAAATCTTGTTCAATACCCTAATTTGGCATACAGGTATATATTTAATAAAGGGCATTTGCTGTCAAATTCATGTTCCCCGATTTGACCCAAACTCTCATATTTGATTTATAATATACTAAAGTGTATATCTAAATTACAATAAGTCCAAAAGAAACAATTAGCAATGCATGTATCAGCATTTCATACAAATTTAAGACTAGACACCATCTGATTATCTATTGAGATGACCTCTAAAATAAAAAGCATTCTGAGAGTATTGCATGGCAATACATAGTCCCCTACTGGTGAAGAATTCATTGTACTGGAACAAAATGCTAACTTGATCTATAACTTATCATGGTGTAAACTATATCACAAATATCAAATCAATATCTTCAAACATGACGAAAAAAGTGTAGAAAACTGATTATTTGAGTGAATTTTCAAAGTGCAAGGACCATAACTCTGCACAAAATCATCAGACCAGAACAAAATTCAAACTTGATCTGTAACTTGTCATGATAAAACTATATACCAATTATTAAATCAATATCTTCAAGCATGACAAAAAAAAGTGCGGAAAACTGATTATTTGAGTGAATTTTCTAAGTCCAAGGACCATAACTCTGCACAAAATCATCAGACTGGAACATAATTCGAACTTGATCTGTAACTTGTCATGATAAAACTATATACCAAATTTCAAATCATTATCTTCAAGCACGAAGAAAAAAAGTGTGGAAAACTGATTTGGCGGACTGATGGATGGACAGCATACAGACAGACGGATGGAGTGCAAACCTAAAGTCCCCTTCGACTTCATCGGTAGGGGACTAAAAATAGGGAGATGTGGTATGATTGCCAATGAGACAACTATCCACATGAGTTTAAATGACACTGCTTACGGTCATATAACCAGAAATAGACATAAATATAAATAGACAGACAAGCGCATGCAATTGTATGATGACAATTTTTCTATGTCTGTGTGATTTCATGTTATAGGTTAAAAATATATGTAAATCAGTTTTAGCTGTATAAGAACTATTTCTGTATTTCTACATTTGTCGGACTGACAGATGGACAGACAGACAGACAAGACAGACAGACGAACGTATCAGTCAAGAAAATTGTTATTCCTAGTGTTTCCCTTGTTTCACTTTTCAATGTTGACATTCTTTTCCTTTTAATGAATAAACATGTTGACCACATTTGAACACATTTGCAACCCATCACCACTTAAATGCCTCTTTAAAGAGTTCACTTCAAAATGAACATGTGTTCAAAGTTTCAAGTTGATGTGACCACAAGCTACCTTAAGCCAAAACTTTAACAAGATATGGGACTGACGCAAAGACCAGAAAACATAATGCCCCTCTTATATTGTAGGTGTGCCTAAAATTAGGATTTCAATTTATAGGACAGTCAGATGTATGGAGGGTTTATTTGTCAAGGTCCAGACTAAAATTCAAAGCTGTATAAAAAAACATTATTTCTTTTCCTCAGAAGGCTAATAGTTATTTTCACAAATATATTTGTGTCAAACAGGGTCATCGCCATGTTAGGTAATTCTTTATAAATTCAATGTCTTTGATTGCTGCCATCTTAAGAATAACTGCATCCTTGACAAAGGACAATTCCTATGAATTTCCCACAAAATGTTTTATTTTAGGTCTAGTATTAGACCAAAGTTCAAAAAATTTTCAATCTCATTTTCATTTATAATTATTTTTGTGTTCTGGTATATTTGATTTTTTTTTAATAGTTTTTCCTGTGATATCTTGGGCTTTGAATATGTCTTCTGAATATTTGCATCATTGGGTTGCTGTCTAAATGACATATTACCAACTTCCTTTTATTCATATATATATAAATTTCTGAAATATTTTTGATATAAAAAAAAATAAAGTATGTTATCAGGAAGGAATATTGATTAATAATTGGCTATTACCTGTCAGTTTGGTTCAATTTGGTCAAAATAAGCCCCAAAACTTCAATGATACATTATTGAATTACAAGACCTTAATAACTCCATATTCATGCGACCTATTATTTCAACTCATGATTGTGCAATTTGGCAATTATTATTCAATATTCCTTCTTGATTTCTCTGATAGCTCTGTTTGAAGCCTCATCCTTATATCATTATGTCAAGTCAATACACCATTATTATAAAAAGGTCATTTGATTTTGATCTACTTACGGGACTAACAAATGACGATAACATTTTCTTCAGACCACTAAATGATCCCATCTGATCTTCAGCCTTCACCAGTTCAGTTTCCATTATAGATACATTGTCCTTCACTAACAGTACAAATTTCTGTGAAATACAAGAAATATTGAGAGGTATTTATAGACATTGACAAAATGCCCTAGATTATGACAAAGCAAGGCAAATATAAATGTATAGCAATACTGTGAATTCATTTATTTTTGGTAGGTTCAAATTTTTGTGGATTGAGAAAAAATTGAATTTTCATGGAGATTTGATTTCTTAATTTAACAAGTCTGCAAACAAGCTTGTACAAAAAATGTTCTTCCGTGGAAATTTAAATTTGTGGTTCACCTGTATCAACGAAATCCACAAAAAAATTGGTATTTCACAAATACTAATGAATCCAATGTATGCTAAAAGTTTCATACGGAAAAAAAAACATTTGCGAAATCTTCATCATTCAGAACCTGAGATATCAAGGGTAGATCTGGGTAAAGGGAAATAACTCTTTAAATGAGTAAAGTACTAATGTGATCGTAAAACAGTATTTCATGAAGGCTTTATCATGAGAATCAAGGTGAAACAGAATAAAATTAATCTGTTTTACCAGACCTCTGTATAGTATGGGCCATTGATAAGGGCAGCCCCTCCACAATTGCCTCTTTTCTTTGTAATTCAATTTTCAAACTCTGAATTCTGGTTCAAATTGCATCTTAAATCTTCAGAACGGTACAAAAAATTGCCTACAGTAGATTGAACATATCTGAATTTAATAGCTTATCATGAAAAGTATGGAAAGCAATTTCTAGGAAAAGCAAAAAAAATAAAAAAAACTGCCCTGAATGCTATGCATTAAAATTTCAAGATTTTTGGTCAATCAGAAAAGTTATTAATGGGAACAATTAATTCTACAGAAAGTATAATTATACTACTGCAACTCTCATTTTTCACAAACCAAAATATGATTCTTTATACAGTTTTGTTGCTACTAGCTCTAAAAATTAAATTACCTCAAGTTTGTCAATTTTATCAAAACAACTCTGCATTTCATTACATTTGTTTTGTATTAATGGCATGGCATCATTCATACAAATAGCTGTGTCACTTCTAACCTGCAATACAATAAAAGTTATCACATATGGTAATAAGTTTTTATAAAGAAAGTAACCGTAAACACTGAGCTTATATATATATATATATATGACATGTATATATATATATATATATATGATTGGCTTCCTTAAAGATAGAAATTCAACGAATGATGTGACATTATTTACATTTTGGTACGAACAATAAAATTACCCTTAGTCCTATAGATTCTGAAATGGTAAATTGTTTTTCAGGCATTATTTACATAGAAACTAAATTTACTGCCTGAAGTTTGTAGTTTCAAAGAAGTTACTTCATGTAAGCATTTAGAGGACACCAACAATTCATCCTACTCTATTCTTTTACTGTCTTATGATATCATGATGCTGAGAGTATGACATTATGACCTGCATGTATTCAGTTAAATAGTGTGAAGAAATTCTTAATCCATGAAATGCTCAGAACTTGAACAATTTTGTCTATAATATTATATATTTTCAAATAAGAGGTTGGGTGACAATAAACAGAAGTTCCTGTCTCGATCAGATCTACTACTTTACTATCTGCTGAATTTATTCAATACATTTCTAGACATCCAGTGATATAGTAGAACTTGACATATTGATTAGAAAGCTGTCTATTTTTGAAGACCATATGTTGACCTCTAATTCGTCTCATTGACATGTACCCCAATTTGCCTTTTATTTAAGTTCCTTTTGTCGATTTCTATTGAAACTGTGCTTGTGTCAGTAATCTTTTTTAAAGCACAGTCAGCAGATTATTTCTAATTTTTCAATTTCCTCGATATGCAACTTTTTACCTCTAAAAATGTTACATTTTTCTAAGGAGTCTATTAAAACATTCAATGACTTTTAAGTGTATAATTGATTGAACTTCATTTCAAAATAATATCAGAAATCATTTTTTATCACAGAACAAAGAATCCCTGTAAATCAAGGCAAGGTTCTCGAAGGACTACTGTAACAAGGGAAATTTTCACATGTTATATTTATCTTTTTAATACTGGTTAATGAAATCATAATACAGTGTGTACTGGCTGGTCATTATCGCGTATGATACGATTTTGACACGCCTACATAGCTGATGAATATTCATGACTTTATAGATAAGGACAGCACGTGTAGCCAAACAGTGTGGAGTTGTAGATTTGTAGCATAACTGTATATATGTAGTTTGTATAGAATAGAAAATAAGAGAAATATAGTGTTTAATTATTATAAAGCCAAGCGAGTAAAAACACGGATCTATCACACAGGTGATTATTTTCTCTAAAAGGATAACATCCCTAATGTATCTCCTTGCCTAAGTATGATCTTTATGGAATATCAGAATCAGGGACAAAAAAAAACACAAAAATAAAACCTCATGAACAGGTTTGTTCCATGAAATCAAGAAATCAAATCTCATCTAACTAGATCATTTTACAGTATAAGGTACCAGAAGAAGATTTTCTTCAATAAAAGTGGGTAAACCTTTGTCAGATTATTTGGGTGAAAAAATATAATCTCTATTCTTTAATAATTTAATTTTGGATGTAACAAGTCTTCTGATTGGCTGAAAGTGTTTTTCCTATCAGCTCATAGACATCATTTTGTCATGTGACCGTGACATCATCAACATTTTTTTCATGATTTACTCCTTAAAAATGGAATTCAGAATTAAATTATAAGGACTGACTGTAATATTTTTTCTGTCTCTTCGAAATAACCTCAAAAATGTGGTGCACACTTTTAATTAACCAGTTACACGGGTTATTCAGTGTGCACCACATTGTTGATGTTATTTCTTCATAGACAGAAAAAATATTACAGTCATTCCTTAATTAATTTTTGGCCCTATCATTCTCTATTCTGTAAACCCCATCCAGACCCTCATACTATTATTTACACTTATGTTTAAGTCAAAATTACCAATTCAACCAGTTGACCAAATTCTTCTAACTTTGTCAGCATCTCTTCTACAGTTGTGAAAAATTTTCCATACTGAAATGAGAAGGTTGTAAATAATTAAAATTAATTTCTACTTACATGTATAAATCAAAGATTTTTCAATTAAGTAACTGGATGTTTCCATTAGTCGGACAGAAATCATTGTACATTCTTTTAATAATTGTAAAACATTTAGTTTCAATTCTGTGTTTATTTTGTAGTTGTATGCTTATTTACCATAAAGTTCCACAAATATAATTTTGAATCAATACTGATGCATAAAAAAGGGTTTGAATCAACCTCCAAAATCCCAAGATTCTGTAATGAGCAGTACCTAAATTTGATAATTCCATGCTTAACTTCACATCCGTAAAATCAAATAACTGATGTTTGGTTTTATTTCTCAACATTTTTAGGACAATTAAACAATTACCCATGCTTACTATTCGTTTTGTCAGAAAAAGATGGCTGTGACATATTTTAATTAGTCATTTTAAAAGTTTACTTTTTGTGGGCATTGCATGTGATGTGTCCATAGATTTGAATTTTTCACTGGATACTTCATCTGTTGATATATGATGTGACTGTTTTGTGTATATCTAAATATGTTAATTGTTTAGTCTCTACGAAAACTTATTAAAGATTTCCTCTGCTGTTTTACAAAATGGGTGCAAACTGGGTACTGTGACATTAATCATTGCATTTGTAGAGGTCACAAAACAAGATAACTAAATCTGGGGCACATTTTATGCCTAATATATGGGTGTTTTGAACCTAGATATGATCAGATATGTCTTTTGATTACTTGTGAAGTTGGGTTGCTGTCTCATTAACCTATACACCACATAATCTCCTTTTATTCATATCTTTATGACATAAATTGGTAGCAAAAAGCTGTATTTTGATACATGATGACATTAGTCATTTATACTGTTTTATTACTTTTATAAACAAAACCAGTGAAGGGTGAACTTTGATCAAGTTTTAATCTTATGTTCGTGTGTAAATAGATTGCACATAAACTACCTCGGCGTCCGTATCAATTTTCATGTATTGTGAGTATTCAATAGCGAGGTCTTCCACTACTTTCGAACTAGGATCATTGTTTTCTTCTGTGTCTTCTGGATTCAGCTTTTCAACATTTTCTACTTCCATTTTCATTTATGACAATAAAGTGTGCATTTCAACATTGGGTAACATCGTTTCGTTTATCACTGTGCGGTGATCATTTTAGGTTTTCAGGTAAGTCAAGCGTCTTTGTGGATTGTTTTTCTTGTTATAATTATGACAATTCAAAAGCCACGTAGAAAATTTTCAAAATATCACCTGAATTATAAGTGAAAAATCTTATGATTATTCTTTAAATTTTTACTGACTGTTCTATATAAAATTATACAGTATGACATAAAATACGTGCTTTCAGAAATAAAAATAAAAATAATTGGGGTCAGGGATTCATTCTATTGCTACTAAACAAAATTGGCAACTTCATAACACATTCCTTTTTATTACGTTGTATTAAAGCCACAAAGTATTCATACAGATCTGGGACTATTACACTAACTATTAGTATAATAGTCCCAGTACAGATCAGATACAGATCATATAAGATCATATTACAATACTACATGTAGTTACATTATTTGATTTATCTCCCCTCTTATGGCAAAGTTGTAAAATACGGAATAAAACAAAAAAATATTCTGTATTTGATGAAAAAAGCAGTAGTAAAAATATGACAAAACAAATACTTTTCTTCATTAGATGAATAGTCTCATAAATTAATCAAATTGTTCTCTCAAAATTTGCACATTTCATTAAAAATCTTAACCGATTGTTATTTTTTTTAATTACTTTTACAAGATCCAGGAAGACGCCGATAAATCCATCACATCACATTCGATCAGTCACGTCTCAGTCATTACAGCTGAACAGACGTGCTGGGTCAGCTCTTTACCCGCTATCTTCGATGAGGGTTTACTGTTAGATGGATCAACGACTTACTACTTTAGATGACAGAAACCAATCCAACGCTGTACAGTAAACGTTTGTTTTGTGCGTAAATTCCCGCGTCAACATGCACTCCAAAACCCATTGTGGATGGGGAGTGATATGCCGACTGACGTCCGAGGGCTGTATCCTAGGTGTTAGATGATTGACCTTCATTTCACTGTCTCACGACTTTGGTCCTGATAATGCTTCCTGTCATCTTTAATACTACGTCCGAGACTCATCTACCAGTGCTCCATCATCGAGGTTAGCGGGCTGCCAAGCTGACCAATCTGGCCCTGAAAGCAGCCGTTGTGAAGAATTAACACCAAAATAGTAAACAAAGAAACCAAAACAACTCACAAAACCAAGATGGCGGCCTACCAAAATGGCGTCCTCCACCTGTTCCTGACCGATGGCACAAAATTATTTAAACGCTCACCAATCGCCTTCGGGCACCGAGCCGACCGTGCGAGGGCTTAATAGCCAGTCAAGGTCGTTAAACACCCCAGTAGTAAATAGTGCACCGATCGTGCAAGGGCTGTATAGCCAGTCAAGGTCGTTAAAAACTCCCATTTGTTTGTAAATAGTGCAGACTGGCGATGAGTATTATAAATGACTGATAAAGATAAAAAAAAAATGAAATGTAAACAAAGTCAGAGAAGGACAGACGTACACCACCATACTTTTAAGTATTGACAAAGGAAGAAAGATGAACGACAGTCTGCAAAACACTACTCAGAAATTATAAATTAAGTATGCGGCAAGTTGAAACCCGAACAAAACCAAGGGGGAGACTGGGGTGCCACGGAAAGGTAAGTAGATCCTGATCGACTATTGCTCCTCGCCTTTGACCGGAGGTAAATCGTTTCCTCTTAAGAAATTTTATTTCACAAAAAGAAAAATGCCTGGTTAGTCTTACACAGTTGTCCTAAATGAAACTATTAAGCAAGGCTACCTTTTAAAGATTTCTCAAAAATATTTAACAAATCACTATCTATAACAGTCTTTCCAAGATGTTTTTTCTTTTTCAGTCTTCATATAAAAATGTACTGAATTCGAGACATTTTTATTTGTATTATGACGTAATGGCAAAACCGAAAACAAATAGAAAAACAAAAATCATATAAAAAAAAAACAAAAAACAAATCAGTTTTTTATGGAAAATAATTTGACGAAAAACGAAAAGTATTGTTTTAAAGGACTTTGAACAATCTGTTTAAGGTCTAGAAGGACATTTTGTTTAGAATCAAAATCTGATTCCCAACGCGCCAAGCGCAGGTAGTTTCAAGTCTCTGAAGCCCGGTTTCAAATTGATTGCTGATATAACATAACAAACAAACAATGATTTCCGTGCTCACAACAGATGCCATCCGGCAGACGGACCACTAAACTTTGTCTGTGGGGATGCTTCAAGTGTGAAATCTTGGTATTCAGGAGCATTAACAAGACAGTCACATGACTATCCAGATGTCCCTCTGTATAAGTCATTGGGGGTATTTATTGGGGTTCTAAATGAACTTTAAATAACTTTATCATGTAGTTTAATATGTGTAAAACACACAAAAACGGAGACTTTGGGGATGACAACATTCTCCATATATTGAAGACAACTTTAAGTTTTTACATTCGAATTTGAAAAGAAGTCTTGACAATATTACGAGCGCTCGTCACCCCTGTAGCATTGAAATTGTAGTGGCATTAACATATCAATTTAAAATAATTGTATAACAGGGTTTTGAAAAGTGCATTCTATACATATGAAAATAAGGAGATGTAGAGATAAGGACAAGCTAGGATCATGGCAAACAAGTACAGGTCGCCTTAGGGCTTTCGATAATAAACGAACCCCATGCCGTATAGTAAACTATACTAAAACGCCCCTGGAAAGCAAAATGTTATTAATTCAAAGATTAGACCAACGCAAACAAAACAACTGACAAGTGAGAAAAGAATTAAAGAACCAACCAAAGACTACTCGCAGTTACCGAAAGCTAGTTCAAAGCCCAAGCTCAACTAATAGATAGACCATATATTCTCAGACAAAATATACCAATCTATACACGTTTTTTATTGAGTTAAGCCTTCCAATTGATGTTTTATCGTGTGTTTTTCTATGTTGTGATGTTATACTATTGTTTCAGAAAAAGGGAGAAGGTTTGGTACCATTAAAACGTTTAATCCCGCTGCAAATGTTTGCACCTGTCCTAAGTCAGGAATCTGATGTACAGTAGTTGTCGTTTGTTTATGTAATTTATACGTGTTTCTCGTTTCTCGTTTTTTATATATACTAGACCGTTGGTTTTACCGTTTGAATGGTTTTACACTAGTACTTTTGGGGCCCTTTATAGCTTGTTGTTCGGTGTGAGCCAAGGCTCCGTGTTGAAGGCCGTACATTGACCTATAATGGTTTACTTTTATAAATTGTTATTTGGATGGAGAGTTGTCTCATTGGCACTCACACCACATCTTCCTATATCTACTTCAAACGGATTTTGTGTGAAGACGTTATAAGTAATCTAAAAAAGCATGACCTTGTGCAATGCCAAAAATGGTAAGTATCGACAGGATGCATGCTGTTTATAATGTCTGGATAGCAATATATGTTTAGTTATGTACTAAATTATTGAAAGTTAAATCATTGTTAGTATCGATAAAGACAATTTTACAAGATATTACTACAATGTTCAATTCTTTTAAGAATAAGATTTTTTTTCAAAGAACAAATCAGTTTACATTTATCTTTTGTTTGCTTCTATCTGCGGGATTTTTAATTGGCTGTTATCTCGGAAAGTGTAAAAACAACATAAGATAACACTTTTTACCAAACATGTCTAACCTTTCAAGTGTTAAAGTGCATTTTCTCTTCATAATTATGTTATTATTATATATATCATGTTTGATTTTTTAAACAATCCGCATTAAATTTCTCTCTTTATATTCTGAATGGTTGTGTTAAAGAGTACCCAACCTACACAACGAATGCGGAAGATTGTTTCAATTGAATTATCACAAGACAAATTAACTTAATGGCATAAACATTCAGAATGCAGCTAGGTTGGAGACACTTTAACTCAACATATAAAAATTATTTAAAATCAAATAAATCTTTTAATAAACGTTCTAAAAGGGTGTTTTATTTATCCGGTTGTGTGATAGGCACTTTAACTCAACATAAAGAGATTGTTTAAAAATCAAATAATTTTTTTTAATAAAAAGTTTTAAAAGGGTGTTTTTATTTACCCGGTAGTGTGGGCATAAACACTATCTCAAGAATTTAGTAAATTCATATGGATTTTTTTCTCTTTTTGTTCTTTTGTGATCAGTATTATTCTATTATCATCGACATCATTGCCAATCTTATTCATGATTATCATCATTATTATTAATATTATTTTTATCATGAACATTCTTCTTCCAGTGGCAAATATTACATGTATATCTGGAAAATAACATGTTGATATGATATGAATTACTGTTTCTGTAACATAACTATTTTACAAGTTAGGGTTGTTAGACCTCAGCTCAACCTCTTACGTCTAGGGTCGTGATTTTCTGTCAGGATGTTCCTTCCCTTATTTCCGTTAGCCTTTGACTTTTCCTGAGTCATTCACAAGGCAGTGGAGCTATTTATCCCAAATGGCTTCCAGGGCTGTGAGTGATTGAGTGAGTGAGTGTTCGGACTCCGGATCGGATTTTGCTATTACTCCTAAATGCCACGTGAGTATAGCTGAAAAACAAGTCTTTGACCCAGGTTAATTGGAGGTTTTTGCGCCAGCAAACATGTTTAACCCCGCCACATTCTGTATGTGCCTGTCCCAAGTCAGGAGCCTTTTTGTTTGTTGCTGTATATCATATTTGTTTTTCGTTTATTGTTTTGTACGTTAATCAGGTCGTTAGTTTTCCTCTTTTTTAAAATGACACTCGGTTTGATTACGTATGAAGATTATTTGTACCAATTTTCATGAAAAAGTCAATAATGCAATGTTTTTAAATTTGATAAATATACAGCAAAAAATGACGTTTTTTTTCTACATTCATGAACATTTGATAAATTTGAGTTATTTCTAAACAAAATATTTCATAAATTTATAGGATACTTATATAAAACAGAAATTACAAATAATTTAACAAAAAAACAGCTTCACGTGTTTATCTTTTAAAACAAAAAAGTTATGCATTTCTGTCGGAAGGAAAAATACGTCCACAAATCCGAATTTTGAGCAAATATCTGAAATTTCGAACTCATTTTACTCAAAAAGTAGCACATGAAGGTATATTTTTATTACATATTTGATTTAATCAGGTAAAAAAATAGCCTATTTGCAAATTTTCATCAAATTTTCATTAAGGGATCAAAACTGTATCGTATGCCCTTAATAACTGAACACGCCTAATTCATGCGTAACCCATTTCTAGCTAAGGGGTTAAATTGAGGTCACATGAATACGGATTCAATGAAGTCGAATTATGAACTTGCAAGTGAATAATTCATCAGCGATGTTGCTAAGCTTATTTTTACAAAATTAAACCAAACTGGCTTCAGATTTTGTACACTGAGATGTGCAAATTGGGTTAAAATCTTAATTTTGTATATAAAAGTTGTTAACCATAATAGTATGATATCAATAAAAACCAAGGCATATGAACTCTGAAAGACGGACCGGACATGACCATCTTATAGTAACAGATGTAACCGCGAAAACTTAACATTGACCATGCAATGAACTATGAATATGAGGTCAAGGTCTGAAGAACCCTTCAAGACGGACACCAATTATTCCCATACATGAAAAATAAAGATAACATATTGCTTGTATAGTATCTGAGAAACAAATATAATCACGAAAACTCAAAAGTTGACCAATGATCTATGAAATTGAGGTCAAGGTCATATATGCATCCAGGTAAACGGACATGAACAACATATATTTTAATCATTCCATTCACCAAAGTTGACCTTTTGCTTGTAGTAGCTGAGACACATTACCATAAACCAATGAACAATGAAAAAGATGTCAAGGTCAGATGAACCCTGCCAATCTGACGTGTTCATCTTACAATAATTTCATACATAGAATATTGCTTGTATTATCCGTGAAACGGGCCATACCATAACAGGTAAAGCTTAACATTGACCCTTAAACAAGACAACAAAGTCAGGGTCAGATGAAACTAACCCGACAGACATGTACACATCACAATCATTCCACACACCAATATTATATAGGTGACTTAATTATTGATAATATATGAGAAACATGCCAAACCACCACACCTTAACATCGATCAATGAACCATGAAAATGAGGTCAAGGTCATATTAAACCTGCACCTTACAATCATCAAATACAACAAATTTAGTGAACCGATTGCCTCTAGTATCTGAGAATTGGACACAATCAGGAAAACTAAACCTTGATAACTGATCCAAAAAAAGAAATTCAAGACCAGGTGAACCTTGTCTGATGAACATGTGGAATTTGAAGGATCGTATGTACCAAGTATAGTTATCCTGTTACTTTTAACAAAAAAGAAATTCATGAGACAATTTTTTTTAAAAAAGTAGTTGCTAAAGCATGAAAATGAGGTCAAGGACAATGGTACATGCCCTACAGAAATTTCGAATATAATGTGTCTGTATAAAATATATCTGGTTAAAAGTTGAGCTAATGATATTAAGACCACCACTATAAAACAATTGGGTATTGTGTTTCATCAGCTTTATATTTTCTGTGTTTCATTTAAAGCTATTCTGTTTTTCACTGCCTGTATGTTTTCCATATATAATGTTTTGTAAGGTAATACTACTATATATTATAAGCCTCTGGTCTTGTTTTCTTTGTTCTGAACACATTTCAATATTTCACATTCAGCAATGAATTTGATAATGTCTTTGGGGAAGACCATTCAGTTACCAATCTGCTGTTGTATAATGCCTTATTCTAAGTACAGACTACCCTTGGAACTGGAAAGGTCAAAGTAAGATGAATCCTGCCAGACAGACATGTACACCTTACAATTTTTTACACCAAATATAGTTGACCTTTTGCTTAAAGTATTTGAGAAACTGACCAAAGCACAAAAACATAACATTAAACAATGAACCATGAACATGAGGTCAATGAAAGATGAAACCTGCCATGCTCACCTTACAATCATTCAATACACCTCCTGGTTTTAGTATGTGAGAAACAGACCTAATCATGTAACTTTAACCTTGATCACTGAAACATGAAATTAGGTAGAGTTCAGAGTGCACATGCTGAAATGTCTCGCCTGTTTTACTGACCATTGATTTTAAGTTGAAAGTCTTTAAGATAAAGGTTTTCTACAAGTATCACATAAACTTAACATTTTTAAAGATCTATGACAATGAGGTCAAGGTGAGATAAAAACTGTCACACAGATATGTACACTTAACAATTAATCCATACACCAAATATAGTTGACCCATTGCTTATGGTAATTGTCAAACAGACCAAAACACAAAAACTTAATGTTAACCAATGAACCATGGAAATGAGGTCAAGGTCAGATGATACTAGCTAGACAGACATGTACACCTTTAAATCATTCCATACACCAATTATAGTTGACCTATTGCTATTAGTATTTGAAAAACAGACCAAAACACAAAAACTTAACATTGACCAATGAACCATGAAAATGAGGTCAAGGTCAGATGACACCAGCTAGACAGATATTGACACCTAACAAGCATTCCATAAACCAAATATAGTTGACCTATTGCTTATAGTACTTGAAAAACAGACCACAATATAAAAACTTAACATTGACCAATGAACCATTAAAATGAGGTCAAGGTCAGATGACACCAGCTAGACAGACATGTACACCTTACAATCATTCCATACACCAAATATAGTTGACCTATTGCTTACAGTACTTGAAAAACAGACCAAAACACAAAAGATTAACAATGACCAATGAACCAAAACCAAAACTTATCATTAGGCATCTATATACAAAGTATGAAGCATCCAGGTCTTCTACCTTATGGAATATAAAGTTTTACACAAATAGTTTATGCTGTCAGATTAGCATCCCGGTCTCACATTGTGACTTTTTATACGCCCGTCAAAATTTTGATGGGACGTATTATGGTATACAAATGTCCGGCGTCCGTCTGTCCGGCGTCCATATGTTGCACCGTAACTTGAGAACGACTTATCCAAATTTCATGAAACTTTACATAGTTGTTTCTTATGATAGTCAAACGATCAGTATACTTTTGGTGAAAATAAGATTAAAACTTTTTGAGTTACAGGACTTTGTAACTAAAACAGGGGTGTTTTTCACATGTCGTGCCGTATCTCAAAAACAATTTATGATTATTGCTTAAAACTTTACACACTTCTTAATTATATTAGTCTAAAGATCTGTATACTTTTTGGTGATGATTCAAAATTTTATTTTAGAGTTATTGATTTTTTTATAAAAAACAAAGCTCCGATTCATCTGAAAATTTCAGGGCAGATAGATCTTGACCTGATTAACAATTTACTCGTGTCAGATTTGCTCTAAATGCTTTGGTTTCAGAGTTATAAGCCAAAATATACATTTACCCTATGTTCTATTTTTAGCCATGGCGGCCCTCTTGGTTGGTTTGGCAGGTCACGGACACAATTTTAAACTAGATACCCAATTGGGTTAAAATCTTAATTTTGTATATAAAAGTTGTTAACCATAATAGTATGATATCAATAAAAACCAAGGCATATGAACTCTGAAAGACGGACCGGACATGACCATCTTATAGTAACAGATGTAACCGCGAAAACTTAACATTGACCATGCAATGAACTATGAATATGAGGTCAAGGTCTGAAGAACCCTTCAAGACGGACACCAATTATTCCCATACATGAAAAATAAAGATAACATATTGCTTGTATAGTATCTGAGAAACAAATATAATCACGAAAACTCAAAAGTTGACCAATGATCTATGAAATTGAGGTCAAGGTCATATATGCATCCAGGTAAACGGACATGAACAACATATATTTTAATCATTCCATTCACCAAAGTTGACCTTTTGCTTGTAGTAGCTGAGACACATTACCATAAACCAATGAACAATGAAAAGATGTCAAGGTCAGATGAACCCTGCCAATCTGACGAGTTCATCTTACAATAATTTCATACATAGAATATTGCTTGTATTATCCGTGAAACGGGCCATACCATAACAGGTAAAGCTTAACATTGACCCTTAAACAAGACAACAAAGTCAGGGTCAGATGAAACTAACCCGACAGACATGTACACATCACAATCATTCCACACACCAATATTATATAGGTGACTTAATTATTGATAATATATGAGAAACATGCCAAACCACCACACCTTAACATCGATCAATGAACCATGAAAATGAGGTCAAGGTCATATTAAACCTGCACCTTACAATCATCAAATACAACAAATTTAGTGAACCGATTGCCTCTAGTATCTGAGAATTGGACACAATCAGGAAAACTAAACCTTGATAACTGATCCAAAAAAAGAAATTCAAGACCAGGTGAACCTTGTCTGATGAACATGTGGAATTTGAAGGATCGTATGTACCAAGTATAGTTATCCTGTTACTTTTAACAAAAAAGAATTCATGAGACAATTTTTTTTTTAAAAGTAGTTGCTAAAGCATGAAAATGAGGTCAAGGACAATGGTACATGCCCTACAGAAATTTCGAATATAATGTGTCTGTATAAAATATATCTGGTTAAAAGTTGAGCTAATGATATTAAGACCACCACTATAAAACAATTGGGTATTGTGTTTCATCAGCTTTATATTTTCTGTGTTTCATTTAAAGCTATTCTGTTTTTCACTGCCTGTATGTTTTCCATATATAATGTTTTATAAGGTAATACTACTATATATTATAAGCCTCTGGTCTTGTCTATTCTTTGTTCTGAACACATTTCAATATTTCACATTCAGCAATGAATTTGATAATGTCTTTGGGGAAGACCATTCAGTTACCAATCTGCTGTTGTATAATGCCTTATTCTAAGTACAGACTACCCTTGGAACTGGAAAGGTCAAAATAAGATGAACCCTGCCAGACAGACATGTACACCTTACAATTTTTTACACCAAATATAGTTGACCTTTTGCTTAAAGTATTTGAGAAACTGACCAAAGCACAAAAACTTAACATTAAACAATGAACCATGAACATGAGGTCAATGAAAGATGAAACCTGCCATGCTCACCTTACAATCATTCAATACACCTCCTGGTTTTAGTATGTGAGAAACACCTAATCATGTAACTTTAACCTTGATCACTGAAACATGAAATTAGGTAGAGTTCAGAGTGCACATGCTGAAATGTCTCGCCTGTTTTACTGACCATTGATTTTAAGTTGAAAGTCTTTAAGATAAAGGTTTTCTACAAGTATCACATAAACTTAACATTTTTAAAGATCTATGACAATGAGGTCAAGGTCAGATAAAAACTGTCACACAGATATGTACACTTAACAATTAATCCATACACCAAATATTGCTTATGGTAATTGAAAAACAGACCAAAACACAAAAACTTAATGTTAACCAATGAACCATGGAAATGAGGTCAAGGTCAGATGATACTAGCTAGACAGACATGTACACCTTTAAATCATTCCATACACCAATTATAGTTGACCTATTGCTATTAGTATTTGAAAAACAGACCAAAACACAAAAACTTAACATTGACCAATGAACCATGAAAATGAGGTCAAGGTCAGATGACACCAGCTAGACAGATATTGACACCTAACAAGCATTCCATAAACCAAATATAGTTGACCTATTGCTTATAGTACTTGAAAAACAGACCACAATACAAAAACTTAACATTGACCAATGAACCATTAAAATGAGGTCAAGGTCAGATGACACCAGCTAGACAGACATGTACACCTTACAATCATTCCATACACCAAATATAGTTGACCTATTGCTTACAGTACTTGAAAACAGACCAAAACACAAAAGATTAACAATGACCAATGAACCAAAACCAAAACTTATCATTAGGCATCTAATACAAAGTATGAAGCATCCAGGTCTTCTACCTTATGGAATATAAAGTTTTACACAAATAGTTTATGCTGTCAGATTAGCATCCCGGTCTCACATTGTGACTTTTTATACGCCCGTCAAAATTTTGATGGGACGATTATGGTATACAAATGTCCGGCGTCCGTCTGTCCGGCGTCCATATGTTGCACCGTAACTTGAGAACGACTTATCCAAATTTCATGAAACTTTACATAGTTGTTTCTTATGATAGTCAAACGATCAGTATACTTTTTGGTGAAAATAAGATTAAAACTTTTTGAGTTACAGGACTTTGTAACTAAAACAGGGGGTGTTTTTTCACATGTCGCGCCGTATCTCAAAAACAATTTATGATTATTGCTTAAAACTTTACACACTTCTTAATTATATTAATCTAAAGATCTGTATACTTTTGGTGATGATTCAAAATTTTATTTTAGAGTTACGGTATTGATTTTTTATAAACTAGAGGCTCTAAAGAGCCTGTGTCGCTCACCTTGGTCTATGTGCATATTAAACAAAGGACACAGATGGATTCATGACAAAATTGTGTTTTGGTGATGGTGATGTGTTTGTAGATCTTACTTTACTGAACATTCTTGATGCTTCCAATTATCTCTATCTATAATGAACTTGGCCCAGTAGTTACAGTGGAAAATATTTTGTAAAATTTACAAAAATTTACAAAATTTATGAAAATTGTAAAAATGACTATAAAGGCAATAACTCCTTCAGGGGTCAATTGACAATTTTGGTCATGTTGACTTATTTGTAGATCTTACTTTGCTGTACATTATTGCTGTTTACAGTTTATCTCTATCTATAATAATATTCAAGATAATAACCAAAAGCTGCAAAATTTTCTTAAAATTACTAATTCAGGGCAGCAACCCAACAACGTGTTGCCTGATTGGTCTGAAAATTTAAGGGCAGATAGATCTTGACCTAATGAACAATTTTATCCTCGTCAGATTTGCTCTAAATGCTTTGGTTTCAGAGATATGAGCCAAAACTGCATTTTACCCTATGTACTATTTTTAACCATGTCGGCCATCTTGGTTCGGGGTGGGGTCATCGGACACATTTTTAAACTAGATACCCTAATGATGATTGTGGACAAGTTTGGTTAATTTTGTCTTAGTAGTTTCAGAGGAGAAGATTTTGTAAAAGATTACAAAATTTACAAAAATGGTTAAAATTGACTATAAAGGGCAATAACTCCTTAAGGGGTCAACTGACCATTTTGGTCAAGTTGACTTATTTGTAGATCTTACTTTGCTGAACATTATTGCTGTTTACAGTTTATCTCTATCTATAATAATATTCAAGATAATAACCAAAAGCTTCAAAATTTTCTTAAAATTACCAATTTAGTGGCAGCAACCCAACAACAGGTTCTCCGATTCATCTGAAAATTTCAGGGCAGATAGATCTTGACCTGATTAACAATTTTACTCGTGTCAGATTTGCTCTAAATGCTTTGGTTTCAGAGTTATAAGCCAAAATATACATTTTACCCTATGTTCTATTTTTAGCCATGGCGGCCCTCTTGGTTGGTTTGGCAGGTCACGGACACAATTTTTAAACTAGATACCCAATGATGATTGTGGCCAAGTTTGGTTAAATTTGGCCCAGTAGTTTCAGAGGAGAAGATTTTTGTAAAGATTACAAAATTTACAAAAATGGTTAAAATTGACTATAAAGGGCAATAACTCTTAAGGGTCAACTGACCATTTTGGTCAAGTTGACTTATTTGTAGATCTTACTTTGCTGAACATTATTGCTGTTTACAGTTTATCTCTATCTATAATAATATTCAAGATAATAACCAAAAGCTTCAAAATTTTCTTAAAATTACCAATTTAGTGGCAGCAACCCAACAACAGGTTCTCCGATTCATCTGGGGGTTTTCACATGTCTATTTTTAGCCATGGCGCCATCTTGGTTGGTTTGGCAGGTCACCGGACACAATTTTTAAACTAGATACCCTAATGATGATTGTGGCCAAGTTTGGTTAAATTTGCCCAGTAGTTTCAGAGGAGAAGATTTTGTATCTCAGAAACGATTTATGATTATTGCATAAAACCTCACACAGAAGAGGACGGGTGTATCATGCACTCGTGGGGCAGCTGTTTATTTCACAGGCGAGACAAAAATAACTAAAATTATAGTTACATTTCCTAAATCTACACTAGTATATATTAATAGCAAGGTATTAGAGTAAAACACATCTCTGTTAATCATTTTGATTCAAGTCTTTTTCTTGTTCCAAAACATTCCTCTTTCAATGTTTTTAAAGCTTACACGACAGGCGTCACATGTGGAGCAAGATCTGCTTACCCTTCTGGAGCACCTACAAGAACCCCCAGTTTTTAGTGGGATTCATGTTGATCAATCTTCAGTTTTCTGTCTCTCTTCCACTTATGAGTTTTTTTTGTTATTTGAAATACTGGTCAGTGTTTGATATTCAAATTTAGTGTGTAATGATATTATATAAATGTTAAATTGAACAGGACTTTTATACTGCAGTATACATGAATTAAGGTAGACACAAGTAACTATAGTTTCCATGTATCCCAACATTTTTGTCTATGATTTTTTTAAGAATATTTAATTCAGTTTCAATTTGGATTCATTGGGAATTTTAATTCACTTCTGACAGTCAACTAATTAAATTATTTGCTTTAAAACATTCATATAGTCTATTCTAAATGCTTTTCTGCAATGATATCACATTTATAATGATTTACTACTGCCATTAGTCAGGATGTCAAGTTTGATCCTTAGGTATAAATGGTGCCTGTTTGCAATGAGCTCTTGATTGTACAATTGAGCTAAAAATCATTTCTCTATCACAAAATGGATGTAGTGTTTCATTTAATAATATGTCTTTATTTATTTTTGTTACAGTTTATTTAATTAATGCTTTCAAATCATAGTAAAGTTACTTTCTAAGATTAAAAAACTTATAGTACAAACCAGAGCTTTTTGGACTTTTATAACACAGACACAGATAATCTGTCATATGATTTATTTAGCTTGGTTACGACAATTTATACACTGCTTTACAATGAAGATATTATTTTACATATTTTACATTAGATATACAATAGTTTACTACATGATTATAATGGAAGCAGTGACTTTATATTGGCTCTCTATATAAAAATCTGGAAATAATGCCCTATAAAACACTAAAAAAGCACAAATATTTGAAAAGCCATCAAACCACATAAAGATTTTTCAAGATTCTATCAATATTAACCACTTCATTGCATATATAAAAAAAAATGTCTGCGTAAGAAAATTCTAATTTCAGAAAGGATCAAAAGTCACTGCATGAAATGAGTATGAATGAACTTATTAATGGAAACTACAATTTCTGAGATCAATTGAAAAACTTTCTTGTTGCATGTGGGCAGCAACTTTTAAGCAAGAAAAAGAAGTAAATAAAAATGTTACATACACAGGTATATGTACACACCATACACTCTCACATCTATAAGCACTCATCACTATACACTTTATGACTAGCATCAGGCACTAAAAGTTTACTCTGTGTTTATTGTAGTTCTGCCAATTTCATTTGAACTTGTTTTTCAGACAATATCCAAGACAAAGATATTTATTTTTACATATTTTACCTTTACAATTGTACCCCCAAAAAGAAGGAAGAAAGGAAAGATAAAAAGAAAAAGAGGGGACAAATGTCAAGTGAAAATGAAGAAATTGAATAATTAATAATTATAATTCATATAAAGTTTATAAATGTGTATGAAAAAGAAATGAGCATTAGACATGATTTCTGGTAGGAGGAATATCTAGCCCCAATTATGTTTTTTAAAGAAAAAAGCCTAGAATTGTGTACAACTGATTTAAAGCAAAGCATACATGTATGGGCAATATTTCTGATTTTTTGAAATTTTGTATGCATTTATTTTGATTTAAATTAAAAGAAATACTTGCAATAATTAATCGCAGTGTAGCCTAAAGAATCTTTATAAACTACCTTTTCAATTCTTATTATACCTTTCTGTGAAAGGATGTGTTTCATGCTAATGAATAAGTTTTTAATAAAAAATATTACCTTATTATGCAAAACAATTTTTTTTAAATCTGTTTAACATGCCATATTTTTTCTTTTTAAATTTTTTAAATCCCCAGACCACAATTCCAACATGCAAGCTTTCAGTTCAATCTAAAACTGACAGAATTGCAATAAATCTACATTACAGGCAATTAATACAAGGAATTCAGAGTATTTAAAGAGTCTACATTAAAATAAATAAAAAGCATAGGTTTACAAAAAAATACAAATAAGCAAGACAATGCCAGTTGTCCCAACTCAAAACTTGGTGTGTGAGTAAAATTATAATATAACACCCTAAAAATTCTATAACCAATATGTACATGTCACAACTGATTTCTTCTTTTCACAACCATTCTGATCTAAACAATTTTATTTTAACATGATACAATACATTTCAATTATTCATATTATATTCATATTTAATTGATTCAATAATCCTGTATTTAGACATATAACATATTGTGAATGGAAATGCCATGGAAATTTAAAAAAACATGCAAATTTAATCATATTTCTGTTTAAAAAACTAGAAAATATTTATGAGCAATAATTGATTTAAAATATCCATTTAAAGTCCATAACAACAGCTTCACATATCCTCCTGAGAGTCTGGAATCGCTGTATAATAAATAAAAAAATACAACTACATCACACACCAGTTTGTTGGAAACAATTCTTAACTGCTAAGGGCTGTCTAGGTTTATGTCCCTGAAAAGAGAGAAAAAAAAAGCATAAGTTCATCATAGAAACTATGTTAAGATATATTCAAGATACTATCAATAATTACACATATTGTTTTAATCAGATCAAGAACTCCAAGTTCTGGTATACTATCATATGTAACATTATGTATTTGCTTTTCCTGAACTTTGGGAGTGGTTTCAAGATTTCATTTACATCCATAAATTGAGGTCAATGCCTTATGTAATACTTTTTAATTTCATATGTAATAGTATATTTTCATATGTAATAGTATATTTTTTCTATTAGGAATACTATTAATATGGAAATATAGTACTCCAAAATATTAAAAACTGTGTGATTTTCACGAAAATTTTAGTAATGCAGAAATGGAAACAAATCTCTTTCCGAAAGATGTCTGTGTCTATCATTTGGTTTGTAATGATTACTTTTAAGTCTTCACTTGACCTATCTTATCCAATATTTGTCAATTATGAAAAATTGAAAATAAAAAATAAACCAAACAAGGTTCATACACATGTATCTAGAAAAATTCTGAACAGTGCATAAAATTAATAAATCTTTTTGTGCAATAGGATAAAATGTGCATTAGTCGAATGAACAAGTGATAACTAAACAATCCCCATTCAACATAATATAGGTGTACTTAAATTGCATAATAAAGAACTTTGAAATCATGCAAGTTAATGAGAAATGCTCCTCATTAGGCTACTCAAAAAGTCTTATGATTTTAATTTTTTTAAATCATTTAAACATAAAGTTCAATGTTTAAAAGGACTAAAACTTTAAAGCAAATGAGAAGCAGTGTGTTGAGGAAAACAATGAGTCTAATGCCTACCATGTTAACATTCTTGACAGCTGAAGTTAACAACAAAACAGACAAGAAAAGTGGGACAGATAATATAGTTCACTTTGAATGCATCTATTCATTGTAAAGCAGTGATTTTCATCAAATTTTGTCATTATGGTTATAATAATTATACATTTGCACTTGAAATACAAAACTAAAATATATAGTAATTTTGGCAATGTCTTGCAATTGGGTAATATGAGCACATGGAAAAAATAGTTACTATTAATTTATTTTTATCATGTTATACATATTATAAATAAGGAGCACATAAATAAATTAGACTTCAAGATATTTAAATTAAATGTTTACAAAACAAATTTGGCAGAACAATTTAATTAGATGCCCTACCCTTTCAAAACATTTTTTTAAATGAGATGTTTTAGATTTTAAGGACTAACATTCCATAAGAATACTTATATGACTTTAATGTGTTTAAAAGATAAACACATCTTCAAACGGATATTAGTGATTCCAACATACTATTTTCTACAAAATTGTAATCACATACATACGATATATTAGAGTTTATTGTTTCAGAAAGTTTAATAAAATAAATCAAAAGCTTTCAATATTTGTACATTAATAATAAACATATCTAACTACTTCCCCTATTTCAACAGAGGATGATTTGTATTTATTTTATTACAAATTAATGTGTTTAATAAAAAATAAACTGAAAAGCTTTTAAATGTTTTTCATTCATAATTAACATATGCACCTATTTCGCCTATTTCGACAGAGGAGTGATTTGTATTTATTTTACCATATTTTATCACAGATAGTCATATAAAATATGGGGTCCATCAAGTGAAAGCTGTTTATTTAATCCAAGAGACTTTAATAAACAAGATCCTGCCAAATGTTTATCATTGCAAAATTAATCAAAATAATTGTTATAATTCCATTTACATCTTGCATCATTTGTGAAAATCAGCTTTTAAATTTTTTTTTATATTAAATATCCAAATGAATAATTATTTATCTTTATCAAAATACATGTAATAAAACAGTTCTGTCTGACCTGAATAATAATCTGCACTTTTTCTTTTTACATTCAATCATTTAAAAAATACAAGAATAACTGAAAAATAAGAATCTTATTCAAGATACAAATCTATTTTGTTACAATGGGAGTAACTTTTGCAGTCATTTTTTTAGGTGTGGTTTGCAGCTTATTAAAAACTTTTGCCAGATTTTTCATTGGTGTAAGTTGTTTGCCCATGTTTTTTAAGGGTGTTGTTATCAGTAAGAGCCCTGTTGGAGGCTTCTTGTTTCTAGGTGTGGTTGGTGTTTGTAAAGAAAACAACTTTTTGTTTATTGGAGATCTAGGTGTTTTTCTAGACAACGACTCCCTGATTCTAGGACTTGTTGGAGTTCTTGTTCCTGATAACAACAGCTTCCTGTTTTTGGGAGTTGTTTGTACTTTTGAAGTTGCTAACTTCCTTTTTCTTGAAGCAATAGCTGGTGACTTTTTGTATTGGGGAGTTGTTGGCAATTTTGTTGTTGAAAGCCTCCTGTCTTTGGCTAATTTGGATATTGAAAGCTTCTTTTTCTGGGAGATGGTGTTTTGCTGGTGACGACTTCTGTTCCATGGGTGTGTCTGGTGTTTTTGATACCGATTTCTTTTCAAAAATGTTGATCAACTGACTAACCTTCGTTGAACTTTTAGAGGCTGACACAAACCCATGCTGCCTTGTCAAACGTTTGTTCTTTGGAGTAAATCCTATACTAAATGTTGTACTAGGCTAAAAGTATAAAAATAATTATTAAGATTAAATCTAAAAATACACCTCTACTGTTTAGTACAAGTTTTTTTTATTGTTAAAAAACCTTCCAGCAATTTTACTGATCATGAAAAGCAACAAAGGTACTCTCTCTATAATAAAATGAACAATTTCATTTGATGCTGTCTTGCTTAAATCTTTTTCATGAAAACTGCAGGCCTCATACATACCCTAATTTAAAGAACCCATTTTAAACATGGCTCCAATAGTTATAGTTAAACTTGTTTCTTCCAATGTTAAAAAAGGTTCTAGCTAGCTACAAATGAGCCTCACATACACCCAAATAAGTGATCCATTAAAATTTGGTAATTTGCACCTTAGATGCCATATAAGAAAGAGCTCTCACAGAAACTTGACTTCAAATAATTGAAGATAAAAAAAAATATATTTTACCTTAACATTTTCATTTGTCTCCTTTTTAGGGGTCTTCTTTGGAGTACGCTTTGGTGTCCGTCTCCTACCACTAGTCATTGGAGACCGGGGGGAATGTAGTAAACCTCTTCCTGGTGTCCCTCTAGAATTCCTCTTGTTAGAATTGCCAGGTGTAGGTGGACCTGGCTTCTGATATACTGTATTTACATGTTTGGCCTGCAAAAGAACAAGTCATTGATTCAAGTGTGATTGACTGATAAAGAATTCTAATGCAACACTATTTGTAGCATTCATTTTGATTGGATAACGCCAGAAATTCCAGGGCATCAATTTAATGATGGAAGGTCTGAAACTGTTTATGATCGACCAGTATTTTGTGGTGTTAGCAGATGAAGCTCTCAATGTTAAGTAAAAATGTTTATCTTTTTTCATGCATGAATATTGTGTAAGATTTCTCAGATAACTTTTTCTTGTTTAGATTCTTTTCCTAAAGACACAAAAACAATTGTCTACCTGCTTGTTCTTAGTACTGTCATAAAATTCTGTTTTCAGATCATCTTCCTCCACCAATTCTTGTTTCCGTTTCTTCAGACTGTTGGTACTCAGGTGGCTCTGCTGCAGCTGTCTGTCAGGAAAAACCCGGAGTTGAATCTTCTGCGTTTCTACAGGGTATGATGTCTTAAGATGTGGAAGACAAAGTGTGTTTCGTCTTGATAACTCACCAAGTCGCTTCCATTCAAGTACTTCACCTTCATCATCCTCATCATTCACAAATCTTTTCATACCTTCTGAAAATCAAATTAAAAGAAAGTCATTATAGAATCTCTGACAACAAAATGCAGATTTTCTGGGAAAATTTGCTAAAAACCCTTAAAAACAATAAAAAATTTTGATACCAATTTGTGTGAGAAGACTTCATCAGGTACACTCCAGACCAGAAATTTGGAAAGCACAAAATTTAAAACATTAAAAAGCATAAAAACCAATTTGCTTAAACAGAAATGGAGCTCTTAAAAAAAAACTCAGCTACTGACCTTATAATAAGTTGGCACTTCACATCAACACTGTTTTATTCTACTACCTATTAGCATGGGAGATATTTTAAAGAATTTCATGTGATTGCAAAATTAACCCAGCCCAAAAAATTCCATGTTTACAGTATTTTCTTCACATTTAATAGGATACTACACCATAAAATATTTATCTACTTACTAGAAGTTGTTGATCGCACAGAGTCTATACTAGCTATGGTGGCATTCAGATTAGGATCTGATAGTGATGTACGTCTGCCATGACTTCTCAATGATAAAGGAGAAACATTCTTCTCATCTCCATCACTGTATAAATATAAAACAATTGAATTTAATATATTCAAACTGTTTGATTAACAATGATTAAGAGAGGTTTGATAATTATTTTTTGTTTCAGCGTTTGAATGTTTTCCAAAATTTCATTTATCTTATACTTTAATATTCCATATTTTCAAATGTAATGATATAAGATAAATTTTTTTCTGCTTCTCTAATTTTCTCACAGTTTTCTTTTTTGTTTGTTCCTGGATACTTAAACAGTTTACTATAGGGTATGGGTTTTGATCTTTATTGAAGGCCGTGCAGTAAACATTTGTTGCTATAATCTATGTCATATGGACTCTGTTGGACAGTTTCTCATTTGCAATCATTCCACATGTTCTTATTTTAACATAAATACCATTCTATTAGGCCCAACATATGAAAAATACAAAGCAAAAGAATGACAAACCTTTTACATTGATGTTCCAATGAACTCTGAGATGAGTTTCTTTCCAGGGAAAATTTTCTTGATGATCTGAGGTTATAAGGAGTAAGTGGACCACCATCATCACGGAAACTGGTTTCTAAAAAAATCATAATAAAATTATACTTCAAAAAAGTAAACATGGTAAAATACTAAAAATTTCTTTTCTTTTTCTTTCTTAATACTAAGGATTTTGAATACTACATCAAACAATTATAAAAGACAAACTATAAATTATACATTACTTCAGCCCCGAAAGAAAGGCTAATATAACTAGCAACCCAAAGATTATATCTGATTCTAAAAGCTGTTTGAAATCTACAAATGATATACTGTGGATTCGTTTGTTTTCATGAATACCATTTTCATATAAAGATTGATAAGAAATTGTATTCTTGTGAATAGTGAATATGATGGTTTCGACAAATCCTGCATAAAGCCTATAAGAAATTTGTATTTTAAGAAACAATTTACCATATGTTTCTTTTGACTCGTTGACCAATTCAATATTCTAAGCTAATTATTTCTTCATATGTAAAATAAATCAAATGCAATGTTACTTTACCCATTAGGCTAACATCTGACTCTTTCTTTAACTTCATGAATTCTGAATTATCTCCCAAAAACACTGTGCCTGCATCATCTAACTTATGACGTAGTTCTCGAACTTGTTTATCAGCATAATCTAACTGAACTTCCAAAGTCTTTACTTTGTTTTCTATCAAGTGACAAATAAAATCATTACAACAGTAATCCAGAAATGTTAAAGAAAGCAGAAAATTTTATACGGTATCAAAAATCAGTCATATTTTTAATGCTTAGCTTTTGTCTTTGGGTTTCTGTTCATTGACTGAAAATCCACATCTCCTTTAAACTTTTAAAATGAATTTGAAATGGATATATCAGTTATATCATAGTTAAAGAAATTTTCCAAAAAATGAAGAAATTCAATTCCAGATATATTTTAAACATCCATTCTTTTTATTTGCATAACTTTATGCTAAGTATACTTTTACATTGAACCGTTTTCAAACATAGAGGTAAATTAATGTTACAAAAAGCCAAGCTCAGGAATATATAAATATATATACATATATGTTGGTATGGTCAGCAGCTGAAATCCTCAAATTAAATGTATATCATTAGTTAAAATAAGATAAATTAACCGATTTGTTTAATTATTTAAAATTATGAGACTTACGAAGTGTTTTATTCTTGTTCAGTTCTTCCTGCAGTTGAGATTTCAATGGTGCCACCTCAGTCTCTGTCTTACTGAACTTATGTTTCTGCTCCTCTATATGAACTTTCAGTTGTTCGAGTTCTTTTTCTAACTTTTCAGATTTTGCCTTATAGTTGTTTTTCAACTTATTCATTTCTGACTCTAGTTTCTCCGTTTTTTCTTTGAAGTTATCGGCCAGTTTTTTGTTGATGGCAACCTCTTGTTGTAGAAGTAGATTGGTCTCTTTCTTCTGGGCATAGTATTTTTGGTACTGTGCAATCGTTTTGTCTTTCTTGTCAGTATTCTCTCCTATGTTCTTCATCTGTTGTTGAAGCTGGAGTGTAAATAACAAAAATAAATCCTCAAAATATAGATACATAGACCGAAAGGAAATGAAAATTGTTTGTATCTGAAAAAAAATCTTTTCTGAATCATTGTTCTGACATTTAATTCCAAAACAGCAATAATGTCCGCTAGCAAAATAAATACAACTGTACACAATGTGAAATGGTCACACACTGAAAAAAAAAACAAAATTTCACAATTTTTTTGTGAGTAAAAAAACTATACAAATATATCATCACGATTATGTTATATTTAAGATCTACACATTATTAAGGGAACATAATTCTAGACAACAAATAAAAGACGAATGTGTTTGAGAATGTGAATGCCCCCACTCAATCTTTGCTACGAAAATGGGATGTACGGTCAAGGATAACACTTAAGGCACCTGACAGGGGCATAAAAATATAAATACATGTAAATCATATCATGTTGAGTTGTGTTGTCATCTACATATAATTATTCATCAGTCAACTGCCTTTTTATCTTTGCAATCACTAAACCAATAAGTTGGGCACTTAATCTCAAGTACAAATTAAATGTAAAAATTTCCATACATGTATTTTCTGTTGGTTAGCTTCTGTATATTGTTTCTTACAACCCTCCATTTCCTCAGACCACTGTTTCTCCCTGTACTCAAGTTCCTCTTTTATTTCTTTAACCTTTTTGTCTAATTGATCTCGATGAAAATTTTTCTCCACTTCTAACTTCTGGACCTAAAGTGAAATATTTATATACTCAATATAGTATTAAATCAGTTCAACTTGCATCATTTTGTCTGCCACTCATAAATGTGGTATTATAAAATTATAAGCAAAGACGTCTCCACATAGATCGCCCTGAATATGCATGAAATATTTCTCACGGCATCTAATATGATATAAAATGATAGAAGTATTTGTTCCTTTAAAAATAGAGATCAATTTGGAAGCATTCAAATTTGTGGCTTGTTCAAAACAGCATATTTCAAAGTATGAATTTCTAATTTTGTGATTCCATGATTTTCATGTTACAATTTTAATGGTTTTTGTTGCACTTTAATGAAAATAACAAGTTGGTACACCAACAAAACTACTGAGGTTATTGATTCAACTATACTTTATCCTATAATAAAGTGGAAATCTTCCAATAAACTTTTTAATTTCTTAGATTGCCCATGCGCATTATTTAAACTGGCACCTTTCCTGTTTTTAAAAAGATAGAACAACAAAGAACGAAGTCGAGGAGAAACTTTCCGTTAATCAAGTATCATTATGGTATGTAGATGTTTCTATGTGGCTATCACGATATTTCATATGTGTATGAATTGTATTTAGAAACTCTGAATTGTTATCAATATTGCACAATTAGAGAAAAATACAACGTCAACATTGTATCCCAGAGAACAGATCAGAAGACAGAACACACTGGGAAGGGCCATAGTAAAGAATATATCATCACATATTCCTCCAATTATACTATTTTTGAGAGCACTTAATGTGGAAAGCAGATTTATTTTCATATTAAAGATGAGATAAAATTGAGACATTAATATCCTAAACTAAAGTTTCAAATAAGAAAAAGGGGGTTCGTAGCGTTTACATTACTGTGATCGGGTAAATTTCCCGAAATGTATAATATATATATATATGTATCTTCGTTTATTTTAACTTTAAGGCTTGGTAAACTACATCATTTTTGACGATTATAAACAATTAATTTTGACTGGACAACAATGTATTGAACGATCATGTGATGACTGATTGGAAAATAATACTGTTTTTACAATAAACATTATAAAATTCAACAAAATATTAATATTTTACCTATCAGAGGATAACTATAGAATGTTCATTGATAACTGTTTACCTAATTAACATTTCAACAAAAGTCATTCTATTTTTAAAACAAGTCAGTCTGACCCTTATCTGATCTTCATGTGAGTGATCTCTGACTCTGTGACCTACAAGAAATGAAGTGAGCATTGCATCTCCATGTGCGCACATTCAATTATGACTACTTTAAAATCAACATGACCATACAACTTAATAGAAATATTAAAAACAAAATATGACACAACTTAAGGAAAATAATAGCATTATCACATGCTGGGCAAACACAAATTAAACAATAATTGAATATGTGTTTATTCGACAAAGACAATTATTTATGTGAAGGGTATACTAATGCACATACATGTATAACACAATAAAAGAATAAGCTATATTTAGTATTAACAAAATAGCCTAGATTGCACTTAGCCTGATTGAGAACATACATGTACAAAATGTACACAGTAAATACTATCGTTCAAAATTCATATACTTCCTTTTCATAAAACATTATCATGTACTGGTCCTTAATGTGTATTTAACAATGCGCTGAATGTTAGGTGTCCTTTATCGTGAACATGTATTTTTTTATTTTACAGAAGCTTGTCAAACAAATCGGTGGCTGAAATGTATCATGAATCAGACATGTGGAGCAAAATAAAAATTCAGTTTTGGAAATTCCAGTCTATAAATCATCAAAGGTAGTTTTTTTGTCTGTATATATCGTTTGTGTTTAAGTTTAATCTATTGTTTATCTTATTTTTGTTATTTTACATACCATATTATGTTTGTCTTATCTAAAGTATTCTAGTAAAGAAAGCACTTTATTTAATGTTAATGGGCTTGTGCAGTCATCAATAAAAAAAACTGTCATAGGTAAAATGTTTTCATGGTTATCAATTACATAATCAAACCTGCAATGCTGCAAATCTGGTAGAAGCTTCTTCATTAACAAAACTACTAATAGTACACATTAATGTATATATTTTTTTATTAATGATTACATTTGTACCTTATTATATATGTGCTTTGTCGTTATGGTTTTATTTTTCATTGCTTCTAGAAACAAATTGAAAGTGGCTCAAATTTAGGATATCTTTTCAGGACATATATAATTTATATTTATTATAATCTTATCTTTTCCAGATTTTAAATATACTGCAAAAGTATAAAGATGTCACTGAGAAACACATATCTGATAAAGACTTCTCCTGCTTGAAATTGAGGTCAGCTGCAGAAATATCGCGAAGTGGTGGAAGAAAGTTGACATGCAAAAGGACAAGAAGAGACATAGATAACAAATGAATTTATAAAATAAATCTTTTATCAAAAGAAATATCGGATCTTATTTTACCTGTGATTTAAACATTTCTATTTTCTTCTTTAACTTTTCTTGATCTGTGAAATCATTGTTTTTCAAATCTAAAGTCTTTTCGTAGTCAAGAATAAGCTGATTTTTTTCTTCTTCAACTGCAGCCAGCTAGAATATTCATTTTTTTTTTTAAATAAATCATTAACATGATATTACACACGGTAAAAAACAGTTCATTGATTGATTCATTTGTTGTTTGCTTGCTTTATGTTCAGTGGCAAACATTTCATGCAATTAAGGATGAAAAGACATTGCAGATGCTCGATATACGTTTTGTTTTAATCATAGTACCTAAAAAAACTGAAAGAGTAAGAAACGAGACTTTGATATACAAAGTTTAGCTGTTCATTGTCCCTAAAATTTCATGAATTAATAAGTTTGAACTGTAACAAATGGAAATGTTTCCTGGTTTTAGGTTGTCTTTGTACACGTTATTTTTTTAAAGCAGTAAGTAATAATGTTGTAATTTACACTGATTTTCACAATTTTTCTAATTTAAACCATTTTTAATGTTCTTTTGAATAGGTCTTTGGTTTTGCACAAAAGATAACCAATATCTAATCATAAAGGAATGACTGTAATATTTTTTCTGTCTATGAAGAAATAACCTCAAAAATGTGGTGCACACTGAATAACCTGCGTAGCGTGTTATTTAAAAGTGTGGATCCTATTTTTGAGGTTATTTCGAATAGACAGAAAAAATATTAGTCATTCCTTATAATTTAATTCTAAATTCCATTTTTAAGGAGAAAATCATGCAATAACGTTGATGACACACATGACAAAATTATGTCTATGAGCTGATAGACAAAAAACTTTCAGCCAATCAGAAGACGTGTTACATCCAAAACAAAATTATCTAACAATAACAAAATTACCTGCTGTTTCAGGCTATTGTTTTCAGCTAATGATGTTTCCATTCTTTCTTCCAGATGGTGGCAAGATTCTTCCATGTTTATTCTTCGTTGCTTTTCATCCTCTATTTGTCTGTTCTTCTCTCTTTCAAGTTCGGACATTTTACCATTATACTCTTCCCTAAGATTATCAAGGTCAGAGTCCCAAGCATTTTTACTGGCTTTAAGAGAAGTTTCATAGCTCGTTCTTTTTTCACGCAGAGCAGACTGAAGCTCATTGACTCTTTCTTTATTTTGTTTCAATTCATTCATCAAGTCTTTCTGATTTGACATTTCTTTCTTCAATATAGACTCTATATTAGCAAGCTTCTGTTTGTAATCTGTTTCTGTCTTTTCTTTGTCCTCATTCATTTCTTTCGTCAAAGTCTGTATCTCGGTCTGTCTTTGAGTAAGCCTGTTTTCAAGGTAATTCACCCTTTCCTGGAATGCCATTTTCTGATTGGACAAAATCATTTCCCTCTCTTGAACCAGTGCCTCATATTGTGACTGGTACCTGACTTCCTGTTCCTGTACTTGACTGTCATATTCCTGTTTCTGTTCATCACTAGCTTGTGCATACTCATCTTGCAGTTGCTCTAATTGTGACTGCCAGTATTTTTCAGTTTCAGAGACCTTGACCTTACATTCCTTTTTCAAACTGCTTATTTTTTCATTTTCTTGTTTAAGTTCACCTGTCATTCTTTCAACTTGAAGTTTAAATTCATTTTTTAATGATTCTAAATCATTTTTAGATTGCTCTTTCAGTTGCACAATGGTATTGTCAAACTTCTGTTTTGAATCTGATAATTCTGAATTCAAAGACTGGAGTTCCGCTTTGTGATTTTCAATAAGTTCATTTTTCTCTTTACACAATTTTTCATTTGTTCCTTTCAATTTTGTTTCACAATCATTTAAAACTGATTCTTTCTCGCTATAAATTCTTTCTAATTCCTGTGAATGCTCTTGCTTCAATAGTTCCAATGATGACTTGAGATCCCTGTTTTCTTCTTCAAGTCTATGAATTTCAGTATCACATGAAAGCAAATCAGATTTCATTTTGTCAATTTCAGAGTTCAGCACTTTAATTTCTGACTCACTTGATTCCTTTAATTCCAAAATTTCATTTTTATGAGATTCTAATAATGTCTGAATCTTCTCATTCAATTCAATTTCTTTACTATTGAAAACTAGTTGCAAATTTTTCAGTTCATTGTTCAGATTTTCAAGACTTTTGTTTAATTGAGAGTTCTCCTCAGTTAATTTACAAACCTGTTCTTTTGAGGATACAACATCTTCCTCTGTATTCCGTAATGAAACTTTCAAATCAGAAATCTCACCATCACGTAAAGATACAGCCTCAACTTCCTGACTAAGAGATAACGATTTTTCTTCCAGCACTTTTTCAGTCTCAACTAGTTTATTATTGACTTCAAATAATTGATTCTCTAACTGCTTTACATGACAATTAATCTCTTTATGTTTGTGTCTCATGTCATCGTTTTCTTTACATTCTTTCAGTAACTTTTCATTCAAATCTTCTACTTTAGCATTCAAACTTTTATTTTCCGAGCCTAGTTTGTCATTATCTGCTTGTTTTGATTCCGCCACTTTCTTAATCAGAACTATCTGACCAGTCAGGTCATCAACCTTCTCATTCTTCTCCTCACTCAGATTTTCCAAATCCCGTTTCCGACTTTCCAACTCAGATATTTGTTGGTGTAATTCCTTCATTCTGCTGTCACGAGTTCTTTCATGATCCGTCACTGACTTATATTTCATGTCCAATTCATTGTACTCAGCAGTGACTTTAGTCAATTCAGCATGACCTTTTTGCACTTCCTTATTTAGCTTTTCCTCTGACACGGCAGTCATAATGCGTTGCTGTTCCAGCTCATTGTTTAAGGTGGTTAGAATACTACTATGACTTGATGTTTCCTTATCATATTTCCCTTGTAGTTCTGCCAGCTGATTTTTAAACTGTGCAATCTGAATATTACATAATCTCTCCTTCTCTTTACTTCTCTCCATTTCTTTTTCTAGTGAAGTCTGTATTTCATTCATGCATGTTTCTAAATTCTGCTGGGTATCTAAACTACTTGCCTCTTTGGCCGACAAACAATTCCTCAGTTTCTGAATCTCTGTTTCATGTTCATGTGAAATCTTATTCACTAGTTCAGCATGATTTTCTTGTTCACCACTAAGATTTTCTTTCATTTCTTCCAACTGCTTTTGTAAATTTTCTTTGCTGTTTGTAACCTGAGACACCTGACCTTTCAAATCATTCACACATTGTTTATGGCTCATAATTTCACTTTGCAAATTCTCAATTTCCAAGCACTTTTCTTTAATAGAGTCTTTTAAATCAGATATTTCTTCAGAAAGTGATTCTTGGTCATGTTGACTCCACTGATATTTACCTTGTAAAGCCTTAAGTTCTTTCCTTAGGCTTTCTTCTTGATCTTTTGCCTTATTTTCAAATTTACAATATTTTTGTTCCATTGTAGATACCAATTTCTCACTGGCTGCCTTCAAGTTGTCAAGTTCATTTTTCAAAGCAATATTTTCATCTTTGACACTCTGCAACTTATCACACATGTCATTTTCTTTTTGCCTAGCTGTTGCTTTAAAAGCGAGTAGTTCTGATGAAATTTTGTCAATTTTCTGCACATATGAATCTTTCTGTTCTGTGATCTGTTCTTCCAATTGATTTTTATTTTCAGTTAATTGTGCTATTTCAATTTGAAGCCTGTTTTCTGTTTCTGTGAGTTCCTCCTGAATTTCTTTCAGCTCTTCTCTTATTGCTGTAATTGTGTTATCCTTTGTCCATTTTTCATTCTCTAAAAGAATTTCTGTCTGTTTCAGTGACAATTGCAAGGCTTGTACTTTAGACTTCAATGTTTCCTCACTTTTGGCTGCTTCTTCCTGTTCAGTGTGTAGTTTCGCTTTTAGCTCTGTGACTTGTTCTTCAAGTTTTTGATTCGATTTAAGAAGGCGTTGTTCAAGAGTTTTCTTTTCAGACAAAGCCACATCAATAGATGCTGCCATGGTTTGACGTCGGTTCTCACTTGCTTGTTTAGTGCCTTCTAATTCCTACAACAATCAAGAAAAGTATAAATAAATGGATTTTATCTCCTGAGGGTAAAGTGACCTAATATCTTTTAGGCTATTCTGTTTAGGCCGTTTATTTGTAGATGTAATTCTCAGTGTCTAATGTAATTGGTGTCAATTTTTTTTAATCGAGCATACCTGATGAAAATGACAGATAGTGTAGTGTGTGTATCATGATTGTATTAGAAATAAAATTTTAATGAAAAAATATGGTGTTAGATCACAGGTTTTCCTATTCCTACATAATCAAGTGATTTTCTGATAAAATATGGGCTGAAAGTTTTTCTTGAAAAACGTAATAGAAAGCTACAACAAATAAAAGTTTTAAATAATAAGAAAAGACGGGAAAGTGCCAAAAAAGTATGATTAAATGAAAAACCTCCTATTTTCTTACAGAAAATCAATTTTTTGTTGAAAAGTTTCAACTTTTAATTTCAAAATGTGTTTTAATTTTTTTTTTTAAATTCATCGATTCAGAGACAAATTATTCCTCTGCTACATGAAAGTTGCCCGACCTGCACGGTTAACTTGAACTCTGTCTGTAACCGTGACTGATCTTTCTGTAAAGCGATGATTTGTTCTTCAGCAGCTTTCCTGGCAGCTATGGCAGATTCCTCAGATGAAATAAGTTTAGCCTCTGACTGTCTTAGATGGTTTATCTCTTGTTCTACCTCTTTTACTTTTTTTTCTAACTCGGTCTGATTTTCTTGGTGAACGTCAATGCTAGATTTAAGTTTAGAAACTTCTAGCTGAAGCTGGTCTACCTGACTGTCTTTTTCTAAATACCGTTTATGAACATCACTGAACTTTGCCTGCCAAAAAGATAGTTAAATAGTTAACATTTTGATCTCTCATTTCATTGTATATTTAATGAACTCCAAAGTATTCTTGAGATAGTATCATATACTGTATATTCACATCGTACACTTGTGAATTTTTTATATTTCTTAGTCGCATAATAACAATAACAATGCCATTAATTTTATTCACTTATGCTTGTTACAATGTATGTATGTACTGAAGTTGGAACACCAAAAAGGTCAATAGTAATAAAAAAAAAAAAAAAAGTTTGATTTTTGGAATTGTAATGTACTTCATTGGAACTATTTTCAATATAATAGAATTCACATTTCATAATACATTGTAATTGAAATGTCAAGGAAATACACAAAAACCCTGCAATAAATTTAAATCCATCAATCAAAAAAACTTCCTACAAATTGTTAATATCAGATCAGCTGGCATATACACAATTCTGCTTCATCAGAATATATCTACCGTTGACCTATAATGGTTTACATTTATAAATTTTGACTTGGATGGAGAGTTGTCTCATTGGCACTCATACCACATCTTCTTATATCTATTGAAGAGAAAAGTTTAATTGGGTATTGCAAAATTTACTATTATTTATAGTTGTACAAATGTAAAGAAAGTGGCATTCATTCTGATCAAATATATAGACTAAACCAACCTCAAAAGTATCTCTAGCTTCTGAAACCGCATCAAGTTTCTGTTGTAGTTGTTCATGCACTGACAATTCAACCCACGACGACTTCATATGTGCCATTTCATCTTCCAATTCCTTAATTCGTTTGTCACTGATAACACCCATACTTTCACCATTTACAGCACCTGTTGGGAGGAGCAAGGATATGTACATATTGAATGAGCAGAACTTGTAAGACGTATGATTATCTCAAACAATTAACAGATTGCAAAATTTATGGATTTCAAAACCATCCAATATTTGATTTTTTATTAATACTGTTCCAAAATTGATCATGGTCAGATGCACTCAAATTATGTGTTTTCCTTGGAATTTTGTAAGAATTTTAATTTTACATTATGGGTGGTTGATGTCTCCCATCTTGAACAGCCCTGACCTTTAATGCAAAATAACATATTTGATAAAAATACATGTATTTCACAAAACAATAATCAAATAAAAATTTAATTGTCATGGTTGCCATTTTGCTTCCTACATATAAAGACATTATCTTATTGATTTAGCTCTACTGTAAACATTTTTATTCTGTATGGAAGTATTAACAGATGTTTTATAGTTTACCAACCTAAATGATATGTAAAATATATTTTTTGTCACAATTGCTATTTCATAAGATATCTAGATTTCCCCATATATTTGTTTCTTAAAAAATGTAAAAAACAAATTCTCTTTAAAACACAGCACCATGTTTAACCCCAAAATCATCATGAACTTAACCTTTCACCTATGATCTTAAATTCAAAGATTCTAGTTTCTCCTGATGATTATTCACTGTACCAAATAAACATGATAAATGTGATGATCAGTTGTAAGTAAATATGTTACAAGCATATAATCCAAGCAAATAACAAAACCATGCCACTATAATAACGATACCTCATTACAATTGTTAGGGTATTAAACAGTACTTACCTCTGCAACTTAAGAGCTCTTCAAATTCTTCTTGATCTTTTTTCAAGCTATCAATTTGACTTAATAAATTTCTGTTTTTTTCCTCAGAATGACACATCTCTATGTTTTTGCTTTCCAATTCACTATTCTTGTGTTGAATCAAGCTTTCTAGTTCTGATAATCTAACAGACTTGAGATGACATTGAGTTCTGTATTCCTCGTGGCTTTTCTTAAGACTGTCCATAGTCTGAATCTAAAGATTATATACAAATTTCACTGAATGTTTATAATGCACCCAAAAATGAATAA
Source organism: Mytilus coruscus (assembly GCA_017311375.1). Classification (NCBI taxonomy): domain Eukaryota; kingdom Metazoa; phylum Mollusca; class Bivalvia; order Mytilida; family Mytilidae; genus Mytilus; species Mytilus coruscus. The sequence goes on from CM029600.1 coordinate 42,210,082, forward strand.
AGTATGAGTTAAAATTGTCATTTAACTTATTAAATTTCATAATGTAAAATTTGACAAAATGTAGTGTTTCCTGAACATATTTTGACAAAGTGAAACTCGAAAGGTTTACTGTTTCACAAACAAACTTACAGTGCAGTGTCCACAAACTATCTAGCTACTGAACGCGAAAAGACAACAGTTCTGTAAATTTACCAGTTGTATAAACAATGTAAGAAAACTATGTTAGCTAGTTGAAATCTTGGATGATCAGACTCCAAACATAGACAGACTTACTCATCAGTGCAAACATACCTCTGCTCTCATTTTTGAAAACTCTTCTGTAAGCTGTTTATTTTCTTGTTCTACAATCACATAATGATCTTTGATGTTCTGCAATTCATTCATTTTCTGTTGAACCCTGGAAAAAAAGTGAAGAATTTGAGAAATGCCCAAAATTCAGAATCTTGAAGTCTGAACGAAATCTCAAAATATTAAGTTTAGTTGAACAGTAATGAATGCAGCTGTTTATTTAAATAAAATTTTTCCTTCAACTTATCATTAATTTTTTTACTTGCCATGATCAACATGACGGGTGCAATAAGTGGAGCAGAACTGCTCACCCTTCCATAGCACAAGAGATTATCCCCCCCCCCTTCCCGTTTTTGGTTGGGTTCATGTTGCTCAATCTCCAGTTTTTTGTGTATTGTTCTGTAACGGGGAATGTCTTTTTAAGATGGTATATAACACTAATGGGAGATAACTGGTGAATGTTTTATAAATTCTTCTCAATGATAAAGTGTGTGAAATTTTTCCGATTCAAGTTTTTGAAATTTTAATTTTTTGTCAAAGGGTCAAAGTGAATATTTTGTCAAAATTTTATGAAAATTAAATGAGCCAACTTAATTTTAGTCAGAGTGTTTGGTACCACCTTAATGTTTTTCTTTTGGTCATGGTGTTACAGGTTTTTCTTTGACTTATGGTTTTCAATTGCCCCATGGTATCTTCTGCCTCTCTTTTTATTGTTGCAAGAGCTTTTATAATACATTTGTACCTTGTGAGATCCTTTTCATTCTTCTCTTTTTCTTGTCTCAGTGTATCTATTTCATCTACCATGTCTTGAACTTTTCTCTGTTGTTTCACTACTTTCTCAAATTCTTTTATTTTATTATCTATAGAAAACATAAAACATCATTAATCATCTTACATGGGTCATGATACCACTTGGTCACCTATTATGCATTTTTAAAGCAATTAAAATCATATTGTAAAGTGTTATGAAATATACTCAAATACCCAAAGAGCAATAACAATATAAAATCCACAGTAACTGCATGAAAATATGTAAACACATGTATGATTTACAAATGTAGGTCATAACAAGGTTAAAAATACTGATGAGGCTGCAACTCAGAGATACATGAAAAAAACAGTGAGCACCTTTATCATTTAACTTTTCCGTCTTCTCATGAAGGTCAAATTCCAGTTCTGTCCTAAGATGTCTTTCATTCTGTAGAGACAACTCAAGCTTTTTAATTTCCCTCTCTCTCTGACGAATAAGTGCCTGAAATGAAAAGGCATAAACACATCTATAATTTAATTACTGCATTTGACACTTACAAGTTTACTCTGCTAACACCAATAGCTTGCAAATGAAAATATTAACTATCACACATGCCCAAGTTGCAAAGTTCATCATTTATATTCAGAATATATTTTTATGACCCTTAACTGGTTAAATATATGTCTGTAGTACTTAATTCAAAAATAAAGTTTTTTTTAAACAAATTTTAAATCAAGACAATATCCTCATGGTATGGTAGTCATGATTTTCACTAAAATTGTTTTTTAAACTAGTGATGTGTATGCCAATTAATTTTCACAAGCAAAAGTGGGTATTTTTTTCGGTTTAAAACACAGTTTGTCAGACTAACTAGTATGGTTAGTAAATCCAACCATGGTCAATGAAATTAAAAAGATTGCAGCAAATGTTGTTTGTAGTTTTTTTATGGACCGTTTGTCATCAGTGACACATGAAACCATTTGAAATACAAAATGGTGCCTAATCTGAAATGTAAAGATCACTGGCTTATTTCATTAAAATCTGTATGCTTGGAAAAATTCTGTATCTTCCTTCAATGTGAATTATTTGCAAATGATTTTTTTTTAGTAATCTCAATTTCATGCAACTTATAAAGGTCAGTTGTTTGAAAATTTTAATATAGATTTGTACAATACCTTCTGTGCCAGTTGTGGCGACTGCATCAATGCACTTAGTGGTGTGCATGGTGAATTGGCTATGGTCATCATTCTGAGTGGAGAGGCTATTTCTGATGACAAACTTGTGTTAAACTGATGGTGTTGTGATACAGGACTAGCCACTACAAATATTCAAATGACATTACAAGTTTCAGAAACACATTACTGAAGTCTTTTTTAAAAAGTCTAACAATCCTGCTGGCTCATGAGGGATTTCCCTTTAAAATGAATGTGAGAGGGTAGGAAAAGTATTTTTATTTTGGACATGAGTCCATTATATGTACAATTACCCAAAGAAAGATTTATATGTACAATTACTCAAGGAAAGATTTATATGCACAATTACTCAAGGAAAGATTTATATGTACAATTACTCATGGAAAGATTTATATGTACAATTACTCAAGGAAAGATTTATATGCACAATTACTCAAAGAAAGATTTACATGTACAATTACACAATTACTCATAGAAAAATTTATATGCATAATTACTCAAAATTTATATGCACAATTACTCAAAGATTTATATGCACTATTACTCAAAGAAAGGATGTTTGGTGTGCGGTATTTTTGAAGTACCTTCCAACCCTCCCAAATCCATTTTAATGGAAAATCTGATATATATTTTTTTCCCTAATATAAAATATATACTTTTATATGCATATTGAATTATTACAGAGGTCTGTTTCTGAGTAGAACTTGACAATTGTGTTAATTTTACAAAATCAAAGGTCCCACAACATTCTTGAATCACTGCAGTATTTGAATATGACAACTGAATGCAAAATTATTTTTAAGTTTTGGTGCATTATTGAAATTCATTAAGTATCCAAAGTGAACCATCTGAACTGACAAAAAAACTACTTTAACCTTGAAAATATATTTATAACTTTTAAAATTGTATCATTTATGATTCAATCTGGATTGCCAAATCTGTTAAACACATAGCATTTCCTATTAAAACAGCTACCTCATCTATACAAAAAATGTTAGTAAGCAACTTATGTTAGCAAAAACTAAACTTTGAAATAAATATTAATCTAACATTAGCTTGCAGGTAATCATTCTTTACAATATTTACCAGCATGCTGTGAAAAATACAAAAGTAAAGCAAAAGTGAAAAAGGTAACAGAACAAACCAGTACCATGATTTGAAAATCTACTAAAGTTGAAAGAATGGTCCACATTTGGTGTTGACGTCACTCGACTCATGTTGCCTTGGGTAACTAGTTGGAAGAAAAGAGCAGCATCTTGGTGAGCATTGGTGTCTAAGAACAGAAAACAAGGTACCGAGAGGGTGCAAGGTTATTAACTAATACTGCCATTTTTAGATGTGTATATATTTTTTTCCTTTTTTTCATGTTGAACATCTTTAAAAAGTGTAACAACTTAAAATTGGGGGCCAAACACAAGCGTTTTTACATTTTGTATATTTCTAACCAAATATAATGAAATGTCTTATACAATAGACTGGACAAATGTGAAATTATAAACAGAATGTTGTTCCCAATTGTGTATGAGTATTGAAACATTGTGACATAAAATCAGTACCAATAGTTACCATTTAACTTTAATCTATAACTGTTATCCAAAAATTTAAATTGACAACAGTTTTTTTTTTTCTCATTTTGTAAATTCTGATTTTATAACAATTTTGAATAGTCCCCACTCTTTTGAAGTATAAGTATTTTATTTTTAAATCTTCATTTATAAGACATGATATAAGCACTATGATATAGCTTATTAACAAGTTTAAAATGCTAAAAATAAATGATCACCTTATTTTTATATTGATTACAATGTTTGTAGCTTGTATTGTTTATCCTTATATTTTACAGTTATTGGTTTTTTGCTTATGAGAGATATCCCGTTTTAAATTTCATCATTATTTCATTGTCTTATTGGCAATCACAACACAACTCCTTATTTTTATATATTTATTCATATTGTCCGACACAAACAATAATCTGCTAGTCAGTTACTGCTTTTTTTCTAGGAAAAATTTCCTCAGCATAGGAAAATATTCCAAGAAAGCCTAGAAACCCATAAATTTCAGGCAAACAATTTTTAGGTTTTAGAAAATTCTTTGATTTGATTTAGAGAAAACTGTATAATGAATCTTAATTTTTGTATTCTTAAAGGACCATTTCAATTTTACCCTAAATGTTATAAAAACTACAAGTTAAAGTCATCTACAAAAGAATGAAAAAGGAACAAAAAACACATACATTCATTGCACATCTAGCAAGCAAATAAATATAAACATACACTTAATACAAACAAACCTGTAGTTTTAGTAAGAATGTCAGCAAAGTCTTCAGTCAAGTGGTTTCCAACGTCTTGAGCATTGATGATCAATGGCTGTAACATTTGCATAATCTCCATCTGGACTAATTCTGGAAGACTTGTTGCCGTGGTTACAAATGTATTGTTCTTTTTCTCTAGTACACATGCTTCTAACAATGCTAATAATATCTAAAACAGAATTTAAAGATAAGAAATGACATGTCTACTTCAAAAGTTGGACACAGGGGACTTAGACATTTTGACAAATATGTGGACACTCCTACCATGATGGGCAGAAAAAATACAACTGACATATTTGCACTAAAGTGCCAAATTTAATCATCCTTATCAATAATCCATAAATCATTATAATTTTGAATTTTTATACTTAGTATAAATGGAAGATTCACTATCAAGAGTGCCAAAAAAAACCACTTAAGGATAGGCATTTGGAGGTATAAATAAATAGTGTAAGCCTGGGAACACTAAATCCAAGTATTTTTTTTATTTTGGCTTATCCTTATTCTGCTACCAACCTTTCCAAGTTCCCATTCTTTGTCTTTTCTGCTAACACTGTCCTGAACAATAAGCTTGAAGTCTAAGAGAGTACTTCCAGGCAGTAGTGACACTGAATAAAATCCTATAATACAGAATGTTGCCAATCAAATTTTGAATGTATATTTTGGTTATTTATTTGTTGAAGACAACGATTGAAATTGTTTGTTAGCTTAACCTGAATAAGTTTTGGCATACCAATATATAATTTGCTTCCAACAGTAATTTTTGAAAGTTGGGCAATTACATTATTTCATTTTGCTACAAAAAGTGGTAACTTCTTTAATTAATAAATTTTGCCTTTATTGTATGCTTTGCCCTCGACAAATTGAACATAATTGGTGCATGATATCATTTTCATATTATTTGTATTAAAGTAAGATTTATATGCGTGTTCAATTGAGACCACTATCTATTCACATGTAAAGTAACATCATGAAGGAAACCAGAGTGCCTGGAAAATATTAACAAACTTTGCTTATATACTGGCAGTCCTTCATCACACGAAGGACAGACTTAAAGCACATCATCAATTTTGCAAATGACTGAAGCAAAATCGAAAACAATTCATAGTAGTGATTCTAGATGGCTTGGTCACCAAGTTTCTTTTTAATACATTCACTAAGATTTCTTTTTAAACAGCAAAACTTTTATGGATCCAGCTTGCACCCAACAGAATATCTCAAAAAATTATTTTACAAGGGTTTATTTGTGATTTGATCATCACCCTTGCAAGCAGTTTTGTCTGGCAGTCTGGTCATCATTTGAGAAATATTGTACTATGGGCAGTATCTGTTTTGTATTGTGGAAGATAAAGAATGTCAAAACTCTTTGGCAGGAAAGCAGACTCTGGGAAATACATGTCTCTGACCAAGTACACGTAGAAATAATACTTGTAAGTACCTTCTAAATACTGTTTTACCAAATCTAATCTTTGCTGAGAAGTATTTGGTGCTTCTGGAACTAAACATTCATCTCTACAAAAAATACAGCAAAAATAATACGTATGCAACTAACATTATGTATTATAGCCCTACATTTCCTTATGTTTTAACCTTTGATCCACTTAATTTTTGAGACATAAAATGGCTTACACCTGCTAACATATCTAATGAATTACAGGCTATTATCATTTCATCCTGTTTTTTATTTTGTGTGATTTTCAGATATGTTGAAGATAAATTGAAATCTTTGAAAATTCATTGCAATAGTTTTTCAGTCGTTTGAATGCATACATTTCATTGATAAATTGACATGGTTGGATAGGTAAAACATTACATGATCATTGTCTAATATCTTGGAGTGTCACATTCCGTCTACAATCTAAAAAAAGATATTAGACAGTAAAACGTACAAGTCGCTGATAAAATTTCCTGTTGGTTTCTTTCAATTGTGAAAAGTCATACGTATTTTGTTTTAAACAACAATTTTATCAAGATCTCTTTGATGAATTTTTTCTGACCACTATATAGTTGTCCATGTGCACAGACGATGTGTAAAACCACTACAATTAATATATCATAAAAAAAAAAAACACCTTTTGAGGCATTGGATATTCTCAGAACTATCAGACCTCTCCTAGACAAACCTTTATTCATAATTGATTTGATATTATCACTCATTGTACTCACGAAAGCTGTAAAAGTTGTATGAAAGCTTTTCCATCTTGTAAATCTAAAACTGATCTGATAGAATTACTTGGAACTAATGAATTAACCTGAAAGTAAAACAAACTAAATATTATCATATAAATGTAGTAGAACTGTTAAGATCTTGTGTGGTTTACCTCAAGGTTTACGCTGAAAATAAAATCTGCACAACAGCATAAATGATGATTGAAGACCTATATATATTTGTACAATGACAGTCTGCATTGACTGTAATATCAAATACACATTTGGGGAAATACTAAGACAGAAATGGTCTCAAATTAATGAAGCTTTCAGAATAAAAGACTTTTAGTCTGAATTCAAACTCTTAAAGATCCTTGAAATGACAATGGAAAAGTGATGGTGTAGTGAGAGATGAACAATTGAGCATCAAAGTGTAATTTACATTTTGGCACTGTGCCAGCTCAGAGTTTTTGAAATCTTTTTTCCTGGTGGTCCTTGTAGAAAATCTGCTGAACCTCACTATCAATTCTATTGCAAAATACTAAAATTGTGTCGGTCCTTTGCAAATTTTGGTGGTCAAAACCTTCGGAACCACCACTTTTCGAGAACTCGGCCAGCAGTGAGACAATTAACAAATAAAATTTCAAATTATACATACCCATTCAATCAGTGCTTTTCTTTTGTTACTGTCCATTGTTTATCTTTGTTATACATGAATGAAATTTAAAATCTGCAAAAATAACAACATATGAATTTAAAGATTACTCTACCACCATTGGAGTAAAATTTGTTGAAAAAAATTAATAAAAGAGACAAACACAATATAATTGACTAAGAAAAAAAGAACAAATAAGTGATTTCTTGTCAGAAGGTGAAGTACCTTTTGCTTTATGCTTGTTTTCAGTTACTTGAAATACGATTGTTGATTTCCCCAAACCAACTGAATAATTTTAGTACATGTATTTCTAATTTGTTAAAAGCATGGTGGATAGATATTGGACCAAAAAGAAAAATGTGTGTTTCAGGTTCCTTTCATTTTACTTATCATTATTACTAGTGTCTTTAATGAAGATGGATAAGTAAGGGATTTAAAAATACACCCACAAAAGAGGAAAGGTTTGCCCTTGCTGTTTTTTGTTATAATACTTCATGGACTCCTTCTTTTCCCTTGTTGTTTGTCAGTTTATTTTATTTTGCAGGACAAGATTTTATTCCGAAAAATCTGTATTTTTTTACCAGAGACCTATAATTTTGTATATACATGTATGACAAGAGGGGCGTAAAGGGGGGGTATCTGCACGGAAGAACGCAAAATAAAATTGCCATTTCATGATGAACGAACAATTAAAAATTTCTTGCACGTTGATCTTTTTACCAATTTCATGAAACACGGTGAATAACGAACCTTTTTCATGGCTGCACGTGAAATAAAAATGGCAAAACACGTCGCATGAAAATAACCCTTTACCACCCTCTGACAATAATTCAGTGACATTGTTTGCCTCAAATTACATTTAAAATACAGCCTTTTCCCCTAGAGAAAATTCCCAATTACTAAAAAAAATGGCTTAATTAAAAATCCTCCCAATAAGTTGTACATTTTTCCCAAACAGTGATGGTATCAGTAGTAATGTATGTAAATTTCGTATTCATGTTATTATTTTGATATTATGAAAGCACGTTTGAAGTCCAGGTTTCTGATTAGAATCATCACGGCGTTTGTAACACACGTGGTTTTCAATGTATTAAGTATCATCATTGTATCCGTTTCTTTCCCCTCCCCAAAAAGTACCTTTCATGTTAAAAATGTCTGACAATCAAAATAAACGTGAATAAACTGTAAAATAAAGACAGCAAAGGTCAGCAATAAATCTGGGATTTGTTGACAATTAAAATTTTGTAGAATTTCTAGTTTTAAACAAAATTTTGACTAGCCCGTTGGACTACTGTGATGAAAACTTTACTAGCCCTCCCCAATTTTTCCTAGCCTCGGGCTAGCGGATTAGCGTTAGTGTCGAACCCTGCAGAGGGACACATATGTCCGTATTTTTAATTTAAGCAAGCACCTGTTCATTACTGCATCTCTTTCAAATAAAACATTGAAGATTATACAGTATAATTTTTTTCTTCAATGGGTCTTGCATGTAACATCATCACGGTGTGACGTCAAATATCAAATGACACCATAGTTGGGCATGCATGGTAACTTCAGTCTCAGGCGGTATCGGGTCCGTTCGCCTTAATTAATTACATGGGTCCGTTCGCCCTGAGTCCGTTCGCCCATAGAGTCCGTTCGCCTTTTTTATAAAATATATTAATATTAATGGTATAATTTAAAGTTTTATAATCTTATTCAGATATTAAAAAATATTATATGTATATCTCCAAATTCATGAATAAACATTGAAATTAAAAAAAGGTTTTTGTTTTGGAGCATTAATCAGGCTAATTGGCTACATTGTTCATTTGTTTTATTAAAATTACTTTTAATGACTGTTGAATGTAAATAAACTCATCATAGATACCAAGATTGAAATTTTGTACGCTAGACACACGTTTCGTCTAAAAATAGACTCATCAGTGACGCTCGAATCAAAAAAGTTAATAAGGCCAAATAAAGTACAAGTTGAAGAGCATTGAGGACCCAAAATTCCTAAAAGTTTTGCCAAATACAGCTAAGGTAATATATTTCTGAGGTGGAAAGGCCTTAGTGTTCGAAAATTCAAAGTTTTGTAATTTAGAATGCTGATTAGATATGATTAACGATATCTTTGATCTCACTGATTGTTGTAGTTATTGTTTTTGATGGATTGATAATGATATTTTTTTAAATAAACAAGTCAGCATGGAATGAGTTAATGAGTTAAAACTTGTAAGACATTAAAGGAAATTGTTTTCGCCTCTGTCTTCTTTGATCTCAAGGTGTTCAGTGAGTGAGTTGGATCTTGTTATACATGTTTGGATTGTTTTCAAATTGTTATAAGGTTTCAAAAGATAAATTCATATAGATAACTTGGTCTCCAGTTTTGAACACTTCTTCTTCAAAATACTGTCCACATTCAACATGATGAATATTCTGGCAAGAATATTCAATGCAAATCAAAAGAAAATAATTATCTGGTAGCAGCATTACAACATAAATATTTGGAGAAATTTTCAACAAACTTTAAAATAATTAATTCAAATAATTTATATTAAGACAACAAAATAAAATAGAAATCAGGGCGAACGGACTCAGTGCGAACAGGAATTAGGCGAACAGACCCAGGGGTAACAGGTATTAGGGCGAACAGGTACTAGGGCGAACGTGAATCAGGCCGAACGGACCCGGATTCCATGGTGACTTCAGTCTCAGACCTCCCAACTGCTGCATTTCCTGGCACACGAAAATGTACCCACATTAAATTAGCGGCAGCAAGAGGATTAAAAAAACAGACTTACAAGAGGTACGTAAATTACTGGCCTGCACCTTACCTGTAACAGTTAAGCAAGAATATTTTGAAGGCTACCTGAGCAAAGCACCTGTAAAGCACCTTTTTGTTTTTAGTGTTTTCAAAATTATTCGTGCACACACCCAAAAGTGACAGAATAGTCAACCTGATGACAGTGGTCACTCAGAGGTAGAAGTAGCTATGATTCTACTTGCTTTGACTTCATTTCTTATTTGTTGATAAAAATGCTGACTCCTGTGTTCATTTATTGTCATAAAAAAAATGGGGAGACAAACTAAAGTATTTTTTTTATCTGTAAGCTGTTGACAAGATGACGATATTGAAGCATCCGAGTCAAGCTGTAACCGCTGTCATTGGAAATTTCAAACATGTTAAAAAACCTTGATATGACAACTTCGACGCGATGACGCCGGACTTTTTAGTATCGATACCAAATATGTTCTGCGTTTTCATTTTGTTTGGGGTTGTTGAAATATCAAAACAACTTTGTTGGTATAAAGCTAAGAACAAACCACACACACTACATTTTATGGAAACTAACCATTGGCATTTGTTTGTAAATTACGCCATTCGCATCGTTAGCTGGAGAACTTTATTTTGAATTTCAGCGGTCAGCCTCGTTTTGGAATTTCTAATTTATTTCGATGAAACGAACTTTGCATGTATTCAATAATGACACCAATAACTCATTTATTAAAGGATTCCATTTCTTTTTCCAAATTGACATATAATTTCGAAATGTTAGTTAAGAAATGAAGTCCAAATCATAAATTTTGCAAGGTTAAAAAAAAAGGGGGGAGGGGGTAATATCAGTACGTTTCCGAAGAAACGAACTTAACAGGTATTTTTTAATCTAAATACATTTATTAATGAAAACTATCCCAATAATGACACCAATAACTCATTTTCTAATTTTAAATCTCATTTCGAAATACAGGTCGAGAAATGAAAGCCCAAACATGTAAAATGCAATGTTGAAAAAGGGGGAGGGTGAGCCAATTTCAGTACGTTATGACGAAGTGCACTTTTTCCTTCGTTGTCAAACCAGTGATAATTTACCAAACATCTAACTGATAACTTTAAAAACGTTAAAAATTTTACCAGCGGTACTCAATTCGCAACTTGAGGCTAAAAAATATCTGTATTAACTAATGAATAAATATGATGTATGTTTTAGTCATGTTATATATTTTCTTCTTCTTTTTGTATTGCTTAACTCGTAAAGGCTTTATTATGCAATGAAGCTCTATGATAATTTATGTTTAAACTAATGCAACAAACAAATTGATATAAGTCAATATATAAACAAATACTTACTATATGGAGCCAGATACAAACAGTCAAGATTAAACGATTCTGAGACTATTATACTAATCTTTAGTATAATAGTCCCAGAACGATTGAATAATACGATACAGATATCAAACGCATATAAGTTTACCTGATATGAATGTTATTGAAAACCTTCACATTTCTATTTTTACCTCTTTTAACGGCACTGTCATTTCTTCTGAAATAACTGATTAACACTCAGTTTGTTGTCAGTATGTCACAAAACAGCAAGGCTTAGTTAAATCACCAATTACGTTTTTTCGTGTCATAGTTTCCTTGAGGCCACAACAGACTAAAAAGCACTTTTATGTTTTTACAATAAAACAATATCCGTTCGCACGTAGAGAGATAAGATCAATTTGTGACATTGAGTAAAATTCTTAATTGCAGTGGGCCTTCTAACAGAACCTCATTTGCCACACCCTCGGGAATCTGACAATATGTATTCTTTGTAAAGTTACATTTAAAATAGAAAATGATACCAAAAAAAAAAAAAAAAAAAAAAAACAACGGTGTTATATGGTAATTTCTCTTTGGTTGCTAATTCGGCTGTTAAAAATAAAGCATCTAACATTGATATTATTTATGACATTTTCACAATTAATGCTTAAAACTTATTTCGGTGGGATATCTTAATTTAAAAAAAATAATATGTTAAAATTCAAACAATGATGAACTATATGGAATAGGCGCCTAAAGCATTGATAAGTTAAAGCATACTCTCCTTAGAATTATAACCTTGTGTGTAATGTATTATATATATACGTGATAAAACAATCGAGGACGTTTGTTCTTATCTTTAATATATATTAATGACTATTAAAAGAACCGTTCTCAAATGTAACAAAAAAATCACGTGCAAAAATCGACACAATTCATTATAAAGATTTATCACATGAACTGAAATCTGGATTAGGCATGCAGGGTTATTTTTGTAATGGTTCAAATCAATTTTAATATAATAATTTTAATTTTAGAATTAAGAAATAGGATTGTACACAAGTTATTGCAACTTTTATTAACTTGAGTCCTCTCCCTACATATAAAATACACATATATGATGCCAGCAAAACATATATAGAAAAGCTTTTGGTGCAAAAAAAAAAAAAAAAAGAACAGAAAAAAAGAACAAAAATAAAGAACAAAACAATAAAACAAACAAAAACCAAACAACTTCGCAAAACAGCTGACTTGGAATATTAAAACCGCTTCGCACGTGTAATGAAAAAAAAAAATCCGAACCTTATCGAAAAATGTTAAAGTAGTTTTGTAGTTACATGCAGCGTTTCCAGTATCCATGTATATTATATTCATGTTTATAAGACCAATAGCCAGAGATATTCTTGGTTGCAATATAATCGGCATTCCAGAAGGTAATGGACAGCATCGCCAACAGGTAGAACCATTGGGACATTCAGGATCACAGGCACTTGTCTCTGTAAGAAACACATACCTATATACTATACTCATGTAGAGACTAGTTACTATTCTTGCAGTTTCTTAATGTATTGTTTTTCCTACTTTTTCAGATTCATACTCAAATCAACATCCCATACTTCAAATTTATATTCTAAACGTTGTCTTGTCTTAAAGTTACAAAGATATTTTATAAGTGTTTTTTGAAGTGTAAAGGTTAAGTTATGTAAGTTTACCTGTTAATGCATTTAGACCACCTCGTCACCCGTTAATGCAGATTTTGCATTATCATCTACATCGGTAGTCCTGTTTCAATCGGATGAGAGTCGACATCCTAGTGCTTCAGATAATCAACAATTTCAATGTCTTCACCATGAAATACAGTATAATATATTCATTGCTGGTGGTTATACATATATGTAATAACTAACGCTTTGGATCTAAATCAGACTTGCCTATTTTCAGATGGTATATATTGATAAGTATTGTCAACATATGAAATTAAACAAGGATATTCATTTAATAGGTTTGTCTTTTCTTCATCACTGTAAGATATAGGCATCAGTAGTTTATAGATGTTCAAATCTCATTAATCGACTAAGAAGACAAATCAAAAGTATCAAACAAAAACTGAGAAAATCGTTAAAACTCCAAAAGGAGAGAGACCGGTGCATCGACAGGGTAAGTGTCTCCTGTTATCCATGCATCACCCGCCATGCAAATTCACACTCAGTCAAAATACTAGTATCGCAATTGAGAATCAGACACAATCGGATGCGCATTTCGACAAATAATGTCTCTTCAGTGATGCTCCGTGTCATAACATTTGAAAACAAACGAGGTAGCGCTGATAAGAACCAAAAGTATAAGGAATCAGAGCTATGTATGAGGGGAAACACATTCCTAGATTTCAAATGATTTCCAAAGTTTTATAACTGCATATTTCAATAAAATGATATCCGTATTTTCATGCAAGTACTGAAGCGCTTAGCTACTTGGATGTTGATACCTTCCCCCAGCAGATATATCAACCAAATGGTAGAAATCACAGTAAACGATATCACTTTCAGTTCACCAGATGCGCATTTCGGCAAACAATGTTTTGATCTTCAGTGATACTCAATGCCAAAATATTTAAAAACCAAAAACACAATACATACTTCGTAGCGATGATATAACCTAAAGGAACAATAGTATAGCCAAACACGAACAAGGAATAGAGCTAAGCATGAGGGAGATACATTTCTTGGTTCAAATGATTTCTAAAGTTTTAAAACTGCAAATTTCATAATTTCCTAAGTTGTTTACTAAGAGACCAATAAGCATTTGAATCGGATTTTGAAATAGAGTCGACAAATTCGTTGGCACGTTATAAAAACTTTTAATGGGTTTAATTTATCACTTTGTTAACAGTTGAATGTTGGAAGTTGTATGATTGATTTTGATTTTCCTATATGCTGAATGAAAACGATTCCGAATTCTTATTTCCATTCAGATTTCTGCATTAAACCATGCAACTTTACTGAGTTTGTCCATAAAGGGGCACAAAGGGATTGCCAACAATCTGTCGTTAAACTTTATTGCCGAAAAGTAAATAGATGTTGTTAAAGAAAAACGTTATAGCTTTAACCACACTATCACACTTCCAGCAAGCATATCAAGCATATTTACATTTTTCAATATATAAAAAGGCTTTATATGAGTCGCAATAAAAAAAAAATGCATTCATATTTTTCAAACGATCATTTAATTAAACAGGACACCTTTTGTTTGATAAGAATGTGTTGAAGTGTAGTGTAGAGAGTTGAGAATTCAAAACGGTCTACCGAATTAAAAGGACCATCAAACCACGTATTTTTTCTATCTGCATTGTTATAACAGAAGTTGATTTGAAAAGATCTCTAGAGCTTGTGCCTTTTCGATTGATTATTGGATATCGAGTTAAGATATAAAAAAAAACATGGAATTGAAGTGATAAAACATGACTTTATTATAAGATAATGTTAATCCTATACTTTGTTGTTATGATACAACATGAACATAAAACCTAAAATTCAAAGACCTATTTATGATGTTGTTATTTGAAATGTCGATTCAGAAACACTGACTACCGACAAGATGGGACATGAAACTTTTCTACATTGAAGCTCTGTACATTGCACAATACCATCACTGCATATACCTTCTATGCGTTACTATAAGAAATCTTTGCCGAGGTACAGTCACCGATATAAGCACATATGACGGCATGATAATCATATCAGTAGATTAAGTACCTGCGCTAGCTTTCAGTGAATGCGAAGATTGTTTGAAACAATATTGTTTATCATTTTTGTACTTTGTGTTTTTATGCCCCACCTAGGGGCATTATGCTTTTCGGTCTGTTCGTCCGTTCGTCCGTCCGTCCGTCCGTCTGTCTGTCCCGCTTCATGTTAAAGTTTTTGGTCAAGGTAGTTTTTGATGAAGTTGAAGTCCAATCAACTTGAAACTTAGTACACATGTTCCCTATGATATGATCTTTCTAATTTTAATGCCAAATTAGAGATTTGACCCCAATTTCACGGTCCACTGAACATAGAAAATGATAGTGCGAGTGGGGCATCCATGTACTATGGACACATTCTTGTTGTTATTTTACTTTTTGCAATGCAAAATTTCTGGCCCTGTCCAATATACCCTCATTTCCCAGTGGTAGTCCATTTTTACCGCCCCTTCATGTCTGTCGACCTACCTTGCTGAACCTACCTATTGTAGATCATTGTATATACTGTTAACTTGTCCTTCTGAATATTCATGAAATATCTGCCACTGCACGTTAAGAAAGAAACATTCAATCAACCAGTTAATCTATTAATTGATAAGTCCATACAAGTTGTTGTCAGTTTTTTTTTATTCTATTTTTCAAACATTCGATTTCAACATTTAACATTCAACATTCGATTCCAAAATTCCACATTCGTTTTTCAACATTCAACATTCGATTTCAACATTCAACATTCAAATTTTGTTTTGTTTTCTTTTTTTCCCATTTTTTTTAACATTCGATTCCAATTTTCAACATTCAGCTTTCGATTTCATTATTCAACATTTGTTTTCAACGTTCAACATCCGATTTCAACATCCAATTTCAACATTTAACATTCAACATTCGATTTTGATATTTGATTTCAACATTCAATATTCGATTCCAAAATTCCACATTCGTTTTTTTACATTCAACATTCAACATTCGATTTCAACATTCAACATTCAAATTTTGTTTTCTTTTCTTTTTTTCCCATTTTTTAACATTCGATTCCAATTTTCAACATTCAGCATTCGATTTCATTATTCAACATTTGTTTTCACCCTTCAACATTCGTTTTTCAATTTCAATATCAACATTCAACATTTAATTTTTTTTATAATTTTTTTCCCATTTAAAGTTTTTTCAACATTCAACAATTAATTTTCAACATTCAACATAAAAAAAAAATGAATGCTGAATTAAAAATTGAATGTTGAATGTTGAAATCGAATGTTTTAAACGAATAATTGAAGTCGAATGTTGTATGTTGAAAATTGAATGTTGCAATCGAATGTTAAAAAAAAAAAAAAAAAAAATCAATTCAATTTCTAAAAAAGGTTAAACTATACTAAAAAAATGTTAACTGCTATTTCCCGTTCTTTGAGTATTCTTGGGAATGTATTTGACCGCTGTCGCACTGTGTGTTTATGTTGGTGAAATCATAGTTTTATTATAAAACACAGGGTTCATTTGCTAGGCAACAGTAGTTTAACTATGTTCAAATCTCATGAATCGATTAAAAAAACGAAAACAACACTTTACAAATTTCATGCGTCCGACTCGCTTTCCTAGATTTACTTTCATCAGGATAACTAAAAACCGAGTATTTGAAAGCCAAGGATGTATGAGAACCGAGACAGTTAAAGAGCTGTATGACCAAAAAGGACATAAAAATAATAGCCAAATCCATCTAAGGTAAACTTTGCCTGAGGGAGTTGAAACCTTAGTTTCTTTATAATTTCTAAAAGATTAAAATCTTGGTAACCACCAGAAACGGAGGGATTAGCATGAACTCCAAAAAGGAGAGACATTAGGTTAGTCGACATGGTAAATTTCTTCTACTATGTATGCATTCCCTGTCATGATAGTACATACTGAGTCAAAATGTTACAATCGAGAATAGGAAACAATCGGTGAAATTATAGATCAGATGACTATTCTTGCATTCAAAGACAGCGAAAACGTTTTGCTAGGGAGTTGAGAGCAATAATTTATAATAGTTAGTTTGCCTCCTCAAGAGGAGCAGCTGGTTAACCAGTTTTATCAAGAATTTGTC
This sequence comes from Mytilus coruscus, assembly GCA_017311375.1. NCBI lineage: Eukaryota > Metazoa > Mollusca > Bivalvia > Mytilida > Mytilidae > Mytilus > Mytilus coruscus. Next base: position 42,227,316 of record CM029600.1, read on the forward strand.
AGTTCAAACAACAGACAGTAAAATTGCAATGTTTATGTAGGCATAAATTTATTATTATTAAAGAAAATAAACCTAATTCCCTATTGAGGGTCGGTATAATTAAGAACAACAATCATTTGGACGTAACACACAGCAAACCTTTCGGACAATAGTCAGCAATTAAGATATAAGTATGATTTATTTGGGGCCATGATTTTATCGCTGAAATCACATATTCGTTCAAGCGTACATTGTGTTTCATATTCAACTGTAAAAATTCACAAGATATGAACATAATACCGATATGAAAACTCATCCTAGCTACTTGTATTTACATGGATAAAATCTTATGAATCAGATTATACATGTGTAACGCGAATGATGTTCCTGCGTATGAATGTTATGGAACTATTCTAAATCAAGAGGGTTATAAGAATTAACTGCGTATTAACATCATTTGCATCAATAGTCATGTGTATAAACATTTTGTCAAGCTCTTACTTCCCTATAGGATACGAATGATAATTATTTTGTTTGAATTAAGTTTACAGATCATTGATGAAAACATCTATACCGCTAGACTCAAAGGTCAGAAGGTATTTATTTTCAACTTGTTTCTTTCTCCAGATCCCGAAGTACAAACATCCATACTTGCATAAGCTAATTCTTCGATCAGTAAATGATATAGAAACTCATTAAAGATACAAGGCTAGAACTATGCATTAATTAATAATAAGGATAATTTATATATACTGCACGAGACTGCATTCAAGAAATGTACAACATGATTGTGCAAAATGTATGAAAATGTTGAAACAATATAGTCTTATTTACTATTATGTGCAATGTTAGATATGTCTCTCACAAAGCGGATTCCCTTCTACTTCTGACATTGATGAACTTCTTTCGAATCATCTGTTCTGAATTGTCATCGAAATTCCGTGCAGAGCATTTTTTGTGAGAAAACCCAACATTCAGATGTTTATCTTATAAATTCTTCACCAATGCCAAATTCTAATTACTTTAATTGCCTTGGAGTTCTTCCCATCATTATCAAAAGCCTTTCAGTTAATGTCCTATTCAAGATCTGGAAATCAATTTTCTCAACATTTGAAACGTGCAAAAATAATAAGATAGTTGCAATAAAAAAACACTTTATCGATGAAAATAACATTTTATTAGATTGATGCGACCGGGAGCCTTCTGTATTTAACCTCGGCTGTAAAACTGAAACCAATCAATTCTAAAGTCAAGAATGTACAAATACTTGAATTCCTTAACAGACCAAAAGTGACATAAAAAGAAATCGAAACGATCTGAGGTGAGCTTTAACTACAGAAACTGGAATCTTAGTTTCTAAATGATTTCAGAATTTATCAACCGGTCTGGAGATTTTTAACATTTTGCAAAACATCATTTTATTAAAAAAAATTAATCAAATTAGATTTACATACTAGAAAACTAAAAAAGGGATGAAGCTGCTTGTTGATGTTGATATGTGCCTCGATCGGGCTGTTTGTCTTTTTTTTATTTTTTCACATTTTGTAATCCTTGGGTCTTTTATGCTTATTGTTCATGGTTAAAGATATGAAAAAGAGAGGCGACATTCGAACTCATAAGGTAGCAATACACAGTTAGCAGTTTAGTTCGCATATTGGCCTCGGTGGATTTTTTCAAATATGACCAAAAGACAAACAACAGTCCATAAAACACAACAAAGAAAACTCAAGATTGAGCAACACGAACCCCATCAAAATCCAAGGGGTGATCTCAAGTGCATCGGACAAGTTAGCAGATCCTGCTTCACATGTGACACCCGTCGTGTTACTCTTATAAAACGTTGATAAATTATATCAAGTGATTGTGGCATCACGCTATAGCGGATTCAATTTGGTAATTGACTCTTATCAAACAATAAGACATCATCAAAGTCGTTAAACATTAGTCAAGTAAATTTTCTAACCCTGAAACTTGAATGAATGTGAGATTTTGAAATTGAAAGTTTTTAATGATAAAGGATAGACAACTTTTGAAGATTGTTACCATTTAACACAATGCAGACATTGAAAATAAATAATAAAAAAAAAAAAAAAAAAAAAACACAAAGAAAAACACTGAAAACTGAATCAAAAACAATACTAATCCCTTTCAAACAAAATAAGGAGTAATCTTAGGTAGTCCGGATGGGTAAGTAGATCCTGCTCAACATGTGGCACCCGTCTTGTTTCTTGTGTTAGTATAGTGAAAACCCGGTGATAAGTCTAATTCGGTAGGTCATATTCGACAAAATCGGACAGGATTGTGGTTATGACAACTTAACGAATAGTCATTGGAAAAAAATGTTGTTTTGTATGTAACTATCTCAATATGTAAAATAATTGCATTTAAGATGGGGTCGTTTTCATGTGGCTATTCTTTATCGAATATAATTTCCATGGAACTTTTATCTGGTATTTGGCTGAAATAAAACTAAGTCAAGATAAAAATCAGATGTTCTTCATCTATGAAATCAAATATGTACAATTAATTGACAAACTATTAATATATCTATTATCAGTAAATTTATATCTATATACAAGATGCCGTAATCATCCAATAAATAGGTCAGGAAAGTTGACTACGATTGGAAGAAGGTTGATTCCATAGAATAAGTATTTATTTTATTTCTTCTATTTATACTATTTGGGTCAGTAGATAAGACAATCAAAACGTTCGTTTTGTTAATATGCAATAAACCGCCAATACACAACCAATAATGGATGCTCAAAATAAAGTTTGGATTTGGATGATGACGACTAAAACTCAAGTTATATATATATATAAAATACTAAAAAAATTGTTAAAAAGGTAATCTCGGAACAGCTGATTAATGAAATGGCTGCAATAAATGGGTTCTAAGCACATAAAACATTGATATATGCATTACGAGTATTAAATAGTAACACTATGTACAGCATGCTTGGGTAAAGCAACTTTTATATCAAGTCAAACTTGTCTTATTTTTATCATTTTTTCCATGTCGGTGACTAAAGCATTCAACTTAAGAATCTAAAAATGTGAAAGAAAGGATTTGCTATGATATTTTTTTAACAATATGATTAAAATACAGACCATGTGTCCTCGCTTCCCTTACAAGGATCTCACAACACTCCGTTCTACTTTCTGTTCTTGTAATCATATTACATCAGCCAATGAAAAACCAGCCTTCAAATTTGTGAAGGTGTGAATCATTACGACAAAACAAGATGATTCTGAATGGTCATTTAAACAGAAATTAAAATACAGCGTTGTTAGCAAAGCGTGGACAAAGGATCTGTATTTAAACGGTTTACACCATCAAATGAATACACTCGATAATACTCAATATTGTTGAATTTATATATGGCACAAGGCAAAAGAGAGGCGAAAGATACCAAAAGGGATTTTGAATCCCATAAGTCAATGACAACGCCATTGCAAAAAGCGAAAAGACAAGCAACTCAATGTTCCCCTTGTGTTATCCACAAGATCAATTGTTTGTAAGCTATTGAAATAAGGATTATGGTAAAGTTTAAGTCATTTCTTCGAACGCTTTACGTACAGCGAATTGATTTTGCTGATAGTGATGATGATTGTTTTATAGTATAAGTCCGTTCTATTTTCCTTGATCCTTGATCATGACATCATCTGATGCGACAAATCACCGACGTTTTAGATGTCAGTAGCAACAAAAACGTGGCACTTGTGAAACAGGAGCTGCTTACCCTTCCGGAACACATGGATGATTCACAACAAGTTTTTGCTTTGATTTGTTGCTAAATATTTAGTTTTTTACGTGTAGTGTTTTCTAGACATGAACTTGATTATCGTCGGTTTTCCTGTTGGCATTGGTCTCCGATGTTTTTTTTCTACGATATTTGGTTTTTGATTTTCACCTTTTTTTTTCAGAGACCAGTTAAGTGAAACACATATTCATATCTTGAATATATTGACAATGCATTAGATTGTATCATAATTTCTATGAGAGTAAGCGTCCTTAAATTGCAATGCTTGATGATTTAAAACTAAGATGATTATGCTGCATTCAAAAAAAAAGTTTTGATTTTTCTTTTTTTCAAATGTACGACAAACAGAATCGCCATGTTAAAAAAAAAATGAAAACAACACGTTAAATAATTTCATGCGTCCGAAGCGTTTTCTAGATTTACCTTCTTCAGGAACGCTCAAAGTCGAAAGCTTCATCATAACATTGAGAAGCCTTGTTCTTATCGCCGGAGAGTTCATAGCATATTCCAAGTATTCCAAAATTCGAAAGTGGAGAATATATCATAAATTCTTTGTCTTCCACTATTAACTTTAAATCACGTATTGCCTGTCGCCTGTTGGGAATATCACCAAGATGATGATAACATAGAAATCTAAGAAAGTATGACATAACATTAGGCAGTATAAAAATGACAAAGTCTCCCACCGCTAGCTTCAATTCTTCTGGTATTAATGATGAGTCTTTCAAGTACATAACACAGTCTAGAGTAGCTATTTTCATCCTGTTGTTCAATGTCATCGTGGAATGTACATTTTGTCTGTAAATATTTAAACATTCATCAGTGTAGATATTACTGCCTAACAACAACATATTAGGTGTACATCTTGATAAAACATAATGTACTAGTCTTAGAGTTACATTGTACTGTCCTGTCACGTAATAAAACGACGCGTATAACAACCAACCCGACACAGCATCTGTCTTTATACCGTCTTGTAAATATCTATGATAACAATTGTGTATCTTGTATGTTTTGTTCATTGTGATTGGTAACGGTAGTAGTTGTGCTACATGTTGACTTATTTTGGAATAGTGATATTTACATACATCAATAATAAATTTGGAAGATTCAGACTTCAATAAATATTCAATCAATTCTAATTCTTTATGATAATGTGACAGTTCTCTTACAGGCGAATATGGAAGGTAAAACACTCTATAAAATAGTATGTCTAACTTGCCAAGTGGCTGTTTGCCATGTTTACCTGATGATTGATACAAATTATTGTACGGTGGAAATAAATTCTTTAACAATCCATTAGTTCCACCACACTTAATACTATCAAGGACGCTAAGAAGTTTTGTATTGTTACTCTGATTGATCTTTCCTAAGAACATGTTGTGTTCTGGTATGAAATAGTTTGGACAGGAACATTTGTTTATCCATGATATTAATTTATCAAGGCAGAGAGAAAAACAATAAAACAATTTAGATAATTGAAATATTTCAATATCTTCCTCCTCTGAGACCCAGAATAGAGCCGTCTTAAAAAAATAGGAACACATTAAATCTTTGACGTCAATGTTTTTGTTAACGATACACTTTAATGTTAATTTCAGAAGACTGTAACATAAGAGTTGTGTGAAATTAAACGAATGTACAAGTAGTTTTTCTGCCACAGAGAAAGACAATCTCCATAATAAGAAACTATCTGATACAGTTTTAGGTCCTATAGGTACTAACAAACATCCGTAATTAGTGATCCTGTCAATTACAAAATTTGGCGGCCATTGCTTTCGATAACGCCATGCCCATGGATTTGCGTTGTAAGGTAAAACTGTACTGCGTAGGCAGAATGCAATATCTAAAGTTTCCTCTTGGTCTGATATACATGGACCATGTAAAGATAGCGGCATATTCAAATAAAGCTGCTGAATACTGTTAAGAAAGCTGTCTGCTGACAGATAAAAACATTTACTAGTATCTCCAAAAGAAACAGATGGTATCAAGAGGGATTCATCAACCTCTCCTGCTATCAATTTGAGTCTCGTAAATCCAGGATAATCAGTATCGGTCTCCATAACCAGTGTAGGCCGTTGTAATGGCTGTTTGATATTTCGTGTATTCTGTATTACGTCTACATTATTGATAACGTACATTACATCTCGGTCACTGCCTGGTAAATCCAATCCTTCTGCTAAACTTCCACTTGATATTCTGGTATGATTATCCGACGTTGCATTATATATCATATCATGTATGATGCAGAGTCGTTGTCTATTACGTATATCAATTTCAGTACCAACAGTATTTATGAGTTGTTTATATAAGTTTATTTCTTCAAAATCATTTCCTGACCCAAGCAAGTAATCTATAAAAAAATTTGATATATTTAGTTAAAACGTAATAACGGTTGTAAAAAATAATTATTTACATTCATGCATCCTTTTTTGTGTTGCTGTTATTTCATGACTTTTAATTTGTACTCTGAAATCATACCAAATTTCCTTAATTTCAATTCCAAAACGGTTGTCCTTATTGTTGACGTCATAATAATATGCATTTAACTTCACAAATTAAATGTACAATAAATATCATTGTTTCGGCCTGCCGTATTTTGCACAACTTCAGAATTTTCTATCTTGTAATGCTCTTCACGCTAACCATCATTCTCTTAAACCCACAGTGGTAGAGTGGGCTAAGCAGGTCAGCTACTGTTTCAGTAGTCTGTCAACACTGAGGTTGTGCGTTCGAACCCCACACGTGGCAGGTGCGTTCGACTTTAATCTTAATTGACTTGAATTGTCAGTTTTCCAGCCGTAGGTCGTTGGTTCTCTCCGGGCATTCCGGCTTCCTCCACCAATAAAAACTGGCCGCAACGATATAGCGAATAGTGCTGAAAGTAACGTTAAACACCAACAATCAACCGTCATCAATCTTTTCAATCCACCATTTTCTTCGGCAATTGCTTGTACCAAGTCAGGAATATGACAGTTGTTTTCCACACGTTCTGTTGGTTGATATAATCAAGCGTTAGGTTTTCTCAGGTTTTATGGAATCCCCCTTATTGAATTTACCTTGGAGTTTGGTTTTTTGTTGATAATTTTCAACTTCGCGTTTGATTTGGCCTTCCAATTGTTGTGTTTCGAGCGCCACTAATAAGTCTTATGTAGACCACCTAATTACTAGCCTTGTATATTTTTGAAATGATTTATCTACCAACTGTATATTCACCATTGTCTGTAATGTAATACATACTGAATAAATATATACATACATTTCCCTTGGTCTGTACAGTCCTGTAAGTATTCAAGATATTCGTTTGAAGATTTGTTTGGATATCTAAGGTTTAGTATACATTGTTCTTGTTTTTGCCTTCTTTCTAAGCAAGCTCTAAACTCGCGTTCAAACTGACTGATTGTCAATCCAAAAACTTCATTTGAGATAATCATCCCTCCGTCAAAAGATTGATAAATTAACGGCGTGTATCTGCGTGTTCCAGGATATGGAAAACGTTTTAAACCATATTTTTCCCAATACGTAATTTTCCTCATTCCGTACAAACATTCGTCGTCATCGTTTTCTTTGTTTCTTGCCTTTCTAATCATGGCGGCTGTAAAGAAGACGTTTTTTTAACACAATCGGTTATAAGATATATACATATATATATTTCGCAATATTACTGTTGTATACATAAAGAAACAAACAGATGTACTCAGTTATACACATCTATCCCATCGAACTTGAAATAAAGAATACCACATATATCCGATAAGTCGCTTCATATCTTGACTTACATCAAGCAATTGACAATATGGGTCGGTTTACACCCATTCTGTACAACAAAACTAATGTATAGTGTTGTTTGTCTTTTGGTCGTTTTTTTTTTTTTGCCATGACATTGTCAATATAAAAATAAAGTGATGTGCTATGATTGCCAATGAGACAACTATCCCCCAAAGTTTAAATGAACTGGATGTTAACAATTATAGGCAACCGTACGGCCTTCAGCAATGAGAAAAACCCATATCGTATAGACGACTATAAAAGGCCCCGACATGAAAAATATGAAACAAATCAATTGAGAAATCTAACGGCCTAATTTATAACAAAACCATTTATGAAAAACAAATGACAGACATGAACCAACGACAACCACTGAACTACAGGCTCCTGACTTGGGACAGGCACATAAAGAATGTGGCAGTTTGTTTTCGACTTATGAGTTTGATTATCCCTATGGCACCATTCGCCCCTGTTCAGCTTACCAATTATGATCTTGTTATTTCTATGGTAACATTCAAGCAGTACCTGCATATTAAGTATATATCTCTTATATCATACGATAAACAATAGCTGCTTGTGTTTCCTATCATAATTTTCTTGATAGTGGGTTGTTGCTTACCAGAAAGCTACAAAACCAACGATTCGAAGTGGTAAAGTTTCAGTCATCCCTTTAAAAGTTTTACGAACGCCATCATGTGTTGGTTGACCTTTATGTATATGTTCCAATTGACATAGCCACAATTTCACCAGGAGAACGAAAACTGTTTATCTTTCATGAGCACCTATCATTACTTGATTTAAAGTTTGATACTGCCATAATCTGATTTCTCAATGACCATGATGACGTTGCATTAGTAAGATTTTCATCTTGACAAGGTGTTTTTCGTAGTCATTTATAATTATTTGTCCTATGTTTATTGAGAAGTATGTTTTGGTGGCTGGTGTGATCTGTTGTGTTGTTGAGTATTTTTTTTATTCCTCTTATCACTCTTATTTATTATACAAAATTATGACATATGACAAAGAAAGATGATATCACATTAAAGAATATGTCGACTAGATAAAATTATGTTCTTATAAATTTTTAGGAATTGAAACGATGTAAACAACTTTTATGAAAACAGCAGACGATTTGAACCATAATAATATTAACCTGTTTCGTTAGAACAAACAGACTGCTACAGCTGATAAGAATTGAAAGTCTGGGTACCTTTCTAAGAACACAATGTATTGACTAAAGCTGATTTTAATTGCGATGCTGTTAACATATTTTATGAAAATAAAATTAACTGCTGATTTAACCTGGAACTGTGGGTACCTCTTTTCTGAAAACCAGTAGATAACTGCTGCTGAATTAATCTTGAATGATGTCAAAATCTTATTTGACAAAATTTTACGTTTTCTGCTGATATGATCTTGTTAATATACATTTAATCTTTTATCGGATTCAGTGGTTTCTTTCAATGCACCCGTTCTTAAAATTTCGTGGTGTCGATTTCAGACGTACTGCCTAATAACTCTGTTGGAGCAGTTTTTAGTCACTAGCATACCCGTGTAATTTGTAGAGGCAGACATAACTGTACAAAAAGTGTACTAATTAAAGCTATTCATGATCAGATCATATTTGAAATTACTACGTTTGTATATATTCAAGTAGTCATTATTTTTTTTTCAAAGTAAAGCACGTAGGAATACTTTCTAACCTTAACTTCTCGGAGATGATCTAATATTATTCAATGATAGCACTAACGGATGTATTTCTTGTATGATTAGAATTTTACTGCAAAGATTTAGACCTTACCTTTCTTTCAATGGAGCTTGATATTAATTCGTTACTTCGTCTCACAATATCACTTGTACTATTCATAGAAGTAGTGAAAGGAAGATGAAACAAAAGGGGAAAAACTTCCTGGTGAAAAAGTTGTAAAGTACTTGTCCTGAGGATATCTTATTATTTTGTTCGTGCTGAAACATAAGTGTCTAAGTAAATTACATAATGTACTTAAAAGGAAATCGAAACTTAACGTTAGTGATCCTAGTTTGAAATCTACTTCATTTCTGAATTTTTAATACATACATTTGCCACTGGTTATATATTAAGAGCAGCGCCTGCATATGGAGTATATTTCTCCAAGTAGATTTAATATTCCATGGCTTGCGTTTCCTAACTTGATTTCCTTAATACAGGATTGCTGCTTACAATAAAGCTATTAAACAAAGGGTTTTAAGTGGTAACGTGTGTCACATTGCTCTGCTGAAGGGGTTATTTTATTTTATTTTTGAAAGCCAATTTTCCAAAAAAAAGTAACGGGTACGCAAATTTATATCAAGCCTTAATAAGTAGGTGTCCAAACCAAAATTCTTTTCAATATAGAATATTATAAAGAAAGTCATCAGGAGGAATTTTGTATGTCACTTAACCATTTTTAGTATAAATGATAAAAAAATAGTGATCCCCTAACAACATTAAACCTTGAACAAACTGGTTATTCCCTCCCTTATTGAATAGAAAAGAGACAATCGAAGCCACAAGTCGAATATAACATCATTATCAAAAGAAAAAGTTCGAATACACAAACAACAGTTTTCATAACACTTCATAGAAAACTAAAGATTGAGCAACAGGAACCTTACCAATAACTCTGGAAAGGCACGAAGATCCTGATTCACTAGTAAAGAAACTAAACATGCCATTAGTTACAGGGGAGACAATGACTCTGGAAAGGCACGAAGATCCTGATTCACTAGTAAAGAAACTAAACATTCCATTAGTTACAGGACAATGACTCTGGAAGGCACGAATCCTGATTCACTAGTTAAACATTCCATTAGTTACAGGAGACAATGACTCTGGAAAGGCACGAAGATCCTGATTCACTAGTAAAGAAACTAAACATGCCATTAGTTACAGGGGAGACAATGACTCTGGAAAGGCACGAAGATCCTGATTCACTAGTAAAGAAACTAAACATTCCATTAGTTACAGGGGAGACAATGACTTTGCTAACGTAAAATGTTATTTTTCGCGACGTCAAACTGCAGCATATCGGGAAAAGATGCATTTTTCGAGGATTTTAATCATTAGTTGAAAACGAGTACATGGGCCCCTCTTTTTTAAAATGACATTTGACTTGATATTGTATGAAGATTATTTATTCCATCTTTTATGAAAAAATCACCGATGAAAATTTTTTAAATTAGATAAATATACAGCAAAAAATGCCGTTTTTTTTTCTAAAATCATAAAAATTTAATAAAAATGAATTATTTACAAAGAATTGTTACACAAATTAAGAGCCTACTTTTGTAACGAAGATATTCCAAACCTTTTTACAAAAGTCCTCATGTATTTATCTTTTGAAACAAAAAAGTTAAGTATGTCTTTCCAAAGGATTGAAATGTCCAAGAAACCGAAATTTTAAGTAAATGTCCAAAATCTCGACCCCATTTATCTCTAAATTTAGCACATGAAGGTATTTTTTTATTACATATTTGAATTTTCTAGGTAAAAAATAGCTTGTATGCAAATTTTCGTAAAAAAAAATCACCGTGGGATCAAAACTGTATCGTATGGCCTTAAATAATATTCCTTTGAATAATATTTACTGTAGGTGTTCAATTATTACAAATGCTGATCTTTTATTGGCTGAATATGCTTTCATATTATAAAACAACCCATGCCGTATGACTACAACCTAAGTTTATACATTAAAAACTCCGCCTATCATATTAATCAACACTATTGTGTCGCATTGATCGTGAACTTCTTGCACACGATTAATGCTTTTTAAAAAATCGCAAAATTTATTCATTTGAAAAAAGCAGTTGACAATATATTTCGATCTATAGATAATTGATATAGATATATAACAACAAATTCTTATCCATTCTTATCCTATGCAATGATTGAAATTTACAGTTAAGTCTGCCTCATATCTTGACTTTCATCTAGAAATTGACAAGGAGGGTAAGTTAAGAACAAAACTAAACCACAAAAGAGATGATTTCAGCTTCCCAATTGTGAAGTTTCATTTGTATGTAGCAAAATTCCAGCAGCGCCGGCTTATGGAGCATATATTTCCCAGTTGGTCCGGGGACATAGTTATTGTCTACAAATAGAGTCCCTAGTGTGGACAGTGTATAAATTGCAATTTTTTTTTCTCACACCTTCCAAATGTATTTTTTTATATTTTATGCATAAAATAGTAAGTAGGGGGATGAAATAACATTAAAAAAAAATTGGGGCATGAATTTTTAGGTAAATTAGTGATTTGGTCCAGTTTGAAAAGGTCAAAAATTAGTATGTCTGAAGCTGTCAAACTGAATTACAGACCCCCTTAACTTAAAATTGTTTTGAGTTAGAGCCGATAGACTTTTCTATAATTTTGACATAATTATTCCCAAAAGTAGTACACTACACTGTAAAAATCTTTTTTGGATAGAGCAGGTGCGATTTTTTTAATTTACGTTTTTTTGTCTAAAAGAAATGCACTACGAAATAACTGTGTTCTCGGGCCAGTTGATACGATATTCCCTAGCTTGTATTTCCAATCATGATTTCCTTGATAGAGGGTCGCTTCTAACAAGGAAGCTATTAAACCAAGAGTTCCAAGTGAAGTTGAAATCATCCCTTTGAAAATTTTACAGACGCCATCACGAGTTGGTTGACCGTTATGGAATATCTATTTCATAGATGACGACGGATATGTTGCAATTGTCGTAACCACAATCCCGTCATCGTTTCCTGAATGCAACCTATCGAATTATACTTATCACCGGGTTAGTAATAACATGAGCAACACGACGGGTGCCCCATGTGGAGTAGGATCTCCTCACCCTTCCGGAGCACCCGAGTGCTCCCCGGGTTTTGGTTGGGTTCGTGTTGCTCTGTCTTTAGTTTTCTATGTTGTGTTTTGTATACTGTTGTTTGTCTTTGATCGTTTTTCGTTTTTTGCCGTTGCATTGTCAGTTCGAATTTTTGAAGTTTGAATATCCTTTCGCCTAACATTTATACGAAATGCAAAAGTGACCATCACATTTTTAGCAAGAAGCGCAGATGGTCACCAAATAAATAGCTTTTAATAAAACAATCATCATCTTTGGTAAAAACTCGGGGAGGGGGAGACTTATTATGCAATGAGTGATAGGGAAGAGCCGATGGAATAAGTCATTTTTTCCAGCTTCATAATATGTTATAAGGTGAGAAATTCTGAAATGTTTAGTATTTTCAAAAATGCAAAAATGTCATAAATCCATCTGGTACTTGACAAATCTACGTTTTTCCTATCCATGAAATAGCGTAATATAGCTAAAGGTTTATTTAAAAAAAATATATATGATAGGTTAATATTTAAAATGTATCAAATGGGTGGGGCACTAAATTTCTCAACTGCTCAACTCTACCACAAAATGACCATAGTCCCACCACCGAGGGTACAGATGCGTGATTGGTCTCTAAAATTTATTATCCGATTAGGAATGATTGTATCCTAGTCTATAAGATTCATATGTTTTCGGTATTATTTTATCATACAAAAGCTATGCAAGTTCTTTCTCTACCTTTGACCTTGTTTCACAGAAATTGCACCGTTCAACTTTTTGTTTGGACTACCGGGCAAAAAGCAATTCATTATACTAAGTAATAAGCTTTCGACTGGTATACAATATAGGTCTATGCTTGATGGGCACATTAAGGTCCTTACATAAGAGCTTTTGAAAAGAATTGAACTCACCAAAAAGGTAGTCATTGTAGAAAATATTCGTTATCAAGATAGCTCTTGGACATGTTTATTCATATTCGCATAGAATCATTTTCATTACAATCCTAATTGAACCTTTTTAAATGAAAATATATCCTGAACCTTATCACAACTCATTATTTTAATGCCTTTTCTTTCTACATAACGCATTTTTCAGATTAGTTGTTTTGTGAATTTTCGAAAGACCAACTATAAAACCTGTCAAATATTTTACAAAAGGCAGACTAGAAAAAAAAAAAAAAAAAAAAAAACAGCTAATAAACAATATTTTTGAGGATGCGTTTATAGATAAATGATATGTCTGTTGTCAATGGTGAGGTGAATGGTAATGAACAAATTGTAAGGAGAGTGTCAGTTGACTTCTCTTTATATGAATTGTTGTAAATTTTCATATATAAGATAGCCAACATTCTTACAATTGACTTTGATAATGTGTTTAACAGTAGAAAATCAATTTACAAATAATAGGAGCAATTTAAAAATGTTTTCCTTCTGTGGTAGAAGTTTTCAATTCTATTGCTTTATTTCGACTGCATATTTGGCGCATAATTAAATGTTTGGGAAATTTTTAAAGGTAAACCCTGAGAAAAAAAATTCAGTTTATCCTTTAATTTTCATAGTTGTTATTATCATCATCATCAGTTGTCAGATATTGGGTACCAAACAATGAGACAGAAACCTAACAACAGACGGAAGAAAAAAAGATATCCAGAGGACACCATAGTTTACGCTACCAGGAGATTGTGGTTTTGAGGACAGATCTTTGATTGTTTCTGTATTATTTATTAACTTTTGTAGACTCTGGTCGAATTATGGCTTGACAGGTTTTGTATAGACACCAGTTTATTGTTGAAGACTGTATTGTGAACTTTAGAAGTCTCTTAGTTATTTCAGGATTTCGTCTCATTGACCTATACCTCATATCATTTTACCCTTTCGGTCTTCACAATGAAAAATTGTGTTCAAAGAAAGGTATGCAGTTTTTCAAACATAGGTGATATTTCCCTTTTGAAAAAAAATCATAAGTTGGATACAAAGTCGGTGATTTGAAAATTGACAATTAAAAAAACTGGAAATTGTATAAAATTATAGAAGGCTATTTGTATTATTGAATTGTTGAAATCAAGTTTCCAAGAAAAAAAATCTACCTTGATGCAAAAGTTCAGAGTTTTTGAAAAAAACAGACCTTAATATAAAAAAAAAAATCCAGTTAAGACAAAAAGAATAATTTAATTTCAATTCTTATCTGTTGTTTTTTTTTGTGTTGTTATAATGGAACTGTGAACTGTAATGTAAAAAAAAATAATATTAAGAAATGAATGCAATGTCACACATGTTAAAATACAATCTGAGATATGAGGATCCTGATTATATGGGGTGCATAATTTGATACCAAAGAACCTAGACTTTATGTATTGAACAACCGATCAAGATAAGGTAAACGGTATTTGTTGGTGAAGTAAAAGTTTCTTCACCCGCAGTCCTAAAACACCTCCCTATTTCCTTTGAAAATATCTCATTTAAATTTTTAATATTTGATACTCTTTCTGGACTTCTGAAACACATCTTAATAAAATGATTCACATAATTAGGCAAAGAAGGTAAAAGTTCGCTGATGTAATCTCAACATTCAAAGGTATTTCGCTAGTGTAGTACATATTTCGTAAACCGTAGTCTCTAAAAAATGCAAATTTAAATTTTGCGTTTATATATAAAATGCATATATTTACATAACTAGTCGAACAAGGTTAAGGTTCCCAAATGTAATCTCAACATTAGATATCTCTGAACGCCGTCCAGTTTACAACTTCTAATGGAAGATATTTAAAGGACGACTGTTTAACCACACCGGTATCCGACTGCATAGCAAGATGTATGTTCGAAGACGTCCGATGACCTTTTGTATTCGTTGTAGAATTGTTCTGTGGGAGGGTTGCTTTTTTCTCGTGACAATTATTTTTTGGAGATTGATGAAAATAAAGTACTCTTTCAATAAATTACAGAGACAAGATTTTTTACTCAATGTTGCATTTTTTTTATAAATAGG
This sequence comes from Mytilus coruscus, assembly GCA_017311375.1. NCBI lineage: Eukaryota > Metazoa > Mollusca > Bivalvia > Mytilida > Mytilidae > Mytilus > Mytilus coruscus. The sequence goes on from CM029600.1 coordinate 42,242,633, forward strand.
AATAAACTATTTTTTCTCAAGTAATTTAGAATATAACAATTTGTTAAAAAAAGTATCCCCCCCACACACACTATAAAGGATAATAGTCGGTGACTCAGTCTAGAGATAAACCGACAATAAAATCATAAGCCGAAGAAAAACCAACAACCACATGGCAAAAAACGAAAAAAGACGAAAACACAAACAACTTTAAAAAAAAAAAACTACAAAGAAAACTAGAGTGACCAACACGAACCCTGTAAACATGGAATGATCTCATGTGTTCTAAAAGGGTAAATAGATCCTGCTCCACATGTGGCATAGGTCGTATTGATAGTGGAAAGTACTAATCCGGTAATGAGTCTCTTAAGCGATGTCACAATCGATGAAAACAGAATGGGATTGTTACTACGATAATTGGAACATATCCGTGGTCATCGGTGACACAAATTTTCTATGAAGGTCTCCCGAATCACGATGGCGTCCTTAAAACTTTAGAAGGGATGACTTCGCATTAACCACCAGGAATCCTTGGTTCAAAAGCTTTATTATGAAAAGCAACCATATATTAAGAAAATCATTATAGGAAATGAAAGCTCTAGGATATTAACAGGTAGATTTATACTCCATTTGCAGGCGTTGCTGCTGGAATATGATACATAGCAATGGAAAATACAGAAAAGGAAAGCTGAAATTTTCTCTTTTGTCGTCAGGTTTAGTTCTCAACCGATCGCCATTTTCAATTTCTAGATGTTAATCAAGATATGTTGCAGACTTAACTGTATCTGTGGTATCCTTTACTTCAAGTTCGAAGGGATAGATATATTAATCTATTTAATATATAATTGCACTGTATGATATCCGAATTCAACTAATTCATGAACTTTCGGATTTTTTACCCAGAGTGAAACAATTGGTCTTACCTCTCCTCAGATTATCAGATAAGAATATACATGTTTTCACTGAAAGGTTTTGTTAACAACATGTATACATGTATTTGCTATGTATCTATATCCCCCAAAAATGATAAAAACTGCAATAACATTGGCACCGTTTGTGTTATTACTACCACTGGGTCGTTACCTCTGCTGATGGACTGTCAGTCCCCGAGGGTATCACCAGTTCAGTAGCCATGATGGTACTGGCATGAAAATACGGATATTGTTTGATTGAAATTTTTTGTGTTATTTTCTTTTAAAACAATTAAGGATATAAAGACATCATGTAAAACTCCGATTTTCTTGTCGGCATTTGGCTATACTTTAATTCCTTTTGGTTTATCAGCTCTCACGTTTTATTAGAATTGGATTTTTTTTTTAAAGTTTGGCCTCGAGCATCACTGAAAAGAATTAATTGTCGTAAAGTTAACTGTTCTGAAAAGCTGGGAATGCGACCTAGAGGACGGGACCACATTGGTATCACTGAGGTGTACGGCCGCACTTTCCGACCTCACTGAAGAAGCGTTTGTGTGAGAGTGAAGCCTAACCCTGACCGTTACCCCAACTCCGAAACAACGAAAGATATAAAGACTTGCGGTTTTTCCCATTGGCTTGCTCGTCAAAAAGTACTGTACCTACGGGACGAATTTTTTAATTACGGAGCACAGGATCATGTTGAGATTTGGAATATATTGGCTTTGGGAAGTACCGAAAACCTTAACCTGACACCCCGTTAATTTTACGAAAATATCTCTATTCGAATCCATTCTACACCTGTTTGAACATTGAAGTCACAGGCAGAGTTCGACACATAAGTTTTCTAGACTTTTCAAGAAGCGCAGATGGTCACCAAATAAATAGCTTTTAATAACACAATCATCATCTTTGGTAAAAACTCGGGAGGGAGACTTATTATGCAATGAGTGATAGGGAAGAGCCGATGGAATAAGTCATTTTTCAGCTTCATAATATGTTATAAGGTGAGAAATTCTGAAATGTTTAGTATTTTCAAAAATGCAAAAATGTCATAAATCCATCTGGTACTTGACAAATCTACGTTTTTCCTATCCATGAAATAGCGTAATATAGCTAAAGGTTTATTTAAAAAAAATATATATGATAGGTTAATATTTAAAATGTATCAAATGGGTGGGTCACTAAATTTCTCAACTGCTCAACTCTACCACAAAATGACCATAGTCCCACCACCGAGGGTACAGATGCGTGATTGGTCTCTAAAATTTATTATCCGATTAGGAATTATTGTATCCTAGTCTATAAGATTCATATGTCTTCGGTATTATTTTATCATACAAAAGCTATGCAAGTTCTTTCTCTACCTTTGACCTTGTTTCACAGAAATTGCACCGTTCAACTTTTTGTTTGGACTACCGGGCAAAAAGCAATTCATTATACTAAGTAATAAGCTTTCGACTGGTATACAATATAGGTCTATGCTTGATGGGCACATTAAGGTCCTTACATAAGAGCTTTTGAAAAGAATTGAACTCACCAAAAAGGTAGTCATTGTAGAAAATATTCGTTATCAAGATAGCTCTTGGACATGTTTATTCATATTCGCATAGAATCATTTTCATTACAATCCTAATTGAACCTTTTTTAAATGAAAATATATCCTGAACCTTATCACAACTCAATTATTTTAATGCCTTTTCTTTCTACATAACGCATTTTTCAGATTAGTTGTTTTTGTGAATTTTCGAAAGACCAACTATAAAACCTGTCAAATATTTTACAAAAGGCAGACTAGAAAAAAAAAAAAAAAAAAAACCCAGCTAATAAACAATATTTTTGAGGGATGCGTTTATAAATAAATGATATGTCTGTTGTCAATGGTGAGGTGAATGGTAATGAACAAATTGTAAGGAGAGTGTCAGTTGACTTCTCTTTATATGAATTGTTGTAAATTTTCATATATAAGATAGCCAACATTCTTACAATTGACTTTGATAATGTGTTTAACAGTAGAAAATCAATTTACAAATAATAGGAGCAATTTAAAAATGTTTTCCTTCTGTGGTAGAAGTTTTCAATTCTATTGCTTTATTTCGACTGCATATTTGGCGCATAATTAAATGTTTGGGAAATTTTTAAAGGTAAACCCTGAGAAAAAAAATTCAGTTTATCCTTTAATTTTCATAGTTGTTATTATCATCATCATCAGTTGTCAGATATTGGGTACCAAACAATGAGACAGAAACCTAACAACAGACAGAAGAAAAAAGATATCCAGAGGACACCATAGTTTACGCTACCAGGAGATTGTGGTTTTGACGACAGATCTTTGATTGTTTCTGTATTATTTATTAACTTTTGTAGACTCTGGTCGAATTATGGCTTGACAGGTTTTGTATAGACACCAGTTTATTGTTGAAGACTGTATTGTGAACTTTAGAAGTCTCTTAGTTATTTCAGGATTTCGTCTCATTGACCTATACCTCATATCATTTTACCCTTTCGGTCTTCACAATGAAAAATTGTGTTCAAAGAAAGGTATGCAGTTTTTCAAACATAGGTGATATTTCCCTTTTGAAAAAAAATCATAAGTTGGATACAAAGTCGGTGATTTGAAAATTGACAATTAAAAGACTGGAAATTGTATAAAATTATAGAAGGCTATTTGTATTATTGAATTGTTTAAATCAAGTTTCCAAGAAAAAAATCTACCTTGATGCAAAAGTTCAGAGTTTTTGAAAAAACAGACCTTAATCCAGTTAAGACAAAAGAATAATTTAATTTCAATTCTTATCTGTTGTTTTTTTTTGTGTTCTTATAATTGAACTGAACTGTAATGTAAAAAAAAATAATATTAAGAAATGAATGCAATGTCACACATGTTAAAATACAATCTGAGATATGAGGATCCTGATTATATGGGGTGCATAATTTGATACCAAAGAACCTAGACTTTATGTATTGAACAACCGATCAAGATAAGGTAAACGGTATTTGTTGGTGAAGTAAAAGTTTCTTCACCCGCAGTCCTAAAATACCTCCTATTTCCTTTGAAAATATCTCATTTAAATTTTAATATTTGATACTCTTTCTGGACTTCTGAAACACATCTTAATAAAATGATTCACATAATTAGGCAAAGAAGGTAAAAGTTCGCTGATGTAATCTCAACATTCAAAGGTATTTCGCTAGTGTAGTACATATTTCGTAAACCGTAGTCTCTAAAAAATGCAAATTTAAATTTTGCGTTTATATATAAAATGCATATATTTACATAACTAGTCGAACAAGGTTAAGGTTCCCAAATGTAATCTCAACATTAGATATCTCTGAACGCCGTCCAGTTTACAACTTCTAATGGAAGATATTTAAAGGACGACTGTTTAACCACACCGGTATCCGACTGCATAGCAAGATGTATGTTCGAAGACGTCCGATGACCTTTTGTATTCGTTGTAGAATTGTTCTGAGGGGAGGGGTTGCTTTTTTCTCGTGACAATTATTTTTTGGAGATTGATGAAAATAAAGTACTCTTTCAATAAATTACAGAGACAAGATTTTTTACTCAATGTTGCATTTTTTTATAAATAGGAATAAACTATTTTTCTCAAGTAATTTAGAATATAACAATTTGTTAAAAAGTATCCCCCACACACACTATAAAGGATAATAGTCGGTGACTCAGTCTAGATATAAACCGACAATAAAATCATAAGCCGAAGAAAACCAACAACCACATGGCAAAAACGAAAAAGACGAAAACACAAACAACTTAAAAAAAAAAAAAAAAATTCAACTACAAAGAAAACTAGACTGAGCAACACGAACCCTTAACACATGGAATGATCTCAGGTTTTGTTAACAACATGTATACATGTATTTGCTATGTATCTATATCCCCAAAATGATAAAAGCTGCAATAACATTGGTACCGTTTGTGTTATTACTACCACTGGGTCGTTACCTCTGCTGATGGATTGTCAGTCCCCGAGGGTATCACCAGTTCAGTAGCCATGATGGTACTGGCATGAAAATACGGATATTGTTTGATTGAAATTTCTTGTGTTATTTTCTTTTAAAACAATATGATATAAAGACATCATGTAAAACTCCGATTCCTTGTCGGCATTTGGCTATACTTTAGGTCCTTTTGGTTTATCAGCTCTCGTTTTATTAGAATTGGATTTTTTTTAAACTTTGGCCTCGAGCATCACTGAAAAGACATTAATTGTCGTAAAGTTAACTGTTCTGAAAAGCTGGGAATGCGACCTAGAGGACGGGACCACATTGGTATCATTGATGTGTACGGCCGCACTTTCCGACCTCACTGAAGAAGCGTTTGTGTGAGTGAAGCCTAACCTGACCGTTACCCCAACTCCGAAACAACGAAAGATATAAAGACTTGCGGTTTTTCCCATTGGCTTGCTCGTCAAAAAGTACTGTACCTACGGGACGAATTTTTTAATTACGGAGCACAGGATCATGTTGAGATTTGGAATATATTGGCTTTGGGAAGTACCGAAAACCTTAACCTGACACCCCGTTAATTTTACGAAAATATCTCTATTCGAATCCATTCTACACCTGTTTGAACATTGAAGTCAAAGGCAGAGTTCGACACATAAGTTTTCTAGACTTTTCATTCCATATCATAATGGTGGTTTTGGTATAAAAAAAAATCAATAAACTCCGAGAAAAATGTGTTGTGCTTGATGTCAAAATGATATAGCAAGAAGCTTTTCACAACTACATTTTGCCACTAAAGTTAAAAAGTCGCCAAATAAGCTGAATTTTATACTAAATAGCATCATCACGGTAGCATGCGAAAACCATAAAACTTTAGAAAGGTTATACTTTGTAAAGAAAAACATGCATGATTTTCTTTTCGGTATATCAAAATGGTTTTCTTCTGTGGTATTACACATCACACAGATTTAATGTGACCGTTTTACTTAAAGGCAGAACATATTTGTTAAGTTGTGAAAAAGGGGGTAGGATTTATGGAGATTTTGTATTCCAAATCTTAGTGTCGTAAGTTTTTATTTTCTATTTTTAGTCAATCTCTTTATAAATAGGGGAGGAGGACCCCACTCTTTACCCGTTTTTCAATTCATTTTCCCTTTCATCGTATTTCATCTCTCACATGTAAACTTTACCCATTTTACCAGAAGCAAAATTCGAATGTCTGTTAATTGATGCTCGAGGCTAAAAGAAAGGAGGAAGATATCAAACAGATAATCAAACTCATAAGTCGAAAACGAACTGTCAATACCATGGCATAAAACGATAAACCACAAAAGACAAACAACAGTCTACAAAACCTAACATATAAAACTAAGGACTGCGCAAAAATAACCCCACTAATAACCGGGGGTAATCCGGAAGGTTTAGCAGATCCTGATCCACATTGAGCACCCATCGTGTAACTCTTATTAAATGCGTCGTTAAAATATATCAATTGATCAAGTATCACACAATAGCGGATTGGTTATTGACTCTAAATTACCCTTAAACATCACCATATTCGGTCATTCGTCATGTACATTTCCTTAACTTAACCGAGTGTGAAACAATAACAACAAAAGTTTTAACCTTATACATACGTTCAAGAGCTGATATCACCAAAAAAGAACCAAAAGTTTATCCAATCCCCAACAAGCAATCAAATGTTTGCATTCAGGAGATACATTCCTTAACTTAAAATTATTTCAAAAGTTTTATAATATCAAATTTCAATAACACATTCGTATCTTACTGGCAGTAATGAAGCGCTGACAGACAGTCCAAAAGACATCTACCCAGTGATAGCAATTTTATTAAACAGATCTAATTGCACTACAACAGATGGGCATTTTGACGATTAATGTATCTTCGGTAATGGTGGAGGTATCTACCCAGAGGAAGGAATAATATAAAATGCTACCAATTGTACTGCACACAGAGAGCATTTTAACAATCAACGTCTCTTCAATAATGCTGGAGGCCAAAATATTTGAAATCTTAAAAACTATAACATTTACGCATAAATACATATATATTATTTTATATCCTTCTCGATTTGACTATTATACTGGTAGTTGATAATGATTACAAAATTTTCAGCTGGTGAATGAACCTAAGACAGTGGTTTTCATTTATGTATATATATATATTTTCATTTGTTTTTTATTTTATGGTATTAAATTTATTTTCCGAAAAGAAGATTACTAAGAAGTTAAGGTTCCAACTACCTCAGGAAAAGGTCCCTTTTGGTCATATAACTCTTTACGTGTTTATGTCTTATATATTCTTGGATTGCAAATATTTGGGTTTGACCAGTCCGGATGAGTAATTCCAGAAAAGCGTTTCGAACGCACGGAAGTTATTTTCATTTACAATTGAACCTGTGAACTCACCTCAAAGAGAAATTTGTCAAAAGTCAATTTTATCAAAGATCTTGAACTGTAAAAATGATCATACGGCCTCATTCTAATAGCAATGGTTACAGGCCGTGTATAAACAAAATGTATAGATACACAATCGGGCGGATTAATGTTAGTTATTGAAAAGTGTGTGTCACCATGAGGGCAGTTCATTGATAGAAAAAAAATTATTAATGCACATTCGCATCCGGATACTTCGTGTTACATTATTGTTTGTAAATTATGTCAAGTTTTGTATGTTTTCAATATTTGGAGTTCAAAAAAGGTCTATATGTTCTGAGATGAAATATGGTAAAAATCACAGACTGTTTGTATATGTCATTATACCAATTTACAGAAGATTTACGGATGTTTCGCATTCTACTTTCGACTGTCTGTCAATTGCTTTAAGTTTCAGTTCCGTGTTACCAAAGTGATATTCGAAGTCTACGTATCTCGTTTCCTTCGATGGTTCAGGAATATTAATCGTCATTTTTCCTAGGGATCGCATGCCATCCTCATCTACAAACTCTGGATTTTCTACACGTGTACAGAAAATCTCTATAAACATTGCCTTCTGGAATGGATAGAACGTCTGAAATGATTCTTTTATAATTGTGTCAATTGGAACCTCCGTGTCTTTTTCTAAGATAGTTTTGAACTCACTATCGCATTTTTCAATGTCGTTATAAAGAACAAGACGCTTTTCTCCGTGTTTTTCTTTAATAAAGTCTACGCAGTTTCGAAAACCGTAAGTGAGTCCCATTATTCTTGAAGTAATGTAATCGGGTTTGTGGCCAAATAAAACTGCCCCTTTTAATATCGCAATACCAGTCTCATCTGGAATTACAATGTTCTTGTCTTTAAACTTTTTCTGTATGGCATCCTGCACTAAAACACACTCAGAAAAGCCACCGACCAACAGAAAGGTAGCGACATCTCTTGCTGTTTGCCTCTCTAGGATTTCTCCAACCAATTTGATGATTTCTTGTATGGTTGATTCAAACAACGTCTTTATCAAATTTACTTCGAAACGCATTTTATCTGCTTTTAAACTTATATTCGAAGCCAAAGGAGACGCGAGTACTGTTGATGGAAAATCTTCTCTTAAGTGCTTTTTACAAAGAAGATCAAGTGCGGCATATGGAACAGTTATGTTAACTTTACCCGATTTTTCAGGAGTAATTGTTCTTTTAACCGTTTCAAACTCACGAAAAAGGTCAAGATAGGCAGAAGAGTCTTCTTGTTTGATAAGATTCATCAGAGGTGTGCCAAATATTTTTGCCATCATTTGAAAAAATGCACTGTCAACTGATGTCCCGCCACAATCACTTCCTGTAGCTCGACATATTTCCTTAAGACTGTTGTCGATCATTTTCTGATGTACTGTTATGTCGGCTGTTCCACCTACAAAAATCAAATTTAAGTTATTTCTCGTATATGCCAACAAATGTAACATTTCAACTAAACACGAACGGAGCCACCAGTTGAGCGGAAACTGCTGACTAAGGTGGTGTTTGTCTGGTTTTATGCTGCTAAATCTTTAGTTTTCTGTTGAACGTTTTGTTGATAATTATTTTGACTGTTCGTTCTTTATTTCTTTAGACTATGGCTTTTGATGCTCCTTTGGAAACCCCTACTTATTGTACACAAAATATTGTTTAGAAAACGAGACTTGAAATGAATTTTGCTCTGAAACATAGTATAACTTGAAAATGCATCATGAGTGCAAACGCTGAAATGTATCGCTTGCTTTACTTTATCATGATTGAACTTTTGTTGGAAGTCTGTAATATGAAGGTTTTGATACAAGCATCTCATAATCTTAACATTATCAATGATCCAGGTAAATGAGGTCAAGGTCAGATACTATAAGCAAAAGGACCACAACGTCCCCCTTCAGACAAAAATTCACACCTTACTCAACCATACACCACATATAGCTAGCATATTGCTTATTGCATCTAAGAAACAAATCTACTTACGAAAACTGAACATTGAACCAATGAACCATAAAAAGAATGTCAAGGTCAGATGAAACCTGCCAGACAACATGTAAATCATACAATCATTCCATACACAAAATATAGATAACCTATTGCTTATAGTAATCGAGAAACAGACATAACCATGAAACATTGACCAATGAACCATGAATATGAAGTCAAGGTCAGATGAACCCTGCCAGACAGACATGCACACCTTACAATCATCCCAGGCACCAAATATAGTTGACCTATTGTTTATAGTATTTGAGAATCTGACAAAACCATGAATTTTTTTTCAAGCAGTCGCTGGACCATGAAAATGAGGTCAAGGCCAATGGACATATGACAGAAACTTCGTAACATACGGTATCTGCATACAAGATATGAAACATCCAGGTCTTCTACCCACCGAAATATAAGGCTTTATAAATAGTTTACGCCATCGCCGTCGCCGACGCCGGATTGTAATCACTATGTATCACATTCTGCGACTTTCATAGCAGGCGAGATAAAAACCTAAAACTGTCAAAAGATAGTTAAAAACCATATGCCCATGATATGATATTTTGTATCGAAATACTATATGTTTTCCTGATATCTTGGTTTGAAAATTTATTTTTGTTAGAAGATAATGTATTTTCTCCCAAAAATCTTTCAAAAATGAACATTTAATAGAGAAATGTAAATAATCTTTTTCTTCTGTTTTACAAAAATTACATTTATTTTATTATCCTTAGAAATTTTCCGTTTAAATAGTAACTGCTTTGTAGGAATAATATACTGTAGCAGTTTCCATCTGAAATTTTCCATTTTTTCTCTTTAAATTCTAAACATAAAATCGTTTCAAAAACGCTAATACTCACAATAAGTGGGAAATTCACGTTCATGTAATTCAGTAAGACAAAAAAATATGACGGATACATTATCAATACAACAGATAATATAATTAAAAGACCAAACAGTTCTGCCGTTTTTTCTCTTACATTTTGAGGCAAGGTTTTCATAATCTCGGGAGCAAAATATGAGGAAAAAAATTGAGGTCGTCATTTTTGTCGAACCTGCGACTTTTGTCGCAAAAGCGAGACATAGCGATCCTACATTCCGTCGTCGTCGTCGTCGGCGGCGGCGGCGGCGTCCACAAATATTCACTCTGTGGTTGAAAGTTTTTGAAATTTTAATAACTTTCCTGGATTTCTACCAAACTTGGACAGAAGCTTGTTTATGATCATAAGATAGTATCCAGAAGTATATTGTGTAAAAAAAAAAAATGTGTTTGTCCGTATTTTACTTATAAATGGACTTAGTTTTTTCTGCCAGTTAACATAACATTCACTCTGTGGTTAAAGTTTTGAATATTTTAATAACTTTCTTAAACTATCCTGGATTTGTACCACACTTGGACAGAAGCTTGTTTATGATCAAAAGCTAGTATCTAGAAGGAAATTTTGTAAAAATTTATTTCCTGTTTTTCCTTATATTACTTATAAATGGACTTCGTTTTTCTTCCAGTTAACATTACACACAGTCTGCAGTTAAGTTTTTAAAACATTTATTAGATTCATAAACCATCCTGGATTTTTACCAAACTTGGACAGAAGCTTCTTACAATCAAAAGATAGTATCTACAGGAAAATTTTTAATAATGTTTTCCCCATTTTTGTTGAGCCTGCGACTTTTGTCGCAAAAGCGAGACATAGCGATCCTACATTCCGTCGTCAAGCATAGCTTTTTTCATACATTTCAAACGTTTTATTTCATTAACTGTAAATCTATTATGTGCATTCCCCTATCACTGAAAACATAGACAACAGCAAAAGTAGGCAAGACACTGGGTTCCGCGGAACCCTTACGAATTTTTCACTATAGCAACGTCACTATTGTGCGTTTTCCCACAACGTAATTGTTGGGTTGTAATATTAAATTTCCAATACTTCATTAATATTAGACATTAAACAAAACTTCTTTTATCTCGTTAAACAGAAAATGCGGATCCATCTTAAAAATACTCTACAACACTTCTTCTCACAATGTTTTGATTTTTTAAAATCAAGTTCTTCATACAAATAACGGGAAGGAACGGACTATGTGCATTCTTTGAAATAAGATAATAAAGGAGAATATGTCAACGATCTTTAGGGAAAATGTTAGTTAAGTTTTTTTCCATTTGTTTAAAAGAAAAGAGTTGTCTTTCTTCAGAACTCTAAATCTCACGTATTAGCAAAACAAAATTAATCTGAATATACCCATGGGCTTTATTATTACAAAATATAGCAGATCACATATGTATAACCCGGGGTGATCTCAGGTTCTCCTGAAACTGAGGGTATTACACCAAGTAATAAACAAATTAAAAACCACGGCTTTTACTTTTTTCTGTTTAGTTTTTAGAAAGATTTATATTTTTATAATGCGCAATGATGCAAATTGAATCATCTAGCAATTTAGTATTTAATGTCCAGTTTCAATCCCCCCTCCCGAGATTATTTTCGATTTCTAAATATTGTATTGTATTCTAATAATGCATAGTATAAAATAAGTCGTATTTCGCTTAGAATACGATTTTATCAGGGAAAAATATGTCGACCAATTAGAAAACTGTACGACCACCGTGAATGCTATCCAGCGTATCCGGTATCAGTGGGAAATCTAATGACAAAATATTACCTCCCCTGTAAACACTGAAAACTAGATCTATTTAATGTTTGTCCCGTTTTAGCAAGGACGCTATCAATTACAAATTCAAGAGAAAACGTTTTGGTAAATAGTACAAATAAAAATAAATTGAAATAAAAACAAAATTTTCATTTAATGTTATCATTTCCTTGCTTAAACACAGGGACTCGGTTAGCAGATTAAAATTTTGTTAATCAATTTTTTTTCATTTTTTTTTTTCGTATTTCCTGAAGAATTTTCAGTATACGAATATGGATAGTAAACTGCACATTGCCAGAAAACAAAGAAATATTGATGCCAACGTTGAATACGTTAATAATGTAATACAAATAGACAGTTTAACCCCTACGCATTTTTGCGCCTGTCCCAAGTCAGGAGCCTCTGGCCTTTGTTAGTCTTGTATGATTTTTAATTTTAGTTTCTTTTATATATTTCGGAGTTTAGTATGACGTCCATTACTACTGAACTAGTACATATTTTTGTTTAGGGGCCAGCTGAAGCACGCCTCCGGGCGCGGGATTTTCTCGCTGTATTGAAGACCCATTGGTGGCCTTCGGCTGTTTTCTGCTCTTTGGTCGGGTTGTTGTCTCATTGACACATTCCCCATTTCCATTCTCAATTTTAATTTGAGGTTAGGAAATACGAATACAAAATTTGATTTTTTTTAAAATCTGCTAACCGAGTCCATGTGCCTTAAATGGCAAACGACGAGTACATCAGGCTATAGAAGCTTTGTGTAAAATTGGTTTACAATGTTGCTTTGCAAATAAATTCTTGAGTACCAACTTCAATTTATTTTTATACTGGCTGTATACCGCTCTGGAACATGCCAATTATCCGTATATGTTTGCAGCTAGATCAGAGAAGTTTGGAGAAAAAAAAACCAAAGGAATCGAAAGATTAATACTTTTGAAATTAAGTTACTAAGCAAATTTAAGCGGACCTTATCCCGATGTAAACATTGAATGTGAATAGATCGAGGATACCGCAAATACATGTACGGAAATCGAGACGACCTTTTCTTAAAATTGTATAAAAAATAGTTAAACAATGTTTTAACGGATAAGCTACGTTATAAACATAATTTTTAATTTTTGAACCTGTACAGCACGACTTTTAAATAGTTATATTCACGAAATGACAATATTTCTATATTGAATGTTCACGTGACAAGAGCAGATCGGTGTACTCGAAAACTTCGATGTGAAAAATAGGTATATTTTTGGAAATTGTAACACACTAAGGACTATGTGGAACACTACGAAAATTGATGATCTGAAAGATATTTAGATTTTGTATGTATAAGATCTTTTATATTTTTTTATCAGTATGCAGCAAAGATTAACATGTTTTAGATTTCAGTTTTACAAGCTTCAAGTGCAATTATTTCGATAAATAATGAACACAAAACATCGTGTATTTGCATGTATATTTCTACTAAGACTGTTTAACAATTAATTTTTTTTTAAATGTACGATTGTTGTTAAGAAATAAATGTTGATCAGTATCGTCACCGGCATTGTTTAACTATTGATTTTCACGACTTTTTCATAAAAAGAGTGAATTTTGTATTGTTCTCGGTCATCGGTTTTGCCACTGGTATAATTCTTAAAAGGAACAACTTCTAAAACAATTTTACTGAAATGAGCTGATACAGGTAAAGTACTTTTTTGTTGACTTCGTCTCCAATTGTCACTCTGACCTTTCTTTCTTCAACAGTCCTTTACAAACACCAGTTATGTCGAACCAGCGGGCCGCTTTATCGTCCTTTATTTTTTATTGTTTTGATATTTCATCTTTCATATTTAGTAGTTGACTCATTCACAATTCTAAGAATGCTTAGACTTGTCATTTGATCTGTTTCCGTCTTATGAAATATCTACGCTAATCACAGCCAAATAAAATAAGAGGGTAGAAATTCATTCCAAAATTCTCTATAAAACTTCAGAAATTGGCTGAAATTCATAAATAATTTAATTTCCCAGGGACTGACTAGATTTAATACAATTTACCTCCTAAGTCGATCACCATATACTTCTGTCCACTTCCAGGCATTGTAAATTTCTTTTCTTCTCCATCACGCCCATGAAGTCTTTCTGTTGGAAGGTATTGGCAATATATTGATGCACATTCCGGTTCTAATGCAATAAGCAGATTTTCATCTGATATTCCAGCCTAAAATATGACAAAGAGCTAGAACAAAAACTCTTTTCCGATCCACTCTCCCTGACAGAATTGATAGCGATTATATCAAAAAGGTTTACGTTGCTACTTGTCACAATCGAGGATGAATGAGATTTCATAAACATTGACAAACGTCTTTAACAAAATTGTCGTTTTACTAAGACCGTGTCATTAACATTGTTCAAACATCAGCCCTTCAAACATTGTTATATAAGAAAGTGATTGAAAACTAGTGAGATTTGTTGGTGTTTACCACCATTTCTGGCGAGTGTGGCTATATCATGGCGGCAAATACTTATTAGTGGAGAAATTCGTAGTACTCGGAGAGAAAACATTCTTTCAGCAGTCTGCATCAATATTATTTCTCATGTTGTTTTTTTCTGGAAATTGACAAAGACGACCATAGCAACATTTGCACAACGTTTTAATAACTTTCCAATAAAAAAGAATTTTTTGTTTATCTTGTATATCCAAGCTTAACAGTCACCACCACGGACTGATTAACTGATGCGATATATCTCTGTCTTAACTCACATCATACATGTTTTCGCGGTCTTAGATTCTTAGAGTCTGAGCAGAACATTTTGGGATTGTGTCCTATTCCCTAGTTTGACTTTTTTTGTTCAGTGATAATTCGGATGGCAGGTGATGCATGTATAGCAAGACACGCTCACCCTCTGTATGCACCAGGTCTCGGTCCGTTTGCTTTTTGTGCTGTTGAAGCGATTACACATTAACGTATAATCCATACATTCTACTTTAATGTAAATTAAAACCCGTGGAAGTATACAAAATGCATTGTATAACAGCACACGGAATAGGAATAATTGAGACTAAAGATTACCGACAATTATGTAAGGTAGTCAAAACTCAACTTTTGCTATATATCTTTTTAAATTAAACTCCTATTACTTATGAACACCAAGATAGGACTTCGGTTTCCTATTAAGCAAATATGCGTTTTGCTGCTGCGAAATTGTGACTGTACAAATAATTTGTGTCCAACAGCTTCATTACTCGCACAGTGCACACACTCAGTAAACTATTATTTTATATAATTGTATCATCCGGATTTTGTTGCTTGAAGAAATAACAAAGTATATAGATTTCTTTTTCAAAAAATACAAGTGTGATTAGTTACGCTAGGAAATGGTTTTCCTGCTACCTTCACGACTCTAATGAGACATTATTTTACGAAGGTGTGCATGTGATTTTCTATCGATCTTTCAAGTATTTCTTAGGTCGATTCACGACGAAAAGTTTCACTACCAGAGGGTGAGAGTTTAATTGTATGTAAATCGATCGATTGGAAACCTTATATTGGTAACATGGCACCTTGTTGATGCATGTTTAATATTTACGACAGGCGTACCTTGAGCTTGTTGTTGTTCAAAGTGTAAAGTAGTGAAACATCTCACTCTTACATATATTGCTTGCTACGCAAGGAATATCATCATTCATTAGGTAATTACCTTTGACATCGTTGTAAAACATCTGAAAACTTTTTAGACCAATTCCTTTTTACTTTAAATTGTCTTCCTGCGCGAAATCGGTTTACATATACAAACAAAACGAAAACCTTTATATTTTCTGACTTCACTGTTCTTTTACCCGAACTTTAAGGTTTTCTGGTAGAGGGTCTCAATATTCATCTGGAATAGCACATTTCAAACTATTCTAGTCTCGACTTGCCAGTTCTCTTAATTTCTAGTCCAATACCTGATGTGTTCACCAAACTCAAAAAGATCTAGGATAAGATTTTTGGTTTTCCAAGTTTGCATTCATAAATTGCACTTACCGTGAAAAAAAGAGTATTCATTCAACCCTTAATAAAAAAATGGTGGTTCCTTTTAACTTTTTGACATGTACGTGTGACATATGATCCCACGTTCATCTAATAAAGTGTTTTATAAACGAAATCTCTTCGTTTGATTCATCCTGAGTTATTTTCAACGCAAGTTTGACTTAACTATTTCCAACTCTTTGCAGATTTATATTAACAGCCAACATATATAGTGTTTTGTTTCTCCATGTCTACTGAGTAGTTGAGCAAATTGGATCTATAAACTGCTTAATACCTTTTTTGCATGAAAAGACGATACTTTTCTTGACAAAATTTAAGCATAGTAGAGATGTCAAAAATTCGGCTAAGGCAATCTAAACATTAGTGTTCCCCTTATTTCGTAAAGGGTAGCAACCCCTGATAAACACTGAGAAATTACGCCCATTTTGCATTCTAATAGATAAAAGATGAAACGCTTGAACACGATCTGACAAAATGTTAACGTTATTTTGTTTAATCTTCGGTCTGATTAAGCACGAGAGCCTTAACCGGGAAAAGTCTGAACAGACCACCAATGCCTGCAGTCACTATCGATCGGAACTGAAAACTGAAAAGCCTAAACGTTTTTCTCCCGCAGACAAATTCAGTTAAGACTTAATCAGACAAAAGACACCGAGTGCCCTAAAATAGTTCTATAAAAATTTGAAGGTAGAATGAAAAAGTATACCTTATTTGCACTTCGTCTCATAAACTGCTTTGCTGAATCTGTCCAAATTGCTGGCACGGTCAAAACCCATCTGATTTCATCATCATGAATTCCAGTTCCCTGCTTTGCTAGCTGGTCAATCAAATGTGAAGTCAGAGCCTTAAGTGAGAGACTAAACACATGCATAGCACTAACAGCCTTTCCAGATATATCTTCCAGCATCATATCAATTGTTATGTTCTACAATCGATAACGTGATATATATACAGTAAAAATGTGTATAGTATATAATTATAGATTGCCTAACAATGTAATTTTAACACACTATTTAGTATGTAAATATAAGAATGTTTAAAATATTTACAAAATGATGAAAATAAACGCAATATTTCGCTAGACTAACTAGCTTTATCAAGCGTGCATCTATCCAGGTGAAATCGGATGTAGATGATAAGAAACTTTTGCAGCTCAATGTATATGTTGCACTTGAATTTAGCTGCCTTGAAAATAATACATAATTTGGATGAAGTTCAAGATTTTTACAAAATTGGTAGTTGAAGTTAGCAACGTCCATTGGCCAATATTACAGGATAAAAACGACGATGCTGTGTACTAAATTATTCTTTATCTTTCCTGAATCTTTTCTCGTCTTTTTCGTTAAGACCATCAGGTTCTAAAGTGTGAAGTTGGTGGATCCAAAAATTTTCTCTTCTCCTTCTCGCCGTGGTGTCCCACTCGGTGTTGACTTCTATGATTTGGAAAGACACTTGTGGCATTCAGTATGTGGGAGAAACAATGGACAAATTTAATATTCGGCTCAATAACCATCGTTCATGGTACAAAACCAACAAAAACTGTCCTCTCACAAGACATCTTCGTTCAACGAAACATTCTTTTGATAATGTTACTTTCCAAATCATAGAAGTCAACACCGAGTGGGACACCACGGCGAGAAGGAGAAGAGAAAATTTTTAAACATATATAGTCTGAGTCATAAACATATATATAGCGGGACGGCTACAGTGCAGGCGATTTGGTGTCACGATATCTCAGTAGCATTGGTTCGAATCCCGGCGAGGGAAGAATAAAAAAATTGCGAAAGCAAATTTACAGATCTAACATTGTTGGGTTGATGTTTAGACGAGTTGTATATATATATATATATATAGCGATTATAATTAGTTTATACTGTTTCAAGAATAAATGGCTCCGAGAAGTTTAAGCAAATTTAGTCTGTTAGAACATGATTTATATATCAGTTATTGGCTTTGAACTAGCTTTCAGTAACTACGAGTACTCTTGTATCGGTACAGTGTCTTTTGTTTTTATTTTAGTGTTGTTTTTTTTTTGTGTTTCGTGCCAATCTGATGAGTCAAGCTATTTCCAGTTGATTTTTATAGTTTATTCTTCTGTTGTGTTGTTGCACCACTGTCCAATGATAGGGGAGGGCTGAACGCTCACAAAAATGTTTAACCCCTTTACATTAAACGACTGCCTGTTCCAAGTCAGGAGCCTTTGGATTACATAGTTGTCATTGGTTGCTGTTTCAATCTTAATCAGATTGTTGCTGTTTATGAAATTTATTTTATTGTTTCGTCATGTCAAAGTCTTTCAAGGTGTAATACCACCGAAAAAAAAATTCCCTTGACTTTGACAGTTGTAGGAAATTAATCCTACTTTTCATTGCAGTAAAAAAAGTCTGAGTCATAAACATATATATTCGGTGTTTCAAAACACCATTATTTTTTTATTTGGTGTTTCTATAAAATATTTTGGAAACTTGAGGTGACATGGTTACTAAAGCTTGTAAGCAGGAAAAAAGAGGTGCAAATTTGATTTTTTTACTTCCGGTGATGGTTATTATCTTATTTGCAATGAAATGTTATGTGAAACTTTCACTGTAGTACTGGACAGGATAAAAGTTTACTCATGTCAAATAGTTCTTTATTTGAAACAAAGATAAATTCTGCACAAATTTTTGAAAAATACTAATTTAACATAGACTAATAGGAAAAAAAACAATGGTGGTATTACTCCTCAAAGCTGACTATACGGTATGAGTTTTGTTCATTGTTGAAGGCCGTACGGTGACCTAAAATTGCCTGAATAGAGGTCATTTGGACTCTGTTGGATAGTCGTCTCATTGGTATTCATACCACCTCTCCTTATTTTATTCTGTTTCGCTCAACTGACATTTTTCCATACCTTTGATACAATGCGACAAGAATATTTTTAGAATGGGAACTTTTGTTGGCCAAAAACATTTCTTGCTAATCTTTTGTATTTGCTGGACAGAGTTTTTGTTTATCCATTATAGCTTTCAAAATAAAAGGCAAAAATTAAAAATTGGGTTAAAACTGTGATCTAGTTGCAGCATCTTCTGTAAGAAGGGGCCTCGATGGCCGAATTGTCTTGGCCGAATTGTCTAAGTAGTTCAACTACTGTATCACTAGTCCGTTAACACTGTGGTTGTGAGTTCGAACCCTGCATGTGGCAGGTGCGTTCGACTCCAATCTAAATTGACTAGGATTGTCAGTTTTCTTGCAAACAGTCCGTGGTTCTTTCCGGTCACTCCGGCTTCCTCCACCAATAAACACTGCCCGCCACGATATAGCCAATAGTGTTGAAAGTGGCTTTAAACATCAACACTGACTCCTGTAGGAAATCCATTGACAATTTCAATGATATTGACTTATTTGTAGATCTTAATACTATTTCGTTTATCATAGTTTGCTCTATCTACTATGATTTTCACATAAAACGCAAACATGGGTAAAAATTGCCATTTAAAGTCTCCCTCTATCTACCATTGTTTTTAAGATTATCGCCAATAATGCAAAATGGATAAATATTGTCATTCAAGGGCATATAAATAATCTACCGACTATTGCGGCCTTGTTGACTTATTTTGTAGATCTTACTGGCTTGTCACTATAGTTTAGAAGATTATAATCAAAAACGCAAAAAAAGTTACTAAACTAGTCCTCAATTAAGGACAGTAATTCCTATATGAGTCGATTGTCCATTTCGGTCATGTTGATTTATTTTTAGATCGTTCGTTTCTGATCATTTTTGCAATTTAATTTCTCTCTATTCTTTATAGTACTCAAAATGATAGCAAAAAACAAGTAAAAACTAATGATTGTCAATGAAGGACAATAACTCTTATAAGGAGTTGATTACCAATTTGGCTCATTCTGATTTATTTAGAAATCTGATCTTACATAATTAGTTTTGCTGTTTCCAGTTTTGCTCTATCTACTACAGTTTTCTCCCACAACGCACAGATGAGTTAAAATCATCTTTAAAGGGCCATTACTCATGATGATTTCAACCGTGTCAACTTATTTGTAGATCTTATTTTGCTGATCTTTGGTGTAAAAGTTTTTCTCAATCTACTATGGGTTCCACCAAAAACGCAAACACAGGTGAAGATTGTTATCAATGGGCAAAACTAGAAACAGTCATAGAAACTAAAGAATGAGCCAGCCTCTGGCTTACTTTGTATCTCCTCTTTCGGAGTGAGTACAAATACATTTTATAAATCATGACAATATCCATATATTGTGTTTTACTGCAATTCTATGCATTTTTAAATTTAATAATTTAACCTAAAATTCTGCATCAAAAGTAACGACGCTAAATTGGACCCCGGAGAAGACACCGCAAAATGAACTGGTTCCCAAAAGTGTCACTGTACGATAATATTACGTGTTAGTAACCAGGAGACATTTTACAGCTTTGATTTATATGTATACCTGTATACGTAAAGTAAAACAACCAATTACAGTATAAATATTAACTTATTTTTATTACTAAGCCATTTCGTTTTGTTTCCTTCTTAAACCAACTGAAATTAATTAGTAGAGTATCATCCTCTTTTGAGGAAAAAATGATTGGAGGGTGATTGGATTTATTTTTAAATTTTTATTTCCTTTGCGACCCTTTCGTAATGTGTTCTTCGTGTGTAAGGATAATAAAAAATTCGTAAGGGTTCCGCGGAACCCAGTGTCTCGCCTACTTTTGCTGTTAGTCGAAGGCTCAACAAAAATGGGGAAAAATTATTAAAAATTTTCCTCTAGATACTATCTTTTGATTGTAAGAAGTTCTGTTCAAGTTTGGTAAAAATCCAAGAAGGTTTATGAATCTAATAAATGTTTTAAAAACTTTAACTGCAGACTGTACGTAATGTTAACTGGAATAAAACTAAGTCCATATATAAGTAATATACGGAAAAACAGGAAATACATTTTTACAAAATTTCCTTCTAGATACTAGCTTTTGATCATAAACAAGCTTCTGTCCAAGTTTGGTACAAATCCAGGATAGTTTAAGAAAGTTATTAAAATTTTGAAAGCTTTAACCACAGAGTGAATGTAATGTTAACTGGCAGAAAAAATAAGTCCATTTATAAGTAAAATACAGATAAACAGGATTTTTTTTAACAAAATTTACTTTTGAATACTATCTTATGATCACAAACAAGCTTCTGTCCAAGTTTGGTACAAATCCAGGATAGTTTAAGAAAGTTATTAAAATTTGAAAACTTTAACCACAGAGTGAATGTTATGTTAACTGGCAGAAAAACTAAGTCCATATATGAGTAAAATACGGATAAACAGGATTTTTTTTTTACAAAATTTTCTTCTGGATACTATCTTATGATTATAAACAAGCTTCTGTCCAAGTTTGGTACAAATCTAGGATAGTTTAAGAAAGTTATTAAAATTTGAAAAACTTTAACCACAGAGTGAATGTAATGTTAACTGGCAGAAAAACTAAATCCATTTATGAGTAAAATATGGACAAACAGGATTTTTTTTTCTGCAAAATTTACTTCTGGATACTATCTTATGATCCTAAACAAGCTTCTGTCCAAGTTTGGATGAAATGCAGGATAGTTTAAGAAAGTTATTAAAATTTCAAAAACTTTAACCACAGAGTGAATATTTGTGGACGCCGCCGACGACGCCGACGACGACGACGACGCCGACGCCGACGGAATGTAGGATCGCTATGTCTCGCTTTTGCGACAAAAGTCGCAGGCTCGACAAAAATGGTTTTATACATATACATTGTATAATGAATTCTAAATACTTGTTCAAATCATTACTAATTTCTAAACTTATATTTATGATCTAATTGCATTAGAAATCAATTTTCAGTAAGTAGGGAAAAAAATGTGGAAGAATGCTCGCTTTTAGACTACTTGCATCGATTTCTTTCGCTTTCATATCAATCATTTGTAGTGCCAATATAATAAAGAATTGCTTCAGGAACACCAAAGACCCTGCAAGCTACACTGTAATTTGCAGTGATTACCGTCCACATTTATTAGACTGATTACCCTCCCACGAATGACACCCAAAAAGCAAGAATCAGGGCACACATTGGTATGAAAAAAACACAAGTCTTTTGAATCAGTGACAGAGTGAAAATAGACGAAAACAAAAACTGTATTGAAAATATTATGTCTAAGGCTGATGCTTTTAATATTTTTATCCTAAAACACGAACTGAACAAGAATAAGTAGTTTTATGGGTGTTAGATTTTCGTCAACAAATAACGACAGTTTTGAAGTAAACCTAGCTAGCTATACGTTGGTCGACGTTTGTACTCAATATACGTTCCTAAAAAGTATTATGAAAATCTATCATTTAATTTTAATTGGCCGTAATTGACAATTAATAGGTAAAAACTTCTTCCTAAGAGTATGTTTATAGTGAAATATGGCTATAAACGTAACGTCAAATACAATCTATATACATGATTTGTTTATATATTAATTTATCGTAAATACAAACAACTTATATATATATATATTATATATTATATATAATATATATATTGCTTAAAAAAAAGTGTATTCGTTCTCACAGTAAAGTTGTCGTGATGCGTAGTATCAAACTAGTTTACTTATAAGATTATATGGATGTCTACAGGGCTATCAAGGGTCCTAATTCTCGTCAGTGTTCTCTTACTCTTCGTGTTTATATTTCAATTAAGAATTTGATATCATATATGTTTGTTGACTTTTATAATAACTTGTTTAATGTAGAGCTTACCATAAAGTGGATGCCTTTCGCGCATCTGATTTAAAGGGGATGCCAATGCGATTTATAAAGTGTTTTAATTTTTCATTATTGTTTCTTTTTCCATTTTAGAATAACACTTTTATCAATAATTACTTTTTTCAATTATCTTTATAAAGGAGCGGCGATCTTCAATACTTTAATACTTGAAGAAGTAAAAGACCCGCATCTTTTACTTTTAAATATTTTTAACGGGATTTGTGTAATGGTTTAACTGAATAAATTCTTTCTTCTACAAGAATCCTTTACGTTTCTTTAAGTGTACACTACTTAGTGTGCATCATGACATTACTGTTGCACTTGACATCAACTGTTGTGCCGTTTTACTAATGCTAGACCTATCAGCTGCTTTCGATGTTATCGATCATTCTATTCTGATATGAAGCGGTTGGAACACTCTTGTGGGGTAACCGGTACAGCACTTAGTTGGTTGAAGTCGTATCTCGAGATGAGGACACAACGCATCGCTATTGGTTCTGTTCTTTCGGATGAGATTCGTATCCTGTATGGTGTTCCTCAAGGATCGGTCCTAGGACCAAAACTTTATTGCATTTTTTCAAGACCAATTGGCGAAATATTTAAATGCCATAATATGTGCGAACACTGTTATGCAGACGGCACCAAGTTTATCTCGTGTTCAAACCACTTGATAATTGGACGAACATATCAAAGCGACTTGAAAGATGACATCAGCAAGTGGACTTACTCGAATATGTTTAAATTAACCGAGAATAAAACTGAATTCGAACTTATAGTATTTGCTCCAAAATACCAAGTGAAGGACATTTCAGACTTGTATCTCAATTTTGGTGGAAACATTGTCAGTGATGCTGAGTGCGTTAAAAACCTAGGAATTTATTTTGAGAAAACTTTGGCAATGGACAAACAAATAAGTGCTGTTTCAAAATCATGTTTTAATCAGATCAGAAACATTGAACGAATTCGTCCATTTATTACCGAAGAAGCATGCAAAACGTTAGTATGCTCTCTAGTGACCTCTCGTGTGGATTATGGGAACGCATTGCTGTATCAGGGGCGGATCCAGCCATTTTTAAAAGGGAGCTCCCAACCCAGGATAAAGGGGGGTTCCAACTATATGTCTCCATTCAAAAACATTGATCGTCAAAAAAAAGGGGGGTTCCAACCCCGGAACCCCCTGGATCCGCCACTGTTTATGGACTGCCAGCTACTATTATTCAAAGATTACGGCGAGTCCAAAACACAGTAGCCAGGGTCATTACAAGGAGGAAGAAGTATGACCACATCACACCAATCCTTAATTCTCTTCATTGGCTGCCCGTAACGTATATAGGCCAATATAAACTGCTTGTGTATGTGTTCAAGGCTTTGCACTAGTTAATATATGTACAAACCGATGCGAGCACTGAGATCGGAAAGTGCCATGCGTTTAACAAAGCCAAATGTAAGAACTAAACCATATTGGGAAAGAAGATTCGACAAAGCAGCAGCCGTTCTGTGGAATGATCTGCCTAGTGAACTGTGAAACATACATTCTGTGAACGTTTTTAAGAAAAACCTGAAATCTCATTTTTGAATTTCTAACTAATTTTTATTTGTACGGTTTAATTGTCTTCTTCATTTAACATGCCCATTTTTTAATATTTTTTTTATTGTTTATCAGTAAATTTAATAGTATAGTTTTATATGCAATACATTTTAAATCAGATTTTAGGATTTTTTAACATCTCTTTTTTTCATCTTTTAAAAGTTATTAGAGACCGTTTTTTATATGCTAAATTTTATCATGGGCTCTTATATTTTATTGTAAATACTTATATATGTGAATTGATATATGTTGTAAAGCGCTTATGGTAATTTGCATATTACCGGTATATAATGCGCTGTTATAAATACTGTATAATAGTAATAATACACATATTTTAATCCGTAAGTATTTGCAAGGAAAATATACGAGCCTCATAAATATCACCATTAGGAATAATAATAACTAACGGGGAAACAAAATATATTAAACTGGATTTTCTTATACTTTGTAATTTGTAAAAGAATGAAATGATTCTTTATAAAAAAAGGACATGCAATCCTCACACAGAAATAGATAAAGAGAGAAAGAAAGAAAGAAAGAAAGAAAGAAAAAAGACAGACAGACAGACAGACAGAATATCTGACAACGATAACGATAAGCATGTTAAATGTATGAATTAGATACACCTTGAGGGCGTTAGTCCGAATAGGTGTAACTGTTTTACACCAAGATATTATTGTCAATCGGCAGAATGATAGTTTTCAATAATTTAGGAGGGGATTCTTTCAGCAATTTGACCATATGTTATTGAAAAGCAAGATAAATGCAGGGTATCCAATTACATTTAACGACATCTTGGTGTAAATAATAATGGAACACACACTTAGGAATTGCAGTTTATCAGCAGTGGCATCAACTCATGCGTTTTACTATTAAATGTGCTATTTTGTTGAGATGTTAAGGTAAAAAAATGACTTACATTAATCATATATATTTACTTGTACTTGTTGTTATGTAGATTCATTTTAAAACGATGAAAGTAGTAGAACTAATCTTGTTCCTCGTCCATCAATATATCGGCATATTTGTTTTCCGCATCATATCCGAATGAAACAAAATCCTTCTTTGCATCTAGAAGTATGCATTTTGGTGTTTTCAATGACATGAATTGCTTTCCTCCAGAATTCCAGGCCTGGTTAGCCTTTATATTTAAGGATCAGACTTGAAAGTTTCCCTCATAGAAAATGCATATCCTGAGTATGTCGTGCCAAAGTCCAGGGCTGCTACCATTAGGTAATTAGTTTTTAATTTTGCCATCCCTCGTCACTTTGGTTGTACTTTCTCTGCCATGAAAGTATTATTTATAATATTTCTGTGGGTTTGAAAGCAAGGAAAAGCCAAATTTCTCAAAAGCACATTTATATTTTTTAAGTAGATATTATTTTCATATTTTAGCAAAATGATCTTATGGTCCAAGATGGTCCAATTACGAAAACTGAACGTTTATCAATTTAATGAACAAAAAAGCCAATATCTTAGTTAGGTACTGTCAGTTTGATATGTACACTTAACAAGCGTGTTACAATTCAACTCAGCGTATTTCTAGCACATTTATATGTCCTACAAACATGATAACTAATAGTAGTAGAGAAACTGACTACTCTTAGTATTGAAGATGGTTATAAACCACGAAGATAAGGTCAAGGTCAGGTGTTTCCTGTCAGATGGGCATATACTAGTACATCTTAAGACATTTATATTGACCTATATCTAACTTGCATAAACAGAGAAACTTATTCATTCAATGATCAATGAACCCTGGAAATGAGATCAAGACAGACGAACATGCACACATTGAAATGGTTCTATGAGCCACAAGGTGACCTTCACATGAATAAACTAAATTAATAAAAAAGATCACCTTATTATAAGGCTTATATAATAATGAACGTTGATCAATTAACGATGAACTGAGTTCAAAATCCCTAGAACCCAGTTAGAGGGACAAATGATTCTCAATATGATTCTATGGACAACAAAATTGGCCTAATATTTATAGTTACTTAAACTTGCATATGCGTGATAACTTAATATTGATTTAAGTGTCATTGGATCAGCAATCAAAGTCAGTAAATGACTACAGAAATAATAGATTAATCAGGTTCAAACTGGTAATACTAAAATAGCACAGAAACACCTAGCAGAAAAAGCCACAAAAGCTACATACATAATCTTTCCATTCAGTGTCACTTAGATCTTTTCGATAAAGTTGTGAAACCCATACTACTGTATGGATGTGAAATTTGGGGGCATGGTAATGTTGATATTATAGAAAGAATCCATCTGAAATTCTGTAAACTTCTTTTGAAACTAAAAAATCCCACACCTAGCTATATGGTATATGGGGAACTTGGTAGATATCCTTTGGACATTGATATTAAATTAAAAATAGTATCTTATTGGTGTAAATTAGTATCTGCTAAAGAGACTAAGTTATCTTCTATCGCATATACACTATTAAAAACACTATTTACTGTTAAATAATGTATGTACATTTTTTGTAAGTAAGGTTAAAAATATATTGGATGAATGTGGTTTTTCAAATATTTGGATTACTCAATGTTTTGGTAACGATATATGGTTAAAAAATGCACTAAAGTTGCGATTACAAGACCAATTCAAACAGTTGTGGAATACACAATTACAAGAGTCTACAAAAGCAGTTAATTACAGAATTTTTAAGTTAGAATTAAATTTTGAAAAATATTTTGATATCTTGGATCTGAACGAAAGTATTATTTTATGTAGATATAGAACCACAAACCACAGACTCCCAATAGAGACAGGGGGTGGAATAACGTTAATAGAAATGATAGAAAATGTCATCTTTGTAATATTGGTAGCATTGGAGACGAATTTCATTATCTGCTAGAATGTCCATTTTTTAACGACAGTAGAAAATTATACCTTGAAAAATACTATTTGGCTCGTGTTAATACACTAAAGTTTAGAAAATTGATGAGCAAATTAAACAAAAAGTCAGAGCTAAAAAGATATATGTTTTGTAAATAGATGCATATTCATGTACATATTTTGCACTCTCTCTGTACCTATGTATCTGCAATGGTTATGAGAATAAAGATATATGTTCAATTTATATGTTCATAATAGTTTGGATATGGGCACCAATGTATGTTGTTGTGATAGCATAACCATTAAGTTAACCTCATCGTGTGTGTCACTGGGTATCGATAACAATTATGTCACACAATTACAGTATGTCAAAGGCCTATTATACGGTGTCACGAAATAGAAGTTCCTTTATAATATAAGTTCCAAATGGAAAAAAATATTCTGGAATATTATTTCCACTGGAAGAAATATAACAGTATATGTTCCTAACGGAATAAATGGTATAGAATATTTGTTCCAACAGGAAAAGATATTATGACATTGTTTATAATAAAGTTTCCAGTGGAACTTCTGTTAGGCGGAACAAATATACGTTGACAACATTAGTACTATTAATCCATTACATTTCCATTCATAAAATAAAATAAAAGTTTTTTGCTTAATAGTTTAAAGGATTTTTTTTAAATAAATGTAATTAATATGATCGCACCAAAAAGTTTCTTTTGAAAGAATAATAAATATTCAGAGAAAATATCATCATATACTGAGTAATCTAGGAAAATTACGTGATATTTTGTTCTATGTAGAAAAATTAAGCTCTGTGGGTCATAAAAAATAATACGAAAAAAATATCTGTACGATATGAATTGATTGGTGTTAAACGCCACTCTCAGTACTATTTGCTATTTCTTGGCGGTCAGTGTTCAGGTGTGGAGGAAGTAAGAGTGCCCGGAGAGAATCAACGACCTTCGGCAGGAAAACTGACAAATGGAGTCGAATGCACCTGCCATGTGCAGGGTTTGAACTCACAACCTCAATGTTGACACGCTAGTGATACAAAAGTTGGACTACTTAGACCACTCTGCCACCGAGGCCCCTGAACAGTTTAGACAAACGTAATACGATTAATTTCATCTTAAATTTATTTTGTGTGAACTGAACCCCTGACTAAATCCTATATCCGTATGACTTGGCATAAATGTTTCATAGTGATATTTTAATTTTTCATTTCTTGGGCTTTTTGGGACGGCAAATTGGACAGTATCAAAACAGCAAATATGAATTATAAAATAACAAATAGCTAAATACGTAAACATAAAATATCAGAAAACAAAAAGAGAAAGAAAATCCCGCCCGAGGCCATATGTTATAGGATTACCCCGAACCTTGATTAGTAAAAATCGTTTTAGTCCTCTGGACTAGATAACTGTTTGCACAAAACAAAATGTAGTCGCATTTAATTAAGACTCCAACGATCAAATTTGCCTGAATATTCAAATATCATCCTAACAAAATGAACTCCTGGAAATATCATTCAAGTATCATATGAATCCGGTGGTTTCGGTGTAGTATGTTGGTTGATAACAAGCTGTGGTTGTTGGAATGGTCGTATTTCATTGTAAGAATTCTATTATATTAATTCTGCAAGACTTAATATTGATTATTTAATATGCACTCCTTGGGCTTTATGGTTAGTAGAGCAATTTGCATATATAAACATTGCATACGTTGTTATAATAAATGTATGATTCGAATCAGAGGAATGTATTGTTTTGCTCTACATAATTGTATGATATGCATGATTTGCTAACTAATTAGAACTTCAAGTGTTATGTCATTTTGTTCAATTCTTACCGATAGTCATAAATATGCCAAAAATGCAGTTACGTTACTTATACTTCTTAAAACAGAAATCTTTATATTTCAACTGAATTTAATGTCCCTCAGAAATATAAGTATATCTATTTTGCATGTCTTTGAAAACGAAAGTAACATTTATGTTAAAAGATAAATGCATTTCTTAGATTCTATTTTAAGTTAATTTAAAACTAATTACTATTAATACTTAATATTGGCTTTACAATTGGTAGGTTCCTTTAAAACCTTTTAAACGGGAAAGTTTATTTGTCGTAATTTTTTTTGATTTTGGAACATTTTTATTTTCTTTTTCCTATTTTAGTTTTGTTCGTATTTATTTTTAATTTAATTAATCTATAACTTACATGCTATACTATTTTGACATTTACCAATTTTTGGGAAAAATTTTAATTTAATTAATTTACATATAAACGTGAACTTAGAAGTAAATTAAAATAGGTTAATCACGTTTTTCCTCAATTTACTTTCATCATTAGCAAGGATTTTATGATTCAGTCTTACGTTTTAGCTGGTTTTCTTGCAAGGACGTTACGTTTGAGCGATTTTAGTTACAGAAATGTTTTAACCGTTGATCAAGATATGTTGATTTTCAATTTGAGTACCATTAATAATCTTTCCATATTCTTTTCCGAAATCTGATCTTATACAATTTAAAGTTAAATTGTTTGGTTTTCAACTTGCACTATCAGTTTGGTTGCTTCAAAAGGTTAAATTCGGCAAACCATTATCGATAACTAATTACAAACCAGTTGCGTCCTAAATTTTCCGAGTTTCACCTGTTAATCATGCTATATACTTTCAAAATATTAGCTCAACCAAAGTTCAATCATAAATGAAGGTTCATGTTTTTAAACAATGTTTAAGACAAACAATCTTACAAAGTTGACTATTTTTCTTTGAAAATTTGAACTTTTTTTTATTGAAATAATTTCCATTGATTTTGTTATTTTGTACTAATTTTAATTAAATGCATTTTTTGGAAATTTTGTTATAACGTTAAAACTACAATACTTTAAGATTTTAATTTGTAAATTAAAAAAATTACAAAGGATTTTAATAACTTAATTTGTGAAAAAAATTTTCCTTTACCAATTCACAAAAATAAAAAGTCTTACAGTATATCATAATAGAATTTGTAAATATGTTAACTCTTTTTCAAATAAAGGTTGAGTTTTTGCAATTATTACCGTTTTTTTTCATTTTAAAATACATGTATTTTGGTATTACGAATTGTTTTAATGTTTTTGTCTTTTTTCCTTTTCAGTTGTTTTTTTGGTTTTAAAACTATAGTTTTTCCCATTTATAAATTTTAAACCAATATCTCTTTAATTTTATTTTATTGTCTTATTTTTACTGTTTCAAAAGTTGTAAGTTTCCATTTAATAATAATTTTACTACAATTTCATACATAAATTATCATTCACGAAGTTTTAACAAGGCTTCTTTGCTATTAAGAGGGTTTACTTGATGGTCAAGACTACCTTCCCAAGTAAAAATGTTCAAATTTGCTACAACTAGGTAGATCCTTACAGGTGAAAGGCTCCAAAGTATTTTGGGCTTAATAATGGGATCCATTTCGAACAGATTCCTTAGCTTCTGAAAAAGAACGAACTTTGAAAACTCAAAACATCAAATAGCCACAAACATACCAAAGGTCAAAGATTATGGTCTGACTGAAACTAATTAATCCACAAACCGACACCTATAAACGAAGGCTACCAATCCGGTAATTTTCTACCAGAATCTTAAAGTCAAAATGCCTTGATACATTTTAGGTGAATACATAAGAATGATAAAATATTTAATTTATAAATGGTACAATTTGAAATGATGAAAAATTGAATCATTTAATTTAACTTTGATACAATAAAGAATTTGTTTGAATTTAATATAAGATAAAAACAATATTTCAAAAAAATCTTTATAAAATTGTATTAATGTTTAATAAATAATTGAACTTTTGTACATTTATACTTTAGTATTTTTTTTTTTTTCTACATCTGGAAAAATTTCCAAAATTTCTTTTTAAACTTAAATATAGGTAAAAAAAATTGTTAACCTTGTTTCCAATACAAGATAATTAAAAAGCCTCTTGATAAAAATATGAAAAACTTTAATTTTTTTTAACAAATATAATGCTTAAAAAGTCTTTACCTTGCATTTAATTAATAATTTATCACCTCAAAATTTTACAAGCCATAAAGGTCCGCTAAAATTTGTAAAATCTAATTCAATCACAGAAAATTTATTTGGGATTTATTGGCAATTAAACATAAAATTTATAATAATTTAAGTTAAGAAGGTGATAGGTAATCGAAATGTTTAAAGGTTTAAATATGTAATAAACATTCAAGGAACAATACTAAAAAAGGAAAATTTTAATGAAATTAAAAAAATTTCTAAAGACGGAAATTTGGCTTTAAACAAATTGGCAATTCACCTGTTGAATAGTTTAAATTAAGACCAACTATTTTAATAAATGTAACCAATGAACATATTAACCTTGACCCTTTCAATAAATTACTATAAATTAAATCATGCAAAAAAACCTAAAATGTAAATTATATTAAAATAAATAAAACATTTTCAATTTAGCATCAAATTTATTTTTAAAAATTGTGAAAATATACCATTTTATAATTGGTGAATTTGAAATTTTGTTGAAAAAAGAAAATAAATTTTAAAATTACTTTTATTATATTTTAGCTTAAAATATAAATAATATCATTAATTTAAGATTAAGTTTAAAAATACATTGTAAAATTCCAGAATTTAAATTGAAAAATTCAAAAAAGAAGTAAAAATAATATGCACCCCTTAAAATTAATCCTTAAACCAATTTGCTCCAAAATCCGTGATTACTTTGCTTCAAAATGTTTAATGTCAACAAACTTAGATGATTGCTTAAAATTTGAACTGTCAACCTAAAAGTTTCACTTTTAAACTTTAAATAAATCTATTATTCATCTACTTAGAAATCTACCAAGTTGGAATCAATTTAAAACCGTTATTACAAGTTAATTTAATTGAATACTTTAATTAGATTGGTTTCCTCGAAAGTTCAATAACTGGTTTTAAACTTGTCAATTGAATTTTGTTTTTATAACAAGAATTTTTTAAGATTGAAAGGTTGAAAGCGGGACTTTAAAAGAATTTACTTTTTGAGATTTACACGGGATTATAGAATTGTAAAACAATTACATCAAAAAAAAAATTTTCATTCTGAGAATTATAATGTTTGTAATTATGGAAGTTAATAGATTGATATGTTTTGGGATTTTTTTAAATTTTCATTCTAATTTTTAACCATTTTCATTTGCATTTGAAATTAATTTACAATTATTAAATTTGTTGAAATTTTATACATGGTAATATTTGGAAACAATAACCAAAAGAATTTAAAACTCTAAATTCTAAATAATGTTTATGTAACACATTTAAAAAACTTATTTTTATTAATTTAATTTTCAATTGGAACTTTTATTGTTAAAATTTTTTAATGGACATCCTTAAACTTTTTAAATCAATTCTATAATCCATTATTTATTTGTTCAAATTAAAAACCCATAATATACTGTCAATATTTAATAGTTAACATTTTAAGAAATTTTAACTTTGGTGAAATTTAATTTGCCTAGTAAATCTTATTTTTAAAATCCTTAATTTTATTGGCTACATCTATAAAAAAACTAAAGGTTAAGCGGTATGAAACAGTCAAATTTATTTTTTAAATAATTAGTTTTAAATTTTCAAATATTTTTCTAAAAAAGTTTAAAATTCTGTTTTAATTGCACTACGAAGCATTAAGGTACAGTTTGCAATGGTTTTTCTTCCTAATTTGTATTTTTTATAAAAATTGCAGGAATGTTTGGAAATTAGGTTTAAGTATTCTTAAATCTCAATTTTTCCTTAACAAAAGTATAAATTAAAATTTAATTATGAAGGTTAATGTTTAAAATATTTGAAAATAAAAAAACCACGTCAATTAAACATGGTTTAGAACATAAAATGTTGACTTGAATTTTTATTTTAATTTTTCCATTTGGTTTATTACTTTTCCCTTATCAATGTCCTGAAACTTGGCATTTTTAACAATGGAAAAGGTTAAAACCATTAAATTAAAACACAAACCAGAAGTAAGAAGAATCTGAATAGCGAAAAGGCAAACAGTAAAGGCACGACGAAAGTTTGACTAAACCATAAAAACAATATAAACTTTAAATAAGGAAAAATAATAATTTTTGAAGTTTTATATCTTCTAAATCAAATATTAAATATTTGTTTATTTTAATTTGTAAAATCGGGTACCTAAATTTATTTATAACCTAAATCAGAAATATAAATGAAAGGTTTTAATTATTTATTTAGTAACCAACTTTCAAAGATTTAAAACAAACACCAAGGCAAATTTGAAGTATGATTTTTGATTTTCATCAAATATTCGTAATCAAAGTGTGAATGAGGCAGAACGAAAAAGGAATTTGGATGGAAATAGCCTTGCTGTCAAACAGGTTTACATTGGTATATGTCCGGAAATGTAAATTGGAAGACAATTAAACGCCTTGGAAGAATCTGAAAATTAATTAAATTGGAAAATTATTAAAAGATTTTGCAAAATCTAGTATTTGGAACACAAAAATTGTATTGTTGGTAAATTTTAAATTTAACCAACTAATCCCAAATTTCATTTAACCTTATCTGTTTATGATTAATTATCAGTAAATCCCAATTTCTTCTTAATTAAGTAAAATGAACAAGGTTCAAGATCTTATTGCAAACCAGATCAAACATTGAATTACCAGTATTAAATCCTCATAATGAAAATTGAAAACTTAGGTTTAATTTACACTGGCAGTGAAAGAAGGAAGAGGGAAATCAGTTGAACGGGGAATTCAAAACAACTTGTTTCAAACAGAAAGGAAAAACCTATTATTTGGAAAAAGCTTAGTAAAGGAACAACTATAAATCCCTTCCTTGACAAATTATTAATTTTCCTATTTAAATCAATGGAACCAAAAGGAATTAATTTGTGTAAAGTTATTAATTTTGTAAGGTTAATTAAATTTTATTTAGTAGTAAATGATATTAATATATTTTAATTATATTAATTGTATAAATTTGTTAAATTGAAGTTTAAATTTAATTGCATATATTTAGATTAGGCATTGTTAAACAGTTTAATTTTTAACCTTTGAATTTGATTAGCCTTAAATCTTTAATTTTTTAATTCTACATTTAGGTTTTAGGTAAGTGTTTCATTATTTAAATTTAATTGTCAGTTCCGTGTTACTTTTCATCTTATTTTGTTTTAATTTCCTTTATCCGTTTTTTTATTCCCCTTTATCTCCCACCTTTGCAGAACCCTGTTAAAGGGAAATACCAGACATTCAAATAGTATAAAAAGCCCAGAAACAATTTATTGTAAAAAATTCCCTTTCTTTAAATTTATTAGCTTAAAATTTTCAAAATTTTAATTATTAAGTTTTAAATGAATTTTTAAATTTTTAACTTGTTTATTTGTTTTTATTTTTTTAAATCCTAATAAATTGATTGCTTTGTCTTTTCAAAAAGTTGATTCAACATTTTAAATACCAAGGGATAGGAAAGGAAATCAATGCCTGAATAAATTTACGACGATTTAAATTTAACAATCCTTATGTTAATACCTTTTTACAATTCGTTCGGTAGTTAAATTTAAGATAAAAAATACTCAAAATGTACATGGCCAATAAATCGAAAGAACTTAAAAAAAGAAATTAAAACTTAACAAAAAACCAGTTGTATTAGGTCAATTATAAATGTCACATGATAAATTTTAATGAAAATTAATATTGGGGTTTGGTATTAAATGGCCTGACAACCCAAACTTGGACCATCTTATAGAAATTAAATTAAAATAGTTAAAATTGATGCATCATTTAGAATAAACACATTAACAATCCCCTATTGTTAAAACAATCTTGAACAAAAAAATGGAAGAAATTATTTTCAATCTTTATCAAATTGGTGAAAAATATTTTAAAGTGTTATTTGCTAAGTTATAAAATTTGACTAAATACGCCAAAAAAATTTAGAAGGAAAACCAAAAAATTAACTCATAAACCTTGTGAAACTGGACAAACTTTTGAAAACATATTTTTAAATTTAAATAAATATTTGTGTTGAATTTACGGCATTGGTAAGTTTAGTATTTAATTTTTGACTTAACCAATCCTTTCGCAACATTAATGAACAAATAAATATTTTATTTACAATCATTGTTTAAAATTATTTATGTATAATATTCCCAAACACTTTAGGTTTAAAACTTCAAATGATTAATAGATTTAAAATTCTTAACAAATTTATTAATTTTAAAATTTTACTGATTCGTCCTTTCCTGGCTTATTAAGCTTCCTTTTGATTATCGACTTTTCATTTTTTGAACCATTAATTTTTTGTTTTTATAAAATGATTAACGTTTAATTTATATAATGTAAATTTAATTGTGTATTCAACTTTGGTAAATCGAAGAGTTATTCAAAATAAATATTTTTTTATAATTTATTTTTTATCCTCAACTTAATTTTGATTTCATTGAGATTCTATTTTAAATTAATTAGACCATGCATATTGTTAAATCCATTTATAAATTAAATCTGGTTTTTCTTGTATCAAGAATAAACAGGAAAAGAAAGTAATCCATGTATAAAGCCAAGAATTTTGATTCAAAAATTTTACTGGTATTAAAATTATTTAAGGGAAAATAGTTTGGTATTTTCATCTGTTTAAAGTTTAGTAATAAATAATGATTGTAATTCATAATTGTAAGTATTTCTGAAAATTTAATTTGGACATTTTCAGAATATGTAGGTATTATATATAAAAGCTATTAACCGGCATGTTCATCCTTTAAACTTAAAAAAGTATTGTTCTGGAAAAATTATTAATTACATTTATTATATTTAGTGAAGGTTATTATTAATTTGATTATTTAAATACATAAGAAAAATTTTAAGGTTCAGGAAATATTTAAATAAATTTATTAATTTGGGACAACTTTTCAGAATGTAAACTTATTTAAATAATTGAAAATTAACATTTCCCGTTCAAAGTAAACTTTCATTAAAAGCAAAGTTTTTGAATCCACTTTTGTGTTAGAAAGTATTTGAAATTTACTCTATTATTAAAGGAAAGGATTAAAATTGTAATGTTTAAAATTTAATTTTCCCAAAGAAAAAAATTTGTCTTAAAAATCAATTTTAATTGAATTGCCGTTGTTAAAAATGAATGTAATTTGATTGTTGTAAAATGTTTGAATTAAAGATGTTTCATTAGTTAAACTTAAGAGAAGTAAATTTTTACAAAAGAATTTTATTTTTCAACAAATTTTCTTATTTATAATTAAAGAAGCATTTACAAATCCAGTTTTTAATTTTTATTCAGGATTGGTAAGTTTTGTCTTCATAAAGGTGTCCTTTTTAAAATGTTATTAGTTTATAATTAAACTAATTTTCAAAAAGGTTTTAGGACTTAGATTCCTTCCTTTAGTTAAACCCTGTCATTTATGGATCCTTAAATTGATGATACAGTTCTTATACTTATTATTACGTAAAAGTTATTTGGTTGCTGTAAATAAATTGACCAAATATTATTAAAATTTTATTTAGAAATTCAATCTTCTTAAATTCTTATTGTATACACGTTTCATGGTATTTTTTTATACAAATTTTTATTCGTTAATCTATTTTCCAATTTTATAATTTATCATTTAAATTTTTTATAAGTAACAATTTTAAAATTGAATTTAACAAAATATATTTAGGTTTTATTTTTATGTTCTTAAATTATCAAATTTAACCGAATTAATTAAGAATTATTATTAATTTAAATTTTAAAATTTGTTTTTGGAAAATATTTAAAATTATTTTTAAAATTTTATTTTCTAAAATTTAATTAAAATTATTTATTTATTTACATTAATAAATTTTTCATAAATTCAATTATTTTATTAATTTTTGATTTTAATTTTAAAAGTTAGTATTCTTATGAATTGCTTGTTTTTATATCATTGGTCAAAAATTGTAAGTAATGCTTTATGTATTGACTCTTAAATTGTTAATTTGAAAACTTCCATGGTTTTTATTCAAGACGAATTGCTGAAGATTTTGGACTAACTTTAAAAACTTTAAATCGTAGATTATGATTTTGAAATTTAAAAGATGGCTAATTTAAAATATCAATGCATTTTTTAAATTAATGTGAATTTAACTTCAAAAATTAGTAAATATAAAAATTATTATTTAAGAAAATAATTAAATTTAAAGAATTTTAAAAAAACTTTAAATGGTTTTAAAATAAACAAATAAATTTGTAAAATTTTCGTAAAAATTTTCAAAACATTTATTTTAAATATTGAAATTTTTAAAATTACTTTGAACAAAGTTTAAATTCGTTCAAATGTAAATTATGAAATGTTAATTTCATTTAATTTCATCCATTTTAAAAGCACCATTAATTTTGAAAACGAATTGCAAATTTGTTAAAAAACCGATCTCGTTTTTAATGTTCCTAATTTTTTAAAATTGCCTTCATTTATAGGCTGGTTCTGGAAGAACAAAGAAATTAGACTTCAATTTTATCCATTTAAAGAAGGATCCAGGTTTTAAATTTAAGAATTAATAAATTTTGGTAAATTTGGATACATTTCATTAACAATTATGATTAAATAATTACATTAAAAAATTGAACTCCAAATAAAATTTTTTAAAATTAAAAAATTTAAATTAATTAACTCAAAGTAATATTTTTAAAAGCATAATTTATGCATAAAATTGTAAGATTTTTTAAAAACAAAAAAACCTAATTATTCAATATTTAAATTGTTAATCATGCAATTTAACAAATGTCTAAGAATAACATGTAAACACAAAATTACTTTAATCAATTTAACTTTAAAATTTAATCTTGTAAACTCCAATATCATAATGAACAATGTAAACCAGATACAATAAATAACATATTACAGATAAAAATATGTAACTTAATTAAAAGTATTGCAATAAGATTGTAAAAAATAAACAGAATTATTTAAATCGCATTCAAATAAAATGAAACCATTAATCGGATTTAAATAAAATTGAAGTTAAGTTGATGGGAATAAAATTAAAATGAAAAAATCCATTGTTATTCGTAACAATAGATCTATTCAATTTACACTTGTTTCAGAAATAGAAACTATGAAGTATAACAATAGAACTGGGGTGTAATCTTCCATAGCAATAAAAGCAAGGTATCATTTTTCCTCTAAAATAACATACGAAGAGAACACCAGGTTACAAGAGTACTACATAAAATTGGTTTATAATGTTGCCATGCAAACGAATTTCAAGGCTACAAATCTTTTCTTATGTTGTCTGTCTGTGTCAAGTGTCACAGGGAAACGCTAATATTGCGGACATGTGCGAATAAAAGAAGATGTTATGTTGTATGTTGGGTATGTGTCAATGCTGCATCACGCCCCCCCCTCCCCTTCCCAAATCACAAAACAGGTCTTCATGTGAATTTTAACAAACGATCGATAAGTGTCTTTATAACATCTGTATTCTTAGAAACGATGAGGTTAAAGTGAGGCGGACTAGTCAAAAGGGACATTCAAACTCATTAATCGACAACGCCATGTCAATGAATGTCCCTGTGGTATCTTTCGCCTCTCTTTTATACTGGGAATGTAAGTAAACAATTCGAAAGACTTGTATAAAATAGTGTGGAATGAATTCAAGGGAAATTGGTCCTACTTCTTTTTAAATGTGTTTATGATAATAATAAACTCTTTCCATTTTCGTTTTAATTCCTTCCATTCTTCATTACAAATCAATATGAAAGTTAATTTCAAAACTGAAGACACTAACTACATATTATCATCTATAATTATCGGCTGTATTCAAGGTTCGAGTATGGCTTACACTTGAAAAAAAAAAACTGAAAAAAATATACAGAGAGCGGGGAAGAGTGTTTTATTACATCTGATATAATAGGGTTAAAACTTTTATATTACTTTTATTAAGGATATTTAAAGATGCACAATGTGGTATGGGTTTTGTTCATTGTTGAAGGCCGTACGGTGACCAATAGTTGTTAGTTTCTGTGTCATTTAGTCTCTTGTGGAGAGTTGTCTCATTGGCAATCATACCACATCTTCTTATATCTATAAACTAATATTTTAACCCTAAGTCTTCTCACCAATTTTTCGGGTCAAACTTAAATAAATTAATATTAACATTTAATGCATTTTGATCGATTACATGCACGTATATACGTATCGTTGCATGGCAAAACGATGGATGCCACATATTGAGGAGGAAATGCTAACTGTTCTTAATTTCACACTGTTTATATATTGTGTCCGAGCTGCTCAATCATTAGAATGTAATATTGATTTCATGAATTAGGTAGGATTTGGGTTTTTAGCCTGTGTCATTTTCCTTTTGGCCAAATACAAGGTTACTTGTAGACAAAGGATTTTGCAGTGATCCTTCAGTATCAGTAAACATGATACTCAATTAATTAAGGGCGTCTTTGGTTCAGCAAGGACTCAGTCGGTTGATCTGCATTTGTATGTTGCACAAGAGAAAAGTCCGTTGATCCAGTAGGATACTCGTGTAAAAAAGCTGCTATCAACTTTGTACAATTTAATAATTTTCTGGAATTCATATTCTTCTTGCACGGATAATCTAACGAAATGGTTCAGCATTACAAATAAAAGTGGTAGAAATTAAAGAGTTAAATGTTTGTTTTCTTTGAATTAAACTGAAATGTGACACAATACTCATTCATTTCGCCTCCCCTGGTTAATACTCCTCGTCGCCTTGTAGTTAGTACATACATCTGAGTTAGATACATGTCGTTATTTCAGTGTGTCATTACGTTTTCTTCCAAGCATGTTTACTGTTAAATCATCAATATCAAATTCAGAATATATATAGTGCAAGACTGTCTCTGTGTTTTCTTGATAAACATTCTGATGTTGGAATATGCATGTAAATGAACGTTACAAATCAAGATATTTAATAGTTGATCTATAATTAGATCTCAAAAACGGATTTAGGAGTGGACTTACCCGATGTGTCTTCATTTGAACATAATTTTGGATCTCCGCTGTGGTCTATTATATGTACAACTAAATTTTTCCATACAATGTAGCATCTTTGTCTGGAAAATGTAATTGGTCTAATCATTTAAAAGAAATGCATGCTTGAACAATATCCGCGTAAATGCTAGTAATCCTGGTTAACACAAGTAACATTTTGGACGTAAGTATATTTTTAACTATTGTAATTTATTTTCAAAAAAAGAAAGAAATTCCATCTAAACGGATAAACCATAGACTCTCACCGTTATCGTGGGAATATAACACATGTTCCCTTTACCAGGCTGATATCCAGTTGAAATTAAACAAAAGAAATGGTAAAAAAGGCCAAGTTAATACGTATCAACTTCACAAATAATACATGATGGTTCGAAGTATAGATTTTAGGTACTGACGTTGTTTATCATCTTAATTACGTGTTATAGAGTTCTTTTATTTGTCTTTGTAAATTATTAACCGTTACTGTTTAGTCCATTTTTGGTAATATCTTTTTGGCATGGGTTGGTACTTATGCATCCCGCCAATGTGTTGTTGAGCTGTGGTCATTTTTTTTATTCTTGTCTTTCTTTTTTGCTTATGTGCTTTGTTTTTTTTGTTGACGTATTTGTTTGTTTTTATAGTGATTAAGATTATAACACAATGTTGACTGCTGTACCCCTATTTTTGACATTTTTACCTATTATGTCTGTTTGTTTTGTTCACACATTGTTGTCAATATAATGGAATTTTAAGCCACTGTCATACAAGTGAGAGGTTTAGCTAGCTATAAAACCAGGTTTAATCCACAATTTTCTACATCATTCATCATCACAGTCACGTCTCAGTCATTACAGCTGAACGGACGTTCTGGGTCAGCTCTCCTTTACCCGCTATCTACGATGAGGGTTTACTGATAGATGGATCAACGACTTACTTCTTTCGATGACAGAAACCAATCCAACGCTGTACAGTAAACGTTTGTTTTCTGCGTAAATACCCGCGTCAGCATACACTCCTAAACCCATTATGGTTGGGGGAGTGTTATGCCGACTGACGTCCGAGGGCTGTATCCTAGGTGTTGAATAATGGACCTCCATTTCACTGTCTCACGACTTTGGTCCTGATAATGCTTCCTGTCATCGTTATAACTACGTCCGAGACTCATCGACCAGTACTCCGTCATCGTGGTTAGCGGGCTGCCAAGCTGACCAATCTGGCCCTGAAAGCAGCCGTTGTGGAGTATAGACTGCAAGAAAACATCAAAATAGTCAACAAACCAAACCACAACAACTCACTAAAACCAAGATGGCCGCCTACCAAAATGGCGCATTCCACCTGTTCCTGACCTACTGCAGAAAATATTTAAACGCTCACCAAAACGCCTTCGGGCACCGAGCCGATCGTGCGAGGGCTGAACAGCCAGTCAAGGTCGTTAAACACTTCCAGTAGTGGTAAATTTTCTACATAAGGAAATGCCTGTACCAAGTCAGGAATATGACAGTTGTTTTCCATTCGTTTGATGTGTTTGAGCTTTTGATTTTGCCAATTGATAAGAGACTTTCCGATTTGAATTTTCCTTGGAGTTCGGTATTTTTGTTATTTTACTTTTTGTATATTTGAATTGTGATTTTATGCAATTTATATAAGTGTTTGTACTTAAATTATACTATGAAGCTTTCAGATATTTGTAAAATTTTAAATTAAAGACAAATTTCCACAAAACAGTCGATTGTGGTAGGTGCAAATACATGTGAATCTTTTTTGTGCATAAGCATAAATTCTGCTGAAAAAAATTTCACAGAAAGATAAAATATTGATCTTTTTAACGATGTACTTAGGTGAGGTTTAGGAATTTTTTCAAATGTTCGGACTCCTTGGTTTTTTCCCTACAATACAGGGTAAAATATTTTGCCCCATAACACCCAGTTTTCTTTTCATATAAGACTTCAATAGCTCATTAAAGGTCATTTACCAAAAAATTAAGCAGATTCTAGATTTCTTTTCTTTCGATTTGAGACCCAAATAATACCAATGCAAATATAAGATAAAAGTCCGAGTTAGCCTTTTCCCGCCATTTAAAAAAAATATATATCTCGAAAAGGAGCTCCATAACCTATAAATATTTTTAGCTTATTTTTTTCCTTAATTAATGCTCTTCTGACTTATAGTATCAATTTTGAATTATAGATTTTTTTAATTTCACCTACGTACATCTTTAAAGCATAAATTTGCATCTCTGCCCCGGTGACAGTTTTTTTGGGAAAAATCCTGAAAATTGGCAATATTTTCATCATAAAGAGATGTCTATAGATATAAGAAGATGTGGTATGAGTGCCAATGAGACAACTCTCCATCCAAGTCAAAATTTATAAATGTAAACCACTATAGGTCAAAGTACGGTCTTCAACACGGAGCCTAGGCTCACACCGAACAGTAAGCTATAAAGGGCCCCAAAAATTACTAGTGTGAAACCATTCAAACGGGAAAACCAACGGTCTAATCTATATAAAAACGAGAAACGAGAAACACTTATGAACCACATCAACAAACGACAACTACTGAACATCAGATTCCTGACTTAGGACAGGTGCAAACAAATGCAGCGGGTTTAAACGTTTTAATGGTACCAAACCTTCACCCTTTTTCTGAAACAATAGTGTAACATCACAACATAGAAAGACACACTATAAAATATCAACTGAAATAGCTTAACTCAATCAAAGGACATAGTAACACCAT
Organism: Mytilus coruscus; assembly: GCA_017311375.1. Lineage (NCBI taxonomy): Eukaryota > Metazoa > Mollusca > Bivalvia > Mytilida > Mytilidae > Mytilus > Mytilus coruscus. Next base: position 42,285,497 of record CM029600.1, read on the forward strand.
TGAACATACACTGAACAAATAAATTTGACCTATGATACAATGTAAATTCAAAATAAATAAACTAAGGGAAGAATAATAAAAGTAACATGTTATATCGGTATGAAATGTTAAACAATTTAAGAAAAACAATATGCTCGAACAAAAATATCAGCCATTTGCAATAACTTTAAACACAGGTAAATAAAATAATTTTGTTGTTAGGTATACGTATACAGTTACAATAGAGAAAGGAAATATTTTAACAAAATAAATCAGGCGTGTTTGAGTTGACTATTTTGTCTTGAAAACGTATAAAGCAAACATATTTGACACATCTTCTCTCTTCAGATTCTATTATTTTTATATATTTAGGCTACAGGTTGATACAATAACATCAGAAACTCACAGTACTCAAACTTGAAATATATGGGTCAAGAACAAAATTGACAGCGCGTCATCCTACAAAGCCTTCCATGTTTACGACTGTAAAATTTAGGTGGCGTAATGGAGAGATAATTTTGACGAAGTAGAATCCCGACTGTTACGTTTGTCCGTACCTTTTTGTCAAAATGTAAATAGCTCTATCAAACGGTATCAGTTTTACTCCAGCATATATATGTGCATTTAACTAATGTATGTCTGCTCAAAGATGCTTTAGGCAAAATGTGTGAAAACGAAATCATTAAAGAAACGTCGATACATTATGAAATTATTAAGAAACTAAGTTTCCAACTCCCTCAGAGAAAGTTGGCCTAAGGCGACTTTGGTACCTTTTGGTCATATAGCTGTTAACGTATTCAGATTTATATTCATCCTTGACTTTCAAAAGTCTAGGTTTGGGTCTTCCTGATGAAGGTATATCAAGAAAAGCGCTGTTGTTTTCATTTAAACGTTGATGAGATTTAATTTGAATATATTTCAATTGAGACTACTTTTTTTATCCCTCGAAACACAAAGACTTTCTCTCAAGTCATAGATTGCCTAAGCAAGTTTTTGCACAAGTTTTGTATCTCAGTTGTGGCTTTTAGTGCACTTTTACTTCGTGTTTGATTTGATTTTACAGTGTTTTTATTCGAGCACCCATTATGAGTCTAATGTAAACGAAACAGGCGTCTGACGTTCTAAATTATAAGAGTTTTACCTCTTCATTGAGAACTGACGTATTACGTTTAGTAAGTTGATGGCAGTTGACTCAACCCAAAATGGTTAATCTTATTGCGGAGAACTGAATTATACATTTTTTTCATTGCTGAGACAGTCCTCATACATTTTACGCCTTTGCTGAAAACTAACTTATACATTATATGTTAATACCGATTTTTGATTTATGAATTTGTACAGCATTGTTATTACTTTTTTGTGGAAAATAATATCCATTTTACTTCATAACTGTTAAAAAAACTCATATATATATCTTACGATATTGTCGATATTGTTGAATTATGATTTACACACATTTAACTTATTTGTTTGAATAATTGGTTATTTTTTTTACCAATTGGTAAACATTTAACATAATCAGCTGACAGTAAAAAAATCATTTAAGTGGACATCCTTTAGAAACCACATCTTGAAACCAACTTGCTCATCAAAGTGAAACCGTGGCAATTTACGTTGTAGATCATTTACGAAAAACCCGACATCGATCATTTTAATTCGAATCACCTTTTAATGGCTTTTATGCATTGTCTTAGAAATACCTTGCACAGCTTTTGTTGTGGAAAAAACCCCACTAATATTCAGCTGTTCATCTTATCAAATCCTTTACCAATACCAAATTTTTATTTATTTTATTGTTCTTACAATCCGTAATAAAAACCTTTCGGTAAATGTCCTATTCTAGATCTGGAAATCAAGTTTTACAACATTTGACACGTTCAATACAAAAGTAATTAATTAATGAAAATAACACTTTATAAAATTGGTGCGTCTGGAAAGCCTGTCTTGATTTACCCTGAGCTGTAATGCTGAATTGTACAAAATCTGGAATTCTTTAACTGCGTTATCAACAAGAGAGACATATAAAGAACAGTGAAAACGGTCTAAAGTCAGTTTTGACTAAAGAAGCTGGAATCTTATTTTCTGAATAATTTCAGCCGGAGATTTTAAGATTTGTAAAACATAATTTTATCAAAAAAAAAAAAAAAATGGTTTAGCCATTCTAGAAAATTAATAATGGGATCTAGCTGCTTGTTAATGCTGATATGTACCTAGATCTGGCTGATGGTTTTTCTTTTCCTTTTTTCCTTTACATTTTGTCATCCTTGGGTCTTTTATTTCTTACATATATTGTACACGGTGAATGGTATGAAAAAAAGAAGCAGATGATACCAAAGGGATATTCAAACTAATAAGTCGAAAACGAACTGACAATGCCATAGGAAGAAACGACAAACAACCAAACGATACAACAACAGTCTACAAAACACAACATAGAAAACTAATGTCTTAGCAACACGAACACTATCAAAACCGGGGGTGATCTATGTTCTGTCAATTTTTAACATGCTTTCCATAGGTACTTTTTATGTGATTATCTCCCTTTATTAACACATGTTTGCTCGCTTGAAAACTTTTAATCAATTTCTGTCGTATTATTGTCCACCATACTGTAAATAAAGGCAACAGTAGTATACCACTGTTCAATAGTCATAAATCGATTAAGCGACAGGACATTTTAAGGAAAAATGGTGGGTTGAACCTGGTTTTATGGCTAGCAAAACCCCGCTATATATGTTAAAATACCACTAAAATGACAACACTACGTGACAGGAATAACAAACAAACGCAAGAACACTGTAAAAATAAATAATATAATAGTACATAACAACATGCAGAATAACAACGGACACCTCCCATGAATTTACGACAGCACACCAGGACACCACAAACGAAGTATAAACTGCGCGTCACATGAATGGATCAACGCCACAAAAAGTGATGTATTTTTTGTGACGTTTATATTATCACAGGTAAATTTCTAAAAATAAAATAACTTTGTTTTATTGACACGTACAAAAATATTAAATTGGGATTGAGTTTGAAATGGTGTTATTCTATGTATTTTCTAACATCAGAAGAATATTAAAATGGAATTGTGTTTGTAATGGTGTTATTATTTTTATTTTCTAACCATGTCGGGTTTTCTTCTAAATCAAAACTGTGTATAAACAAAAAAATCCTGTGCATATAGTTATGTGTAAGTTATGCTATTTTTATATTATTTTGTATTTTTTGATATGTACCGACAGTTTCATAATGATTTCTGTGATGATTCGAGGCAAATGCACGAAAAAGCTTTTGCAAACACCTGATTTCGATTATTGTTAAAGTATAGTCACTTTTGCTTGTTTGCATCTAAAACTGAGTTCTTCTACACTCCCGTGGTGATGCAGTGTCCCATTGATAGATGCAATGGTGGACAATTTGGATACAAAGGACAAATTCAACGCCATTGCGATGAGAAACATCTTTTTTGAACGATTAGTTATAGCTGTCCAGAGAATCTGTGCAAGGCTATGTGCCGGAGAAAGGCGGACATGAAAAGGCATCTGACGAAAATACATGAAATCCATGACCATTTTAAATTGGAGACACAATATACCAACTGTAAGAAAGAGGTAAGGGAAAATAAGTGATTTGTCCACCCAAGCTTGTTAATCTTCCGTGGTAGAACCAAATTGCCACCAACTTCATCCTGTAACCTACTTCTGCTTCTTTGATTTCACAGTCCAGTACAGTTACCACTACGGGTAACCCTACAACTTCTCCCAGTTTCACTATCAACCTTGATAGCTCCTGACTCAAATAACCACTCCGGTTATAAGTCATTCTCCGACTGTGAGACACAGACATCAACCACAGAGTTAATACCAGTAGAACTACCGTCTATTCCAGAGAGCCGCCCAGAGTTGGAATCGTAACTTAGATGGCTGTGCAACTCTATTGACCAGATCGATCGGCTCAGGGAATCTGCCAAGATGAAGTTAGAAGAAGTCAGAGAATCGAGCTGTCGGCAGCAGGAACGGGAAGAAAGAAGAAAATTGGAGGCCGAACATCGAGCGTTGCGTGTTCAGATAGCAGAGAGCAAACGGAGAAAAGAACTATTTGGGGAAATAGCTAATCAGTAAAAGGAACCGTAATTATGTGTCAATATCGCCTTTCTGTGGCATTTATGTCATCAACTATAAATCCATGTATCCTCATTGTCGAAATTATTTAACGTTTTGTCCGATTCTTTGCTAAAGGTCATACTTGGAACTACGAAAAAGATTGTTGTGATGAAAATTTGTTAATTATATTTATTGTAACATATGTTTAAAATAACTTAATTTATTTTTGGTAGATAGACATTGAACACTGTGATAGATATATATTTATTTGTTGATATTATTGAATATTTCATTACTTGTTGATATGTAAAATATTGAATTCTATTGTAGGTTCAAAATTTAATTGCATATTATTTCAGATTATGGACATTGGCCAATACTAAACCAGTAACATTATAAATTTTGTTAATTCCTTGTATGAATTTAATATTTGCCTATAAATCTTATATTTTAGGTTATATTCTTACCACTTGGGACTAATGTGTTTTTTACATTAGGTCTTAAGAGGGAGGGAGTGTGACGGTTGTCACTTTTACTTGTTCATCCTTTCATGTTTCAGGGGTATGGTTAATTTTTTCTCTATTCATTTTTTCTCCGTTTTTAAAATATTGCTTGTAGTTCCAGCCATTTTCTATCCCCCGCAAGGCCACTTCCGGTGACCAAGTAGCCCGACCTGTTAAATTCGTGTGACCCAGTAGCCCGACCGATCCACATTCGGTGACCTGGTAGCCCGACCGGGCATATGACGTCATTGTGGAAAGAGAGTTATGGCCTGTATCGCTCTAGAATTTCTAATTTATGCTTGATAAAATGTCCCCTTTATCATTTAAATTTTTTATTGAACGCCGTTTGTGTCATAAATTTTGGTTGATAATTTTTTGACATTGTATTGAAAATTGTGTTTTTGAGTACATATATGTTTGTAATAGTACTTAAGGTTGTTTTTATTTTGTCTTTTGTAGTTTTTACCTTTTGACATCCAATAAAGATGTGATTGGAGAACTTTGTGCTTTTTTCAAAACATGTTGGATTCAACAGGTTAAACTAACGGTCACCCCAGGGATAGGAAAGAACAATCTAAGATGCCTCGGAACGATACGTCTGTCCAGCTCCACATGTGACACCCGCCGTGTTACTCTTACAAAACACGTTGATAAATAATATCAAGTAATTGCGGCATCATGCAATAGCGGATTGGTAATTGACTTTTATCTTATCAAAATGACTTCACCAAATTCGTTAAACATCGGTCAAGTAAATTTTGTAAAAGAGAGGCGAAATATACCAAAGGGACATTCAAACTCATAAGTCAAAAATAAACTGACAACGCCTTGGCTAAAACAGAAAAAGACCAACATATAAACAATAGTACAAAGAAAACACAACATAGAAAACCAAAGACTGAGCAACACGAACCCCACCAAAAACTGGGGGTGATCTCAGGTGCTCTGAAATGGTGAGCAGATCCTGCTCCACATTTGGCACCCGTCGTGTTGCTCATGTTAGTACAAACCCGGTAATAAGTCTAATTCGGTAGGTCACATTTGGTAAAAGGGGACGGGATTGTAGTTACGACATTTTGAACATATCCGCTATCATCTGTGAAACGGATATTCCATTAGAAAAATAAAAAAATGGACGAGAAAATATTTATGATATCTTTTCAACAATCTGATTAAAATACAAATTCTACTTTCTGTTCTGGTAGTTATTACACCAGCTAATGAAATTTCAGCCTTCGAATTTGTGAAGGTGTTAATGATTACGACAAAATCAGAGGATCCCGAAAGGACTTTAAATAAGAAAGTAAAATGAAGCGTTGTCAGATCCTTGATGCCAAACCGGTGACACAGGATCTGTATTTGAAATAGATGGTTATCTAAAAGTTTCACATCATAAAATGAATACACTCGATAATACTTGAGGTTGATGAATTTATATTTGGCGCCATGCAAAAGAGAGACGGAAGATCTCAAAGTGATATTGAATCTCATAAACCAATGACAAACTGACAATGCCATGGCAAAAAACGGAAAAAAACGACAAAAGGACAAACAACAGTATACTCCCCTTTTTGTTATCCACAATATCATTTGATTGTTTGTAAGTTATTGACATAAAGAAAATGGTGAAGTTTAAGTTATTCCTTCAAACGCTTTACGTACAGCGAACTGACTTTGGTGAAAGTAATGATATCAAAATATGTTTTATAGTAATTTCAAAAATCTTGACATCAAATAATGCCACAAACACGGACGTTTTAGATGTCAGTAGCAACCAACACGAGGCACTTATGTAACAGGAGCTGTTACCCTTCCGGGACACCTGGATTCAGCACTAGTTTTTGCTTGGATTCTTGTAACTCAATATTTAGTTTTGTATGTGTAGTGTTTTTTTTAGAATTTAACTTGATTATCGTCGGTGTTCCTTTTGGCATTGGTGATTGATTTTTTTTTCTCCGATATTTGATTTCTGATTTCTCCCTTGGTATCTTCCATCCCTTTTTCAGCAACCAGTTAAGTGAAACAAATATTCATTTCTTGAATATATTGACAAACAACAGATTGTATCATTTCTTATATATACTCGCCTCTCTTTTATATACTTATGAGTCTTCAAAACTTCGAAAATCGGCAATTATACTGCATTAAAAAAATGATTTCTTTTTTTTATGACGTACGACATATATAATCATACTGTTTCAAAAGCTCCTTCATAACATTGACAAGCCTTGTCTTTTTCACCTGATAGTTCATAGCATATTCCAAGCATTCTTAAATTTGAAAGTTGAGAATGGACCGTATATTTTTTTCCATCCACTGTTAATTTTAAATCACGCAATGCATGTTGTCTGTTTGGAATATCAACAAGATGATGATAACATAGGAATCTAAGAAAGTGTGACATGATAATAGGCGGTACAAAAATGGCCAAGTCTCCCTGTGTTAGCTTCAATTCTTCTGGTATTAATGAAGAGTCTTTCAAGTACATAACACAATCTCGAGTAGCTATTTTCATCCTGTCATTTAATGTCATTGTAGAATGTATATTTTGTCTGTAGATGTTTATATTTGTTTCAGTATATATACCCATGCCTAAATACAGCATAGTAGGATCACATCTTGATAGAACATAATGTATTAGTCTTAGGGTTACATTGTACTGTCCTATCACGTAATAAAACGACGCGTATAACAACCAACCAGACACAGCATCTGTCTTTAAACCGTCTTGCAAATATTTATGATAACAATTGTGTATCATGTACGTTTTATTCATTGTGAATGGTGACGGTAGTAGTTGTGCTACATGTTGATTGATTTTGGCAAAGTGATATTTACATACACCAATAATAAATTTAGAAGATTCAGACTTCAATAAATATTCAATCAATGCAAATTCTGTATAATAGTGTGACAGATCTCTTTCAGGCGAATATGGTAGGTAAAAAACTTTATAAAATAGTGTGTCTAACTTTCCACACGACTGTTCACTCTGTTTATCTAATGAAAGATAAAAGCTATTGTTCGGTGGAAACAAATTCTTTAACAATCCACTAGTTCCACCACACTTTATACTATCAAGTACGCGAAGAAGTATTTTATTGTTACTCTGATTGATCTTTCCTAAGAACATGTTATGTTCAGGTATGAAATAGTTTGGACAGTAACATTTGTTTATCCACGATATTAATTTATCAAGGCAAAGAGAGAAACAATAAAACAATTTAGATAATTGAAAAATTTCTATATTCTCCTCCTCCGAGACCCAGAATAAAGCCGTCTTCAGAAAATAAGAACACAGTAAATTTTTGACATCATCGTTTGTGTTTACGAAACGTGTTAATGTTAATTTCAGAAGACTGTAACATAAGAGTTGAGTGAAATTAAACGAATGTACAAGTAGTTTTTCTGCCACAGAGAAAGACAATCTCCACAATAAGTGATTTTCTGATATAGTTTTAGGTCCTATTGGTACTAACAAACATCCGAAGCTGATAATCCTATCAATTACGAAATTTGTTGGCCATTGCTTTCGATAACGCCATGCCCATGGATTTGCGTTGTAAGGTAAATATTTACTTCGTAGGCAGATTGCAATATCGAGTGTTTGTCCTTTGTCGGATACACATGGACCATGAGAAGGTAGATCCATATTAGTATCCAAAAGAAGCTGCTTAATTTTATCAACAAAGCCTTTTACTGAATAATAAAAACATGTACCAGTATCTCCAAAAGAAGCAGCTGGTACAAGGAGGGATTCATCAACCACTCCTGCTACCAATTTGAGTTTAGTAAATCCAGGATGATGAGTATCAGTCTCCATAACTAGTGTAGTCCGTTGAAAATGTTGTTTGACGTTTCTTGTATTCTGTATTACGTCTATATTATTTAAAACGTACATATCATCTCGGTCACTGCCTGGTAAATCCAATCCTTCTGCTAAACTTCCACTTGATATTTTGGTTGAATTAGGCGACGTTGCATTATGTATAATATTCTGTATGATACAAAGTCGTTGTCTATTACGTATATCTATTTCAGTACCAACGGTATTTATAAGGTGTTCGTATAACTTTTTATCCTCTAAATTATTTCCTGACCAACGATAGTTATCTGTAAAATATTTAAATATTTAGTTAAAAATGTAACAACGTCTGTAAAAATTGTTTACATTCATTAAGGCAGTTATTGCATCATTTTTTGGTGTTGCTGTTGTTTCATGACTCCTCATAATTTCATACTCCGCAATATGATCTAGACTTTCACTGATAATTATCAGATTTTTGAAATTTTCCTCCGTACATTTATGATTCTGTAACTTGTTAAGTTGAATTGTCAGTTTGCAAAAATATGATTGATATGTGCACATTCTATTGTTTCTAGAAATGATTTCTTAAAATTGATTTCATTGAGTAAACCTGACTTATATAAATATAGAAGTTACATATTTATTTATTGACCAGAAGGTGTAGACTAATTTTACTGTTGGCTATCATACCAAATTTTTCTTAATTTTAATTTTATATTAAGGGCAGTCATTCTCATTGTTGGTGTCTTTCTTATATGCGTTTACTTTCACATGTGTACAGTAAATTTCATTATTTAGACCTTGCATACATATTGTATTATTATTTATGAATTATCTGAAACAATAAGGTTTTTATGCCCCTGACCTTGATGGATTGCCTTAGTCGTTATGTTGCACAAACTTCCGGAATTTTCGGTTCTAAAGGGCATACGATACAGTTACAGGGGAGGTAATGACGTCGCTAACGTAAAATGTTATTTTTTGCGACGTCAAACTGTGACATATCGGGAAAAGATGCATTTTCCGACTGATTTTTATCATTCAGACTGATTTAACTTGAAAACGAGTTCATGGACCCCTCTTTTTAAAACGACATTTAATTTGATCGGTGTGAAGATTATTTGTGCCAATTTTTATGAACATTTAACCGATGAAATTTTTTTAAATAAGATAAATATACATAAAAAGATGCCGTTTTTTAATCAAAAACATGAAAATGTGATAAAATTTTATCATTTCCAAAGAATTGTTACAAAAATCCAAAGCACACTTATGTAGAGAAAATATTCCAAATGTTTTTACAAAAAACGCTTTTGAAACAAAAAAGTTTGAAATGTCTTTCCAAAGGATAGAAATGTCCAAGTAAATGTAAAAAATTTCGACCCCATTTATCTCTAAAAGTAGCACATGAAAGTATATTTTTTATTACATATTTGAATTGACTAGGTGAAAATTAGCTTGTATGCAAACTTTCGTTAAAAATTCACCGTGGGATCAAAACTGTATCGTATGCACTTAATGTTCCTAATCTTCGTATTTTATTTAGCCATCCCATTGTTTTGATTCAAGCGACACTGCTGATTCTTGTGTAGACAAAACGCGCATCTGGCATACCAAATTACAAGCCTGGTTTCTCTGATGTGTTTTTAAAAGAATGGTCCTATTTACAAATTATATAGCAATTCATTAAATGTTCGTCGGGGTTCATACCGGAAGTCAGTTTATCGAATAGAAATTATGATCTTTGACTCGTTGAACACTTACTGAAAATTAAAAAATAACGCATTTATCTTGTTTTATTTTCTGAAATATTGCTGATTAGATTCTGTCAAAAGAGATGAATATTTCTATACAAAGCACATAAAATCGGCAAAAAACGTTCTTAAATTTGTTTTAAAATCACCAAATCTCTAATTTCTAATTCATATATTTTCTTAAAAAATTGCTTCATGTTCAGTGCACAATGTAAAAACAAAATTGTCGACATCGCAATATTTACACTGTTAACACGACACCATGTCATCATTGTTAACATTGTTAGAACTCTTATATACTATTTACATCGTTGACATCGATAACATCGCGATGTATACAATGAAGTAACGATATAAACAATGTAAACACAAAGGTATTGACCCTTGAACTCAATATAAACACGGTGTTGACATGATATTAATGATGTGAACGATATAAACACAAAGGTAAATTTTGTCAATATCGCGATGTCAAAATGTAAACGATGTAAACAGAAAAAATATAGACTCGGTATACAATATAAACGTGATGTTGAATAGCTATTGTCAGCATCGCGGTGTCTAAAATGTAAACGATGTAAGCACAAAGGTTAAGACTTGTTATACAATATAAACACGATGTTGACTCGCTATTGTCAACATCGCAATATCTACTATGAAAACAATGTAAACACAATAATGACACGATACAGTAGACATTGCGATAGTGTCAATAACGATTAGATATCGTGCACTGGACATATATTAATAAAAATATATGTTGTCGATATATAAATTTCCGTTTTGAGATAAAACAATCATAGGGTCATCGACTCTGTCTTTGGTATATTAAAAAATCTGTAACCTAGTTGATGGGAAAAACGTTAAAAATCGACGTTTTATGGCTCATAACGCGAGTACGTTACGCTAATTTCGACGTTTTGTGAAATTTTTTTTCACCTAGAACACCACTTCTAATTTGTATAGCGTAAAAACGAAGTCAATGCCGTTATAACCATTTTACATCAATATAAAATTTATGTATCAACAATATTTGATTTTTAAAGAAAAATCTATGGACTAAAAATTGAAGATTTGATGATTTAAAGACGAACTAAAGAACGATTTTTTGCCGATTTTACACGCTTTCTATACAAATGTTCACCTATTTGAATGAATAATAAAAGAAATAAATGCATATTTTTTTTTCGATTTTCATTAATAGTTCAACGAGCCGCATTTGTATGCAAAATTTTACCAAAATGTGTGACTTAGCCCATTTACTGTAACTGGACCTTAAATCGAAAGCTGGTAATTCTTGTGCACAATGTTTGTTCAAATCTCTGGTATTTTCTGATTAGCGGATGGTCGAGGTTACCTGTACTACTTTGGAATTATTATTTTAAGCATTTACCAAATTTACTGCACAGGATGCCTATTTCGACCCGTCTTGATGATCGAGGTATTAATATTCGAAATCACAAAACCTTATTTAAATTTTGGAGAACTGTTAAAACCAAAAACGAACCCGAAGTAAAGCCAAGTTGTTCAAAGTTCGTGTGCCACCCGTGCTGTTGTTACAAAAATAAAATTAATTTATAAGTCGCAATCGAGGAAAATAATGCGGGATTACGGCTTCGACAGGTGGAACATATTCGTGGTCATGTGTAAATAAAGGCAACAGTAGTATACCGCTGTTCAATAGTAATAAATCGATGAAGCGAAAACAACGTATGTAAGATATATATTCAATAATCATGATGGCGTCTCAAAAATTTCCAATGAAAAGACTTCAGCTAAACCTCTCGAACGTTTGGTGCAATAGTTTTATTCTAAACAGTACCCTGGTATCAAAGACGTCGTGCTAGGAACAAAAGTCCTGTAATATCATTTCAACTGGCAAATATATACTCCTTACGGAGGTCCTGCTTGTCTGTCTTGATCCGAGCACCTTGATTGAGATCAAGTTAAAAGGCACTGAGAGGTTGCGCTTAAACAGCTGTTTTACAAACCACGCCTCGTTTTGTTAGATATATAATATTCATAGATATTTTGTTTTGTTTACCTACTGGTTCCCAGAATGATCTCTATGTTTCATCTCATTGAGACACAACTTGGGAATTTTACATGTATAAATACACATGGAAAACAGCCAAATTTAATTCAAAAGACAAAACGTGAACGGAGGTGTAGTACAGAATTTTAGTGTAAGTTTGAAGCATACAAATGTTGAAAATATGCCGCACAGATATCTTTGAAAAAATATAGAAGTGCATATGAACTTTCCATTCTTGGATATAATTTTTTATTTACGACACTCCATAGTAAAAGTGGCATAGTTTTAGCCGTAAAAGTATTACCTATGGGAAATTGCATTGTCTATATTCACAGAAGTGCAACCTATAGTATATTGTATTTTTTGGAGTATCCGGAACACTTTATTAGATCTGACATACACATGTTCTTTTCTCGGTAGGAAATGTAATATTTACATCTTCGATCAGCATGCAAACCTGTGATATTTTATGTCAAACAAGAAACCATTGATAATAGACATTTGCTAAATACATATCACATATTATCACAGGCGAATTATATTTGAAGCGATAAACTGTGTTTGATATATTATTTGCAGTTTAGATATAAATTCAAATGAATTTATAGAAAATTTCAAAAGTGACTACATAAACATATAATATGTATTAATTAATATAATTTGGAAATCATAAATATATATATTGTACATTAACCATTGTTTGTGATGTTATAAATACTATATACATACCTTTGCTTTGGTCTGTACAAGTCTGTAAGTATTCAAGATATTCGTTTGAAGATTTGTTTGGATATCTGAGATTAAGTATCCATTGTTCGTGTGTTGTTCTTCTTTCTAAGCAAGCTCTAAACTCGCGTTCAAACTGACTGATTGTCAATCCAAAAACATCATTTGAAATAATCATCCCTCCGTCTAAAGATTGATAAATTAACGGCGTGTATCTGCGTGTTCCAGGATATGGAAAACGTTTTAAACCATATTTTTCCCAATACGTAATTTTTCTCATTCCGTACAAACATTCGTCGTCATCGTTTTCATTGTTTCTTGCCTTTCTAATCATGGCAGCTGTAAAGAAGATGTTATTTAACACAATCGGTTATGATATAAATATATATTTCGCAATACTTCTGTTGTATACATAAGGAAGCATACCGATTCACAGATAAATACATATCTATCCCATCGACCTTGAAATAAAGTACACCACGGATGCCGATAAGTCTACTTCTTGTTTTGATGTATATCAAGAAATTGACAATAACAGTCGGTTAAAACCCATTATTTTCGACAAAATAGATGATTTCAGCTTTTTAAGTTGTGAGCTTGTCGGTTTTAGGCAGCAACAGTCAAGCAGCACCTGCATATGAAGTATATATCTATAAATTGATACGATATACAAGAGCTGCTTGCGTTTCATATCATAATTGTCTTGATTGATGATTGTTACTTACAAGGAAGCTACTGAACCAAGGGTTCGAAGTGGTGAAGTTGAAATCATCCCTTCGAAAGTTTTACGAAAACCAGCACGAGTTGGTTGACCATTATATATATGTTTCAATTGCCATAGCCAAATTCCCGTCAGGAAAAGGAAAAAAATGTAACTTTTATAAGCACCTTTTATTTCTTTATTCAAAATTTGACACTATCCAAATGTGGTTTCACACTGACCATGATGACGTTGCATTAGTAAAAAAGTCATCTAGACAATGTGTTGTTCAATGTTGTTTTTTATTCTTTGTCCGTCTATGTTTATGGAGGAGTTGGGTTATGATGACTGATGTGGTCTTTTGTGCTGTGTAGTATTTCATATGATTCCTGTTATCAATTTTAAGTATTATTCAAATTATGACTTTTGTCAAAGAAAGATGATATCATATTAAAGAAATGTAGACCAGAGCAAATTATATGCTAAGAATTTCTAAGAAGAGGAAATGATTTAATCAAATTTGTAACGGCTTCCGATTTGAACCGGAATAGTATATATTTGTTTTGTTAGAACAGTTATACTGCTACCGCTGATTAGAACTGAAAATTTGGGTAACTTTCTTATGATCATAAGTATATAGTTAAAGCTCAATTAAATTTCGATGCTGCCAACATCATTTATGATAATAAAATTGCTGATTTGGCCTGGAGCTGTCGGTTCCTCTCCCGTAGTAACAAGGAAATGACTGAATATGAATTGAACTTGAATGATATGAAATATGAAATGAAGACCTTATTTGACAAAATTGACATAACTAATTCAGCTGATTTGATGTTGGTAATTCCCATTTCATCTTTCATCGGGTTTAGTGGTTTCTTTCAATCCACCCGGTCTTAAACTTTCGTGGTGTCGATTTCAGACGTACTTCCCCTTACTCTGTTGGAGCAGGTTTTAGTCACGAGCACACACCTGTTATTTGCACAGGCAGACATGCTGTACGAAAAGTGTACCAATTAAAGCTCATTATCATCAGATCTGATTTGAAATTGGCACGTTTGTATATGTTCGCAAGTAGTAAAATTTTTTTAATAGTGAATCACGTCGAAATACTTTGTAACATTCAATCCTCGGCGATGATCCAATATTATTTTATGATAGCAAGAACGAATATATTTCTTGTATAATAAGATTTTAACAACAAAGATATACACCTTACCTTTCTTTTAATGGAGCTAGATATAAATGTAAATTGGTTTCTTCGTCTCACAATATCACTTGTACTATTCAATGAAAATGTTAAAGGAAGCTGAAACAAAAACATGGGAAAAACTTCCTTGTAAAAATTGTAAAAAGATCAGTGTCAATCCCAGAGGTTATCTTATTATTTTGTTTGTATTAAAACATATTAAAAGTTTAAGCTTTATATAAATTCGTTACTGTATCTCAAAATTTCACCTTGACTATTAAAAAAAGGATTAAGGAAGCTTTAACAAAGAGTTTGAAAAATTTCCTTGTGTAAAATAAGTGCATGTCCCAGGACATCTTATTTTTGTGTTTGTACTTAAACATAAATATTGAAGAGATTGTAATAATTTAATTAAAAATAAATCGAAACATAGCGTAAGGGAATCTTAGTTCGATATATAACTGTATTCTTAATTTTTGATTCATACATTTGCCACTGTTCATGATTTAACAGCAGCCCATACATGTGGTGTATATATATCCAAGTAAATTCGTATGCATGTTGGTTTGAAACGACGCGAGTTATTTATGCAAAAGTAAATCTATATGGAAAAAAATCAAGCCTGTAATGTTTGCCATTGGGGACGGGAACAAACAAAAATGTGAAAGCGGTATTTCATTTCTTATTTTGTAAAGTTAATTTCTCCAAAACAGAAGCGGGTACGCAACTTGGGTAATCAGGTTCCATTTAACCTTCCAAGCCTCAATAAGTAGGTTTCCAAACCAAAAGTGAACAGAAATAGTTGTAAATCATTCAATAAAAAGTATAAGTTAAAAAGCCAAAAATAAAATTAATTTTTGATAGAAAATATTATAAATTCAAGTCCTCAGGAGAAATTTTGTATATAACTTTATCATTAACACTAAAATTTTCAAACATTAAAACATTGAACTTTGAACTTTGAACAAACTGGTGATCACTCCCTTATTGAAAAATAGATGAAGAAAAAAGATAACATCTTTATCAAAAGAACAAGGGTGATAACACAAAAAATAGTTTTCATAGCACTAAAATAAGATTAAACCTTGCAAAAATCTGTAGTTGACATCGAACAATAGATAAGTAGCTGTCATTTAAATTTTACACAATATTAATCTGAAGTTATGATTATATAAAAACAACGACTTTTTAATTGTGTGCAAACATTAAAAGTTTTCAATGATTTACTATTTAAAAGCGGATGGTGAAACTATTATTTAGATATTGAATGAAATTAAATTTTCAATATCAAAGGCAATATTGAAATACATCACTTTTGTTAGCAGCACAAGTGACTTGTTTCAATATTTTACAGAATATTCACCGTACAACTATTTGTCTACCAGGCAAAACTGACAGTTATAGTAATAAGCTTCATACTTGTATATAATATAGCCGTATATGAGGTTGGTGAATTTAAGTCGTTAACTAAGAGAGCCTTTTTGAAAAAAATGTACTCGCCTATTCCACGAATTGAATATTCAAATCACGAAAGAGAGGTATACATTGTAAAGAATATTTGTTCTCAGGATAGTTTTTGTACATAAATGTCTTGTATGCTATGATTTTTACTGTAAAGATATAGACCTTACCTTTCTTTTAATGGAGTTTGATATAAATTCGTTACTTCGTCTCACAATATCAATTGTACTTTTAAAAGAAAATGCAAAGGAAGCTGAAATAAAACTGAGAAAAGCGTCCTTGTGTAAAATTGCAAAGAACATGTCACAAGACATCTTATTATTTTGTCATAAATGTTACAGAGACTTGTATAGATTTACGTGAAAGGAAATCGAAACACAACGTTGGTGAATTCTAGTTCGAAATCGACTTTTATTCTTTATTTTTGTTTTATACATTTGCCACTGGTCATGATTTAATAGCAGCGCATGCATATGGTGTATATATATCCGTGTATATTCGTATGCACGTTGGTTTGAAACGACGGCAGTTATTTATTCAAAAGAAAATCTATTTGGAAAAAAAAATTCAAGCCTGTAAAATTGCCAAGGAGGGCGGGGAAAAAATGTGGAAGCGGTATTTTTTTTCTTATTTTGGAAAATTAATTTCTCTAAACCAGGAGCGGGTACTCAACTTGGATAATCAGATTCTATTTAATCTTCCAAGCATGCATCAATACGTTTTTTTCCAAACCAAAGTAAACAGAAATAGTTACAAGTTAAAAGTACAAGTTAAAAAGCCAAACATGTAATGATTTTTGAAAGCGAATTATGAAATAAGTCATGGGGCGAACTTTACCATTAACACTAAAATTGGTCAATTTAAAGTCTGATTTCTTTAAAACATTAAACTTTGGACTTCATAAATAGTTAAAGATTGAACCTTACAAAAATCTTTATTTGACATCGGGTACTTTGGAAGGACACGAAGATCTTCCTCCTCTAGATACGTAACTGTCAATTCAATCTTACACAAAATTAATCTGTAGCTATGATTGTATAAAATAGCTTGTATATGATATAGCCGTATTGGAGGTGGCTGCATTAAAGCCGTTACTTAAGACAGCCTTTCTGAAAAAAATATACTCGGCTATTAAACATATTGAATATTTAATTCAAGAGAGAGAGGTATGCATTGTAAAGAATATTCGTTATCAAGATAGCTCTTGAACGTATTCGCATAGTATCATTTTCATTACGATCCCAAATTAACATTTACTTTTTTTTTTATTAAATATTAATCCTTTTTCCTTAGTATTCCCATTCGACTATGTTAAAAATGCCTTAACAGGAGACATACTCAGTTGTACAAAAAGTGTACTAACTAAAGCTGTTCATGATCGGTTCGTATTTGACATTAATACGTTTGTGTATATTCAAGTAGCCATTATTTGTATCGAGAAGCACCTAGTAATATTTTGTAACCATAATTTCTCGGAGAAGATCTTATCTTATAATATTAAACGACGAGAGTTATTTATTTAAAAGATAAGAATCTTTTTGGAAAAAAAATTCAAGGCGGAAATTATTTTAGAGCGGCATGCGGACCAAAACAATTGCGGAAGCGTTTATTATTTTTTTATTTTATTTCGGAAAGTTAATTTCTCCAAAACAAGTGCGGGTACGCAATTTGGTAACCAGATTCGTTTTAATCCTCCAAGTCTCTATCGGTAGGTTTCCAAACCAAAAGATGGCAAAAGTAGTTGTTAGTCATTTGAAAAAAGAACTGCAAGTTAAAAAGCCAAAAGAAAATTATTTTTGGATAGAGAATATTATAAAGTATGTCCAGGGGAGAAATTTAGTTTGTTACCTCACCATTTTTAGTATAAAATAGTCAAATAAAATTGTGATCTCATTAAAACATGGAAGTTTGAACAATCCGGCTGTTTCTTTCTTTTTGAAAAATGAACGAAGATACTAAAGAAAGCCAGAAAACATCTTTATCAAAAGAAAAAAGGCGATTACACAAAAACACGAATGAGCAATATGGACCTTACCATAAACTTTTAAATGGGTTGACATCAGGTGCTCTGGAAGAGCTCGAAGATCTTACTCCAGCAGTTAAGTAGCTGTCAATTTTTATTTCTCACCACATAAATCTGTAGTCATGATTATTTAAAAAAAAACTGTTTTATAATGCATGTACTGTGCTACATGAGACATTTTTTTTTTTATTTTTG
Organism: Mytilus coruscus; assembly: GCA_017311375.1. Classification (NCBI taxonomy): domain Eukaryota; kingdom Metazoa; phylum Mollusca; class Bivalvia; order Mytilida; family Mytilidae; genus Mytilus; species Mytilus coruscus. The sequence continues at coordinate 42,303,979 of CM029600.1, forward strand.
CTTTGATTAAAATTATTTTTTTAATATCAATGGCAATATGGCAAAACGTCACTTGCGTGCATGTAAACACACTTGACTTATTCCAATGTTGCCATTGATTAAGGAACTAAGTAATTTGCCTTTTCAAATATCAGTATAGAATGAAAATAAGTTCGACGTCGATAAAACTTATTTTCACTATTATTAGCTTGCATACTCCCTTTCGCACTTTGATTTACCCTTCTACAGTTTATACGAAATAAGTTTTTATCGGATACTAACAATACGAGATTTTCTTTTTATCTAAACATATAAAAGCAAAATTATCTTCTTTACAGATGGTGGTATTTCTATGTAAATTGATTGCAGTGTCAAAATTTGGTAACTATGTTGAACGCATCTATCCCATCGAACTTGATATATAGGATACAACATATACAGTTAAGTCTGCCTCATATCTTGAAATTGACAATGATGGTCGGTTGAAAACAAAACTTTACAAAGACCAATGAGATGATTTCAGCTTCCCAAATGTAAACTTTCCATTTCTATGTAGCAACATTCCAGCAGCATATGCATACGGAGTATATATCTCCCAGTTGATACGATATTCCAGGGATTGTATTTCCTATCATGATTTCCTTGATAGAGGGTTGCTATTAAACAAAGAGTTCCAAAAGGTGAGGTTGAAATCGTCTCTTCGTAAATTTTACGGACGCCATCACGAGTTGGTTAACTGTAATTGAATATCCGTTTCACAGATGACGACGGATATGTTCCAATTGTCGTAACTACAATCCCGTTGCCTTTTCCACGAATGTGACCTACCGAATTAGATTTGTCACCGAGTTTGTACTAAGATGAGCAACACGACGGGTGTCACAAGTGTAGCAGAATCTGCTTACCCTTCCGGAACAATTGAGATCACCCTCAGTTTTTGATGGGGTTCGTAATGCTTTTGTTTTGTGTACTATTGTTTGTCTGTTTGTCTTTTTCTTTTTTGCCATGGCTTTGTAAGTTTATTTTCGACTTATGAGTTTGAATGTCCCTTTGATATCCGTCGCTTCTCTTTTGAAAATTATTTCCTTGGAATTGAATTTGATGTCATTCGAATTAAAAAAATATACTATAATGAGGATATAAATATTGGTTATCTAAGAAAAACTTAACTTTTACAGCAAATTCATCATCTGTGGTGAAGAATGCGTGATTGAACCCTTAATTTGTATCTGATTTGGAATTATTGTATCCTGGTCAATAAGATTTATATGCTTTTGGTTGCATTTAATCATGCAAAAGCCAAACGACGTTCTTTCCTGTTTTTTGACCTTTATTTTACAGAAATAACCCCGTGCGACTTTTTGTTTTATTACCGGACAGAACAGAAAGTAATGGGATATTGACCTTTCGACTTGTATACAATATAGTCGTATATGAGGTGCTTGCATTAAAATCCTTAACTTGGAGACTTTTTAGGCAAATTGCACTCGCCTATTAAACGTTTTGATTTTAAAGGTAATCATTGTGTAAGCGTTTTCAGGATAGATCTTAAATTTTCTAAATTCTATTCCTTCAGAACAATTATCATTGCTATCCCTTATTTCCAGGATAGATCTTCAACATTTTAAATTCTATTCGTATAGAACCATTATCATTGCTATCCCTAATTTTCAGGATAGATTTTAAACATTTTAAGTTCTATTCGTACAGAACCATTATCATTGCTTTCCCTAATTTTCAGGATAGATCTTAGACATTTTAAATTATATTCGTATAGAACCATTATCATTGCTATCCCTAGTTTTCAAGATAGATCTTAAACATTTTAAATTCTATAAGTATAGAACCATTATCATTGCTATCCCTAATTTTCAGGATAGATCTTAGACATTTTAAATTCTATTAGTATAGAACCATTATCATTGCTATCTCTAATTTTCAGAATAGATCTTAGACATTTTAAATTCTATTAGTATAGAACCATTATCATTGCTATCCCTAATTGAAACTTATATATGTGAATGATAAGGTTTCCTCTATCTTAGTATCCCCATTCAGATTTTTTTATGCCTTTACATTGTATACTACTTAAAACCCTTTTTTTTTATCACTTGTCCTTTTGCAATTCGGGTTCCTCAATACTCTACAACTTCGTATTGTTTTTTAACTTTTTTGATTCGAGCGTCACTAGTCTTTTGAGACGAAAAGAAGCGCGTCTGGCGTACACAATTTTAATCCTAGTATATATGCTGAGGTTATTGTCCATGTGAATTTCGAAAGTTCAAAAAAAAAAATCTGTAAAATATTTCATGGATTGGGCAGATTAGAAAATGCAGATAAACATTTTTGATAGGTCTGTTGTCAATGGAAATGAACATATTTTAAGGGCATTGTCACTGGACTTCTGTATGTATAAATTATTGCAGATTTTCATGAATTATACACCCAACATACTTTCATTTAATAATAAGTGGAGCACTTTACATGTTTACCTTTTGTCATATCTATTGCTTTATTTCGACTGCATATTTGGATGTTACTAAAGAAAAACAGTGAAAACAAATAAATGGTTTCAGAATTTTCAAAAGTAAACCCTGTCACAAAATAATTTTTTTTATTTCAATTTTCATTGTTATTAATATCGCTATCATTTGTCTACAGATATGGGATATTTACCATAAGACAGACATCCAACAACACGCACAAAGAAAAAATATCTTTAAGCCACAACAGATTGCATTATCTGGAGATTTGGGTGTTGATGACAGATCTTTGATTGTTTCTGTTTAAATTATTAACAACTTTTATAGACTAGGGACAAATAGACATTTGCGGAAACTAGGTCTATACCTAGGATTACGCTTAGACTAACGATTACAGTTGACGAAAAACAAGGGGTCATCTCAAAATAAGAAAAAGCAACAATAGAGATACATAGTAAAATCAAATGATTTTTTTTTTGTTATGTAAATAAATCTTTTCGACGACACATTAATGCAGCGCAAATGGTCATGACAGAATTGAATCGCTGTATTGCATGGATGTCACCTAAAAATCCCCATAACTTTGTATTTTTTAATTTTCCGATGGCGTGTTCAACGTTTATTTCTAAGGTGTGTAATAAGTCTATATAATTGTCTACACTTCCTCTGCATATTCTGGGGTTTTTGAACAATAAGGTTTCAATACTGTATGTCTGTTCGACTATATTTTATTATACATATAACAGCAGAGAACCATACGCGTTTCCCGAGAAACAGAGTACTTCTTTTTATGTTATAATTCCAAAATTGTGTCTTACCTTAAATTAGTATAGAAAAATCAGGAAAAAAAATCGTTAAGAGGGTACTCTACAAACAGTGTACTTGAAATTCACGGGAAATGCGATGAGCAAGTTACATAATATAATTATTAAACCCGCCGCAGCGCAGTGCTTTTGAAATATTAATGTCATTCGTTTTCACAATTACACTTTTGTACCCGCAAATGCTCTCTAACCGAATTAAATAGTGTGATTTTTTTTTACAATTTCTTCTCGCCTGATATACCTTTGCATATTTAATCCCTTTAACGGATTAATTTTGCGGACAAACTTTGTGTGACCGTCATAAGTGCACTCTATCGAACAATTTCAAGAAAACTGTACCGGTCTCGGATCATGAGTTACTTATCATGCTTCAAACAGTCCAGCCCCACCCATGTTCATGGGAGAGTGTTATCGACACCGGGAAAAAACTCGTCTATACTCAAATGACTCCCAAGATCTCTATAAAAACAAACATCTCAGAATCCGGTAGTCATTTTTTACTTGCGTCGCTGAAGGCAAAAGCAGGTCTAGTAACCGCTCGACCATGTCTGTCCGTCCGTCCGTCCATCAGTCCGAAAGACCTTTGGTAGAAAACTTTCCTCAAAATATTCTTTCTTGGTTTCTATTGAATGGAATGATTTTATATTTGGTCTGTAGCTTAATAATTATGAGTTGCAGCGTGTACGCAAGTTTTACATCTACCGTGCAGCTACTTCCTGTTTGCCGATAGTTTGAAATTTGGCAAGACTCATTGCACAAGAAAAATTTCGTCAAAGTTTTCTTGGCTTTTATTAAAAGGAATGAATTCATATTTGGTCTGCAACTTCATAATGATGAATCGTAACGCGTAAGCAATTTTTACATCAGCCATGCAGCAACTACCTGTTTTCCAATAGTTTCAAAATTTTCAACACTCATTGTAAAATGAAAATTCTCGTCAAATTTTTCTTGCCTTCAATGAACGGGAATGATCAGTTATGCTTCAGTAAACATCAAACCTCAATCAAATACATTCAGCGACGCAGTGACATACCCGGTATTGGTCTTTTTAATTTGGAAAGATAGATTGCAAAATTCCAACTATTTTAGTACACCTATTTTACATTCCAACAGTCTGACGAATTATATTATATATTCGACACAAAGATGTTCATTGATAGTAGTGTTTTTTCGTATCATAGTATTTTCGATTTTTTTAAAACTTAAAACGTGGACATAAGTATTTGACCAATTCAATAAAAAAATAAAAGATAAAAATATACCGAACGGCAAGTATATTGCCATGAAGAATAAATAGTTCTGAAACACCCACCCGCTGTATCCCTCATTCTCTGTTAAAAATGGAAAATGTATGTCTTAGCATAGAAATTTAATATTGTCAATATGCTCCTTAATTGATCGCCCTTTCTTAACATTAAGTCTTGCTGAAAATAATTTTGAACTGTCTTAACCTAGTCAACGTCAATTGCGAAATTTTTTTTTTCATGTCTCATGTAAAATTTATTAAATGGTGTTTGTCCATTCTATCATACGCCGTACATTTACGGCATGTTCAATCTGGACAACATCATGTGCAATAATCAATGTGTTCACATTACTACATATATTTCTTAAAATCCCCGTTGTTTAGCTATAGAAAATCATTATAGAAGTTAGGCTTTGTTTTGGAACGACGGTTTATAATTACACTTTGAGATGACCCAAGATATAAATTAATGCTACCTGTAAGTGTAATTGTTATCCTAATCGTAGGTGTATGACAGTTTCCGTAAAGGTCTATTAAACTCATCATAGATACCAGGATTAGAATTTTGTACGCCAGACGCGCGTTTCGTCAACAAAAGACTCATCAGTACATTTAGAGCTTGACATATTTAGTATAGACACTAGTTTATTGTTGAAGACTGTATTTTGACACTTGATGTCATTTAGTTACTTTGTTCTTAAGAATGTCATACCATTGACGTATATCTTAAATTATTTTACTTTTCGGTCTTCACAAAGATAAACGTGTCTATAGAAAGATACATGTGTCTATAGGGATGCCGTTTGTCATGCCTAGAAGTTTTTCCCTTTGTCAAAAAATCCCAAATTAAAAACATAGTCGGTGATTTGAACATTGACTTTTTAAAAACGGATCATTGTATAAAATCATAGGAGGCCCTTTTTATTATTGAATTGTGGCTTTGATAACTACAAATTGAACAAACACTAGTTAAAATGGCTTACTCAAGTTTAAAAAAGAAAACTTCCTTGATGGAAAACTGGGGTTTTGAAACTACATAACTTTATTATAAATATTTCCAAAAAGAAAACAAAAACAATAACGAATCTTCATTATTTGACTGTTTATCTGTAATAATTATATTACATGGAAGTTTCATACAATTCCGTAAATTTTTATGGTCTAAGATATTCCAAACGATATATTTTATTTCCATATAAACTGCAAACGTCTAAGACTGTACTTGATCTCCGTTAAAAGAATGCCTAGAAATACAAACGAAAGGCTTGAATTTAAAATATCATAATTGTAGAATAAAAATGTGAATATCAGAATTGAATGAATCTTTTTGTAATTTTATAAGGTTGTCAAAATGTCAAACGCCCGCACATTTTGTTGTACATATGCATCCGTCGAAACTTTTAAACCCGAATAAAATTACAAAAAGAAGCATTTAATTCTTATAATTACATGTTTAAGCTACAACAATGAAATTTCTAATTAAATCAAGCCTTCGTTTTTACTTCTAGTATATATTGCTGTTTCTGATTATTTCTATTGTACGGTTGCTCTTATAACTTGTGTTCTTCCATCGATTGATGAAAAAGAGGAGAAAATTCAGCATTCATTAATCACGTTACATAGCTATGTGATTATCCAGAGTCCGAAATCTTCCCAGAGGTTGCTGCCGTCTCTTTGTATAATATCTATTTATTTTAGTTTATAAGATATTTGGTCTTCAAAATTGGTTTCGTCACAACTTGTTCATTTTATTTTAGAAAGCAGTATGGTATTGTTCAATTCGGTTAGTTTGTCTTAGTTACGTCACCATTATTCATAGAATTATACATACTCGTTTACCTAGAGAAGTACTGAATACAGTGCAACTACTGGAATATTGACGTCCAAGAATTAAGTTCAACCAATAACTAAATTACAAGCACCTAGACTTTTCAGTATACATACGAATAGTTGTTTCAGAGTACAAAATTAATTCATGAAAAATGTGACTTTATGCTGAAAATATAACAGAAAGCTTTCATAACCATGTTTTGTCATTAAAATTTAAGAAGTCGCCAAATAGGCTGCATTTGATACTGAATTGCATCACCACGGAGGCATGCGAAAACCTTAAAACGTGAAAAAAACTATAGCTTGTAATGTCAAATATGCATGTTTTTCTTTTACAGTACATCAAAATGTTTTTTTCTGTTATAGAATCTCACGGGTCTTTACAAATCATTTTTAAAATGACTGTTTAGACGGAACGTAAACGTTTGGTGGTGAGTAAGGGAGTAGGATTAAGAAAGATCTTATTGTGTGTGCCTCATAACAGTTGTTGTTCCAGTTGACAGAATGCGAATTTAAATGGATTTTCCTATTTTTATTAAAGTTCAACCTTTTGGGTAAAAAAGAGGGAGGTGGGACACTCCCTCCCTTTAATCATGTTTTCATTACTTTTCCATTCATCGACATCATCATGTTCAGCTTTGTAATACAAACCATTTTGAGATATCAAAATTACTGATATTTCATGACGATAAAATTAAACTTTACCAATTTTACTGATCCAAAAGCACATTTTATAATTTTTGTCTGCAGGGTGATGTTTCAGGCCAAACTATTACAAAATTTCAAACATCACACATACGTTCACGAGCTAATATCACCAAAAAGATCAAAAAGTATAACCAAGCTTGGACGCGCAATTAAATTTTTTTTAAATGTTTTACATTCCTTAACTTGTAATTAATTCATAAGTTTTATTTTATCAAATTTCAAAAAAACATCCCTATCTTATTGCCATAAATGAAATGCTATCGACTCAGGGGTAGAATTATTATTAAGCGGATCCAATTTTGATGCAACATATGCGCATTTGGACGATTAATGTCTCTTCAGTGTTGCTGCAGATATCGACCACGGGGCATCAGTAATATTAAATGCTACCAGTTGTACTGCACAAAGAGTGAATTGACAATTAACGTCTCTTTAGTAGGCAAAACGTTTAAAACGTTTAAAACCGCTGCATTTTTATGCACCTGTCCTAAGTCAGGAGCCTGTTGTTCATTGGTTGTCGTTTGTTAGTGTGGTTCATAGGTGTTTCTCGTTTTTTTATATAGATTAGACCGTTGGTTTTCCTGTTTGAACTGTTTTACACTAGTCATTTTGGGGTCCTTTATAGCTTGCTGTTTGGTATGAGCCAAGGCTCCGTGTTGAAGGCCGTACTTTGACCTATAATTGTTAAATTTTTATACATTGTGACTTGGATGGAGAGTTGTTTCATTGGCACTCATACCACATCTTCTTATTTAAAGTTATTAGAAATTGAAAAACCTATAACGTTGACGAACTCAGAATGCAAATATAATATTTTATATCTGTCTCGATTTGACGATTATATAGGCAGTTGATACATGTAATGTTCATTAAATTTTCAAGCTAGAACATGGTAAGAATAGAGGACCTGTACAAAATTGTGATACAAGTAGGAGGTTTAGCTATAAAACCATGTTTAACCCGCTATTTTCTTCGGAAAATGTATGTAACAAGTTAGGAGTATGACGGTTGTTTTTCATTTGATTCGTTGGTTGAAAACGTTTGATTTTGTCAGTTTTTATGGACTTCTCCTTTTTGAATTTACCTTGGTGATCGGTATTTTTGTTTTATCTCTTTGATATAATAAGTGCACATACTAGTATATGACATCGTATCAAAGAATTAAGCCGGTGCTAGAGGCCGTTCTGAACTTGCATAGAGCTGCTTTGTGCTAATGACCTCATTCCCTTGATTTTGGTTTTGAAAATATGTACAGAGATTTAGTTGATCTATTGCTAATTGTATCTAATCAACTGACCAAACCATGAAAAATTAACATTGAACAATGAACCATGAAAATGAGGTCAAGGTCATATGAACCCTGCCAGACAGACATGTACACCTTACAATCATTCTATACTGAAATATAGTGACCCTATTGCTTAGAATACCCTGAGAAATATATCAAACAACAACTAATAAACTGAAATAAAGGTCAAGGTCAGACGAAACCTTCCAATCGGACATGCACACAATACAATCATTCCATATGCCCTTTTGTTCCAAGTCAGGAATATGACAGTTATTTCTCCATTCGTTTGATGTGTTTGAACTTTTGATTTTACCATTTTTGATAAAGGACTTTCCGTTTTGAATTTTCCTTGGAGTTTGGCTATTTTACTGTTTGCCTATAGTACCCGAGAAACAGACCAAACCACAAAAACTAAAGATTGTTCAATGAACTATAAAATGAAGGTCAAGGTGAGATGAGACCTGCCAGTCAGACATGTACACCTTACAATCATTCCATACAAGAAATATAGTTGACCTTTTGCTTATAGTATCTGAGATACGAACTTGACCACCAAACTTTAACCTTGATCACTGTTCCATGAAATGAGGTCAGGTGAATCCTGTCTGACGGACATGAAAACGTTGCAAGGGACCCATGTACCAAAGATATTTATTCTATTACTCATAATAAGTGAGCAATTCACATGAAACAAAAAATAAAAAAAAAAAAAAAACCCAAGCAGTCGCTGAACCAAGAAAATGAGATTAAGGACAATGGACGTATGACAGACGGAAACTTTGTAACAGAAGGTATCTGCATAAAAGGTATGAAACATCCAGGTCTTCTACCTTCTGAGATATAAAGCTTTATACAAATAGTTTACGCCGTCGCCGCCGGATTGTTATCCTTATGGCGACAAAAAATTAGGGAAACTTTAAACGACAATGGGATTGACTGATGCTTTTTACCCTCCAATGGGGTTGGAAAATATCAGGTTATTAACGAATGAATTCAAAAATAGAGTGCATGATTATAGCACTATTTTTGGTCCTTTGAATTCGAAAATCAAAAAAATATTTTAAGTCAAGCAAATAAATTTCTTCAGATCTTCATTAGTCTGTAATGATAGTTTTGAATTTTGTCTTAAATATTTGCGCAAAGGATTCAAACTTCTTGAATTTAGTTCAAAACTGCTGAAATAACATCATTTAGGTTCCTGTTCTTTAAAATAAGTTATGAACCATGGTTTTACCCAAAAAGATATTTTGCTTCAAATTCGTTTTTATAAAGAACTGGTTTATAAAGATGATAATATGTGTAAAATATCTTTTCAGGTAAAGCTTTAGTTTATACCTATATTGTACATGTCAAAAACAATGTTTAAAATGATATGGTTAAAAATATAAATTTCAACATTACAAGTAACCTTTCTGCACTAAAGTTTTCCAGATTGTATTGACCTGTTTGTTTCTCAATAAAAATTAACGTAGTCTTGAATAATTTTACTATTTTTGCAATTTCAAATAAAGGCTCTTGGAGTAGACAACAATATTTTCTATTGGAGCTTTTTTGCACAGTACAAAAACTGTTCAGTTTAGTTTCAATCCATTTAAGACTCTGCATAAAAGAACTGAACGCGAAGTGTGCGCTGACGGAGGAACTGACGTACGATGAATTAACGACTCATATGGTAGATTAATTTTATTCAACATTTCATGCAGACGAAACAAAAATATGTTTTTTATTTTAGTCTCCTTATCATCATTGCTGTGGTTTTCAGTGAATAATGGTAACCTTTCCATGCCTTCCAGTTTATTCCATTAGCAAAGAAGAATGTTTTCCGGACAGGTAGAGTCCATTCAGATTGGCACCATGACATCTTTCATACCACCAGCCTCCTTTGAAACTGGTTGCACAATTTGAAGAATGAGTATCATTATCCTGGTCTTTTGTCGAGAATTTTTGACTTTTATGATGGGAAAGAGAATTTCCTGTAAAAAAAACCAGAACATTAATACAACCACTCTACAATATGAACAGACGGAATATTTGATGATGTTGCAAAAAAATGGATAGTATACAATTATTGACATTTGATGAGGTTGATACAACTCCACAGATATGATATCGGAGATGTACTTTTCCCATCAAATTTTTAATTTTGTCAGATGCTTGTCTCAATAATAAGCATTCAGACTTTTCTTTATTTTTCTCTTACTTAAATATATAATACACAAAGTACTCCCTTTTCATTAAATTATATATACAAAACATTTTAATTCACAAACATGTGAATGGAGGTTGACTTTTGATATTTTGGGTTTTGGCGTTTTTGATGAAGGTAAATCAAGAAAAACGCTTCGGACGCATGCAATTTATATAGTGTTATTTTCATTTTCTCCAGTATATATAGTCATTTTTTTTAAAACGAAAATTTGCCTGAAAATTAGTTTAAAGTTTTTTTTCATTTCGGCAGTTTTTCCTGTCATTTGATCTATAAATATGATATTTTGTGAGTAAATAATCCTATTTAAACATAATTCTAAATTTTACTACTAAAAACCCAGCATATTCTAACCTCCAACATGTTTAATGTCAGTGAAATATTCTTGCATTTTAAAGACCATATTTTAATACCCAGTCACCCCCTTAGGTGTTAAATAATGCCTTTTCTAACCATATAAAAATAGACGAATTCGTTTAACACTTGGCCACTAGTTAAGGGCATACGATACAGTTTTGATCCCACGGTGAATTTTTGACTAACATTTGCATGCAAGCTATTTTTCATCTAGTCAATTCAAATATGTTTTAAAAAAGTATACCTTCATGTGTTACTTTTGGAGATAAATGGGGTCGAAAGTTTAGACATTTACCCAAAATGTCAGTTTCTTGGACATTTCTATCCTATGAACGGACATGCCCATCTTTTTGGTTTCGAAAGATTATCACAAGCGAATTTTTGTAAAAACATTTGGAATATCTTCTTAACATAAGTATGCTCTAAATTTGTGTAACAAGTTTTTGGAAATAATTCATTTTTATCAAATTTTCTTGATTAAAAAAAAAAAAAAAAAACCGGCATTTTATGCTGTACATTTATCTAATTAAAAATATTTAATACCGGAATTAAAATTAAAGGTAAAAAATTATCCTGATTTGAAATTTTCAAAGTGCCAACCATATTATTTTTTATGAAAATTGCAAAAAAAATTTTAACATTTTTAATAATGTTGTTTTAATTTTTGCTTGTACTGATTAGTAAAAACTGCATTGATAATTGTTTTTTGTTTTTAGGTTGGTTATTAATTTGTCTTTTTTTTATTCAATTATCTGTTCAATGTAAGTTGAAAATTGGTTTTAAAGAACAGAGAATTTTTAATTTAAAAGAAATGTTATCAAATTTTAAGGGATTATTTAACCTTTTTCTTTTTAAGAAAATATATGTGTTTAAACAAATGTAACGTTAAAAAATTAGTATCTAAATTTTTGTTAAATTTTGTTATTTAAAATATTTGGAAAATTGCGTTTGCCGGAGATTTATGTTGTTAAAAAGTATATAATTATGATTTAAGATGATAAAATTTGAAATTAAAACAATCTTATTTATTTGTAATTCCATTTATTTTATGGGTTTAGGTTCATCCAATATTCTTTTGTGGTTGGATCGTTCCTTACTTTACTTTGGGATTTTATGACACAAATGTTAGCACAAGAATCTGTACGAAAATTACAATTAAATATATATAGCTTTTGAAATTGGCCTTTGTATATTTCATGTATGTTAAATAAATTGAAATTTAAACTTTCTGGGATTAATTTTTAATTCACCCGGATTATTTCTTTATTTTATGTTTCAAAAGAATTCCTTTTTAATTTGATTTTACAAGATTTAACCTTCCTTCTGTTGGAGCTCAGAAAAATGTTTTAAAGCGTGTTCCAATGTACATTATTTTTAAACACATAAATTCTTTAAATTGTAAAGTATTCAAAGGTTTATTTATTAATTGTTATAAAATTTAAAAAAGTTTAATATATTTTGTAATATATTAACATTTATTTGGACTATTAAATAAAATTGGATTTTAATATTAACAAAAGTATATGAAAATTTGTTAAAAATGATTCAAGGAACAATTTTTATTATATTAAGGAAGTTAATATTAATTAAATTTTAAATTTGTTTAGCTAAAATTAATTCAAAATTAACCTGAATTTTAATTGAAAATTAAAAAAAGTTTGACAAATTTCTTGGTTTAAAGCATTCCCAACATTTGGGTACAAAATATTAATCAGTTTTTAAAACCCCATTATTTATTCAAATAAATCATTTAAAAAGTTAACTTAATTTTTAAAAAAAAATGTTTAAAAATTATTTACTTATTTTAAAACTAAATTAAAAACTAACAATTTGGAAAAATTTACTTCCATGAAAAATCAAAAGGAAAAATAATCTTTTTAAAGTAAATTAAAACATAAATTTTTATTTTAAGAAAATTTTAAACAAGTCTAAAAAAATTTATAAATTAATTAACATAAAATTATTTTGAAATATAAAATAACGTTTTAATTTGATCAACATTACACTTTATTTAAAAGATGAAATTTTTAAATTTATAAAAACGGTATTGAAAAATGTTTAAACAGAAATTTTATAAAGAAAAGTAAACTATAGTTAACAAAAATAATTAATAGTTTATTAACAACAAAAATAATGGAAAAGTTATGAATTTTATTTAAAAAGACTTTTTCAAATTGAAATTAAAAGTTAAATTATATTAAAATTAAAAATATTAATTTAATAGTTTAAATTTAAATTTCAGTATTAAAGATTTGATAAATCATTTATAAAAGTTAACTTTTTAATTTTAAAAATTTTATACTAAATATAATTTTAAAAAGCCAAGAATTATTATATAAATACAAAGTTTATTAATGAAAGAAATTTTAAAATTTTACATAATTTGTATCAAATGTTAAAACTGTAAATAATTTTTTAGATATTGAAAAATGTATTATTATATCTTTTAAAAATAAATTTAAAAAAATTTTTCATTTAAAGCATTTATGATTTTAAAAATTGAAAAACTGATATACAGTTGGTGAACAATCAAATCAAAAATCTTTATTTTTTAAATTTCCAGGGGTTAAATGAAGTTTTTTAATTTGGAAAATTTTTAAACAAGTTTTAAAATCTATTTAAAATGAACTTTTAAACAAAATTGGTTTTCAATTTTAATTAATTTAAAAAGGATTAAATGGTTAAATAAATTTAATCATTGAAAACCCTTTTACAAATCATTAAAAAATTTATTTTAAAGCAATTTAGAAATAATTTGGCTAAAAAATTACATTTAAAAATTAATTTACTCTGAAATTTTAAAACGAAATGGTTCTTTAATCGTTAAATTAAACCTTAAAAATTATTTGCCTTTTGCAAAATATTGATATTAAACCGAATTAGGGCAAATTTTAACAGGATAAAAGTTGTTTTAAAACATTAAACTTTGATTAATAAATTTTGAATTAAAAATTTTTACATGATTATTTTGAAAGAAGAATTTTAGATATTAAATCTTTATAATTATTTTTTTTGTAATACATTACTTTTAAAATTTTAATAGTCTTATGAAAAAGTTAACTAAAGCTTCATGAAAAGTTACTGCTTTAAACTTGATTGAAAATTTGATCAAGACATTATATTTTGTAACATAATATTTGAAAAGATCTTACTTATAATATTAACAACAGTTTTATTTAAAATAAAACTTTGAAAAAATTAAAATTTTTTTAGGCCATGCGACCAAAAATTTAAAGCTTATTATTTTATTTATTTCAAAGTTTTTCCAAAATGCGGACGGGATTTTAAACAGATTTTTTAATCCCAAGTTCTATGTGGTTAAACCAAAAATCAAAGGTTTTAGTTTTGAAAAACAAGAAAAGAAAGAAATTATTTTATTTAAAATTATAAATTTTAAAATTGTTTTACTAATTTTAAAGTTATTTAAAAGATTATCGTTCTTAAAAGGGAATAAAACGTTTTTCAAAAGAAAAGGGAATAAAAGCAAAGGTAAAACAGTTAAAAAACCAATCTATCAGATTAAACCAAATGGCAATTTTAATAATCTTTAAAGCGAATTAAAAAAGTTAAAATAAATTTTGGTAAGATTTAATTTATTTCCAAAAATTTTTTTTAAAATAAACAATTTGGAAAATTTTTGTATTAAAATTTTATTCAAGTTGAAACATGTTGACAATAAATTTGTTTTCAATTTTTTTAAGAACACAGAAATTTCCTTTTAAATCCTTTGAATAGTTAATTAAATTTTCAATTTTAAAATTCGATACTATATTGAATAATTTTTAATTTACAATAGGTCTCTATAAAGGAATTTTACTTACAGTTGATTAAATTATTGTTTAAACATTTTAATTATTTAAGAAAAATCGTTTTTAAATATAAATGTAAGTTGCTCATTAAATTTTATTGCTGATTAAATTTCCATTATTCATTCCAATGAAATTACCTTGTAAATTAAACATTGATCTTATTTCCAGTTGATTTCCTTACAGATTCCTTAATTGTTTAAAAAATCCAAAAGGTGAGGAAATCTCCGTAATTTTACACACAATGTTACTTTAAACTGTTTAATCACTTTATCGAATAACCGGTTTTAATTAACTTGTTTCCGATTATACCAATTAATTGCCAATTGAAAGTCCTTAACAATTGGAACCTATTTTGATTCTTGATCTATTTAACGGTTGATGTTTTTTTATGTTAAATTTTTCATTAATGTTTGTAATTTAAAATTCAATGATTTTGACCAAATTAGGACCAATGAAAATTTTTAATGAACTTTAATTTATTAAAATTCTCGAATGAAAATGGTTAAAAAGTTTGAAATTATTCCGGGAATTTGATTTAATTTTTTGATTTAAATTCCTTCAAAGTTTTCCGGTTTTTATTAAACCCGGTTTTTTTACCAAATGAAGAATAACCGTTTAAAGATCAGTTTTTCAAGAGTCAATGAATTACTTGCTTGAAAATTTTTAGGTTTGTCCTAAGAGAAAAGTTTGATTAACGTTTTATTTTAGGTTATTGTTGTACTTTTCTTAAATCTTTTTAACATTTTCCCTTTTATTTCCTTTTAAATAAAAATTATCCTAATTCCTTTTAAATTTTAGAATGACTTTATTTTTAAAAATTCATAATTATAAACAATTAAATATATCCTTACATTAACTTTTAATTCCATTTGAAGAACTTAACTTTAATAAGTATCGAAATAATCCTACAATTTTAAATTTAATTTATTTTACCTTTTTCAACAATGACTAGTTTTAATTCTTTTATGAAAATCTTTATCCAATTTCCCTGAGAACTTTTTTTTTAATTAGATAAAATTAATGTATTTAATTCAATTGATGCAATTTAATCTATTAACTTGCATTGTAAACCTAATTGAACTTTTATAATTGATTCCTATTAGTTTAAAAGTAACATTTTTAGTTTAAACCTTTTTTTTTCATTGTAATAATATCATTGTAATCTAAACTTCGATGTTTTAACTTTTATTCATTTTATTAAGATCTCTTTATCCATAATTTTCGATAGTTTAAAAAATTTTAATTTTATGAAGGAACACATTAAATTTGCTAATTTTTAGTTTTTTTAAAAAAACAATAAATCTTCTTCGTTGTATTAATAATTTTAAAATAAATTTAAATTAACCATTTATAATAATTTGGTAACTACATTTATTTGTATACCATAAGCTTATCTCAAGGTACAAAGAAAAATACAATTAAATTCATATATTTGAAATTACTTGTTTTGAACAATTTATTGTTTTTGTATTTTAGTTTTTATGCAAACATTTTAAAACTATAAAATTTTAACACGATCATTACGGGTTTTTAAAACACTGAACTTGTATTTTTAATTTTTATTCATTTCGATCTATCCTTTGAACGGAAACTCATTACAATTCGAACGGGTATTCCATAAGATTAAATCTGTAAAATTTTAGATTTTTGTGGTTAACTTTTATTGCTATTTAATAAACGAATATTTCTTCCAATTATTTGTTTAAATTATTCATTTGCTTCCCAAATATTTATTTAATAGATTAAGTACCGGTTTGTTAAAGCACCTATTCTTTTAATGTTTCAATAATTTGTTACCGAAATTAATAAATAAAAAAGGTTAAAGTTTTCAAAACGGTACTTAATTTTTAATCAAATTTTTTATTTTTTAAATTTGAAAATTGGGTTTTCAAAAATTTGACAAAGCCAAAAAATTATTTTAATTACCCATCTTGAATTTTTAACCCGGTTGATTTGAAATTTGTTTCGTTAAATTACACTTTATAACAAAAATGACTTCAAATGTTATATCTAAAAATTTTAAATTTTCGCAAAATTTAATTGGATATCTTTAAAACCAATATTTTTTGTTGGAAAATCTTTGGTTATGCCGTCATAAAGACTTGAATTTCTGAACATATTCCAACCAAAATTATTTCCTTGTTTTTACTTTAATATTTAAAAGTCAACCCCGTGGTTTTTTACACCGGAAACTGAAATTCTTGCAATTTATTAATACTTTTACAAGAGAAATAGTTGTTCCCACATGAGTGCTGATTAAATTTATTGAATTTCCCTTTTTAGATGAAAATTAAAAATTTTAAGTCTTTAAATTATAAGTAGTAACATTAACTATACTTTGGAGGACAAATTTAATTTTTTAAAAGCAAAATTCCTTTTGAAATTTTAATGGAATTTTATATTCTCAAATAAAGTTCTAACCATAAATATTTTTCTTGGACAATTATTTCTTCCAATTATTAATTTTAAACATTTTAAGATAATTTCGCAAAATTTTGCCTCAATTTCGATAAATTTAGAATTAAATATATTTCATGGTTATTATCCTTCAAATTAGTCTTCAATTTTGGAATTTTAGAACATAAATTTTTATTACTCATTGTATCCAAATCTAATTAATCATTGACACAAATGTTTTTATGTGTACATTCATCTTTTTAATTTTTGAAATCTTTAAAGTGCTGTTTGAAATTATTAGAAACCATTTCAATTTATCCATTGAAATTTTAATTAATTTGAGAAAGTTTCCTTATTTTTCTTTAATTTGGATTAATTTTCTACCAAAACCTTTTTTTAAATCTATTGATCTTAAATTTCTAATATTTTGCGTTTTTAAGTTAATATATTTGGAATTCATATCTTGAATCTAAATAAATTTTTCGTCCAATAACTCCTTAATAATTGTTAATGTTCATTACAATTTTAAAAAAACACTTAAAATTTTTTTAAACTTGATTGCTTAAAAATCATAATAAATTCTTTTGGACGTTTATTTGAATGGTGGTATAATTAACAGTAATAATGTTACTAATGAATAAATTTTCATTAAAGTTAAACATATTATAACCAAATATTTATTAAAAGGGCAACAAATACATTTTCTTTTTAAATTTATATGAATATTATTTGAATATTTAATTAAAAAATAAAAGTAAAATATCCAAATGAGTTATTATTATATTTAACTCCTAAAATAAATTTTTAAAATGAAAATTTTCTATTTGAAATAAATTTTCATTGTGAATTTTCCAATTGGGTTTCAAAAATAAACCCAATTAAAAAGTAAATTAAATTTTTTAAAACTAGTAAAATTGATTATTAATTTGGTCTTTATAACTAAATTACCATTGTATGGCTCTTAAATTTTTATTCAACTTTTTATAAAGGGTTTAATAATAAAAATGCAATAGAGTCATTTTGAGTTTCTTAATTACATTTAAGTTCAAATAAATATTCCAAATTGTTAAAATTATCCAATTTAGTAAATTCAGTATAAGAAATCAATTATTGATTTTAAATTTGTACAACCTTAAAAAATATCTAATCGGAAATTACAGTGAAAATGTTGAAATAATTAAAAAGCACACTTTTGTCATATCATTTTTTTAAAATTTTAAAAACCATTGAATTAAATGTTTTAAATTTTCAAGGTTAAGATAAATTCTATAATTAGTAATTCTTGAAATGTTTTGTTTTCTAATGTTTTTTGTAAATAATTTTAAATAGTCTTTACATGATTTATAAACGAAGTAAAAACGTTTATATAATAGGGTGATTACCAAACATTTCCCAACCTAATTAAAATTTCTATTTAAAAATTTGTAAAATGGGTTTTAAATCTTAATTTTATTTTAAAAAGTAGTTTGAAAAAAGGAATAGTCAATTATTTTCATGAAAATTAAATATTTACTGAATTATAAAGCCTAAATTTGTCTAGAATTAAAAATACAAATTTACAACAACGATTCGTAAACATTTTCAAAAAATCTGAACAAATTAAATTGTAAATTTTAATTAAATTTAATTCTGTTATAAATTTAATAATCTTTAATAAGGATTATGATTGGGAAAATTAAAAACCGCTTTAATCCATTTTTACGAAAAATTTCAATCTTATCGTTCAACCTAAAATGATTAAACCCTTTATTAAAGTTTAAACAGTTTATTTGAAACTTTGTTCCTGGATTGTTTTATGGGTTGTTTTATTTTGTTAACCTGTTATAAAGGGGAACTTTCAATCATTTTTCATACTTTTTCAGCATCCGGGACGTCTTTTTATTTTATTGTTTAAGAATTGGTTCAAATTGGTTTCAACGTACATTTTATTTAAAGCATATTTTGAATAAAACCTTAATTTGCTAGAAGAATTTCATAAATTATTCTTTCGGAATTACATAATACATATTCAAGTAATTTCAAAACTTAAAAATTATAAGAAGTTTGTACGCATGTTAATTTTTAAAATTATGAAAATTTTGATTATTCATTTTTGAATTTCAAAACCTATTTTGCAAAATTTTAAAGTTTCATGGTATTTTATTATTTTAAAAGGAAGAATGCAAAATTTGCGTTAATTCTAACTATAAGCTTTGCTAAGCAATATGCATGCAAGTAAATATCCATGTTTCTGAAAAGAAAATTCCTTCCAAAATCATTTAAAAGGTTTAACATAACTGCCCTTAAAGAGGAATTGAAATCTATTGTTGCTGTTTCCTCAATAAAGTTGTCGTTTCAGTAGACCTTGGAATAAGTCTTTTTTTTAAATCCTTTTGGGTAAAGACCAACGTTTGAGGACACTTTATTTTACATAAATTTCTTAATTTTATTGAAATTTTTTTACCATTTAAAAGCAAAAATAAATTTTTAATATAAAAATATATATTTAATTTAGTTAAAATTAAACTTTTCATAATTAAGTATTAAATGACCAATTTTATAATAGGGTAGTAAAAATTTAACCTTAATTTCCAAAAAAAATAGTTCCTTTTCAGATGGTTCCCTTGACAATTTTTTTTATAAATGGAATTCATTCCTTAAAAGAAAACTTAATATTTTCAAATTTAAAATATGCCAACTTTTAAATGAATCTTGTATGAAAATAATTTTGACTTGGATAACTTTATCAATATTTCCCGTTGGTTTTCTTAGGGTAGATTATCAAGGGATGTATTTTAAACCAAAAATTACGTATAACAAGAATTCAAAATGAGGAAAAGCATAAATTTAACTAAACCATTTATATTTTAAGTACCCTTTTTAATCTAAATTTAATAAGTTTAATTGTTTTAAATAAGGTAAACTGGATTTCCTTTAAACTTTTACCTTTT
Source organism: Mytilus coruscus (assembly GCA_017311375.1). NCBI lineage: Eukaryota > Metazoa > Mollusca > Bivalvia > Mytilida > Mytilidae > Mytilus > Mytilus coruscus. The sequence continues at coordinate 42,324,039 of CM029600.1, forward strand.
TTAAAGATGATTTAAAAATTTTTCACTTTGTGGTAATTTTATTTAATTTTGGTAGGTTACCTTTTGCTAAATTTTAATTATACATTAATTAACAAAAATAAATTTTCATAAACCAGACTGTTTGCTATAAAATTAATATTAATTAAAATTTTAAGTTTAAAGAAACAATATTTAACTTGAAACGTTTTATTTATGTCATAATTAACTTGAAAATGAAAATAGGACTGCAAATGAACGTAATTTATTAAACTATTATTATTTTTTACAATAACAGTTAAAAAATATTTTTTAATTTTCTTGTTTCAAGAATGAATTTCCTTTAATACTTCCCAATTTTAAAAAGGTAGTTTGTATCTTTTCAATTAAGCAATACTATTTATACCCATCGATAAGGTTAATTGTTAGAGTTTACTTACGTCTTTGCAAATCCATTTGGAAATTGTTTTAAAATAATTCAAATTAAATGTAAAATTTTGGTCTTAATTGATAATATAAAATATTACAAGAAATAACAAAAATTTTCGAATTCTTTTAATTTGCAGTTTCGAATAATAATTCTAATTTTTCATACTAAATAATAATAACCTATTCTTTAAAAATTATTTTATTAAAATTCAAAATTATTAATGGTTTTTAAAGGTATAAAAACAATCGGAATCTTAAAATTTATTCCATTATTTCATTTTAAAATTCAATAGTTAAATTGAAGGTTTTATTTTAAATTTTTAATTTGTTAAATTTCCATTTATAAGCCAATTTTTTTAATTACCTGTTTTTTTACATTTAATTACAAAACAAAACCAATTTAAAATTTTCAACTTTAAAATGTCAATAAATAAGTTCCTTTAAATTCATAAAGTAATGCGTTTTGTATGATTAATTAACATTATTCAAAATTATTTTCATCAGAAAAAATAGTTTTAGTCTTACTTCAGTTTTTTCGAAGATAATTTCCAATTCTTAAAGTTTTCTTGAAAAAAAATAAAAATTTTTCAGTTACAGAATTTAATTTGGCAATGGATTTCTTACACTTTAGATTTTTTAATTTGAAAATTTTAAAAGGTTAAATCAATTCATTTTAATTTCTTATAACAATTATTCAAATTTTACCTCCCCGGGTTGTTTCTTTCACAAAAAATTGAAAATTTTAAAAAAAAACTTTTTTAAATTTTTTAAAATAATCTTTTTTAAAATAAAAATTAAAAAAAGTGATTTTGGAATTTTTTTGTTTTAAAATAAAAAATTTTTGCCCAAAAATTTAAATTAGGTTTTCATTTTTTAAATAGAATTTTTTAAAAAGGAAAAGATTTTTTTTTGTTTGAAAAAAATTTTTAAATAAATTTTTTTTTCAAAAAAATTTTGGGTTTTTTTTTAAAAAAATTTTTTCGTTTAAAAAATTTTTAAAAATTTTAAAATATTTTTTAAAAGCTTTTTAACCAAGTTTTAAAAAATTTTTGGGTAAAAAAAAAGTAATTTTTAAAAAAGTTTTTAAATTTTGTTTTTAATAAAAATTTTTTCTTTAAAAATTTATTTTTAATTTTAAAAACCCTTTTTTTTATTTAAAATTTTTTAAAACTTTTTTTTAAAAAAGGGTTTAAAAATTTCCCCAATTTTTTTTAAAAATTTTTTAAAAAAACGCTATTGTAATTTTTTAAATTAAAAATTTTGGAAAAAAAATTTTATTTTTTAAATTAAAATTTTTTTTCAAAGAAATTTAATTTTTCCATGGACTCTGGTGTTTATTTGATTTATTGGCATTCATACCACATCTCCTTTTTTATACTGGGAATTTAAGTAAAAGTTTGAAAGACTTTTCATACCACGGTGTGAAATACATTCAAGGGAAATTGATCCTACTGCTTTCTAAATATGTTTATGATAACAATAACCTCTCTGTTAATTTTTCCATTTTTGTTTTCATTTCTTCCATTCTTCATTATAAATTAAACACTAGGTTAATTTCAAAAATGAAGACACTAACTACATATTATCATCTATAGTTACCGGCTGTTTTATTCAAAGTTTCGGATATGGTCTACACTTGCAACTTAAAAAAAAAAAAAATACAGAGAGAGGGAGGGAGTGTTTGGTTACATTTGGTGTAATACTTTGGATTAAGACTGTCTGATACTTGGTAATATTTAGAGATGCATAAAATAGTATGTTCAGACTTAGTCTTTTCAATAATTGTTGGGACCAAATTAATTAAATTGATATTAACACTTAATGCATTTTGATCGATTATGTACATGTATCATTGGTAAAATGATGGATGTCACACGAGGAACAGGAAATGCGTGCTTTTCTTAATTTCACACTGTTTTTATATTGTACCCGAGTCATTTTCTTTGGCCAAATGCAACTGTTGTAGTTACTTTTTTACAAATGATTTTGCATTGATCCCTCAGTATCGTTTTACGTTTAAATATGCAATGTATGCTATTTAAGGGCGTCCTTTTGGTGCAGCAAGGAGTCGGTAGATCTGCATTTGTATGATGCATAGGAGAAAAGTCCATTGATCAAGTAGGATACTCTTGTAAAAAATGTGCTATCAACTTTGTACAATTTAATAATTTTCTCGAATTCATATTTTATCGCACATAGTACTGATTATCCAACAAAATGATTCAGCATTACACGAGAGAATAAGAAGAAATTAAAGAGTTGATAAATAAAACGGAATGGTGACACGACTCACTCAAAATTTCTTAATTTTAGAAAAAAATTAACAATACAAATTAGAGGAGTGAACATAAACGTTAAAATTTGCATCAAACTGCACTGAAAATTATTGTAAGACTTATTAATTATTTCCTGGGCAAAGAATGCAAAATACAACATATTTTCATAAAATTACAAATATCCTGTCCGTTGATCAAAATTACATATATAACTAAGTCCGTTGAGGAATAGATCAGAGTTGACTCACTCAAGTTGTTACCATCAAAATTTCGCAAATTCGATATTCCTATTCCCCCAATGTTTTAAGTGATCAAATTTGATATTCCTATTCCCCAATGTTTAAAGTGATCAAATTTGATATTCCTATTCCCCCAATGTTTTAAGTGATCAAATCAGTCAATTTTTCAAAAGGGCATACAAATTAAGTGCAATGATTATCCATGATCACGTCGATAATATTCTATTACACATGAATATGCATAAATTCCAAAGCTTTTCAAATTTTAAACTTTAAAGTTTTTTTTTCTTCGAAATTACATGTTTCTTGCGCTTGGTATTAAAGTAATAAGAAAACTGGGTAAAGTATAACAGGCAGGTGACTGGTGAAAGTAAACAAAAAGGTGAGAGACCAAAACAATCTATGTGCATTTCAAATCACTCAAAACTTTTCTTGTTTTTATCTTTAAAATCATGATCTTTGAATAAATCAGATGCGGGGTAAACATCAATTTGACAGCAACTTGGCAAACAAAAACTTAACCACAAAAGATACATAGAAGCCACACAATACGACTTTACAAAATAGACAAGCAACTGAAGCTTTGTTTCCATATCAAATTTATAAATATTAGTTTTGCCCTGGTAGATCAGCTTCGTTATATCGATTGTTTATTCATTCAATTGTGCCTCTCTCATGACTATATTTTTTTTATATTTTGTTTACTGTGTATGGATGTGTTCTCTGAGTACCGATGTAATGTATTGATTGTACCGCAATGGACATTTTCAGAGCGAAATGGCAGGACATTTGAGCGATAAAAAGGACGTTTGAGCGCCAAAGAATAGGACATTTGAGCGGCGAAATTTTATGATATTTGAGCGAAAATAAAAATAAGCATAGGACATTTGAGTGAAAAAAACTTAATAATGATGAAGGAGTACCTCTTCCGTTCGCCAGATATAATCTGTTACCCCTGCTCACCACGGGGAGTTGGAAGTAGGATTTCGAACAGGATATAGTTAATAAAATATGGAGTTTATAAAGCAAAAAGTTTAAAACATCTTTTAATTGTAAAAAAACATAGCACGTTATAAAACTTAAAACTCGGCAATGGCATTATTTACAAGTCAGTTCGGGCTTGAAATTTATATCCTAGGCTTCTGACATAAACATCTCTCGTTATTTCCGTTGGCAGTACCGCGAATGCAAGTCCAGGAGATTCTGTTCCTTCTTCTTGTCTGTTCGGCTCTGAGGTACATCATACTTCAAACTCCGAATTTTGATGTAAGTCACAGATTGTAATTGACAATGGTGTCAAGGAAAGTATAAATTGATGGGTGACTATGATAAAATTGCTCATTATAATGAGCATGAAATGATTCGGGTCATTTCATTGTTTTTACGTTAAATTTAGAACAAAGAAAATTTGCATAGCCAATGAATTATAGTAGAATGTAAAATAACAAAAATACCGAACTCCATGGAAAATTCAAAACGGAAAGTCCTTTATCAAATGCCAAAATCAAAAGCTCAAACACAACATTTTCTTTATTCATATAAAAGTATCACAGGAAGTTTCGCTCAAACGTCCTATTTGAAAATCCAGGTAAGGTTAATATTCCGGCGCTAAAATGCCCTATGATGTCGGCGCTCAAATGACCCTTTGCATTTTTTATTTTCGCTCAAATGTCCTATGCCCTGATTGTATGAGTATAAATATATCTTTAGTATAATACAAGTGTGGACACAGATCAGTGTGGATAGTATGTTTGGATGTTTGACAGTGTTTTCTGACAAAAGGAGTTCTCTGGTTTTTTCCCATAAGGTTCTATATTATTAACTGTGTTGCACAATTACAGCCAACCTGAGCATTAGGAGTGTTGTCTATTTAATATTTAGTTTTTTATGTTCAAGATTGTCATGGAAGAGACACTAATTGCATTGATTACCAAATGATTATGATAGAATATGTTCCACATCTTTGATTTGGGATACATTTTGTAGCTAGGAGAGGAACACATATATATATTAGGTTCATTTGTTCATGATGTGATTTTTTTATATGGGAGATGGTATCTGAGAACACGTATTTGCGTACTATTTGTATGGTTCTATTTATGTTACTTTGTGGTGGATCTTCCCAGTATCATTAGTAAAAGATTTTGTTTAAATGTCAAAATTGTTTCTCAGATTAGAAGACATTTAATTGTTTTAAGTAATGATAATGCCTGACATGATGCTTGGGGCTAGATGAGCTAGAAAGTAAACTTCTGTGTTATTTTTTAATTATTAATTTTCTTCGAAAATATCTTCTCCAAAGCCTGGTCGAAGCAAAAAAAAGTTTTGACAAGTATGAAAATGATATCAACAAAAGAACCTTTTTGAGTATGCTTCAAAGACTCATAACTGCTACAGAAGTCATCTGATAAAATTTCAAGTGGATATGAACATCTACTTAATATGTCTAAAGATCTAAAAAGTTATAGTATTCAAAATGAAAAAGGTATTGCAAAAATATTCTTGTTTTCAATTTTTTTTGTTATATGGATACAAATATAAGTGATACATGTACTAGTACAGTAAGGCAGTTTTGTTGTGGTATGCAAGTGCAGTAATTAACATTTACTGTTAATTCACACAAATTAAGAAATAAACAAATGAATAATAAATGTTGAACAATGAAATATAATTTTAGAAATCAATTAGGCCAGATAGGCCTTATGAATTTTGTTCTATTTTTTAACATACTGAATGACCATTTACACTCAGGACTGAGTCGTCAGTAGGCAGTACAGATGTATAAAAAAAAATGTAACAAAACCACCTAGCATCATATTGCTAGTAGCATGAGTAGCATTGTTTGGTAAATTTGTGCATTTTTTTTAATTTGGCTTCTGGACAAAAAATGTTTGGGACAAATCTAAATAAAATGCTTTTATCTCCCCATTACTACTTACATTGTACATATAATACATATATATGTATAAATACTACTTTGACAATTCCTTGTGCAGTTGAGAGTTGTCTGTCAAAACTTTATTTCACAAAGAATGAATTGCATAACAATGAACTGAGCTCAAAGCAAAGCGCTTTAATAATACACTTAGACAAAGAGCTCAATCCAGTGATATACTTTGTACTACAGGTCCTTCATGAACATCCATCCGCAATAACCACATCTCACAAACATGTCATACTACATAGTTGGATCAGAAGTCCTGAAAAAGATATGAATTTTTTTATCATATTTTCAGTATACTACAGCGGTTAAAACTTTCACAAATTTGTGGTAAAATCATTTGGTATCTAGCAAGTAACAATCGCTTCATGTACAAATTGATATAGGTTGTCTTGGGTGCCCCTCTGTCGGAAATAAGAACATACCTCCACCTAATCTTAGTAAACTGGCGAAGAAACATTCAAAACTATAAAATGTTATTAGACTTGTCAGTGTCTATTTATCATCACCACTGAATCAATTAAAGAACCTTTGTGAGCACGCTCACATACCCCACGCCCCCACATTGTCACTGGACAAACACAATCTCACCAGATTCCTAAGTTCAAAGACTCATATCATAACTCTACAAAAGTCAACTGATAAAAATGTTCTTGTGTATATGCACATTTACATATTATGTCCTCATTATCTACAAAGTTTCATGAGATTCTGTTGTGTGGTTTCAGAGGAGTTGGGATGACAAACTGTTGCAGTAGTGATTGAGGCTAATAAGTTCAAAGGGGCATAACTCCTAGAAAAAAAATTGAATCATAATTTCCTGTCGATATGCACATCTACATAGTATGTCCTTATTATCTACAAAGTTTCATGAAATTCTGTTGTGTGGTTTCAGAGGAGTTGCGATGACAAGAACAGGACTGACGGACGGACAGACGGACGGGACCGACGGACGAGTCAAAAACATTATACCCTCCGCAACTTCGTTGCGAAGGGTATAATATTATATGTATACATATATAAGACTAAAATTGACGTCCGGTCTTTACTCGACCTTCATTCCTCAAGTCGATGTTCAAATCTGACTTCATAATAAAATAAGATTCCAAATCTACGACCAATGAAATAACCCTCTAATAGACTAGCCGCAATGAAATCACAGTTTTCTAAAATGGTAGGTGGAACCTAAAACTCAAAAATTTTAAACGATATATTTTAAATATTGCAAATACATGTAATAATAATTCTTCTCAATAATTCGCTATATTTTTTCTTATTTTGTCTATTGTTCGAGACTGTATATTGACCTCGAGAAGTCTTTCAATTACATCCAGTTTAGCGTTCGGTTGATGACTGATTCTTTTACATGTAATATATCGATGTGGGATTTGTTTATATAAATAACAACTATTCCTTAAATTCAAATAAAATGGATGTAAGAAATTATAGGCAACCATACCGCCTTCAAAATGAGAAAACCCCATACTGTATAATCGGCTGTAAAAGAGCCCAACATGTTTATATTGCGATACAGTTTATATTGGTAAGATTCGAGATTTATTAAAAAACCTTTTAAGACATCATAATTATTTGCATTTGTTCTGTTGATTGATAGTGGTATAAGGACTGGAATGAGATCAAATATATATAGTTCTGCTCAACAGTTTCATGGTAAATCAGTTGTATTAGGTTGTTTGAAGTTTGCAGCATATTCAACTTTGAACATCTTTTTCAGGTCTGCAATCCATATAAAAATTAGAATATGTGGTATGATTGCCAATGAGACAACTATCCACAGAGGTTCAAATAACAAAGCAATTATAGGCAACCGTACAGCCTTCAAAATGAGGAAAACAGTCCCGACATGTAAAGTATGCAACAATTCAATTGAGAAAAGTAATGGCCTGATTTACAACTAAACAACAGGTTAGAACCCCCAAAAAAAAGTTGTAAAAAGAAAAAGAAGATGTAGCCTTTTAACTTATAAAGGGGAGGATTCATTACATTCGGAACAACTTTTCTAAAGGATGGATCCATATAAAAATTAGAATATGTCGTATGATTGCCAATGAGACAACTATCCACAGAGGTTCAAATTACAAAGCAATTATAGGCAACCATACAGCCTTCAAAAATGAGGAAAACAGTCCCGACATGAAAAGTATGCAACAATTCAATTGAGAAAAGTAATGTCCTGATTTACAATTCAACTAATTAACAGGTTAGATTCCCCAACCCCGAAAAATGAGGAATATCCCTTATTTTGCTGTTTTAAAAAGGAAAAAGATGTAGCCTTTTAACTAATAAAGCGGGGACGGATTCATTACCATAGGAACAAGTTTTCTAAAGGATGGATCCACTTATTTTCAATAAATAATAAAAATTGAAGTCCATCTCAGGCATCTGGGAACAATATATCTATATCATGTATATTCCAAATTGTGGACAAACCAGACATCAAATGTTGATAATGTTAGCCGTTCTACTTGAATGACTTTAGTGGAAGGAGATCAAATTAAAAGACATTTATTGTCGCAGTGGTGATATATTCCAATGGCAGTCTTTCCCGCGTAAATGTCATGTGTAGAACGTGATATACCATTTTAGGGCTATATACCATGTATACTGTCCTTTATATTTAGGTCATTTTGACAAGCAAAATATAAAGAAAACGTTAACTATATATAATGTTTCAGTATTAAGAAAGTTTATCAGGAAATTGAGTTCTTTTTCGCAAAATAAACTCACTAAGTAACATACATTTATAACTTGTCTTTGAATGCAAACGACCCTAAATGGCTAAAAGATATTGGTATATGGAATAGTCCATGACGATTTTTGTATGTGTAAGTCATTTTGACATAGCAAAATATAAAGAAAACGTTAACTATATATAAGACAATCCAAAATAAAAAGGAAAATCCAAGAATGTCCTTTTAGAGGTAAATAAATGCTGTTATCGTGAAAATGCCTAATTTTTCAAATTCGTATGCTAATATTCTGCTTTTGTTTGGTATTTTCTTTAGAAAATCGGTGTTGGAAGAAATTTCTAAATCTACGACCAATGAAATAACCCTCTAATAGACTAGCCGCAATGAAATCACAGTTTTCTAAAATGGTAGGTGGAACCTAAAACTCAAAAATTTTAAACGATATATTTTAAATATTGCAAATACATGTAATAATAATTCTTCTCAATAATTCGCTATATTTTTTCTTATTTTGTCTATTGTTCGAGACTGTATATTGACCTCGAGAAGTCTTTCAATTACATCCAGTTTAGCGTTCGGTTGATGACTGATTCTTTTACATGTAATATATCGATGTGGGATTTGTTTATATAAATAACAACTATTCCCTTAAATTCAAATAAAATGGATGTAAGAAATTATAGGCAACCATACCGCCTTCAAAAATGAGAAAACCCCATACTGTATAATCGGCTGTAAAAGAGCCCAACATGTTTATATTGCGATACAGTTTATATTGGTAAGATTCGAGATTTATTAAAAAACCTTTCAAGACATCATAATTATTTGCATTTGTTCTGTTGATTGATAGTGGTATAAGGACTGGAATGAGATCAAATATATATAGTTCTGCTCAACAGTTTCATGGTAAATCAGTTGTAGTAGGTTGTTTGAAGTTTGCAGCATATTCAACTTTGAACATCTTTTTCAGGTCTGCAATCCATATAAAAATCAGAATATGTGGTATGATTGCCAATGAGACAACTATCCACAGAGGTTCAAATAACAAAGCAATTATAGGCAACCGTACAGCCTTCAAAAATGAGGAAAAACAGTCCCGACATGTGAAGTATGCAACAATTCAATTGAGAAAAGTAATGGCCTGATTTACAACTAAATAACAGGTTAGAACCCCCAAAAAAAAGTTGTAAAAAAGAAAAAAAGAAGATGTAGCTTTTTTAACTTATAAAGGGGGGAGGGGATTCATTACATTCGGAACAACTTTTCTAAAGAATGGATCCATATAAAAATTAGAATATGTCGTATGATTGCCAATGAGACAACTATCCACAGAGGTTCAAATGACAAAGCAATTATAGGCAACCATACAGCCTTCAAAAATGAGGAAAACAGTCCCGACATGAAAAGTATGCAACAATTCAATTGAGAAAAGTAATGTCCTGATTTACAATTCAACTAATTAACAGGTTAGATTTTCCCACCCCGAAAAATGAGGAATATCCCTTATTTTGCTGTTTTAAAAAAAAAGAAAAAAGATGTAGCCTTTTTAACTAATAAAGGGGTGGGGGAGCGGATTCATTACCATAGGAACAACTTTTCTAAAGGATGGATCCACTTATTTTCAATAAATAATAAAAATTGAAGTCCATCTCAGGCATCTGGGAACAGACTCAACAGTATATCTATATCATATATATTCCAAATTGTGGACAAACCGGACATCAAATGTTGATAATGTTTGCCGTTCTACTTGAATGACTTTAGTGGAAGGAGATCAAATTAAAAGACATTTATTGTGGTGATATATTCCAATGGCAGTCTTTCCCGCGTAAATGTCATGTGTAGAACGTGATCTACCATTTTTAGGGCTATATACCATGTATACTGTCCTTTATATTTAGGTCATTTTGACAAGCAAAATATAAAGAAAACGTTAACTATATATAATGTTTCAGTATTAAGAAAGTTTATCAGGAAATTGAGTTCTTTTTTTCGCAAAATAAACCCACTAAGTAACATACATTTATAACTTGACTTTGAATGCAAACGACCCTAAATGGCTAAAAGATATTGGTATATGGAATAGTCCATGACGATTTTTGTATGTGTAAGTCATTTTGACATAGCAAAATATAAAGAAAACGTTAACTATATATAAGACAATCCAAAATAAAAAAGGAAAATCCAAGAATGTCCTTTTTAGAGGTAAATAAATGCTGTTATCGTGAAAATGCCTAATTTTTCAAATTCGTATGCTAATATTCTGCTTTTGTTTGGTATTTTCTTTAGAAAATCGGTGTTGGAAGAAATTTCTTCTCTGGTAAATGGAATAAGTTGACAAAAATACACCATTAACATGACATTTTTTTGGGATATATATGTTAAAATTTCACTTCAAATTTTACACAACAGGTATTTCACAATTAAATGAAAAAACAGCTACCTATAAATGAATAAATTGGAATGCAAAGTTTTCAAAACAAATAGTTCACTACATTTTGTTCATAAAAAGATTCCATCCTCCTTGAAAGAAATTTCTTCCAATACTCAAGAAAATGTAATTAACTTCTATTTATATTATTGATAATAAAAGCATCTTGTTCACTTCATGTTGTATCCTCTCTCAAATTGGAAGAAATTTCTTCCAAGTACTATTAAACAAGTTAAAATGTGTTCCAATAGATATAGAACATGAAATGCATTCATTAATACTTGACTATTTATTGAACGCAAATAGTTTAATTCATTTCTATTCCTCCTTGGAAGAAATTTCTTCCAAGCACTTTTCAACAGTAAAACATTTTCTAAATTTAAACAAAAAGTTGAATTATCGCTTTCCACAGCAGAATTTTCTTCTTTTAGTTTAGTAAAAGTTAGAATTGATTACATTTACGATATTCTGTCATTCTACTCCATTTCATATAAAGGCTCCATCAGTTCTTGGAAGAAATTTCTTCCAAGTCCATTCACAGTCTAAAAAATAATTCACTTTATATAAGTCAAATAAATTGACGTCGCTGATGGGAAGAAATTTATTTCAACTATATTTAAAGCAGTTAGAGAAAGTTCACTTCATTTCATGTAAAGACTTCATCACTTTTTGGAAGAAATTCCTCTCTAAGTCCATTTACAGCAATAAGAAAAAATAAAATGCTCCGCTGGGCGCAGCTTGATACGACCGCAGAGGTCGAACCATGAACAGTTGGGGCAAGTATGGACACAACATTCAAGCTTTGAATTTGGATTGTGATTAAATATTTGACACAGCATAGGTTTCTGACACAGAATGAATGTGGTCTAAGAACTTAAAAATTTTCAATTTACCTATTCAAACCATATCATTATTATTTGCTTTTATTTATAAATCAGAAATGACCAATTTAAAACGGAAAATTTTAATGAAAAAAAAAAAAGGAAAAAAAGGGAAAAAAAATCCCCCCAAATTTTTTAAACCCCTTATGATTCATCACCCCAAACTCAATCCCAGCTTTCCTTTGTGGTATGGTACCTTGCAGTACAATTTCAGAGAGATCCATACACTTGAACACAAGTAATTGTCTGAAACTATAAAATGCTTGTTTTTTGGCCCTTTTGGCCCTAAATTCCTAAACGTTTAGGGAAATTACCCCTAACTCAAACCCAGCTTTCCCTTTGTGATATGTAACCTTCTAGTACAATTTCATAAAGATCCATACACTTACTTATTGTCCTGAAACTAGAAAAATGCTTGTTTTTTCCCCCTTTGTGGCCCCTAATTCCTAAATTTTTGAGGCAATTACCCCCAAAATCAATCCAGCCTTTCCTTTGTGGTATGGTACCTTGCAGTACAATTTCAGAGAGATCCATACACTTGAACACAAGTTACTGTCTGGAAACTAGAAAAATGCTTATTTTTGGCCTCTTTTTGACACCTTATTCCTAAAAGTTTTGGGCAATTACCAAATAACTCGATTCCAGCTTTCCCTTTGTGATATGGAACCTTGTAGTACAATTTCAGAAAGATCCATACACTTACACAGAAGTTATTGTCATGAAACTAGAAAAAATGCTTGTTTTTTGCGCCTTTTTTTGCCCCTCATTCCTAAAATTTTGAGGCAATTACCCCCAAAATCAATCCCAGCATTCCCTTTGTGATATGGAACCTGGTGGTACAATGTCAGAGAGATCCATACACTAACACACTAGTTATTGTCTGGAAGTTACAAAAATGCTTATTTTTGGCCCCTAATTCTTTTACTGTTGGTATCATAACCCTAAAAATCAATCCCAACATTCCTTTTGCGGTATTGAACCTTATGGTAAAATTTCATAGAGATCCATTCACTTAAACTAAAGTTATTGTGCGAAAACCAATGTGTCTTCGGACGACGACGACGACGCCAACGCCATACCAATGTACGACCGCAAAAATTGTTGCGGTCTTATAAAAATACTTTAGTTTGTTTAAATAAATTTCCGTCTTTGTTGTTAGAAATTTCTTCCTATTACTTGTACTACAATATAAGACATTTCTTTTAACAGTTTTTAAGATTTCCTGGAACACAGTTATCTAACTTGAAATATAGTTCCATTTAATCCAGTATTCAAATACAATTTCTATCAAATTTCTTTTTGAGATTTTGAGTGATTTGCTCAGGATAAAATAGGTGTATTTTCCTCTCCTCAGAACCTCTCTGGCTTCACCCATACCGGTGTCCTTATGTTTTGTGTTGCCTGTAGAAGATTTCTAAAAATGATTTGAGGGTAAATGTCAAACTTTATTTATGTTAACAACATCGTGTTGAAAAAGTGTAGGTGAGACGTTTAATTTTCTATTTGATATAATTGAGAGATAGGGATAAATAACAATTATAAGGCTAAATGTTATGCATTTTTTTCAAAAGCAGAAATTTCTTCCCATAAACATCATTGGTTAAATTAATTAAATAATTCACTTTAAGATGCCCAAACAACCCATAATTCCCTGTAGCAGTTTATAAATACAGTGTATTATCCCAGCGTCCCATTTTCCTGTAGCAGTCTATGAATTCTCCATGCAGTTTATTCCTCTAACACTCATAGTTCCCTGTTGCAAAAGAGGCGGATCCAGTCATTTTTAACAGCAGGTTCCCAACCCAGGAGAAAACCGGGGGAGGGGTGTCCAACTCAAATGCATTGATAGTCTTAAAAGGGGGGTTTCATCCCCCGGAAACATCCCTTCCCCTGCAGGGATCCGCCACTGTGCAGTATGTGAACCGTCAGTATATTGTCCAACCCTAGTTTCATGTTGCAGTACATAAACTTTAAGTCTATTGTCCCACACTCCTAGATTCCTGTTGCGGGTTATGAATCCTCCAGTTAATTGCCCAATCAGCTTATTTTCTTGTAGAAGTCTATGAATCCTACATTGCTGTTCATTGCCCCAACGATCCTAGTTCCCTGTTGCAGAATATGACACTACTAACTGGCTCCAAATCCTTGCTATCGTCTTCAAATTTTACTTGTCCTAATTTCTGAAGAAAAAAAAATATAATCATTTTTTTTTTTTTGGTTATTGCACATAATTTTTATCCCGTTTTTCTCGATGGATAGTTGTTTCATTGGCAATCATACCACATCTCCTTATTTGTTTTATATTAACTTAATATCCTCTTCGACATTAAGCTGTAACTTGAAGAGGCAGGATCCTATGAATTATCATACAACATTCGTTATACAGGAAAACGGTATAGTTTCTCGAGCAGATATAAATATTTTAATCGTATTTTTATCCGTAATGAAAACACGAATAACTTCATAAAATAATAATAATTGTAGATAAATTTATTTGTTCGTTCCCTTTCCTTTTTCAATATCATTAGATCGCTAAATAAGTTATCAGGCCAACATATGCAAAGCATATCGTTTATACATATATAAAGTATGTGTTGATGTTTAGTATGGAAAAACGGCATCATTGACCCCTTGGAGGCTCCTAATCGTCATCAAATTATTCTATTCTTTAAATCAAAAATTTAACAACTTTTTCAAATAGTACTTAAATTATGTGTGTACATACCGTTACATGTCTCGAGTAATCCTTTAAACATCGTATAATGCCATCTTGAGAATTTTCATCTAATTACGCATTTTAGTCCTTCAATTTTCCACACAACAATTTTCAAGTTCCGAGTTATCAAATAAAGTAATTAATTATTCATAACACAAAATCCGGTGACCATCCCGCAGATATATCACTCAGCTTGACTCCTAGATTGCACAATTTACGACATGTCAATATGCGACTTTGATGTACATGTTCTTATCATAGATGTCAAAACAGATTTGATACACCTATGTTCTAATTGAAACAGTATGGAAATCAGTAAAGTAAAAAGATAAAATCCAATAAAATTATTGCGAGTTTTCGGGTTTTTTTTTATTTTCATTTTGAATGCTAAAGAAATTATAGTGCTAGGACTTGAAAGCAACGAAAATATTCCCTTTTTTATTTAAAGATAGTACCTTACAATTTTAGCTAAT